>CM057728.1:19627791-20827791 GCA_030064385.1 Melaleuca quinquenervia | reverse complement strand
AATTGAAAGCGTTAATTGTTTTTCTTCCGTAATTACCAATAACATCCCCAGCGCTATGAACACTACTAACCATCAGTCACTATCCCTCTTTTGTGATTCCAAACTCAATTACAAGGAGACAATCCCTTGCTTAGGACAGGGTCAACTCTCCCCGATACAAATCCCCAAGACTAATGATATCCAAAGTCTCTCCGCCTCATTAGATGTGGACACCGGAACATCCTTATCACTAGAGCCACTCAATACAGATATCAAGAAGGTTTTTATTTGAAGGAACGACTCGATCATTCACATATTGACAGAACAACAGTCAGAAAAGCGCATCAGAGTTGTGAGAATATCCAAGCTCCAAGAGCAAAAAGCATAACGACAATGCAATTCATATCAATACACCAAGAACCGACTCTAGATAAACATACCCACATGCTGACTAAACTGATATGACATAGGATCGACCACATAACCACCTCTAAGCAATTGCTCTGCCAAAAACTGACCCACAAATAGTCAAAGCTCAAATGCAGTTTCCATACTATAGTTAATTAATGCTCATCGCCTATTCTTAATCTCAAAATTTTAACAAAATTGGACCTTCAAGTTTGACCAAGCAGCGGTTGATCTAGACATTCTTTCCTCAGCTATTCTCTTCTTTTCCTCAGCCTCCGCTACTTTCTTCTGCTCATCTTTATAGCCCGACTTTGCTTCTTCAGACTCAACAAGCAAGATCTCCCAGTCTGCAAGAAGCTTGTCCCTCCTAGACTTCACTTCCCCCATCTTTCTCTTGAGCTCTTCCTCTTCCTTCAAGAGGTCATCCATTAACTGCTTATACAAGACGTGAGTCTCCTGGCTCTTCTTCATGGCAGAGAACCTTTGATCCTTTTGTAGTTTATGCAACTCAAACTCAGCATTGTCCTGCTCAAATGCTAAGAAGTCAGAAGTGAAATCATTGAAATTGGACAGAAATGTCTCGATTGCTATTTGTTGCTCTGACGATAATCCAGTTCTGGCTGAGCTTAAAGTTGATAAAGCCTCAGATAGCCTCTCTTTCATATTCAATTTAAAGAGATCCGAAAGGCATTCCTTCAAAGACTGCTTTGCCTCCTCAACTTCTTCTAAGCTAGGAACTGCAGCCGTCAAAGCACCATCTTGACGGCACAGAGTTGATCCTACACTAACACCATTAGTCTCAGCAGCGTTGACAAATTCCTCCAGACCAGTAAAATAGGAGTCAAACTTATCAGTTGGTGTGGCAGGCGGAATGTCGACTGGCGGAGTAACTGTTAAGACGCAAACTTCGGCTTTAATCACCAATGTGTCATTTGCTAGGAATCCACTAGTACGATCATGAAGCTCAGTCAATCGAATGAAACTTGTGAAACCCTGGTCGCTCTCGCTTGCAGTGAAATTATGTCGTGTCTCTGCAGAATTCAGGAGACAGTGTGACAAATTCAAAAACTAACTAGCAACACCAGAGCATAACATGATGAAGAAACGTAGGAGACCATCAAGAACTAGAATTTCGTATTGTTCGTCAAGCAAAATATCATCAACAGAAGAAGCAAACACCTCCCCATGATCAGCTCAAGCAACCAAATCCATACGAAAGTCGATAAACTGACAATGCACAACATTTTTAAGACCATCACAAGTAACTGTATTAAAACTTCAGCTGTGTTGTGGATCCCCTCTTTTCTGGACCACCATTTGAATCATATGGACACAGTCAAGCCCCTAACTTCACCCGCTGCATCAGTTGCTTAGTAACTTGAATGGCTAAATTTCCTGCATTAGTAACATCGGGATTGTTGTACGCGCACGCGATCACCCGCCTTTGAGAGGTTTAACAATTGGAATTCGCAAAGAAAAAAAAAATCTCTCTCTCACAGCTCAAATTTATCTCTTTTTTCTACTTCTTCTCAACTATTCTTTACGCGTCCTCTTCAAGTCGTGACACCGATTCCTCAGAATCTAGATGCGCAATCAATCAGAGAGAAGCCTATGACACATTCCGATAAGAAACAAGAGATTCCAAGAACAATCGAATTAATTCAAGAACAAACCTTTTCGAATAGAGCGAGCATCATTGATTTGATCGATCACACTTAAGCTGACCTTGGCTTTTCTGGCCCACCCGTTCGGCAACGTCCCAGAATCAGGGATACCAAGGTACAGCGACAAATGGGCTGTGTTATTCCCCTTGGGGAAAAGCAGTATTCTCCTGCTCAAAAAAGGCGCGGAGACGACCGCAAGAATCACTTGGCAACACGATGAACGTGCGATCATTAAGAAACAACGCAAAAACAGAAGAAAATGGAAACCAAAAAAAAAAATTTCAAATACCATTGACAACCATAAACTGTAAATGCTTCAGAGTAGAGCTTTCTTGCATCTTGCTCAGTGAAGTAGCGGATTTTCCACGTGAACTCTCCACGGTTAACATCATTCCCTGCATCCATTCTTCTTCCTTTCTCTTGTTGGACTGCTGCTTCTGCACGATCAGCTTTCGCCGCACAACACGTATGTTGTTCTGAGCTGACGCTCCAATTGAGAACTGAACAAGAATGCTGTTGTCTCTTCGACTTCAAGCAGTCGGAACGCCGCAGGTCTTGGGCTTTTTTAGGAGGAGGAATCGGGGTGGAAGCAAAAGATTAGAGAAATAGTAATAATAATAAGAGGAGACTCCTTCCCCGCGAAGTTAAAGAAGAAAAATCGGGAGCGGTCTATTCACGCCCAGTGGAGAAAAGGCAGGTCGTTCGCACTTTTGGTTGGCATATCGAAAGCCAGTGTGATAGGGAGGGCCTCCATGATTCGATTATCAACCATAAATTCCAAAATAAATTTCTGAAAAACAAATTACGTTTAATAAAAAATAAAATTTCGTTTGATAAAATATAATTTTCCTTTTGAACAATGTGGTGACCAACTAATCGGCGATGGCAATGGTGGCGATCGACCGAACAGCGATGGTGGTGACCGGCCACCTGCAAACGGCGGTGTTGGTGGTGATCGACTGCAGTGGTGATGGTGATCAGCTGGTTGCTATAGTGATCAGTGGAGGTGCTCAGTCGACAGCAATGGGGCCCGGTGGTGACTTGTTGGCAGTGACCGGCAATGGCCAACAATCGGCAACAACGGTAGTGATGGTGACCGGTCAGCAACGGCGGCAGTGATGACAAGCCGTCCGAAGGTGGCGACGACGATCGGCAGCTGTGATTGGCAGTTGACTAACGGCGACAATAACCGGCAATTGGCAGTGGCAAACTTTAGGGTAGTTTGGCGAGGGATAAATAATTTCTTAATTTTTTGTTAACAACTTATTGATTTTTCATTCTGAAAGAGAAATCACAAATCCTATATTTATTATTTTTTGGTCAAACCTATTTTTGGAATAGAAATCTATTCAAGAAATAGTAAACCAAACCAATTTTTGTTCCAAAATGAGTTTTATAATAGAAAATTTTATTCTGGAAAAATAAATCCTATCATGCATGCCATTACTATCTATGAAACGCGCTCTACTCTTAGTGAAGAGCTCCAAAACGTTTTAATACAAAAAGAACGACGCCATAAATGTTAAAAATTATGTACATCGTTCATTATATATGAGAGGTTTTTTTAAGCAACAATCGATAGTCCATGACAAAGAACAAAAAATAAAAAAAAATTATGAATTATACCAATTACATTTCTATTTTTTTCTATTCGAATAACACCTTTATCAAACGTTCTATTTTACTCAAAAATTATTCTAGAGAGTATAAATAAAAAAAAATATTTCCGTTCAAAAATTATTTCCTGGAACAAAAATGTTATCAAACGCGTCTTAAGTTCATATGAGTGTCTGCTACTGTTAAAAGTGATCAGCCCCAATCATTATTAAAATATGTTCATTCAGGTGCCAATATCAATGGAAGTATGATCATTGTATGACGTTGTTTTGGATGTCCAGGTGGACTGAATTTTTTTTAAAAAATATGTGAAGTCCTATTAAAAATTATTAAGGCTACACAATTAATTTGGCCAATATTTCTCATTAGAGTCATTTAAGTAATTGCCTATTCTCCGATTTAACATTTAAATGAGATAATCAAAGCTTTTGGTACTATAACAAATATTTTGTACACAAATTTGACACTTTTAAGATTCTTCTCCCCTTTTAATACATCACTGAAAAGGATGGCAATATAAGAATTAAGCGGGAAAAAAATATTTGTGTAATATCTATTTATTATTTTATGTCTCAGAATGATGAGTACATGAGTAGGCTTTATTAAAATAATATCTAAGTAACAAAATAATTGATCAAAGATAAGCATAATTAAATGGAGATATGGAGAATATCCTAGATACACACACAATAATGAGAGATACGGATAATAAAAAGTATCTAAATGGAGAATATCCTAGATATACACACAATAGTGAGAGATACGGATAATAAAAAATATCTAATTATTCCTAATATAGAGAATATCTTAATTATCTCTAACAAAAATTGGCGGGCTTGGATTGAGACTAATTTTGCTCAGGTCTTTATAATTGTCGTGTTTGTGTTCAATCCATTGGACATGCAATTGTCCCGTATAACCCATTTAAATCAATAGTTGGTGTTGACACGACATTATGTGACTTGTTTAGACACAATTAATTAAAAGATTATTGATTCATGCTCTTCACTGTTAAGATTATAAATCGATAAATTCCATTGACTATTTCCATGTTTTTTTTAGAATTGATTTGATGATGTTTTGTTGACAGGTTATCGCAATTTATAAATAAATTTCATGAAAATTTGAGGATATTTTGTGTCATGTTGGTGGAATGATTTCGTGTGAATGAGTTAATTTCGTATAATGGCTAGTCATGTACTCATATTTACTCATGTTACACAATTCGTGTTGTGTCAAACTGATTAATTTTGGGTCAAGTTCACTTCAAATTAATAGATCGACCCAATTATTGCAGCCGGGTTGACCTGCTTTACCGTATACCCTTAATTATATCCACAGAACAAGAACATGATCCACGAACACAGATTGCCACCCTAGTTCTATTAACATTCCCTTTCCACTTTTACTTTTGTATAAATTTTTTCACAGCCCGTAAGTAAGCACATACAGGTAGTACGTTAGATGTTGCTTACTGCCTGACGTACTTCAGCATTAGGAGGCCATTCGGGCGCAGAGGCACTTATCAAAGGGCCAAGCAACTGTTCTTTTTGGTCAGGGATGAAACGTGATGTGGTGGAAAAATTTGAAGCCTGTAATTGAACCAAAGGAATGAAGGGGAGCAAGCTCCAAACCCTGTGACTGATGCAACCCCCGGAGATTTCCTGCTCAGGAGTGAACTAATGTCGCTATGGATTTCATTGTAGCCTTGCTTAATATAATGTGAGAAGGATACAATGTTCGGGGTGGCGGATCGACTCCCCAACCATGCTCCCTTAATGGCCTCGTCTCATCCCTTCATAGCACGTGAAGTGGCCAAGTTGTTCCTCAAAATCGTTTATAAGTTGCAAGGGCTACCTCCCAGCACTGGAAGGGAGAGAGTAGACACTGACTAGTTCAGTTTGGCAAATCGAGAGACTCGTCAGTTTATGGAGACTTCCTTGAGGTGTATACTATTCAATCAACGGAACATATGGGCTTGATGCTTATCCTTGGCTGAATGGTGGTAAAACACAACCTTTCGTACTAGCATCCAGACAAAGTCCATTTCAAGGTTTGTGTGGTGTTTATGAACTCTTGGGCTTGACATTCACCTCTAAAAGTCCATACATTTTGTGGTGAACATGTTTTGACTGTTCAGCAGAATAGCACTGATTACGGCCTGATGGTTCTAGTGCCGGTGGGCTTTTTGTCAAAAAAAATTTCCCGAGGCATGAAATTTTGGGGTTATTACCTTCGAAAATATATTTGCACTGACAACTAAATTAGACTAATCTTAAGATAGGCCTGCTTGCTTCCATCAAGATTAAGACCCCATTAACAATGGGAATTTTCTCAAAACCACATTGAACGGTCTGTCCATTTAGAAAAAGACATGATAAATTGAGGTAGGTATTCATCAGGAACTGCAATTCATTTAGCGACTCTAAATCCAGCTCACAATTAGGCCAATCCAACCATATAGAACCTTCCATATGAACTCCAACGGCTAACATCCGAATCCGACCCAAAAACATGAAAAGGAGGAACTTTCGTGCTCACAAGACCGAATGCCGAGCACAATGAATTAAAGACACCCGTCCACAGTCATACATCCAAGAAACTAGAGCAGAGCAGGAGCTAATAGAGGGTTAAGGGAAGAAACCTTTCTTCAAAGAGCTACTTGGATACCATTCACTGACCAGAGCCAAACGCAAACAGGGTGTTTCTATTCCACCCTCAGGGCAATATCGCCGACCCGGAACTTCAAGGTATGAAGACCAGTGATTCCTATTATTCCCCTTAGATGAAATCAACACTCTCCTGGAAAAAAAAAAAGAAAAGGCAAAACTTCGTTTTTAAAAACTTCAAATCGTTACGACAAATTTAATCCAAACTAATTTTTTTACCTCAAAAAAACTACAAAACGGTTTCATTTATTACAAGTTCGCCATTTGTTAGTTTCTAAAAAATTGTATTAACAACAGGAAAAATCACAAAATGATATACCTATGATAATTAGTGGGTAAAACTACGAACCGGTACACACATCAACTACCATGTCGTATTTAACTTATTATTTTGGTAATGAAATTTAGAAGAAAATAACAAAGGGTAAATTGGTCATAAGATTTTGGGGCTTTTTCGTAGTACTAACTCTAGATGTCATTTGAAAAACCAAAAGATATCAATTTCGATAAAATCAAAATGCCAAAGCACTGTGGTTTCAAATCCAACTAATCATTCAATTAAAAGAAACACCGTCATGTAACTAAAATTAGTATTTAAAGCTCTCATAAAAAATCAAGGAAAAGAAAAGGAAATCTTAAAGCTTATTGAATTGGTTGATTGGATCTTAGAACTTTCTAATCGGAGCAATTAGGCAAATCTACATAGAACAATAATGTAGACATTTTTAAGATGATGCTTTTCATTTTTTTTTATAATTTTTTTTTTTGGATAGTGGTCAACAGCCAATTATCAACCGCAGGTCATGGCAAGGGCTAGTCTTGCCTAGACAAGAGCATGCATCAAAGCGAAATGGGTACTTTTCAGGGTAGGGGTGTACTGGTGCTATCGCAGCTATCTAGTCCAAGATTAGATGACTAATTTAAAAAAAAAAAACAAAACAAACTCCTCGCCCTATTCAAACGGGAGCCATTCGATTTAAATCGGATGACTCTCATTTCAAGAATCCTCTGATTGAATCCCGCATGATCAAAGGATTCGGATTCGATTTGGTGATGCCAACCCTCCTTGAGCATTGCCTCGGCAAGGGTCGGCCTTGCCATGCCGATATCCATTCTTGAACCGATCTTCTTTTTGTCAAATTCGGAAGAGAATCTCGGCCGTAGATTCCTCATCTTCTGGGCTTCCTTTTCTCTTTCTCTCTAGCTATGTCTAGTTGAATCTCAAACGTTTTTTTTTTTTTTGGCTTTTCGATTTCTCTGCTTGTGAAACAGTGAGCCACTAAGAGAAACGAGAAGCGGTGAGGCCGAGAAGAGCATTTATGTTGGTGGGTTTTGGATTGGCAGCAATTGGTTGTTGCAGCTCTGAGTAATGTCTCTTTCATCTTCTTCTTCGGTATAATCGTCTTCCTGGCATCCGCTCCTTGCTCTGCTGCGTTTAGTGCCCTCGCCTTCATGCTTTGTTGCTGCTTCTGGCTGAGGTCAAATCTGATTGTCTGCGTGCTTCAATGCGTTGGAGATCAAAAAGTTCAGTCCTCGTCCAGGAGATGATGAAGCCGGTAGGCCAAATCTGTCCAGAGGGCCCTCACCTAGCCGAGGCTCGATAAAGCTGACCCTCGCCCAACTAAAGTTCGCCCTCGTCAGCCCGTGGCCAATGGAAGAAAATTAGGTAGGACCGTCTTGCCATGTGGGCGATGTCAGCCCATTGATTGCTCGCCAAGTGGCGAGCTGTCAGAAAAATTTGAACGCTCAACGTCACGTCACTCGTCACTTCTCCGTCTCGAACAGAGGGCAGAGAGCAGGTGGAGACAGAGGGCAGAGGGGAAAACAGGGGGGAAAAGGAAATGCAGAGAGAATAGGGAAAAAAGGGGGAGCTTCCGTCTCTTCTCCCTCTCCTCTCCGTCTGCATACTGTGCTTAGATTTGCTTAAAACAGAGGGCAGAGAGCTGGTGGAGACAGAGAGCAGAGAGGAAAGCGGGGGGGTGGGGGGGGGGGGGGGGGGTGTGGAACGGGAGAAGAGGAAAACGGAGAGTTCTTGGCCCAAGCACGTTCATGACGTCCCCCCACCCCCCCACATCTCTGGATCCCGCACCTCGTCCGCGACCTCACCCTTATTTGCGTCCATCTCAGCTTGCTCGGTGAGTCATTGATTCAAGCTTTTCTCCGAGGATCGCGGTTCGAACCATCCGGGGTCAATAGCGACTTGCCTCGAGATCTCTCGAGCACGTCCGTTAATCACCGCACGGGAGCCGCGTCGGGGTCATTGTTTTATGCTTCGTTCCGAGCTTCGCGGACCAAAATGGCCTTGCTTGTTCTCTGTATACCATAGGTAAGGATTCGTGGCTGGACCGTTCTAGAAACTCGCTGTTCCCTCATCGCAGGAGCAGTAGAGAAGCCATCGAAGACCGTGTCCCATCACTTTCCTTACCGATTTCTGTAGATAAATCGCGAAGACCGTATCCCACCGCAAGTCCCTCCGATCGCCAGAAAGAACGAATCCCCCGTGCATCATCTTATATCCGTCCGTCTGGGTAGCTCGAGTTCAGCAGATCGGGAATAGAGGGGAAGAGAGAAAGGGAGAGAGTGGAGTAGGGTCAATCATGGCCGGTCATCTTCGTTAGGGAGACAGCGGGAGTGACGAGTCGGGGCTAGCTGCTGCTGCTGCGAGCTCATCGCTCCGTTCTCGTTTCTTCAAGGTCATCCTCGAGTCCGAAAAGCTTGCAAGTTTGCCCTCATGGCATGTTGTACAAAAGGGGGAAAATGAAAAATATTTTAAATAACAACCTTAAGGCCTAGTAGTCTTGGATCATTTTTCGTAAACAACGAAATGGAAATCTCTAAAAGATCATTCAGTCCGATCCGATAAGTCATGCGGTGGATTCTTTTGTTAGGAGTTGAATGTGTCTGTATATGATTTATCACGTAATTTAATACAGTAATATGCCAATTTAGTTTTAGAATAACTGGCATTCCTCAGCATTTTTATTGTGAAAATGAAGGTTTATTAGACAATTGCATTCCATATTTGTACAGTGCCAGCATTGTCTGTGGAAATTGGTCATTCACGTTGCTGCTTTCTTAGCATCTTTGAATTTTAGCTTTAAATAAGGGCAAGGATTTTCGTGACAGGTATTTCCAAAAAACTTCTTGAGAAGATATGGAAAAGTTCTCTCAGGTTTGATGCTTCTCAAGACTCCAAATAGTTCGACTGTAGAAAAGAGCAACAAGATATGGTTTGGCTGAGTGAAGAGACGAAGATTCACAGAGCATAACTCGATTGAATATGGTCACTTCATAGCCGGAAATTTGCTTTCCGTGTCATGATATTTGATAAGAGTAAAATTGATTATCCTGCTGCAATGAAAGAGGAAGATATCGTCGAAATTGAAGATTCAGAAGAGGTTCAAATAGTTCGTCACGAGAATTTGTGATGCTGAACACAAATCACAAATTTTGGTGACGAGCTGCTTGAACTTGCCTCTGAATCTTCAATTTCCACGACATCTTCCTATTTCATTATAGCAGGATAATCAATGGATAATCAATTTCTGAGGTATTCTTATCGAATGTCATCCCATGGAAATCAGATTGATTATTAAGCGATCATGTTCAATCGAGTTATGCTCTGTCCCTTCGGTTAGCCAAATCATATCGTGGTTGCTCTTTTCTACGTTCACAGGCCAGGTGGATCTTTGAGAAATGCCTATGAAGGTTAGGTTGTGTGCTTTCTTGCATGGAAAGTTTGGCCGTAAGCATTTGCATGGACGCCAGGTGTCCATGTACTCCTCCCTCCTTCAGCTTAACGCCACCACGTTTACCCGTTTCTCTCTCCTCCCAATAGAGAGAGCTTAAATAGCCAGACAACTTGGCTGGATACCCAGTCGGCCACCTAGCGAAATCCGGCGATGGACGCGACGACGGCGACGGAAGTTGCCCTGCCTACGGCGGGTGGAGCAGCGGAGGAGAGCGCGGTGGTGGGGAAGGTGATGCAGGAGCTGGTGGCGGCAGAGAGGAAGTCGAAGATGAAAGTGACGGTGGCGGTGGACGAGAGCGAAGGGAGTTTCTACGCGCTGAGGTGGACCCTGGACCACCTCGTCCGGAGGAGTAGCCTTGCTCCGGCAGCGGACGACGACGAGGTGGAGATGATCACGCTCGTTCACGTTCAGCAGCCTTTTCAGCACTTCGCCTACCCTGCCGGCCCCGGTGGAGCAGGTTTTTCTCTCTCCGTCTGAAGTTCATTAAGTGCTACACAAAACCGACGGTCGGCAATGGTTCACCGTTGCATCTCATCAGTCAGGTTTTAGCTTATCTATAACGTTCTCCCCAGTCATCAGAGGATGTACTGGGCAAGAATGGCAAAGCTTGAGATATAGCTCGTACTAACATTGCATGGATCTGTTCGGGGCGTCCGGTTGTTGCAGCATTCTACGCGACATCGTCGGTGGTGGAATCGGTCAGGAAAGCCCAAGAGGAGAACGCGGCCCTGATACTCTCCCGTGCTTTGCAGATGTGCAAAGAATCGATGGTGATTCCACTCGTCCTTACCACTTCTTTCCCTAGAATTCTAGTACAGCAACAGAAAGTAAAACGTTAGAGACGAATATAAAAGCGTGGGAGAATTCCTCATCGCGTTTGACGATGTTGAGTTGAGAGCATTGGTTGATGGAAGCACGCAGACGACACAATTGTAAACTCAAACAATGTCGCAGGTTAAGGCGGAGACCTTGATTCTGATTGGGGACCCGAAAGACATGATCTGCCAGGCGACGGAGCAAATGCACACGGATCTGCTGGTGGTAGGCAGCCGCGGACTTGGCAAGATCAAAAGGTGATGATCATAACTCATTAAGTGAGAGCAAACCCTTTAACGTGCGCACGAATGTATGTAGGTGTCATTACAAGCATCGAGACAGCTCCTTACTAGTATTGGTTTAGCATTCGATTTACTGGCTGATGCAGTCGTCTTTCGACGATGTTTAGATTGGTGTGACTCACGTACGTTCAGGAGATTGTTGGGTCTTTTGACTTCTACTTGCGCAGAGATATCTCCAATTAAGTTTTTCTCGGTAAACCAGTTTTGCCAGAAGCGTGTTCATCATGGAATTTGACGTCTTTTTGGTCTCGCAGGGCACTGTTAGGGAGCGTGAGCGACTACTGCGCGCACCATGCGAAATGCCCCATCCTGATTGTGAAGCCCCCAAAAGAAGCTAGCAAACACTGATGGGATGAATGGGAGACCAGGGGGCCGGTTGGTGGGCTGATGAAAAGATCGATGCAAATAAGAATGTGTGTTGTCCAACGAGTGTAATAAGAGTGCATTGTTTCTTGGGCTACCGGCACCTCTCTTGTGAAATAGACATCGCACCCTTCGATGACGAACGGGACCAAATCTTTGTTCGATGCGCTCGTAATTCGTGACCAGAAGGTGCGGGGAGAAGGCGAGATTACTTCGTGAATACGCCTGGCGGTGCGAGACGTTTAACCTGGCTACACTCGACGATATACAAAAGTATAATCCTGGTAACAAAGATATTTAGCACGGTGTCGTCAATCCTTATAGATAAGCCACGTGTCAAGTGTTCCAGCTTTCTAAGATCAAGATCAAGCTTGAGCTTCAAGCAAAAAGCTTGATACTCGATTGAGCTCGATTCAAGTTTGGAGCGCCAAGCATGTGAATCAAGTCAAGCTCGAAGGTCGGCACCATATCAGTTCAGCTCTACTCTATTAGAGCATCTCATGCGGAGGTTAAACGCTTCTCGAATTTTCAAAAGTTCTTTATTCGCCCCGTAGATACAATTACGCCTAATCTTCTACGGAGGAAAATTAGGGTTTCTGGAACTCTCAAGGATGTTTCTTTGCCTCAGAGATAGCCACGGGTAATACCATTCTCAAGTATTAAGCTTTCAGTGAAATGCCTAGGAATGCATTCTTCCCAAGTTCTCCCTGCAATCCTATTAATGAATTTGTAAGCACGATATCTTCTTTCCCATTTCGCCTCTTCCGAACCGTTGCCAAACAATGTTGAACTGAGTAACTAACAGTAAGTTATATACATGATGAGGTTAGATAATCAGCTGAAACTGAGCGCAGAAGATCAACCGCAATGGAGGAGCTAACCAGGAATAATGTGGAAAAAAGCGCTTGCCCCGGCTTCACCCCTGTAGCATAGCACGTCTGCAACTTAGAACTAGAATCACAAAGAGAATCATATTGATGTTTCAGATTTCAAGGAACTACCTGTTGGCTCATTAGAATCTCTACTGCTACATTAAGATCACCGTCTGCCGCAGCAACTGCTACTTCAACTTGTGTCTGAAACACGACCGAGAAGTAAATCATAAACATAGACAATAATGTGAAGTCGGGATTAAACTTTGATGAAGAGGGGTCTATAATGCAAAATGATAAAAGAAAACAGTGAAGTACCAAATGGTTAATCAGTTACTTCCATCAAATGCATCAATACGTGATCATTTTCTTCTCATCATAGAATCGGATCTCTTCAAAGAAAAGGAAAATGAAGACTAGGAAAAGAGAAAACGAAAAGAAAGAGATCCTCTCATGAGAAATTCTTAGGTGCTCCTGGAGCATAATTTTCTCATCGGCCCAAATCATGACTATGGTAGATACTAATGGATTTCCTAATCTTTTATCTACTTCGCATGCTGATACTGGCTTAGGTGGACCAAACAACGTGCTCCATAAGCAATCAAACACCCGTCCTTTCTCATAACATGCTTTATGCAATTTATCATCAACACAGTGAAGACTAGCCTAGGAAGTGTTGCTCGAAAGAAGATGATTATTGACCAAGCAATTCAGATCTTCAGAGATAGTAAGTCCAAATTTTCAAGATAGAAGGTACAGCTTAAAGGATCCCGACGAGCAATCATGTAAGCAAATGTAGACAATGGATCCTGCAATTTACCCTATCAAAGCCCATTGATACAAGTTTTTGGACTTCTTCATCGGAAACAATTGATGCCTGCATCGACAAATGAATGAACCCAGGATGACAATATGACATTCTAAGGTCGGAAGGCAAATTGGCTTTTTGAATTAAAAGTAGAAAGAAACCTGATTGAGTAGATGGCTTTCTAATGTCATGGGCAAAGTGTTGTCCAGGTTCCTGGAGTAGAGGAGAAAATGACAGCAACAACCAGACGCGGCAACATTAAGGAATTTTTATATTGATGTCATCGGGTATAGCATGCAGAGAGTAATAAATGAAAAAGGGTAGCTCATCGTCCCAATCTCTAAAATGCTTACAGGACAGATAAACCTGAAATGAGGCTACCACAGGATTCTCCATATTTTTTACTAAGGCAATAACACTGGTTTACCTCCTCTAAAGATCACAGCAGTTAACATTCATGCATTTGAAGAAAGATTAAAAAAGACACAAGTCAAAGTAGCAGTTGAAGAAAGATATCACTATCACCTCATTTCTTTTGAAGATTATAATGTTCAAGGTTGTATCCATGTAAATGGCTGACAAGCAGAAAAGATGGGGAAAAAAGAGAAGAAACATTTCAATTTTCTAGTACCTTCCATCTAGCAACTGCTGCCCAGAACCTACAGGTGTGATGCCTGGTGAATGTTCAGGGCCATTGTTATCCAGGAGTCTAGCTTGTAAGTTGTAATCAGAATTTTCAGAAGAAACCATTTGAGCTCTTTCAGATCCTAGCGTCCTTCCTCTACCAGGAAACCTACTGTCTTGTGTTGACTGCATCGAATTAACAAAAGAAGGTCAAAAGAAATTCTTAGACATTTAGTTTAACAGAATCTGAATCCATCAAAGAGCCACAATATTCTTCACCTAATTTCTCTAAAAGCCAACATGTAGTGACAACAGCCATTCGTTTTGAACTAATTGGATAGAATCCTTATGGAAGTAGGCTCCGAGGGATAATCATATAACGATTAAATTAACATTTCAGAGAAATAAACTTCGACAAAATTTATGAATGTTTTTCAGGAGTTAACCTGTGCCTTTTACCTGAACAGAAGTTTGCCGCTGTGGCATCCAGGCAGACAAATTTCTCCACAAATTTCCAGAGATCAATCCACTATTTAAGTATTTAAAACCAAAAAACAGTTAAGTCTCCCACTTATATGAAGATCAAATTGAGAAGCAAAACCACAATTTACCTGGATGTTGCATTTTGATTTGAATAAGTAGGGATATAGCCCGTAGTGTTTCCCCCAGTGCACATTATAAATTTTGGCCGTCTCACACAAGTTGACTGAAAACAATTTAAGGGACACCACATTTAATTATATTATGTATATCGAACTGAAAACAAAATAAATATATGTAAACCTATCTGCAATCCATCATTATGACCAAGATCCTCAGCAGTATCATGCCCACGTAAATACATATTGACAAAAAAGAAACATTACAAAGTTCTCTGTAAAGCAATCCCAAAATATGAATAAGGAAATTGCAGAAAAACCAGCAAGAGGTCGGTTGCTCCTGAATACATTAACATGGACAAAAGAATATAGACTGAAGGGCAAAACATAATGGTACATGGACTGAGCTTGTTGCCAAATATCTGATCTACCTACTACCATGTCCGTCAAATTTAATGAACAACCTCATAGCTTCTGTTTCTTTTTTTCCCCATCATTTATCATCTGATTGAAGGCACCCGTTTTGATGTTGCAAAACTTAACTCAAAAATTTGATGAAATATATGCAAATGCCAAGCAAAAGAAACCAGGAGGAAATGAGCATATCAAATAAAACAAAGTCGAAAGCTACTTGTAGAAACTAAGGCCAAATGACGTTGTACAGTGATTGCATGGACTTAACTCAAGATAGCACTAGTCAAAAACTGTCAAGGGGACTCCAAGAGTCAGCAACCTTGTAACTGCCCAGTGGCCCATACAATATATATGACTCGCTCTGCTTCCGCGATTAAACAAAAAGGGGGGGTCCATTTTCACTGTTGCTGTGCCAGCAATTTTTTTCAGATGATTCTACAGTTCATACAATTCACAGCACAATCTTCAGCAAAATGCAAGCTTGTGAAACACAGTCTCTGCAATGAGCAACATATGTGCACAAGCCAGTACTGGCTACATTGGGATCGGAGATGCACCCATAAGAGTCACAATGATTCTATCCACTACACATCATGGAGGCAAATGAGGAAGTAGTATCAATAATGCTAGTGGCTCTCTACATTATACCGAGCAATTAGATGAGAAAAGCCACATATCTCTTTTTACCATCTAAATATCTAACATTGAAATTGTGTGATTTGGTACGTGGCGTCCATACAACAAAACCTATCTCAAGTACCGAAATAGCAAATTATATCTGCATCTCTCCAGGAAATATGGACACCAGTCACCTGGACAACACAGACAGGCACAACCAGAAAAGACCTAAATTATTGATCCAGGAACGAATTTAATCCACCAACCTGGTGGAGTAGGGGAGTAGGGCGACACTTTCAAGCGCTTCTTAGTTTAATGGAAAAAATGTTCAATGAGACAATTTCCACTGTTCTTTCTTATTCTCAACCACAAGCCTGCAGACCCATAGATAGGAATTTGTGTTTTAGTACCATAGGACTGTTCTCGACAAGCACTGCATTAAAGTGGCTAAAGATCTGCCTAGGCATCTACATGTCCCAAGACTTGAATAAAGCAGGCTATCCAAAACCAAAACAGTTTCCTGATGTCTGTTTCCTTCATGACCCATTCAGTTCACTATAGACTTTCTATGCATACATCTTAAAATGAAAAATTGGAAACGTCCACGATGAACCTTATGAACCTGGCTCACTAGACTGTAACCTTAAAAGCTTTTTCCTCGCAAACACTGCAACCTTTGCCAGCTGCTACTTACCTACACAGATAACTTTCCCAATATCCCTATAGGTCACACACATTCACACCACCTTATTACCTGAGAAAATTACATTTCTCCTTCTTTCTGTACCACGAAAGAAAAGAAACAGTTTCTGTCTCACTAAGCAAGGAGGGGAAAAAAAGCTAAAGCAGAAATACCAAACCATTATCAGCTCTAATGCAAGTTAGAATTCTGACCAAACTTTTTAGGATGAAAAGACCCAAAAATACTGGCCATTTACACCTGTAGCCACAGTAGCCAACATCCAGCAGTGTTTTTTCTTTTTTCTGTATTCATTCTAGATTCCATATCCAACCAAATGTCCCTAGCCGGTTAAAGTTCATTGTGTCCATGAGAAGGTAAGTGCGTCTCTCTTAGAGATCATGTTGACTATATCATCAATTTTACAGTTGAAATGGCTCTGAGATAAAAGTAAGACCCCACTCGTGGTAAAACAAGAAGAAAGTTTCAACACATGACACGATCCGGTCGATGCTATCAGTAATAATCTCATGGAAAGCATATTCTATGACCTCAGCCTTAGCAAGACTTATACCTAATAGACTAATCCAACAAAGGCATCTAAATTGATTGTAGTTCAACTTTCAAGCAACAAAAATGCATGGTATTTACCAGTAATGAAGAGGCCTCTATGGCAGAATAAAAGGATGTCCCAGGTATGAGATAGTTGAAAAGGCCATAAGTATCTGCAAAAGGCAGGTACACCAGAAAAATCTCACCGAACTAGTAGCTAAATTGTTTAGACAGCAAGAAGAAATGAGATGAAGGAGAATCACCGACATGCAAAACCTGAGAGAATTCCACAAAGGTGTCCAAGTAATGACACATTTGACATAAGCAACTGGAAGGCAACCAGCAAGATCCAGACATACCTGGTGCATGATTACAGAATGACATTACTTCAATGACACACACCAGCAAGTGAAATTAAGAATAAAATCGAAGGACTGCAAAGCCATGTCAATCCATATACCATTTGGCAGGCACATTGAAGAGTCCAAACACACTGCAAAATAAGTGTTAAAAGTTCCAGATCTGTTAGAATCGGTGCATACATAATAAATAAACAAATAAATAAAACCTCTGATTATACTATTATTCTTTTGTCAGCACACAACTGTGGTTATATTCATTGTAGGATAAAGTTTCCAAAGAAAACATGAGGTTCATGAGTAAGAGCCTAAAACTCTCGTATTTGACAGAGTGAACTGAAGCAGCATTTAGACAAGAAGAAAAATTGTCATCAAGCCAGGGGGTTAATTACAGACCTTCTTGATTGAATTCCACTCAGACTCGTCTCTATCACGATCATGGAGAATAAAATCCCAGAGAAGCCAATTGAACACTCATCCATCAGGTATTGATAAGGATGAAAAGGATTATGGGCTACCAGAAGGGCGATGAAAAGATGAAAAACAGCATTGCATGTGGCCAAGAGAACTATAATGTACAATAGTCGCACAGATCCCATAAGTCTCTCCAGCTCAGAACCCAAAGGAACCAAAGCCAACATGTTGAAGAAAACATGTAGCAGCGAACCATGGAAAACAATTGATGTATATATCCTGTACACTAAACAATAGAAACAAAGTTATTTAATTAGATTAAGGTAACAAATAGGATCATCTCTTGCAATTCATGGATACCTACCCAAAAAATCAATCATTTCCACTAAAGCTCAACAATGATGTGATGGAGAGATAATCTAATAGATTGAGCTATTTAACAGATGATTGTTGCAATGAAGTCTTCAGTAGACAATTTAGACTCAGAGCATGACAAAAGACAGGATATGTTAGACTTAGTCACATGGTTGTATCAGATTTAAAATTCACTGCTGTGAATAAAGGCCATTTGAAGATTGCTTCTGTTCAAAAAGATTTTCAAGTAACATTCTCACTCAACCTCCATCATTTTCTCTCTCCTTGAGTTGTGACACTTACTTAAAAGGGCAGTCAAAACCACTGAACTTTCAAAGATATCCTACTGATCAATAGTGTCAGAAAGGAAATGCTGCAAAGGAATGCGGAAGTTGACAGTGAGTAAAGGTAATACAATGGAAAGAAGATGGCATGGCAATAAAGCATCCTCTTGCATGACTATATGGGGATTGGTTTGCCCATTATTTTGACCTTCTAGATGTAACAATCCATTTCTCAGGACATAGTTCCAAAAAGCATACCTTGGAATCGTGATATGACTTCTGAAGGCAAGAAACATACTTCATGAAAGGAGTCATATCCTGTCAGAAGGCATATCAAGTATATGGTCCCGCAAGTGATGACTATGGCAGAAGTCAGGAATGGAATCCCTTCCCACCATTGTCCCAACCGAGTAGGTAATCCAGCCTGTACAATGTGCAAATTTAACATCTTAAAACAATAAATATATGCATTGTGAAGCAACCAAGAATCTAGTATTCATATAAATTACTCTTAATGATTACCATCTCATGCACATGTCACATTTCAAAGAGCAAACAACTATTGACACCAATGAAGCAGAACAATCTCAATGTTTAACACAACAATGCAATGTGAGGCCTAAGTAATACAAACCAGTTCAAAGCAACCAGGAAGAAGGGAGTTCCATAACAAGAAAACATCTAAGCAGAAATCAGGGAAAAAAGAACAAGGCAGCTCATGCAGACCACCTAATAAAGGAAGCTGAATCTTGGTGGATATAATCACATACGTCACCACAGCCATCGGCAAAAAGTCTTATCCACCAGCTGAAGCAATCGCCTCATTCGAACCAGAATAAACTGCAAAAAGTATTTCACATTGAAATGCCTAACTGCGAGAAGACAGCAGGTTTGACCAGCTTATTATTGCACATCCTCAGTACAATCAGCGAAGAGCTAAATAAATTTTAATTAAATAGAATAAATATATTAAACGGATTATCCAACTTAAATACACAAATCTAGCCAGCTTCGACCATTAATGCCCACAGTCAAGACGTATGCTCATCCGACCATCAGGAAGCACAGACAAGGTTATAAATTTGAAAAATCTCTTTATAAACTGAACTGAAACGATGTTGAAGAGCATAGTACTATGGTATTCCACGCGTATTCTTAAGATCCAGGAGATCACTCGATGCCGATTAACATCCATCAATGTCCATACGACAGTTCAACTCGACACAACTACACCACTCCTCAGAAACAAGTTCCCCGTGCCCAGAAGACCAAACTGGAAAGAAAAAAAAAACAAATCGAGAAACTTCCTCTTCTCGCGGAAAAATCCATCTTCACCACAAAACGAACGAAAGATCTACCCATCTTTTCAACGAAAGATCTACCCATCTTTTCAACGCAAGCTCGCTCCAAAACGAAGATGCGTAAAAAAAAACCCTTCAGACTCTTCGGATAATAAATAAATCGGAGCGCAAGAGTCTCTCGAGCCTTATCCCGCAAAACACAAAACCAACCCTAAGAAGCTACTCCCCCGTCCATTCTCGAGCATCGAATGAGTAAATCTCCCCCCAATTCACACGATTCACTCTTCTCATTTTGGGGGAGCAACCGAGTGGCTCAGGCTCGGCAGCCATTTCCGCGCAGACAAAGCCGCGGAAACCGCGAATCAGAGATCGGAACCCGAAGCGAAAGAAGGAAGCAAAGAAGCTGCAGATCGAACTTCGGTTCTCACCTCGGTAACAATGTTGGGTCGCATCTCTCTCGAGGTCTCGCTCGGGGCTCAGCGATTCTTGCGCGTCAGCAGCGTTTCCCAACTCCTGAGAGGTAAAGTCCGAGGCGACGCTCGAGTCGACCGAGTCGGGGGTGGGAAACTCGGAACCGTACGGTAGTTTCTAGGCTGCGGTTTTTGGAAAGAAAACGGCCCGTCGCGAGGGGAAATACGTGGCAAAACGAGAGGAAATAGACCAATCAGAAAAAGCCCAAGCTCAAGCGGGGAACCCCTCCTTGATTAGGTTAGGGGGAGATATTTCTTTCGTTTCGCAACGAGATATTCGAGATTACCCAAATGTTGACGACTAATTAACGACGTTATCTAGGTGAACGGAAACTAACACGAGAACTCTATGTGCACTTTATTTTGCGGAGAATTTGATATATTTGGAAATTGTTTCTAGAAAATCCCTTTTCAGGAAAATAGAAATATCAATATGATGTTTTCTGGCTAAAACCTAATTTTATTTTCTTAAAAAAAAATGTGTGGCGTAAAGGCTACAAGTGCTGTAGCATCGAAATTTAAATAAAGTTTCATCGAGTTAAATAATCACGACATTGATACTCTTTTGATCAGTAGTGAAAATTTTATTTTTACTTATTCTTATTTTTAGTTTTAAATTCTAATTTCTTTTATGTATTATGATATGAACTCAATTGTATGTAGATGCATATTTGGTATTCATATTTATTACGTGTTCCATGTACTTTAGTAATTTACGTATATTAGTATTATTTAATATTTAATTAAAAATGAAGTAGACGCGAGTGTAGCATGAAATCTTAACCGTATTCATATGTGTGATTTTTTCGTTTTTTTTTTGTACTAATTCATTATTCATACCAAACAATAGTCATTATAACAAGTGAAAATATCCAACTTCAATACTGCAATTCACTAAACAATAGATATGATGTAATAGAATGCTCGAATATCTTATCCTATACAATTATGGACCAAACGATCTTAAACTTCGCCATCAATATCTTGAGGATTGGGTATGACCACTGAACACTCTACACAGGCATCGGGGTCTTAGGCCTAACCTATAGAGACCCGAGCATGACCTACAAGGTCATTAGACTTAAGCGCCGAGGACCCCAATTTAGGCATGCGGGACTAGACCCTGTCACAGTCTCGCAGGATTCAGGGCCCAATTGCAAAAGCTAGGTTTCTCAAGCTCGGCCAATAGTCATTTAAATACAAGTGATAAGGCCTCCAAACAGCAATTAGGATCTTGGGACCAACCCCGAGACTAGGCCAGCATTTTTGTGGACAGAGGCTTGCCCGCCAAGAATTAAAGCCCTACTTTAGTGGACCCAAACCTAGGTGCCAGTGTCTTACGCACGGGAACCAATAATTAGGCATGACGACGAAGGACTTGAGCACAATGATCAATGTCCCAAGCTTTAATCTCAAGAATTCCCGGCCCAACCTTTTTAGACCTAAGTCTTGCCTCCAGAATTTGGAATCGATTACAACCGTGCGTATCGTGCTCATATTGCATGTAGAAATGCTTAGACCTCTGATTCAAGGGTCAATATCTAGACATAAGTTGCAAAACAATTTGTGATTCGAAAGAAAAGATCATTTTTCTACTTTTAAGCATGATTAGTTATATATAAATTTCTCTCGACTCTCTTTCCTAAAAGATTCAAACATTCTAAAATGAGGTAAACATTTTATAATAAAACAATTTTCATGAAACAAATGATACCTCAATCCAAACTCAACTATCTACAAAAGGATGGGCGAGTCAAATAATCCAGTTGGTAACAAAAAGTGGAAATTCTCACCCATAGAACACAGGCAACAGAGTTAATCTTGGCTTGACATCACTACTTAGGAGTCAGGCTATGACAAGATTTTCCATGCGATCCCCTTCCTTGGCTCGTATTATCTGTTCTGACCGGACCAGTCTGTTAATCTAGCTCAATCCCTCAAAAGAAATGCTAATAATTCAAGCGCAGACAGTCGAACATTTCAAAAGCACAACAGGGAAGCATCTCAGAGACACAACGGAGAAGCTAAGATTCACATACCATCTCACACCCAAAAATGGCGTTCCATAATGCATCATTAAATGTAAGACGCTTCCTACACTTCATTCATACTCAAGTTCAAATGTTTCACACCAAGTAAGCAAAATGTGAACTGAAATTTTAGTTAAACAATCTCACATTCAATCCACCACCAGCAGCAACCCCACTATTGCCATACCAAAACTCAGGGAAAACATAAAATGAATTGCTCAACGAAGCCTCCTTGCTTCTCTCTCGGACTCCAAAAGGGTGAGGACGTCTCCTTCCCTCACTGGTCCCTTCACATTCCTCATGATGAATCGGTTCATGTCGTCCAAGAACTTGACTCTCACCTGAGTCACCTGCCCTCTTGACCCAGTTCGACCCATGACTTTCACCACAACAGCATGCTTAATCTGAGAATCCATTCTGCATAAAGACAAATTAAACCATAAGGAACACACCACTATTAGAAAATCAATTGCCAGGGACACATCGGTATTCAGAAGAGCTACCATGCACATCATTGGAAAAATCCCCATTCAATTCCCATTCACAAACACAACGAACTTCCCAACTTTCACAACCAACGAGGAAAAACACTCCAGGTCTTTAACAACTATGTGCTACTTCTCCTACAGCAACATATTCCCATAACTCACTAATTCACTTGCCTATACTCTTACTCACATCCATAAGAAGCAACAATTTAATGAAGCTTGACTGGTCCAGCAAAGAAGAAATTGAGCAAAGCTCGCTGCAAATAAAAGAACTGACCCAATAAAAGATAAACAATTTCATCAAAGGACTAGATTTCAAAAGTACGCCCACAACAATTTCAATACAAAACAGAGCTGGTGATTCAATATCATGCGAAACTTCCGCATATTCCTCCTCAAACAGATAACACCGTTTCATCCCGTCCTCCTCTCATCTACCCAGAAGAAACGGGTCGCAAAGTGATCCCGCCCACTTAAACCAACTCTAAGTCAGACTCCAACCGAAAATCGAACTACAAACACATCAAGGGAAACAACATCGCGCACATCATATTTGAAATCGAGTAAAGCAACCACAAGGGATTAGCTGCATCACTATCAGGGTTAGAAAACCAAAAACAGAGACAATCCAGGGCTCGAACAGAACGCGAAGGACCAACACAGTACGTATAACGTTCATGAATTGAACGCAGAACATGAGATCAAGAGAGGAATTGGGAAGAACCTGAGACCGTAGCGAGGAGGGAGAGCGGCCGAAAGCTTGAGCTTCTCAAAAACTTCAGCGAGAGCGAACAAAACCCTAGCGAGGATCCTATTTATTGGGGAGTTGTACCCTTGAGATGACCATATTGCCCACCCCGCCGCGGCGGATGGGTTAGCTTTGCTACTAGACCCAGGCTTAAAATTGTCATATCGCGAGTTTTTTAGACCCCGAGAGGTCAAAAAGGGAAAGAGGAAAAATTAAAGAGAATTCAACATTTTTTAATGGGTCCTTTTCATTTGCCCAATTTTAGAAAAGTCATTAAACTAGATTTGATGACATACTCTCTTTTTTTTTTTCAATTGTCCAATCTGAATCGAATAATTTTAAAAAAAAATTCAAAATTGTTTCCTTTCTTTTAACAAGGGCCGTCCTATCAGAATTAGATGACCCTCGTTCAATGTTAAGGAGGGATCCATAGCTTGGAAAAAAAACGAAAATAGAAATAGTTGGGATTTTCATATATTAATTATTTGTATTATTAGGCCAAAATATCATTTAACCTCACTCCGTACAAAGGTCAATGAGAGTGTACCATATACTTTTGCCAACAATTGGCATAGGATTCTAACTTAGGGGTGAGATAACAATTTTTTTCACGATTTTGGCTTAGGGTGCAATATTGAAAGGATAAAAAAAAAGATGGAACATCATAAGAAAGTATCGAGTACAAATATTACATGCAGGTCCTATTGAGCATCTATAAACTGGGGCATGACCCCAATTGACCCCATTTGGACTGTTCCCACGAGCTTGCATAATTAGAGTTTGAGTAAATAAAAATTTTGAAAGAAAATCGATATATATATATATATATATAGTTATTTGTTGGGGGTAATTAACTGATTAGTCATTTTCGGAAAATATTTTCAAGTTTTAGCCAAATATCGAAAAATATTGACATTTTTTTAAAAATAACCTTCCAAAAAATATTTTTCATGAATATTAAAATATTTGTAAAATGAACAGAGCCTAAAAGTCGAATGAAAAAGAAATACAAAATCCCCAATGAAGCTCTTCAATTGGTCCAACCGAGTCAATAAGTTTACATGATTGAGTTAAGCAACATGAAACCGCACCATGATCTTGATCCTACATCTGGCCAATTGCTTGGTAAAACTTAACAAGATTGGCTCATGAAATTCAGTTTGCAAGTAATGCGTCGGATCAATATTAATTCATGAATAGGGCACACTTATTCAAAAAGCTCAGCGCGTTAGTTACCGAATCCATTTTATAGACCAAATTTAGTGAGTCTAACTTAAAATTGTTCATAATCTTTCAGCATGGTTCTTCAAAAGCACTTCTGCGGCAATATTCTTTATCAGAGGAAGATCAGAAAAGGAGGAAACGTGTTATTGAAATTGTGCTTGACGAGGAGCTATAGTAAATCATTGCTATGAATTTTCAACTAATGATAGTGCCGCACCATAGTATATATATATGGTAAGTTGTGGATGAAGACATTATTTTGCATAGCAGTCCTAAAGCGAAAACTCTCATTTATTAATGGGATGAATCTGCTCACTAAAGTTAAAAGCTACATACTCTTCGGACTTCGAACTTGGCTCCTGTGATGATTTTGTCTTTCCTTGTATGTTGACACTTAAACTTTTACTCGAACATCACCCATGAATTTCACATAAAATTAAGAATCGGATTCCATAATGACGATGCAATTCAAAACCCTAATAGAAAATATCAATAATTGAGTGAATTTGCACTCACTGCTCTTGTTTATGCATGTCCTCCAATATTTGACAACCGGAGGATTGCGAATGGTATATCAGATAGAAGTCCTCATACATTTTACAACATGTTTAGAATGAAGCAATCTAAATCATCACAAAACATACAATCCGACCTACTACAAAGAAATTTAAACACATTGTCATGGCCTTTGCTTTGTAAACACATAAATATTGGAAAAGATAGCAGTGACTAACTAGTGAGATAGGATGAATTTGGTTGGAATGAATTGCAATGGCCTAGATGATTACCAGTAATCATTCATTCATTCTTTCATTTAATGCAACACGTTCTAATTACCAAGAATCTCACTATATATGTAACAATGGCATCGCCAAAGTGTTCCCAACAAGCTTTTCCCCGGAAAAAAAGAGGGGTTTTCTATCAAAGTAATCAAACAACGGAAAGCAGAATCTCCTAATCTGATTCCATTTCCTTGTTAACCACTACAAAAAACAACCAAGAATGGCCAAAAGAATTTCTTCCGCATCCTTTACTCGATGCCAATGAATCCAGTATGTGTATACATGCTAAGGCGTCGCGGTTTGGGACAGCATGATCCGTCCCTGGACGAAGCGGCTTCTGCTCGCCGTGAGCTCTCTACACAGAGACGTCGGTGTCAGCACCTTCGGACTAAATCGAGACGAGCCGGATGGCGAGGAGTGCGTGCTTGATCCTCTCGGGGACAAGTTTGCGAGCTCCAATACCCGGGACTGGAGCTCCGTCGGGTAATCCCTCATGCAGCCGATTCGCGGGCCGGCGCCGGTCGTCCATTTGCATGACAACTGCTTAGCCAGCTGATATGATCTCGACCCCTTGTGCGAATCTATTCTTTGCAGGATCTTTGCTCTCGGTACCGGGCATTTCGCATCTGCTTCTTCCTCGTCAAACATGTTCAGTTTTGGGACCATGAAGTCCTCTTCAGTGGGGAACGATTCCTCCGGGGTCTCGTACCCCTCCTCTGAAGGACTGCCGATGAACTGGGGCCAGTAGCTCTGTTCCCGCCTGAGCGCTTCTTCTCCGAACATGTGGAACCCATTAGGCTTTTGCGGTATTTCGAGCTTGGTTATACTTGAGCCTACTCGCCGTGACCATGTGGTCGTTTGAGGATCGGAGTCACCGACGGTTTCGCCACAGCGCACCCGTAAGTTAGCTCCGTTGTCAGCTGATTTTCCACCATGCATTTCTTCCAGGAATTCAGCGAAATCGACCTCGGAGGGATTGCATCGGAGGCTCTTACCTTTTCTAGCAAGTGTTTCCTCTTCTTCCCCAGTAGGGCATTTCTGCATATGCATCAGAAATTTGGAAAGAGCTGCAGTCTTCTTATGACATGTGATCAATACTATAAGCCACTGAATTTAACTTGATAAGATGAGAAACTATGAAGATAAATTTGCTCTAGGATAACTTTTAGGATTGCGAAATGGTGAAATTTGTCACTTGAATATACAACTTCTAGTTTTCTTGTTCCCATCGAAATTCCACCGACTGTTACACCAAAATGACATCAAAACAAGAGTTCATGCCAAATCCAATACCTTCAGACAGGACAATGTCAAGCTCGTCTTTCTTACCTTGACATTGGTAAGATCCACCTTCTTCTCTCTGAGGAATGACATCAAAGCCTCAAAGTTTTCTTCGGTCGGAAGATAATGTCCACTGTGGGGCCAAACCGCCTAAGACAATTAAAGGTTGTTGCTATAAAATCCAAAGGCCTCAGTGGTAGAACCAAATCGTTTCTCAAAAAAGGGTTTCAAGATGATGAAGAATGGGGTATGCTACCTTTAGGATACCATCTTCCACCTCTAACCTGCCTGCAGATAATGTGGCTCCACCGGACAAAAAGCTCGAATGCTGAAACGTGCCCTTGCTCTTCTTCCCGACATATAAGTCCTTGGATGTGCTAAGCACAAAGATCCACTTGGCATCTCCGGGACTTCTTGTGTCAAGGATCTCACCGCTTTGCTTGTAGGAGAACTTCCCGCTCTCTATTACGACCTCAAAAGCTCTCCTCTCAGTCTGCAGAAGCATAGAAAACACATAGGAGGTGGTGGCAGCACGTATATCTCTTGTAGACCATGTTTTAATGTATATATTGAACAAATCCAGACATTCGAATTCTGATTGTAAAATCCATAATTGGTTGTGAAAAAAGGATGGTGCGGGAAAATGCCTCACCGGTCCAAGATACTTGATACACTGCTGGTGAAGCCTTGCTCGCGGGCATCTATCGATGTTGACCTCTCGTCCTTCACCTATGTCAAGCCTGGAATTCCCAGTAATTGTCCCGGTTTTTTCAGTTATATTCTCGCAGGCACTAAATTAATCTGCTTCGACTTAATCCGTCGACTTACCAATAGAAGAAGGGCTGTTTGCTACTGCAGTGGAGCCACATGACGTAGTAAAACTGAAGATTATGGCCATATCTGTGCCTAGGATCAATCTGTCATAAAAAAGAACAATAAGTAAGACGAACGCAGGGGCATCTCCTGCGCCATACCGTTATGCAAAAGTGAGACTCACCGCCTCAAGCCAGTGCTGCAAAGCGAGTTTTCTAGCTTTCTCATCCTTGGACGAGCCCTTTCCAACCTAACACACAAGGGAACTATAATCAGTAATGTTAGACATCTCGATGAAGGTAAGTGAAACTACCTAGGATGTATGTACCTTAGCAGCTCTAGTCCTTGCTCTGGACCAACGGGAAACGGCAGTCTCAGGTTTCTCGATGTCAAAGAAAGATATAGAGCTCCTCTTTAGTTCGGCAAAATCCAGCAATTTCCACCTTCAAAAGAGTATGCCATCATAGTGAAAATGTTGCTTCCGTGTGAAAGACCAAAGTTCAAGAAAATAGACTCAAAACCTCTTCATGCTATTTACAATTATAGGGAGACAGGACACAACTTAATTTGCAGTTTCTCTAAGGGACTAATCTATGGATAGAGAATGCACATAAAGAGCAAAACCAACCATCTCTGTTCCACGACAACTGCACAATCAGCTAGCTGTCTTCTAGTCCTGAAACTACGGTAGACCGTCTGCAACTTCGTCGCGGCAGCCTTGCTTCTCGAATTTGCTGGTTCAGACAACAAAAGGCACGAATGCTTGCCATTTAAACCATCCGATTCCCGTGAATGCTCTTCTTTGTATCTCATCCTCAAGCTTGTCGAGCCATGAAATGCCTTCCTTTCCCTGTCCAACGAAGGCGAGCTGAAGCAAAGCGCAGTCTCTATTTCTTTCTCGGTGTAGGTAGGAGAGGCGATCTTCCACGAAGCGTATGATTTCGCCATTTTGATTGTAGAAACCGATAGATTGCCGGGGCCAGCCTCACATTTACGATAGATTGGTGGCAACGCAACTGTGTCCAAAAGACGTGATCAAGACACGTGTAGAAAGGGACATTTTCTCCTATCACTCGAATATGAACCTGGCATGAGACTCATCTCCACCAAATTGTGAAAGCTTTGTTTTCCATGTTACCCGCAATAAGATTTGCACAAACCCAATTGGGCTCTCATGACAACATATGTAAATCACGGATCATCTCTGGAGCAATAACCTTATTCCTCAAAACTTTCTGAGTCTAGAAAGAGGGTTTGTACCTTAACTTGAACGAAGTTAAATCACCATAAAGGAGACTGCTCCAACGTCAGGTTTGGAGAGGCGGAGAGAAGATGGAGAAAGGAAGAAGTCCAGGGGGTAGAAGAAGACAGAGATGACAAACACCAACAAATCACAGAGACAGAGAGAGACAGAACGATAAGTGTGGAGGAGAGAAAGATAGGCAAGCGGTTGTTTCAACGGTTTTTCAAAAAAACTTTGTCCAGAAAGAGTCACAGGGTGGAGAATGTGACATTCAAGTGCTCCGTCATCGTTATGATGATAATCGTCAGCATCGTCATGCACAGAGGAGGTAAGGCCGGAATCGTAGGGATCGTGATGCCCCCCGTGGCTTAGACCACCATTTTTTTCTTTTTTTTGGTCAAAGGCTTAGACCACCATGACTATGAGAAGTTTTTCTCGAAAAATAGCCAAACACTTTTCTTAGGAAAGCAACAATTCTGGGACAAGTTATATTAGGAGGAAAAAATTTGTGGACCGGGGATCAAATTGTGCTAGATTCATTTTCTCAATTACATCTGTCTTGCGTGATCAAATGTGTAATTTTCCATAAGGTGTGTTAGTATCTCAATATAGTCTAACTATATTGACACAAATGCAATCGATTTAAGATTTTTTTTAAACATAATTTCCCCAAAAAATAAGGGACGGGCCAAATCCAACACTTCCATCACAATAGAGTTTGCCCAAAAAGAGTGATCGATCACTACATGGTGTTTGTACGCGACATGAACGGTAGTGCTATTATTGACATAACCTCGGACACGCAATGTTAAAAATACATGAAAAATTCACAAAAATCAGGTCTTTTTTTTTCCTTTTTCAGGAAAAGATGTCTACGTCACAGTTTTTAACAGCGTCAAGTCCGTATTAGCAGAATCCGTCCACACAAAAGCGCGAGAACATAGGGTGGTACATTTGAAAGGGTATATGAACCATTTGGAACCAGAGAGAGAGGGAGAGAAAGATTAAAGGATCGGTTTTAAATTTCCAAATGAAGAAGGTACAAGCTGGAGTAGCAAAATGAAAATTTAAGTAGGCAATATATAAAGGTAAGTGGAGATAAACCTATTAGGCTTACCAAATTCGGGTGCAGAAAATTAGCTCACTGTATTCCTTGAGCTCATAAGGACTCGATCATAAGTTGAACTAAACGAGACTTCCTATCTGGTTTTGCCAATCAATGCTAGTCTGCCAAACGAAGATGCGCTTCTTCGAACCCGAGCCTCCTTAACTTCATACTGACGTCTTCGGTTTTGTTTGTTCAGGGCAAGAGTCCTCACAAATGGTTTTTCTTTATGGTTTGTAGACAAGAGATTCCTGCTCTTTTTGCTTCTATTAACGTGTGCCACAGGCTGGACTTCCTTCTAAGAATTCCGCTGAGTATGGCGAGATCAATTGGCTCAATTGATAAGTGACATAACGTGTTATTACAGATGAACTCTTAAACAAGTTTCCCTGTACAGAACATCCCACACCACTTGCTCCATTCGTTTTGTAGTATATATTTTTCAAATCTTTCATTTTTTTCAAAGTAAACTTTCTGCAAAATGAAAGGAACCCTGATACCCTTACTCAATATACGACTGTCACCATATCTAGGATTGTTCTAACTTTATTAGCCAAAGAGTGATGGATATTGAAAGCCGTGGCCATAGTTCAGGCAACCGTCGATATCTATACATGGATACATGGAGAGAGAGAGAGAGAGAGAGAGTGAAAGTGGCTTTCATTTAAGCTCGATTGCATCTTTCATCTCTTCAAAAGAGAGAACTTCCACTTCAGATAGGAATTCTTCGACCATTCTTTTGACTTCTGACACTTGCAGAGACGAAAGGCAAAAAAATGGTAGTTACATATTTCTAGGCATGAGCAGGGAGAGTACAATTATGTTTTTTTCTTTAGTTAAAAAGGAAACAAGGATAGCCCGATTAAATCAAAGTTTTAGCTGTGAATATCTGTTGATAACTGAGATTTGACCCGAATCACCATTTAACAGGAAAACTTCCAATGGGACATACGGAGAGGATACTGACGTTCCAAATCTGTAGGTGGGCTGCATCATTTTGCTTCCTTTGGCACATGAAATAGCCAGAAGACGAGGTCCGGTCCTCATCTGCCACACCTGCATCAAGTTTTCGATCAATGACATATTCATTGGAAGGGGCCATCATGCTGTATCTTACAATTAGATAGCAAATCACGAACGAAAAATTGTAAGTTCACTCCAACTAGACAACTATGAAAATCAATAAAGATGTGTGGAAAATGACAATTACAATGTTTAGATGCATTTATTATAGTGATGATATGCAAATTCAATGTCCAGAATCTTCAAATGGTCTTGAGTGCCCACCTGATGTACGCTCAGATGCATTCCATCATTTCAGATGGAAACTGATCCTAAATAAAATGCTTTTCATTTTTTTTTGGTAAATATAAAATGCTTTTCATTGTTCAATGAAAAGAAGAAGAAAATATGGCCAAAGCAACAAAATCCCACTGAACAGAGTCGTAATGAGAAAATAGGCACTGCCTCAACTATGAATGTCAAAGATCTTACAAGAATGATCCTGATAAGACTTACTCAGGTAGCTGTCATGAAGATGACGCTATTACCACTTGCAAGTATAGATTCTTAAGTAGAATAAACACGTGTGTCATCCGTGTAAACATGCACATGTGCAGCGAGTCTGTGCGCAAGCGCACGTGCCCGAGAGAGAGAGAGAGAGAGAGAGAGAGAGAGTGCACCTCAATGATTCCTTTTCTGGGTGCATGAATAGCTAGGCAGAGACAGTAGTCACTTTTAGTTGCTTCATAGTCAGAGGAACTTGAAGACAGACTCTTATTCACTAGCATCTCCATGAACAGACAGCTAGCATCACGATATCCCTGGAAAGCAGCACGACTTCATTATGAGAATGGGCCAAAAGATACTACGATACTAATAATATAATATGGACTAATTCAAAGAGAAACCTTCCACAGACGCACTACCACCAGTGCCTGAGTGTCTAAGAGTAAAACACGGCCAAGTGAATCTGTTATGGCAGCCAGTGTACCACTGGGTGATAATGTGAGTTTTTCACCCTTCCTGGGATGATCCTTCAAACATGTCAATGGAGAAGCTGCATTTGATCATTACGCACTTGTTAGTACTTAGAATGTTAGCGGAACAGCTAGGACCCTGGTAAATGAACCAGTACAACATTAATGCCTATAGAGATGCATGCCTAGCACTTAAACAATAAAGAAACAAAGTGACTGAGGATTCAGCCACACCTGTGACTACTTTTAGAGTAAATCAAACAGTTATGGTATCAGTATCACCAAAATATACACAATAAAATATCACCTCGGGCAAATGATTGAGGTTTCGCTTCTGATTGTTGCATTGACACTTGGTCACTTCGCCATATCATTTTAGAGAAAGAAGCTATTGTTGAAAACGTCGCAGGCACAACCTTTGAGAGAATTGCTCCAACTATGGATCTATTCCTGTCTTCTGACAGTCTTCAAAAGCATGAAACTAAACTTAAAAAAGCATTCAGAATCAATAGGGAAAACAAATAGAGGAAAGAAGCAAAAACCAGCAAATGATCAGAAATACTAAAATATATAGTGACATTATACTGCCAGCCCCGACCTGAATGCTGAAATTACGGCATCCTCACCAATGGCAATTGCACGGTAATAACGCTGACTTGACTGTCTAACAACAAAGGCAGATGATTTCAAATATCAGTATAACTTCAGATAGTTTCCCAAAAATGAACAGCAAAAGAAAAAGAACTAACCGCAGGACCCGTTAACCTAGATGGCAAGATAAAATCTTCCCACATTTTATGAGATAAAAGCATAGGGTGGATGGAGAAACACAACACAAGCTCAACTTAACCTATACATGGGAACAAAAATATCTTTTGGCAAATCAGGGAAGAAAAGTAGAATGTGGCTAACCTGAACTTCCATCAGAGGAGGGGGCATTATCCCAGTGATTGCTGCATCAGCACATGCACCATATTTGTTGACGTTCCATAATTGATAAGGTAATCGTTCAGAAGTGCTTCCAGAATAACCAGACTTTCGTCTTTCCATTTCATCCCAAAACTTGGACTTTGTTTCTTGAGACCATCTATACAGCATACTCTACATTGCAAAAGGAAAATGTAAAGAGACATACTTACGAGAGCTTAAGGAACTGATTAGTGAAGTATCAAAGGAATCGAGAAAATTGTTGGTGCCCATTTGAACGTTCTACCAGGAAATTACTGGTTTTTCTTTTCTTTTCTTTTCAATTTTTTTTTTGGGGGGGGAGTGGGGAAGAAATAAGGGTACTTGCTTTTTATCACAGGAAGAATTCAATCAGATAATTACAATAAATCTATATATATTAAAAATTTCCTCATTTAATAGTTAAAATAAAATAGACAATTAGGACCTACAGTCCGCTGTTCTGCATTTATTTCCTCAAATTAATAGAGAAAACAAAAGTGAATACTAATAAAACATCATCTTTATATTTTCGAAGCTTATTTTTCAACAGGTTTAACAATCACTAGCCATAAAAAAATGACAGATCTTTTAACATTTTTTTCTTGTTAAGAAAAGGTTATAAATTCATTGCTTGACTAAAAACATTCAATGAAATTCAGAAAAATACTTCAATCAGTCAGAAGGCAGATCCACCTGTATATCAGATCCATCAAAACGCGCGATAACACCTGGCATTATAGCACAAACCTCCTCTGCACAAGTATCTGTCGTCAGGTCTTTCTTAGTTCCCCTAACTCTCAATCTTAAAATCCGGGCAGCATGTATTATCTGTGACAACATAAATTCAGCCATACATTCATGGTTTCAGACAATGATTGCACAACAAAAATGTTAATATCCCCATTCAAATGAGTGAATCTGTTCTAAATAGTACATGTGGTTCCCCAACACAGATAAGGAAAGGAATATTCCATCAAAATCCTACCTATATTACTAAATAGAGTTGGTTTTCCATACAGAATCATTTGATCAATAATTTAATTAGTTCTTCCAATTAAAGACAAAAGGAGGAAGAGATGAAAAGAATGGAACACAGAGGACAATGTTGCCAAACCAACCAACCAGATAACATTGATTGTGATAATAACTAGAGGCTTTGAGGGCAAGGTATGACGCTTTTGTTTTTACCATGTCAAAAAGCATTGACTTGAAAATCTAAAATGAAAGGCCCCATCAGTAAATGTAAGGATTTTGAGCAAAAAACAAAAAGCATAGAAGCGAAAAGGGCTGAATGGACCTGGACCTCTATTTCCAATCTTCAGTTAAAAGAAATGACTATGGTTAAAGATATTTTTGAAGAATACCCGTAAAAAGAACATACTGATTTCTAATTGCTTGCAAGTTCCTCACTAACTGTTTGCCGTAGTTAAGAGCCAATTGCCAGAAACTTTTCCATTATAGCTGCTGATTAAAGCAGTGACAGTCAAGTAGAATCTCCAGAGGTCCCTAACAATTCCATCATTATGTTTTGATAGATATAAAGGAATTGATAATAAAAAAAAAGCTACAGTACATCAGAAATGAGTAAGGGCAGCGAGAGAGAGAGAGAAACAGAAACGATCAAACGAAAGAAAAGCATCTCGAGGCTATACAGAATCTGAGCAAGAAGACCAAAGCCAAATAAAAGAAGCAACCAAGATTATGAACCCTAAGAACGATCTTGTGTTTGGCATCTCTATTTTTTGGCTAAATGCACCACATGATAGTGCAGCCCTCCGAGAATTGCTAGAAATTGAGTCCCAAGTATAGGCATTCCATCAGCTGAGAAGCTGGACGGTATGTTTTGGAATGACCCGTACCAGCTTAGACGATCTAAAGATGTGATTTCAAAGCTTAAAGGCGAACTCTCAATTGACAAGGAGATGATCGACAGATTCGCCCAAATGCTTACAGATAAAACAGCAGGACATAGGGAAGAGTATTCATATCATGATCGACCTCACATTGCGCTGACAATCAGGAATACATGAAAAACCCAGTGGTTGTAAACGCACCCAAAGAAGTAATCTTCACCTACAGACCAAGTATCGTCGCACATTCCCAACTTCCACAGAAGAACAAGTCAAGGAACCCACAGAGAGAAGGAACAGACGGACGCAACCTGCTTGTGAATCAAATCGCCATTCAGCGAGTAGATCAGCAGGTGACCGCGGGAGGTGCCAACGGCGATGACGCGGATCTCGTCGAAGACCAGCCACTCGACGGCGCTTATGAACTCGGCGTGGATCGGGGAGAGCTCGGGCCGGATCTTCACCCGGGGGCAGTCGGGATCGGACCACGCGACGACGAGGACGAGGGAACGGTCGGCGAGGGCGAGGGAGTGGGTGTCGAGCGCCCAGAGGAGGTTGGGGTTGTCGGCTAGCCAGCCCTCCTTGCCGGCGCCGAGCTCGCTGAGGTCGTCGCAGGCGATGCAGCCGAGGTCGGTGGTGTGGTTCCGCCGGGACATGGTCGGGGCGGGGCCGGAGCTCGTCAAGTCACCGTTGGATCGTGCAGAGAGTGGTTAATCGGATGCTTTTGGTCGGATCGGTGACGTCGACGATTGAAGAAGAAGCGGAGCGCAATAACTGTTAGATGTAGAGATGAGAAAAACCCAAAAGAAATTTTTGATGTTGTTCTATTCATTCGATATAAACTACGATTTTTATCCAAATTGGGAACCAGACCGATTAATCCTTGGACCGAACAAGACTAGACCATTGGTCCGATTCGGTTCGGTTCGGTTCTTAGGCAGACGGTATGGTTCTTGGGCGGTCCAATGAGACTTGAACTAAGAAACGACAAGTTGCGTAATGGTATGAAACCTAAAAAAAGAATCGAAAAAATGCAGCATCTAATGCTCTCCCTCTCCTTCCATTTTCTATTCGCCCTTCTCCACAAGCACCAAACCACAACCCTCATCATCCTCATTACTCTCTCTTCACCAACGAGACTAAGGGCGATGGTGGGAGAGGAAGCAAGGGTGATCAATAAGAGGGCGTTGGACATAAAGGCGATGGAGGAGCTTGCTTTGAGTGATGGCGATTGCTCTTATCAATTCCTAGGCAAGTTAGTGGATTTTGGTCCAAATTGTTTGGTACAGTTTAGCCCTCTAAGGAATTAGGGAACCGAGGACTTGACCACAACTCGAGTTGGACGGTCTATTGTGCTTAGCCCTAACTCAAATGAAAATGCCAAAAATATTCCAATTTAGGAAAATGAATACCACTGTTGGATAAAATTTTTGGCCCAAAGTATCTTTCAATTTTGCTCAGTGCAATCCTAAATTATTGATAAATATTCAATGGAATCATTTAATTTGCTAAAATGAGAAGTCAAGCATCATTTAATTGTTGGACTGTTATGAGTCGAGTTAGATCTTTACAAATGACGAGTCAATGGGTCTATTTTGTTATCCATCTACAATGTAAATGACAAAAAAAAAATCGGGAAATTAGCATGTTCACTCTTTACTTATAATTATTAATTATTATATTATAATTTGATATTAATATCTTAATTGGATAATCTAAATATAATATTTTTTGGTAATTCATCGTTCAAAATTAACAAATTGAAAGACGCATCAACATATTTCATTAAATACACGACAAAGATTTTGTCCTTCTAAACAAGTAAGAAATTTGAAGGAAAGTTTTTAAAAATTAAAGGAAAAGTTAGAGGAAAAAATTATTCAAATTATTCGATATTATCAAAATTCCTTCCATATCATAGTACACGTACCATAAAAATGACGACACTAAATTCATTTATGGGCGAGGTGCAAGACGTGAGGCAATTGGTGACATCAATCAATGCCTCAATTGCAACTTCAGAAACAAAGAGAGAAGAAGGAAAAAAGGAAGAAGCAGAAAACGACACCTCGTATCGGCATGAAAATATGACACGTGAGATGCACATGCGCTCACTGGCCGACGGTGAAGATTGGGCCGGTCCATTGAGTTAGGAGTAGCTTGAGACTACGGTTGCGTTTGTTTATGTTTTAAAACAAGTGTGTTTTTGTTATTTTGTTTTGGAGAATAAAAAAAAAGGGAAAACGCGTTTGTTTTTACTTTTATTTTTGAAGATAAAATATATATTGTTTTGTTCTAACATTTGAAACAAAAGCAAGAAATAAAAAAAATTACTTATTGTTCTTGAATACTTTTTAAAAAACACTTCTTATTTTTTTTCTCTCTTTTGCTGTTGCAACCTTCGGCCGCCCATTGCTCGCCGCTAGAGGCAGTCCAGCGGTGGTTTGGCCAGCAGCGGCGAGTCGGCGACAGTCGGACGTTCATGAACAAGAAGCAAAAATAAGAAAAATTACGAATAGTGCCCAACACATTTATATTCTAAAAACATTTTTACTAAACGCTATTTTAGGGAGTGGAAATACAAAAGAGTGTTTTTGTTGGAATAAAAACGTTATCAAACGGGCCATACGTCGCTCACTTTATAGGCTTATTTGAAATGAATCTCTATATTGGGATTTCTTTTATAAAAAAGGAAAAAAAAAAAACACAACCAGACATGACTCGGACCGCCGACCAACGCGAGGACCATGTGGTTCGATAGCTCGAAGGAGTTACCAAAAGCACAAACTTTGACATTTACACTCACAGATCGATTGATTGATCGATCAATCCCGGCGGTGGTACGAAGGCACTGCTTCTCCATCTTCTCTACGGGCGAGATCAATCGAAACCCTCCACTCCCGTCGAAGTTCGCCAGGCCTCTGCAGCTGGGAAGCGGCAAGAACCCGCTCTTTGATCCACCGGGCCCTGCCGGCCCCGTTGAAGGGTGAAGTAGGAGAAGAAGCAGAAGCAGCGGCGGAAGGAGAGGGCCAGCCCTAGCCTTCGGCTCGCCTCTCCGGAGGCCTCGATTGGATTTTTGGGTCTTTGGAGGAAGATGGCGGTGTCGGAGGAAGAGTGCTCGACGGCGAGGTCCGGGGCGGCCACGTCCACGTCGCGCAACACCCACTACCTGGCCAAGTGCGTCGTCCGCGGAAGCGCCGTCCTTCAGGTCGCCTACGGCCGCCTCCGTTCGCCGTCCTCCCGGGACGTCGTTCTCGGCAAGGTTCCTTCTTTTTGCCCCCAGTCTCCGCGTGTGTGTCTCTGTGTGTGTGTTGGTGCGACTCCATTATCAGCGTGTGCCAATTGACAAATGTGCCTGGCGGAGGATATTGAGTCGCGCAATTTGGTGTGCTGGAGTTGGATGGAGAGTTCGTGAAAATATACTTGGTTCATGCGAAACTTGTATAATTCAGTTTGATTCGTGGATGAACAGTACATAAGCCTGGCTTGGTTCATTGATTGAAGCTCCTTATACTGGACTTGTTTGGTACTTATCCACCTTGAAACCTCTGGCTGTAATTTAGTTGTTCTGTAGAATTCGAAAGGCAACACTGTAGATTCGATAGGTCCCTAATGGGGAGGCGATATTTATTTGGAGATTGCTTAAATGTCACTCTCTTTTGCTACTTGCTCTTCCAATTTCTTTGGTTGGTTCATGAAGAGGTCATAAGCGGAACTGAACAAGGCACTGCAGTGTACTAACTCAGTGTGTTGTCCAGTGATATATTGACTACCATTCAGGGAAGACTAACCGTTGAGACAGTAAAAGGAGTTGCTCTGCCGTGAGGTCTCCATTCATTACTTCTTGTTGCTGCTACAAATTCATTATAAGAAATCCTTGGAAGTTCTTACTTGACATGGGCTTCTGTGTTTATCTTCTGTAAAAGCAATTTTTCTCTGGTACAATGCAACTTGGATGTGTTATGGTGTTGGTAACGCATAGCTGATAATATACAAAGAAGAATATAAAGCAAGTCAGTTGGCAGCCATATTGTTTTAAATCCGTGGAGTTTGAGTTTCCCATATGAATACATTGTTCTGGTATTCTTTTTTTCTCATTGATTGCATCTTTCCCTGGAATCCTACTTTTGCATTTAAATTCTCTGGTTTTATTCGTGACAGTTATTTGCATACCAGCCTTCCCTACTTTTGGCATGTGTTCAATATTCCTTTGACGGTTATGAATGAAATTGAATTGGTAGGAAAATAAGGAACTTACATTACTTCCAGAATTGGTGACACCCTAATCAAGCAGGGGATTTGCTTCCTTGGTTGTGGGTGATAAGCACAGATGCACCTCTTTGTTTTCATGGAGCCTGCAGGCTGTTAGGATAGACAAGCTATCTGCAGGTTGTTAGGATAGAATCGCAAAACAAGCTCCGATGAATTATCTTATGGTTCTACTAAAATTAATCCATCACAAAATCTATCCAATTTTGAGAAATAAGGCTTCAGCTTCAAATGCGCCCCTTGTCTAATGTGGACATTTCCTATTTCGCCTGATATCTTCCCACATGTGTTTACAAATGAAGGCAGTTATTTACTCATAATGTATTGCCTTCTTTAAATTTGATCCATGGATATGGTGTAACAGGAGACATCCATAGAGCTGGCATTCATTGGTGACGATGGGGTTTTGCAGTCCATCTGTGAGCAGTCTGTGTTTGGTGCAATTAAGGACCTCGCAATCCTGCCCTGGAATGAGAAGTTTGATGCACAAAATATTCAGGTCTATCAATTTATGTGCTTTTACACAATCTTCTTATTGGAGATACTTTCTCATGGCAGAATTTTTTTCGGGATGTTGTGAATGAAATTTCTTTGGCAATTTAAAATGCACATGCCAATCATTCTGAATGTTATTTCGTTTGTAATCTTATGAAGATGAAGGGGAAGGATCTTTTGGTTGTTATATCTGATTCTGGGAAGCTTTCATTTCTCACATTTTGCGGAGAAATGAACAGGTTATGTCTTTTCCTTATTATCTCTTCCTATATCAAAATTTGATTCTGGAAGGGTAGTAAACATTTGATTCAGGTTTTTGCCGGTGACAAGTGTTCAGCTCTCCAGTCCTGGAAACTCAAGAAATCAGCTTGGTAGAATGTTAGCTGTTGATCCAGCGTAAGTTACATGTGCAATTATGAGATTTAGAAAACACAATTAAAATCTGTTGATTTCAGTTTGCAAGTGTGATTTTTCTTTGTTTGTGCTCAAGTCATATTTATTTTGCATGGACATAGAATTGATAGTCTTCTCCGTCTTTTTTTGGAGCACATTACTACATAATTGACAATGATTGAGGTTTTGCATAGACTAGTTATTGAAGCATAAGTTTTGTCTCTTGAAGCTGAGTATATGTATGAGGAATAAGTAGGACAATTGGAAATAAATTATGTGATTGGCATATTGGAAATGACTAATCAATTCATAGTTGTGTGGACTTTAGTGACTGAGTTGTTAGGATGAGATTTTTCTGCAATCAGTAAATGAAAATCTTTAAAGTGTTTAGCAGTTGATCATAACTTTTCCTTCTTCAGATCATAAGAAAATAGTCTTTGGAGTTTCAAAAGCTACCATTTGGATGATATGAAGAGTCATATCTAGCAAAGCCAAAGTACTTGGGGTCTCAGATCCTTTAAAATCTTCTGTTGCTGTCTGTCCAAATTCACCAAAAGCCATACAGGAGCTAAATTTGAGAAACAGCTTGGGATTATAGCATCTATAGGTTTTAAATGTCATTCTATCTCTATGATGAATGAGGCAATGTCTTTATTGTGGTTATATGTGGAGAGTTCTATGCTACTCCTTACAATGTGTGATCCATGCAGCAAATAATTATCAAGGAGATCAGAACTGATTGGTTTAGGAATAGGTGTGGCCTCAACATGGTACTTTATTGAAGAAATACCTCAATAGTCATTATCTTGTTCATGTTTACTATTCTCTCTTTTTGTCGCCTTTTGTCCTAGCTCTTATCTCCCTCTAGATGTTGTATATTGACACATGTGCTTCAAAGTCAACGTAAATAACCTTTTCTATTGAGAATTACTTAAAGATTTTACTCCTCCCCAATGCTTTTCTTTGTCCAGAGGTGGTTTTGTAGCTGTTAGTGCATATGAGGACCGATTTGCTCTCTTTGCTGTTTCAGTTTCAGTTGGAAGCTATACCATTGATCAGGTTGATGCAAAACTATATTTTTTTGTATATGTATCTGGAATATTGTGAGATCTTTATCCTTTCCGATGTTCTCAGTGCCCAAGTAATTTCCTTGTGCTGCAATTTCAGAGGATTTTTTATCCACCTGAAAATGGAGAAGCATTTGTTGGAAAAAGTTTCCAGAAGCCCAATATATGTGGAACTATATGGAGCATGTGTTTTCTGTCAAATCATCCAAGTAAGGAGCATGATACTGTATTAGCCATTCTTCTGAATAGGTATGAATTATGGGTGTTATGTCCTACTAGGAGAATTGTGTACACATATATTTAGTTGTTCACACAGCTAATAGATTAATTTTACTTTCTCTTCTAGTTTTGTATTTGTTTTGGTGCTTTGATACCATGGCAAACTGATTTTATCAGTTCTGCAGGAAGGGTGCAAGTCTGAACGAGCTGCTGTTATTTGGATGGAATATTAGAGAGCATGACTTGCATTTTATTTCTCAGTATGTTGAAGCTGGACCGTTAGCACAGAACCTCGTTGAAGTTCCTCACCTTCATGGATTTGCCTTTTTGATGAGGCTTGGTGATGTTCTCTTGATGGATCTTCGAGATGCTTGCAATCCCTGTTGTGTTTATAGGACAAGTTTGAATTCTTTACCTCCTTCAATGGAGGAGGCTGATGTGGTGGAAGAAATATGCAGTGTGCATGACTTCAGCATGGATGATGAAGGGTCAAACGATGCTGCCTGTGCTTTATTGAAGCTGAGGGATCATGATCCCATGTGTATAGATGATGACGACTGCAATGCCAAATCAGCGTCCAGATATGTCTGCTCATGGAGTTGGGAACCTGGAAACTCCAGAAATCAGAGGATGATATTTTGTGTAGATACAGGAGAACTTTTCATTATTGAAGTTTCATCTGATTTTAATGGTCTCAGAGTTAATTTATCTGAATGTCTATTTAGAGATCTGCCATGCAAGGCTCTTCTGTGGGTAGAAGGTGGATTCTTGGCTGCAATTGTTGAGATGGGAGATGGGAAGATTCTGAAATTTGAAAATGGAAAGCTAGCATATACAAATCCTATCCAAAGTAATTGTCCTATCTTGGATATGTCACTAGCAGATTTTCATGATGAAAAACAAGATCAGATGTTTGTTTGTTGTGGAGTGGCACCTGAAGGATCATTAAGAATTATAAGAAGCGGCATCAATGTTGAGAAACTGTTGAAAACTGAATCCATTTATCAAGGCATAACTGGTATTTGGACAATGAAGATGAAAGTGACAGATTCTTATCATTCTTTCCTTGTACTGTCATTTGTTGAAGAAACAAGGGTATTATCTGTTGGAGTAAGCTTTACAGATGTGACTGATGCAGTTGGCTTCCAGCCTGATGTCTGTACTTCAGCCTCTGGTCTTGTGGGAGATGGTTGGCTAATCCAGATACACCGGAGTGCAGTGAGGCTTTGTTTGCCTACCAAGACTGCCCACTCAGAAGGCATTCCTTCATCCTCACCAATATGCGCAACTTGGTCTCCCAGTAATGTTGGTATCAGTATGGGTGCAGTGGGCCATCATTTTATTGTGATTTCTACGTCTAATCCTTGCCTTTTAATAGTTCTGGGGATTAAAGTCCTTTCTATATATCAATATGAAATATATGATGTGCACCATCTGAGATTTCAAAGCGAAATTTCCTGCATTTCTGTACCTCATAATTACTTTGAACATGAACAGTCCTGTTCTTATGTCAGCAGAAGAGATATCAAGCAGGCTGAAGCTCTTCCTCAAGGAGTCCATATGGGCAATATCATTGTGATTGGCACACATAGGCCTTCTGTGGAAGTTATTTGTATTATTCCTGATCAAGGTCTTCGAGTGATTGCATCAGGGACTATATCGTTAAGAAGTACAATGGGCACTGTAGTCAGCGGCTGTATCCCCCAGGACGTAAGGCTTGTACTAGTTGACAAGTTATATGTGCTTGCTGGATTGAGGAATGGAATGCTTCTTCGTTTTGAGTGGCCCACAGCCTCATGGATGAATTCTTCAGAGTTACTTTGTCAGAACTCTTCTAGTAGTTCTTATTGTGGAAGTGCATATGCAGCAATGTCAGAGATAAAGGCAAATTATTTCAGCCAAGGAACATCTACTGGTGTTGTATCTGGGAAGTTTGGAGATAGCTTTCCTATTGATCTTCAATTGATAGCCACTCGTCGAATCGGCATAACTCCTGTTTTTCTGGTGCCCTTGAGTGATTCTCTGGATTCTGATGTGATTGCTCTCAGTGATCGACCCTGGTTGGTGCAAACAGCAAGGCATAGCCTATCTTTTACATCGATTTCTTTTCAACCTTCAACTCATGTAACTCCAGTTTGTTCGGCTGATTGCACCAAAGGAGTTCTATTTGTTGCTGAAAACAGTCTACATTTGGTGAGGATTGATCTTATTCCTATTGTTCCGGTGCCTATTTTATTATGATAGTGCTCTTTTTTTTCATTGCATTTGAAGCTCTTTAGTGTCATTCTATATTAGTAGTTTGACAGCCAAAGTATCCCTTACGTGAGCCATGACCTCTAATTATCTGCTGTCTTGATTTATTGTCACTTCTTATTTCAAGTCTTAATTTAATTTCTTTTGGGCTAAGAAGAAAGTGGTATTTAAAAAAGCATTCATAACTGTCCTCTCTTATCAGTGATTTATTTGAACTCGATCAATGAAGAAAATACATCTAAATACCCATTCAAAAGACTTAGAAAATCTGTAATGATTGCATGTTGAATTCATCATGTCCACTCCCAAAAAAACTTGTGTATAGAATGAAAAAAAGATTAATACTTTTGGAAAGCCTTCCATTCCTCCCTGAATGAAAGTATTCTACATTTCCAAACAAATAACTGGTGGGTTCTAGGCAGGGTTGCTGGATAACACTAATTCACATTTCCTGATCAAGCCACAATGGAAGCATTGTTCCTTCTATGCTGTACTAGCGATTTTGACCACTAAATAACTGCTTCTGAACTATATAGGAAGATCATACTTATTTATGAAGATCAATCCAGATTCCGCCTTTCTGTTCCACGTACCACAGTGATCCACATCCTCAATAACTTGCTTGTATGTCTGCAGTGTGTTGCTTCCCTATTTCCCACCTAATCCTGTGAATGTGTCGAGAAAAGAGCTATCATTGCTGTGGTAGCAGCTAATGATATTCAGCATTTTTTGTACATCGAAAAAGATATACTTGCAGTCAAAAGTCTTTTCTTCTCGTCTTCATGAGCTGTTAGAATATTATCTATTGCTGCTTCTTAGGTAAAAGGCAATCACACTTTAAGCCATCTGCCAACCTTAAATGGTCTCCAGGAATAACTAGCTTTTCTTGATTAATCAGGTTATGAAATTCTTACTTGATTCCTGCCTTTTGTCTGTCAAGTAAAGATGCTGAAAGTACTTGTGTCTACTTGTGTCTATAGATCTCTTATTACTTTGGATTGCAACTTCCATATGATTGAATCAAGAAGCCAAACTTGACCTTTTTTTCTTTCAGTAATGAAGTGAACTTTGTAAGGACAGTTAATAAAGATTCAGAACTTGAAGGGAAAAGTTAACTGTTAATTGTAAATTGTTATATGGAGAGAACTTGAAAATGCTTGTAGTTTGATTAATATGTTTCTGAGACAAAATTCCTTCTATACATCACAGCAAATACCTTTTCTGAGATCAGCAAAATAAGACCCAACCAGATGTGCATCCCATTACAATTCCCGTCTAAGAGAGTGTAAGATATATGCAAGCGTGTCAACCACTCTTCTAGTGGGCTACAAGTTCGTTGCCAATCTTTTCGGCTCAAACATTCTACCAGTTAATATTGCGGAGTCAGTTGTTAGCTTGTAAATCAGTTAATACTTTGGGAAGCGGCCCTCTTGATGCTGCAAAGTACAGTAACGTATTCTATTTAATGTTTGATAGAACTGCCCAAATTTTTTGCCTTACCCTTAAACGAAGGTTTTACCTCAATTTTACGAGAATGAGAGTTTATAATTGCAATGGATGAATGTTCTGGTTTCTCTAGATCTCGTGGTTGGTGAGATAGCTGTAGATGGCGCTCTAGCTCTTTCAAATAGACTATGGTAGCTCTGAAAGAGAAAAACATGTTGCTTTGTCTGTGCAATTTTACCAAATGATGCAGTCTCTCTGCATTGGCATGTGCAGGTTACCATGTAAATTGAGATTGCATTTTGCCCGATGTTACCAAGTAGAGTGGTACCTTTTATCAATACTTGGCCGAAGCACATGATGCTACGAACACATAGGGTGTGCTCTTTTAGTTGCCGAGAGTGCTCATATTGAAATGACTTTAATGTGGATGCGTACACTCTGACCCCAATAATCCATATATTCTCACTATGAGATCTATGCAAAGGTTTTTTGACATTGTCGTGAGTTTCAACGAATAAGGCATGCTTATGTGTCCAACTGAAGTGCTTTGTGGTTATTTTCTTGGGTGACTAAACAGGTGTACTAAGGTAAGAATACTTTCAGGAAGTTTTTTCATTCAAGAAAAGATTAGTTTAGATAGAAGTGCATATGAAAAAAACTGGTGTAAACTTGATGCTTAAGTTGCAGGTCAAAAGTGCTTGCCAATGCATGCGTTAGTGTGATTTGAAGCGAAAAACTAAGGGAGATCCTCTCCCTTGGAAATATTTATTTCAATATTTATTTATTTTCTTCTTTTATTCCAAGGCTGCGTTGGCGTTGTTAGCAAGTTATTTGTGGGCGGTGCTGATGATGCATTGTACCCATGCTGTTCTATACCTTCCCTCCCTCATAGATGCTAGTGATCGTGGACTTTAGAGTTGGTGATGTTTCATTTCATACTAATTGCATTCATTGCCAAAGCCTCAATGTCTCCATCCAAATTTACTTTCCATTAAAGAGGAATGCTGTTGATTGAGTAACATATCTTTATTAAGGATATCACAGCGATGTTCCATATTTTGCAAGGTGGAAATGGTGCATAGCAAGAGGCTTAATGTACAGAAGTTTCAGATTGAAGGTACTCCACGAAAGGTCTTGTATCATAGCGATAGCAGGCTACTAGTTGTGATGAGGACTGAATTAAGTGCCGATACATGTACGTCAGACATATGTTGTGTGGATCCTCACAGTGGCTCAGTGTTATCAACTTTTAAACTTGGACCAGAAGAAACTGGGAAATGCATGGAGTTAGTCAGGGTTGGGACGGAACATGTAGTTGTGATTGGAACCAGTCTATCCTCTGGTCCTGCTATAATGCCCAGTGGTGAAGCTGAGAGGTACACCTTCTGGCTGATGTCCTACTATATCTCTTAGTATTTATTTTTAATTAGATTGTCTCTCGTCAAATAAAGATGCAGTGCCATTTTGAATTTGATTTTGTTTCGCTGTTGAATTAGCTCTATTGGCAGTTCATTCAGTAACTGTAATTTCAGAATCTCAAGAGATTCACTTGTGGCTCTGTTGACACATCCTTCACTTTTTACCCTGAAGATGTTTATGCTAACTGGATGGTTTTTGACAGTACCAAAGGCCGTCTGATTGTGCTACGCCTTGAGCAAATGCAGAATTTGGATGGTGGTCCACCTGCATTCTTCAGAAAGGCGGGTTCATTTTCTCAACGCAGTTCACCATTTGGTGAGATTGTTGGATACGCGACTGAGCAGCTATCAAATAGTACGTTCTGCAGCAGTGAAGATGATACTAATTGTGAGGAAATCAAAATCGAAGAAAGTGAAGTATGGCAGTTGCGATTGGCTTATTCAACTATATGGACTGGAATGGTGCTTGCTGTTTGTCCTTATCTGGATCATCTTTTTTTGGCATCAGCTGGCAATGCTGTAATCTTCATGACCATATCTTTTATTTTTTAGTCCCTGAAAGGACAGAAATTCTTTGGACCCTTCTGATCATATTCTTGGTGTCTTTTTTCCAGTTTTATGTATGTGGTTTCATAAATGACAATCCACAAAAGGTGAAAAGGTTTGCTATGGGAAGGACTCGCTTTATGATTACATCTTTGACGTCACATTTTACCAGAATTGCTGTTGGTGATTGCCGTGATGGTATTCTTTTCTACTCTTATCATGAGGTTTGTAGCATTTCCTAATTATATTTTTCCTGCTTATTCTTTAGTTCGTAAATGTTCATTGGGGACCTTATTTTGATGCCAGGATGGCAGAAAACTAGAGCAAGATTACTCTGATCCATCCCAAAGATTAGTTGCTGATTGTACTCTTGTGGATATCGACACAGCTGTTGTTTCAGACAGGAAAGGGAGTATTGCTGTTTTATCATCTCCTGATCGTACAGAAGGTTAGTAATTGGTTGACAACTGTACATAGTGAAATAACTCTGGATGTGAAGATGTGAAACTTAGTCACTCTGTGATGTGCACCATATCTGATACACATTGTTTTGTGATGTGAGCATCTGCAATCAATAACATTAGAAGGCTAATGAAGATAGCGGTATCTTATTACGAGAATGGAGCATCTAGACAGGCTATAGGAGTTACTTATGGTTCTTACGGAGCCACAGTTTTATCTTTTTAATGCACCTTAAGATACCCTAAAACAATATTGTACTAAGAATTGCTACCACTATTAAAGAAAAGGGTTCTTCGAGATAGTAGGGTGTTGTCAAAGAGGGTGAACTGTTGTTTGGCCCCGATAGGAAATATATAGCCAGCTCCACTAAGTTGGATGAGTTCTTATTGAATTTTCATTTTTGTTATTGTTGTTTGTAGGATAGTTGTTGCTTTCTCTCTGCTGTTGATCCTTTTATTTCCTTGACCCAGTGTGATTTCCTCTCTTGATTTCTCTCAATTAATTCTCCTTATCAGATGACGCAAGTCCAGAGAGCAACTTGACATTGAGTTGTGCCTATTTTATGGGAGAGATCGGGATGAGCATCAAGAAGGTGATTCTTGTTATTGGGATGTAGCTGTCGTTCAGAAAGTTCACAAGCTTTTGGCTTCAATTTGTTCAGTTGTCTTTATACACTGAGTGAGCAGTGAAGCTTGAGACCTAGATAAAATTGGGTGAAGTGCGTGTGTAGAACCTGTTTGATGAAGCATTTGCTTCTGCTTGTGGAAGATTTGGAAACTTATGTATGACATCCTTCTTGAGTAGAAAACTTGAAAGTAGGACCATTCTAACATCGGTAAGATTGAACTCAAAATTGATTTGTTATGCTTTTATAAGCATACAATCCAGACCTTGAAAGTGAAATCAGGTTCCACTTAACAAGTTTAGGCATGAAATGACTGAATATTTGAATGGATGGGGTTAATTCAATTTTCACTCAATGAAATTTTGCCTTTTAGAGTTGCTAAATTTTTTAGATTATTTTTTTCACTTTCAATTTTTGTTGATAAAATCAACAAGCTGATTGGGTTAATTGTCTGGTTCACTTGGGAGCTTTCTTTTTGGCAGCATGTCATTGATCTTGTTGCATGGTGTGTTCTGTGGTTGGGCTTAAGTTGTTGCTGGTGATCTATTTCGTATTAGGATGTTATTGTCCACCACCTCTGATGATCTGAACTATATTTTAATTGCAGGGATCCTTCTCTTATAAACTCCCAGCTGATGATGTGTTGAAGGCATCTGATAACCCAATTTTGAATGTTGACTTGGCGCACAAGATTATAATTGTCAGCACATTACTAGGGAGTATAACGGTCTTCATTCCAATATCGAGGTATAGCTATTTCAGAATTCACTTCCTTTATGTATCTAGCACAGGCAAAGATGTGAGTGAGTATGCATACCTGTACCATACATTGAAGTAAATGCTTGTCTTCAAGTTGTGTGGAAGATTTTTCTTGGGTGCTGTGTCATGCAAAGTCGATGATGACCAAGTAGGGAAGAGAATAGCAAGTTAAGACTTCTGTTTCCAAATTCCGAAAACAACAATTTACTGAAAGATGCCAAAGCGAGATTCCTTTGAAGTTTGTAAAAGAATTGCAGGAAGCTTTTGGGATATGAAAGGAGTGAATTTTGTGTAACAAGCATTAATTTCCTCAAAGTTGTAATAGTGATTGGACCTGATACAATCGATGCTTTTGGTTTCTTTTGCTGCTTTAAAGTCCTAGCTTTCCACTTCCTTTTGGTTTTGTTTTGCTGCGTCAAAGTCCTAGCTTTCCACATTCTCTCTGCCTCTGGAAGATTTGGAAACTTGTTGAGGAATTGGAGTCTCTTTAAGATCAAGAAAAGATTACTTTCATGCTTTGCCTTTTAATAAATTTATTAAGCCAAGAGCCACGATTTGCAGCTTTGCATGTCATTTTTGTCATGCACTTTGGGAATACCTTCACTATTAGAATTAATGTGTTTGGCTACTCACAGAGTCCGGCATCATCCTCTTATAGTGAATTTAGATAAGAGAGACCTAATGGATTTTAGCTCTTTATATCTTCTATCTTTGACAGTGGCTTGTCATTATTGATTCGAGGTGTGTTTGATGAGAGGCATATTTAGTTGTTCACTTGAGAATGGTTATTTTGTTTTTTCATCAGTAAGAGTATTTCATTAAGAGGCAATAAGGGTATACTTTCACATGTACAAGAACTATATACAAGATAAAGAGTCCAATAGGTCAATGAAAGCATTTACACTGAGACTTGTGGCATCAACAAGTGAATTCTTGTTTCAGATCCGACCTGTTAATGGAGATTTTATTCACTTTCATACATCCGTTGCATGAATTTATTAAAGATTGTTACCAAGCATAGCATGCTTTCTTTCAATGTTAATGTGGCATGTTGCTTTAATGATGTGGAAGGCTGTTGTGAATGTAGTGCATATTTTGATTGTTGGCATTCTGATAGAGGCATTTCATTGCATCCTGTGTGGGAAATGTTAGCTTGAGTGTAGGAGTTGGATCTTATTTGTGCTCAGGTGTCAAGCTTTTTCAGTGTGAAAATGTAACAATGGAAGTACGAATTTCATTGTTCCAGTATGTCTTATTCCCTCCTCAAGTAAATGGGATAATTGTAGCAGCAATGAAGCGAAATGATGATTTTATGATCATCTTCTTGTTATTGATTATTATATTGACCTAGTGTAATGCTTAAAATCGCAATGCCTGCAGGGAAGAGTATGAACTTCTAGAAGCTGTACAGGCTAAACTTGCTGTTCATCCATTGACAGCCCCAGTTTTAGGAAATGATCATAATGAGTTCCGTAGTCGTGAAAATCTGGTAAGGACTGATGAACTCTCTTGTTGTGGTTATATATACTGCAGATATGAAATTTTATTTGGAACCATGCAATTATCACTTCAGTTATTATTATCTCTTTTTGTACTTGAGGGTGATTTTCATGTTTCTCCGTATTGAATGTTGTGGCAATTAAATACATAGCTTCTGCCTTTCTGGACAGATGTATCATGATGCCAATTTTACCTTGCATTCCTCTGTGGAGTTGGAATTTTGTTTCGGTTTTTCAAGCACACATGGTTTCGCAATTTCATTTTCATGTTCGGAGGTGTTGTCCTATGTCAAATTAGTAAAATAGTCCTGCTATCTGATCGTTTTATTTGCGAATGCTTTTTCTTGTGTAAGAGCAGGCATGCATAGTTATTAATGACATCTGTCTTAATGGAAAATATCTTCTGTTCATAGCTTAGCATTAGTCTTCAGAAAGCTTCTTGGGGGTTGGTGCGTGGGGTACAATTTTGTGAACCTGTGGAGGACCCACCTTTGCTTGGGGTGGAAAGTCTTTATCATTGGACATGATATCCTTCTAGTATTTTAAAATCTTCATGAGGCATCCAGACTGTCACCATAACTTGAACCAGAACAACTTCCAACTATCCTGTTGTCTGATAGCCTAGCATTATTGGAGAAAGGAGAGAAAAAGGTGCACTTGGGCTGACAGTGCTATTTACTGATGGAGGGTTTATATGCCATGTGATTAAGACAAAGAGAATTGCTCTGTATCGAACACATCCCTTCAGAGAAAGGGGAAACATGAAATGATAAAGATCTACTAGGGTTTCCATTGTCAGAAGATGACTTGAAGTGTGCATGGATTGGTGACTTGGTCCAGCTACTACTAGCTGTACACACTAACCCCGTTAATGGAGAGATGCAGAAGAATTATATGACACATGGCAAGTGAACTCCTCTTTGGCAACCCTGCTTTAGTGTGATGTAAAGATATCACAAACAGTCAGGAAAGATTCGGTGACATGTGAAAAAGTATATGGTAAAATGTTTGAATTGATTGTGCTATGCTCTTGCTATCGATTTAGTTTCTTCATAATTTTCAACTCTTCCATGTCTATTGGTATGCTGTAAACTCTATGCTGCTTCTTGTCTCGAAGAGTCATTGGATTTAGGAAGTCTTTTTGACTGAAAGAAGAGCCTCAGCACAACAATTTTATCTGCATTTGTTCAGTCCTTACCTCTGTTCTCAAGGTTGCCACTAATTCTTTTGTTGAAGGTCGGGATACCTAAGGTTCTAGATGGTGACCTGCTCTCTCAGTTTTTGGAGCTTACAAGCATGCAACAGGAGGCTGTATTGTCGCTACCTCTTTGCGCTCCAGAGACAGTTAAATTGAGTTCAATACCATTTTCTCCTATTCCTATCAATGAGGTCGTGCAACTCCTTGAACGGGTTCACTATGCTTTGAATTAGTCTGCCATTGCGAGTTCCTTTATGTTGAGCTGTGGATACATATTTGCTGCATGCTTTATCCGTGGAAAGATCCTGTCAAGCTGCAGAATATGCCAAAGGCACCGCGTTAATGGCGGTGCAGTTTGCTTTTAAGCAATGAAGTGCCATCTGAGACGCCCCAGCATAATATGGGAACTTGAGAAAACTGGATCAAGGGCCGCATCTCTACTACCTGAGAGTGGAGAATTTCGCTGCATTCAAGCTTTGTCAACTCCAATTCTCTTATGGGGAGGATGTTTTGGGCTGCTAAGTCTGCGCATATGAGTAAAATTTATGGCTCATTCGTTTTAGTAGAGCCTTAGAAGCAAAACGGTTTGTACATTTGTGCTGTATATACGATGACAAGGACCTTTCTTTGGCTACATACCTTGGGGAGCTAATTAACAAAAGCTGAATGAATTAAAATAGAAGTTCTTGTACCTGCGTGGACGTGGAAATGCAATATTAATTTTCTATACTCTCGAGGCATTTCCGAATCGAGAGGTCTGATTTAGCTGCAGATTCTGCACACGCTGGTGTTTTTGCAGACCTAATTCCTTAAAAGAACTCCTTAGGTTCGATCTCAATTATGTTTTAAATATTTTTTTGTATCAGAAAAAGTTTCAAATTTTAGTTAATTTATATCATGCTTTTTTTGTCTCAGAAAAATTCGCTGACGTTAGATTGAATCTCAAATTTACCCGATCTCTTTTTTTCCTTGTCTGAAAGAAAGATCATCAATTTGTACTTTAGTCTCAAATTTGTCTGCATCAGCCATTTATTTAAATACCATAATTAGTCGCCACTCATTTTTAGATCTTAAAACGGTTTTATTTTAGAAATAATTCTTAATGTTACTTTTTATTACTGATTTGGAAATATCATGTCAAGTCGAGATTATATTACAAGAGTTGATTTAAAAATACATTGAAAGTTGACAACTTTTTTTTAGAGAAAATAAAATTTATGGTAAATTTGGAACTAAACCTAAAGTTACGGATTATTTTGAAACAAAGAAAAATTGGGGGCAGATTTGAGACTAAATCTAAAATTAAGAATTTTTTTTAGAGAAAAAATATCGAAGGATTTTTTATTTTAAGGAATTAGACCCGTTTATGCACAGTTCCTGCAGGGGCTACTGTTTATCGATAGATGTCCAAGAATGTTGAGAAAGTGCAACAGATTTCTGAAATACCACGTGGAGTCTTGCTCTTATCGAGTCACCAGAGCGACTCCATGTTCCGCAGCCAAAGAACTAATTTCCGCAGGTCGGCTGAGAAAAGCTGGAGGGATTAAACCTTGGAGATCCAAGAGTAGTGACCGTATCTGCTATGCATCCGGGTAACACGTGCAGTCCGAAATCGCGAGTTTCAAGAATGTTTCCTTCAGAGCAGGAGGCTTAGTTCTTTGAAGAGTAGTGATCCAAGAGTAGTGATCGTTTAGTCTTCCCGTCCCTCCTTCCGGCTTCTCCTTCTTTGAAGCTCTGGCGGGAGTGATTTCTTATGTGACTATACGTCTGAGTTTTTTCATCACCACGCCTTGTACTGTTTCTTTCGTAAGGAACTTCTTTGACTTCTCTTTCAGAATTTGAAGTTTAAAGGTTTTACTGTGAGTTTTTTAAAAAAGTAATGTTTAAACTTTTTATACCAGTATCTAGACATGTTGCATAATTCCATGGGTTTCCGATGAAATAATTATAGAAACTCAGGTAAAATGTAAAAATCACTGTAAACAAATCACTAACATCCATACGACGTATAAAGTTAGAAAATGCACATTTAGTTTAAAGATATCAATAAATCAATCAATTTTTCTTCATTTAAATTTTTGTTTTAAACTTTTTTTCGTAACGTAATCATTCCATATCCACATGAACGAATCTCTCGTACAAACTTATGTTGTATACATATTCAAAGTACTTTGGATTAACAGAAATACCTTATGGATTTCGTAGATACCATTGTAGCTTTCATTTATAACTTTTTTCTGCCGAAACCCTCAAAATCACAGTTAGCGATTCAAATAATTTGTCCATCACCACAATTCATAATGGTGCAATGCACTTCAAAGCAAAATCTAAGCCGATATTTCACATTGATATCCTTGCATCATATGCTTTTACATTCACATGCCCATATTATGAATCCAAATATCTCAATACCACGCTATAGTAATAACAAAATTTTGATTTTCTTCAACCTAAATTTTTTAAGATCCACGATTTATTTATTATTATCTTTCGAAATTTGAAACCATTAACTATATAGAGCTCAAGCTCCCCTACCATTTCTGGTTATATCAAACGCGAGGCCTTTACTTAATCAAGCCACGTGGCACAACCACGTGATGCCTGATGGGTATCTTTTTCTTTCTTTTTTTCAAACCTATCCCATGATGGATGCGAAGGGCTAACAATACGCTTCAGTTCCAATATGCTTTCCAGAGAATCGAGGCTCCAATGGAGTTCTAGTGTAAGTCCTTTCATTTTGCAAAACAGCAGCATGGTAGAAAGGCGTAGCTGTCGGTCAACAGCTTGACCAGGGGCAATGACGCAACCCAAGCGATGGAGGGTTTTAGAGACTCCAAAAGCAAGGGCATATAGCTGAGATTTTCATTTGCCTCACCTTGAGATGAAAGCATCCTCGTCACTACTGCCAGCATCGCCTCGAGGACTTTGTTCTGATCCTTAAGCTGTCAAAAGAGCCAGAAATACCGCTCTAAGTAACCATTAGAAGAGCGTTAAGTTCATCACATGATATGGAAATTAGATGAGATTAGGCAGTCATTCAGTTCCATAAAAGTGCCAACAAAAAAAAAGTGCCACCAAGACTTCAATTTTAAAATGAGTTGGTTCTCCAGTGGCCACATCATATTTTCTATCAGCATAAAATGGCGTAGAACCATCACGTGATCAAAGAAAAAGTGTAAAAATAAGCTGATAAGTGCAACCTACAGTCTTGACTAACCAGCTCGACAGCAGAGGCAATCTCCTTCACGGCTTGTCGCAATGGAATATTAGATGGTGAATCAACCAACCTCCAATCTAGTCCCAAGTCCTCAAGAGGATCAAGTGTTCTTCCTTCTTGTGTGAACAAATCCTGAAGCAACTTGACATCTTCAGCATCCATGCTATCCCTTGACTACAAATGCCAAATGTGAGAGGGCGTAATAGATTGATCAATTGATTTTTATGAGAAGTCTGTAAATCTTAACCTTTTCTTTAACTTTGTCAGATGATTCATCTTCGGATGGGAAGGATATTCCGAGTGTCTTAGCATGTTTATCTTTGGTACAGGGGACACGTGGTGATGCTTTTATATGCCTTGCCCTGAAGAAATAATAGAGTAATCGGAACTAGGAAGCACAAGTGTTTATCCACCACCCACACGGAACACATCCCCTAAGACAGGAGACATAATTGGTGTATCAGAACTTAAAAAGATCAAGGTGCAAATTCTCTAACTTGTAGATATTGCTTCGATGTCTGTTTCAACTAGTTGAATAAACAAGTAAGATATATACTCATGGATAGGTGGCTTCTGGTTAATACACCTGGGGGTCATAGGTGATTTTTCTTAGTTTGATTATCTACTCTGCATGCCTTCTACACAGACAAAGAAAGCTAGAACTTTCTGATTCTGAAATATATTTATTTTTCTCGCTGTATTTGTAATGAACATTGCCAAACATACGCTGCCCTAAATGAGTTTGACTTTGAACTTCCATACCTGGCGCCAAACCTGAGGGTTGAGAGAGTTTCTGACACATTTGCAGGGCTGGGTGAACAACAACATAATAATGCCATTTGAGAGTTCCCTCCCTGTGAGATGAACTCATTGTTTATATTTAGAGTCCATGCTAGCAGGATAATGGAAGGGTTAATGTGGGGCAGTCTCACAAGTGAATCTTGCAAAATCCGAGTAAGTTTGGAGTTGCGATACGGAATGTGATTTCCTTTTCCATTTGGACCACATGTCAAGGCATGCACTACATTTCCAAGTGCTGACAGGGACTTATTGATGGTTTTAGCTTCTTCAAGAACCCTGCCCTCTGCTCCTGTTTTGTCCACTTTCTCAGAGCCAGCCAGGTCCACAAGAATTAGTTTTCCATAAGTTCTGGAAACACTCAAGATACGAAATTTTGTATAAGAAAGGAAAAAATTACCAAGAAATTGCCATCACATGAGAGACCAACCGTACCTCGCCTGTTTAGTTGATTCTTGGTGCACTGAGAATATGTAAATACAATGGCTTCTGCTGCTGCCAACATTCATTTCTGTTCCAGCTTAAGTTGAAAACTGTATGCATAATTAGGGAAGGTAGTAGATATCTTAAAAGAAAGGTCTGATCTGGCTGCGAATGATGAAGAACAAGTACAAAGCCAAAAAAGGAAAGAAGAAAGGATACGGGTCTCTCCAACTGCTCTGTTGCATATACCACTCTGGAGTTCAGAGGATGGAACTGGAAAATCAACTCACAGGAGATATTGGAACACAGTCAAATGAAAAAGAGCTTATATCTTACAGATAAGCTTCGTAATGCTTCAGCAGTGTCTGACAGGGATATCTGGAGGGAAGAGGGAAAACATCAAGGGGGTCTCACAGAAAGAAGGTATAAGGTGACGTGTAAGTATAGGCGGTTATAACTTAGTAAGCTGTTCAGCTTTGTGCATACTACGAAGTATAGGTAGATTTATGTTAGTCCAGCAGCAAACCAAATTTTAGTTCCACTAGCGGTATTGTTGAAGACCATTTGAGTCCAAAGGGAAAAACTTCATCTTTTTTTCTCAAATATCTTGTGAATGTGTGTGCAGGTAAGCATCTTAAGATGCATGCTTCTTCAGGGTCACTGCATATAAAAGATTGTCACTTATACAAACTCTTCTCTCCTTGTCAGGGGATTGGAAGCAGTTGCATGAGCTGGTAAATAACATCACCTCCGTAACTTCAGCTAAAGATATTCCTTGTGATTTGGTCTCTTTAATTTGTATGTTGTCCTTTGAAAGATTCAAAAGGTCCCTGGAAGAAGAAAATTAATAATGTCTATGAGGTTTTGTTTATAGAACTTCCTGGGATTCTTGGATGAGATTCAGAAGCATGACATGCAGCACGCAATCAAAAATATAAAGAAGAGTCTTTAAATCACATGCATGGCTTATAATTAGTCATGGTAATCTATACCTTACTTTCTCCATGTAGATCTCTACCTGAAAAAGTTGAAAAACGTAAGAATTAGAGCATTACATCAATAATTAAGTGAAGCACCAGGTAGCAGCTCGCGTAGGCACACCATGGACAATTTGATTGTGTACTTGATTGAATCAGCAGAAGTGATTTCTCTGAAAATTCCTTCCACCACTCTTGCAAGGAGACCTTTCTTAGTGTTATCACATTCAAGGATGCTTGGTCCCTGATTAATAGATATTGTTACTGAACTGGTATATATTAATGGCCATCTACTAACGCTATTCAGTGGGCAGACTGATCACCTCCATGCTATATGTCTTTCCAGCTCCAGTCTGTTGCAGAAATAAATAGAGTTTGATTTTAGAAAAGAGAAAATGATCTGTATAATTTATTTAGCATATCCACAATATAATTCACATGTGCAGTGCTAGTTCTGCAATGATTTGTACTATAATTGTAACAACCAGTTAGAACAAGCACAGCGAACACCTCTCTACAGGGAAAAACCACGCAAAATGTCAAACTGGAAAACTTTGAAAGAATATCGAACTGAACTACTTTGAATAGAACGAATAACAGTGGACAACTTCAGATCCATACACCCTTTTCAACTTGATCAAGCAAAAAGACGACGTTTGAGACTTACTATGGCACTAATCATAGGATCACATTTACTTCTTTCATTTGTAAAGCAACTATCAGCATCCTCTCCTCCACATTTAAACATGTATGCATCTAATCATGCCACTCTACCTCATGACAGATCTACTTTGTCCATGTGAAACACCAAGGTAAAGAGTCAAGGAATCATTAATAGACACCAGAAACCATGCTTCATTTGTCGCAGCATAGTGTCTCACCTGTCCATAGGTAATGACCGTCCCATTTATTGCATTCACCACATCTGTTAGATTTAAGAGCAACACACACAAACTAAACTGTTAATACACCTGGAAGTAAACTAGATAGTGTATGCCGTGCTAACGTTACATTCTCACGATGAACTCTCCTACTAACAGAAGACAGCAGTGATTTGGATGAAAATGATTGATTCATCTCAATCATCAATTAATGGATGAGACATCAGAGGATCCACATGAAGATCCTTGATTAATCTCATTCACCGACAAAGGATGAGGAAAATGTGCATGTCGGCACAAAAGCGTGGTGCTGTGAATGGTGATTCTCGCACTATGGAGCAAAGAAACTTCACATCTAGAACTGAATACAAACAGAAGACATCATGTTAGACACCACATCTATCAGGTGCAACGGTGATGCCAGATATACCTCGAACAATATGATGAACCAGAAACGAATAGACATCGTCTTGCTTCGAGTTGTCGTAGAACACCTTATCGAAGCTGAACTTCATCTCTCCTTCCTTTTCATCCTAACAACCATATAACCACAGCTTAATTAATCAAAACCAGCATGATCTCAGCCAATACAAGAGTCGAATTCACAAAATCTCACTTCAAAGTATCAACTCCACAACTTGATGTAATCTACGAGAATAACATAATTAAACCGCAACTGCCGCTTCTTCTAGGACGAAAGCACCCTCATCGGACCAAACATTTCCCAAGTACAACTGCAGGAACAGACAAAAGAGCTTCGTCAAGCACCTTGAGATTGAAGGCTTCATCGTCGATCCGCTCAATGCAGACGGAATCGCCATGATCGCGCCTCTCTTTCGAGCTCAAAGGCCTGAACCGCGCGCAGACGGTGACATTGGCCATATCTTCGCGCTTGCAACGCCGAGGAGGAAGCCGAATCGAGCTCAGAAATTTCACGAGTACCGGCGGAAATGCAGAGGAAATCGGAGAGGTTGAAGGAAGGAAGGAAGCGAGAACGAGGAAGAGAGAGTTTGAATATTGGAATGCGACTCGGTTCCCAGTCTGAGCGAAGAGAAGCTCCTTCCCCCTTTTTATAGCGACGAAAAATGGAGGGAAAAGAGGAATTGACAAGGCACTTTTCAATTTTCTTTTATTTTTATATACACGACCGCACTTTCTCTTCCAAAAATTCATTATGGTAAAGAAAAACAGAGAGAGAGAGAGAGGATAAAAGCCCTCTTCCTTTGTCATCTTTGGGACTCTGCTATGTCCCTGGAAGCCAAGCACATAGCTCTGCTCCAAATGTTGAACCAAGACCTGCTCTGTCTTTCCTTCTCTAAAACCCTAAACCCACTGATACCTCCCCTTCACTTCCCATGCTCCAACCCCATCTCTAAGAAGACCCTGTTTCTCCAACCGAGGCCCCGGTTACAGAGACCACTCTGTCTCTACTCGCCCCAGTCCCCTCGCCGGAGCGGCGGCTCCCCGCGCCGCGATGGCCGAGCATTCGCCGGCAGGAGCAAGAAGAAGGGCGGAGGCCCGTCGCCGGGTCGCATCGAGGGCGGCTCCGAGATGCGGCGAGAAGCGAAGCGGGGCGCCCGGAGGAAGAGCCGGAAGCTCGCCGAGTCCCTCTTCTACCGCCTCAAGAACCCTGGCAAGAACTACGCGGACAACTTCTCTGAGGAAGAACTGCAAATGATTGGCCTGGGATATGATAGGATGGTCAGGTTCATGGAGAAGGATGACCCCAATTTGCGGCACCCTTACGATTGGTACAAGTATGGCGAGTTCGGGCCGTATTCTTGGAGAGGGGTCGTGGTGGGCGACCCAATTCGGGGCAGGTTTTCGGATGAGTGCGTGACCATGATTGGCGAGGTCCGAGATCATGAGGAGTGGGAGAAGATTGAGCAGTTTGAGATGGCCTCGGATTTTGGCAAGAGGTTGAACGAAATGGATAAGAGTGTGGGGTTTAGGTACTTTTGGGTGTTCGTGAGACACCCGAAGTGGAGCCTTAGGGAATCCCCGTGGCAACAGTGGACTTTGGTGGCCGAGGTAGTGTTAGAAGCCGGGAAACAGCGATTGGATAAGTGGAATTTGATGGGTAGGCTTGGGAATAAAGCTCGGAAGTTGATTACCCAGTGTGCTGCATGGATGAGGCCCGATATAATCTATGTTAAGAGACCAGTGTATCAATGCAGGTTTGAGCCTCAGGACGATTTCTTCCGGTTGCTGACGCCTTTTCTCGATCCCCGGACAGAGAGGGACTTTCTTTTTGAGGTGAAAAATGGTGATGGGACGGTTGAATTGTGTACTTATTTCAATGGCTTGTGCAAGATTCTCAGGGCGAATCCTAAGGCCTTCGTAGATGATGTGGTTAAGGCTTACGAGAAGGCAAGCGATGAGAAGAAAAATGAGTGTTTGGAGTTTTTGCTGAGAAATCATCCTGCTGAGTTGTTGCATCCGTATACAAAGGAGTGGAAAGCTAAGTTGGAGGAGATGGAATTGGGTTGTGATGCTCCTGATGATGAAGATGATTGGAGGGGTAGTAAAAGCGATAATGAGATTGTAGATTGGATAGAGGATGATGGGATTGGTGATAGTTTTAATGACAATGGCGATGATGATGATGATGATGAGGATGAGGATGAGGAGGAGGAGGAGGAGGAGGAGCGGGAGGAGGAAGGTGATCAGGATGATACAGTCATGGAGTTGGAAGATGGTGGAGATGATGAATCGGATGTAGAAGAAGGCAACTTTGACGAAGAAGAGGATAAGAAATATTGGGAAGAGGAATTTAATAAGGCAGTCAATAACTCCGAACGAATGGAAAAGTTAGCAAAGCGGAGCGTTGAAGTAACGACGAAGTTCTATAAGAAGCAACTGAAGGAAAGGGAATTCGAGGGGAAGATGAATACCGTGGAGGATGGAGATGAATCCGCAATCAGAGGTGCGAGAGCAAAAGTCAGTCCGGAAGAATGGAAGATCGTTGGAATCGGCCCTTGGAGAAAGAGAATTAGGAAGAGCAAGATTCCTCCAGAACTATTTCTGCGAGCAGCAGTTAGGCCGTTTACTTATAGGAATCTAGTGAAAGAGGTTGTTCTGACTAGGCATGCAATTTTAGATGGTGATATTGGAACAGAAAAGCCTGAATAGGCTGTTCGCCATTGGGATAACAATTTTTGTGCACCCCTGCCAGATAAGGAATACCTTCTATGTTAGTTATAAAGCACCGAGAGATACTTTGAGGAAATTTCACATTGATAGGGAATTAGGTTCTACCGAGTAGCATGATCTAGTATAAAACGTTGTTTTGACTCATATTTGTGTTTAACATTCTGTTGGGTTTAATACTCAAACTGATTTTAGGTAAAGGTAGCTCCCGGGAATGATCTCGCTTTTCATGAACTCAGAAAATATGTTGTTTGGGATATTGCTTTCTTTAATATATATATTGTAGAATTCGTCATCCTTTCATAGTACATGTTGTGATCTCTATTTTTGGCTATCAGTTTAGAGAATTAGATGAATTCTGCTGTTAAGAGTGTTATGTATGTTCCTTTGATTTTATGTGTCTGAAAACTTAAGAGTATATCATTTGCCTGATCTGTTGTGTGCATTTGAGTTTGCAACGTGAAGGTCTGACATATCTGTACCCGAAATTTTCTTTCATGCACCTAAATCTTAAGATCGGACGTTAGTCCAGCTACATCTGGTGGTAATTCTTTCAATGGAAGAGCAGTGCAAGGCGTGGTTATCCATGTGAATGTATTCTTGTCATCGAGCTGTACCCATTTTTAACTAATGTCTGTCACCTCATTCGTCTGGTGTTTTTCTTAGTGTGCGTCTGTAGGGCTCTATAATCGTTGCAAATGTCTTGCTGTCTAGAAAAGGGGGAAAGAACAACAAATTGTATCTGAAATGTGATGTTATGCGAGTCGAAGAGTGAGTTTGTTGTGCTCGAGTTGCTGCTATCTCCAACTTCTCAATGTAAGGGGGTGCAGGAATGGTTTTGCTGTGTGTATTTATGTGGGGAAGCATATTCTCAACTCACAAAAAATACTGAACGTGCTATCCGCATTTGTGTTCTGTTTCCATAGGTGATTAAGTGCTGCTCTCAGACCTTTGATTTTGCATAATATAAAGTCATGTGGGGCAGTTTTAGTACCTCCCTTTTGACAATCTTGTGTCCTAGGGGCTCCTTAGAATAAATCCCACTACTTTGAGGACATTAGGGACAAGAACTATGTGAAATATGTTCAGAATTTGCAACTGTTCTGAGCATTTTGGAGAGACATAAAATGCATCGGTTTGTATGTTTGTTATGTACGAATGCTGAAATGATCTCGTTCCACTGATTAGGATGCGGACTGTGCTCATTCCCGAAAGTGGTGGTGAACGAGATGCGACTTTGGTTCTGTTTTGGAGCATGCGGAGGAATATCCAATATTCCTCAATCATCCCAAGGACCATTGTCCTGTCTATCTGATAGAGGGATTTTAATCTTATTCTTTTCTTAAGCACTATTCACCACCTTTGGATCTTCCACTCGACCATGTTTACTCCTTCAGGATTCGGGCAGGCCAGTTTCAATGTTCTTTTTCTGTCAAACCGACGGATTTCCTAAGACACGCAGACTCTTCAGATGCGTCGGCTCCCAAGTGGGATAACTATGCTTCCCTTTCACCTTACAGTGGTTTCTATTGTCTCCCAGGATTCCTCGTCAGGAAATCCAGGATGACATGCTAGGAAGGACGTCGATTCTCTTGTTCTCAGGATGAACAGGTCAGTTCGCTCCCCCGTGTCACGAAGATGACATACAGGATGTGGTAGATTGAAGGACAGCTTTCTTGGATGACTCTAGTTGTGTCAAGAGAAGCAAATCCAGTAGAGAGAAGCTTTAGATGCTCCCAAAGTGTCGGGAGGCGATGCCTCCGCTTATAAAAGCGAAGGTGTTTGTTCGGGAAGGCACTAATTCCTCACGTCGTGCATCGCAAAACTACAGATAATTGAAAACTGAAGGAAAGTAGTCGCTTGCACCAGCCAATTATGTAGACGCTTCTAAGAAATTTTACATGTAATTTTATCGTTCGTTGACTATTTGTAAATTCTTGGCTCAAGAGTTTTAAAATCCGACAAAATGACATCTTGAGCCAAAAGCAAATCGCCATATACATATTCTAGTTGTGCCACAGTTTTTCATAATTTTCTTAGACTCCAAAGCAAAATAATTGAGTAAATATCTCTCTCCAGATAATTTCATTTAACTCTGGAAAACTCTATTTGCTTTCTTAAAAAAAAAAAAAAAGGAAGGAAGAAAGCTAAATTTTCTTCACCTCTCGAAATTATGCACTTGTTCTTTTCTCTGAAATTGCTCTATTGAAATGAAACATTAACGCTTGGAGCTTTGTGGTAATGGACCATTTCTGTTTCATCAATAGCGAGGATCAATGTATCATTATAATTTCGGAAATGTGATCTCGTATATTTATTGTTGTCCACATCAATTTCAGTTAAATTTTATCGCCCATGTTAAGTTACATGACAAGTATCTATTAACCACATTGAGTAATGTGGTGATCGTTCGATATCTGATAACTGTACTAAAGGGAGAAGTTGATTGAAAGGAGTTTCAATGAGAATATAAATAGATTGAAGACAGACCCTCATAATAAAAAAAAAAACATACAATTGACATTGAGATGGTAATTGATTAAGTGAATCCATTCTCTTTAAGGATCAATTTAGACCCAGTTTCGAGTGATCAATTTGATGCCAAGGTCTTTTGAAAGTGTCCACATCTTTTCTCCATCAAGTCTCGCAATTCAGGATCATGAATGGAGAGAGCTGACTAGTTCGAACTCGCAATTCCATAGTTCGACTCGGATTAGCTTGCCTAACCCTTTAGGTCGCATTTGGCAGCGCAGATAAGGATGTAAGTTATTTTATCCGGTATTTGGTGACGCACATCCCAGCTTTGTGGGTCAGCTGAGCTTACATCACAAAATATAATATGTAGTGGTATTAAACGAACAAACAAATTAATTAAAACAAAGACATTTCTACTTTGCTGGGGCCATGGTTGCGCCACCCCAACGGAGGTCGCTTGAGATTTATCATTCGCTAGCACAGCCGTGGTGGGTAGCGAGCCTGCTCCCCTTTTGCGGCGGCCACCGTCACCGCGAGGCGGTCGCGCCTCCCAGTTGCGGAAGTCGCGGTAGTTCCGGAAGGTTGTGCGAGTCATGCGTGCACATCCCTAACCAACTACACCATCTCAAGCTCGGGCGCGTTGTTGTCAACCCTATCAATAAAAGAGTTCTGTCAAGATACAATGACATCATTAATTGATTAAACTGTTTTAGTTGGTGGCAAATTTATTTTACGATAAATAGTCAGTTACATATTATACTAAATGTCAGTCATGTCAAACAAAAATAATAATTAGCCTATAATGACGTGTCGTCACCCAACCTTATCACGAACAAGTCCTTCCTGCCGCAGTTGAAGATGTCTTATCCATTGACAGGATCCTCATTAGGGATATCAAAACTAAACAATATACCTTAATCGAAACACGACACGGCTCTATTCGAAATATCTTTTAGATAAGGTGATTATTTAAATTTGTTAGCATTACAATGATTCTAAGTCGAATAAGATCATCTCGAAAAGGTATATGTGTCCATCTTACGATCCGACTTATCTTGACCCAACTCTATCCAAATTTTCGGATTACATTTTTATAGTATTCCAGATCGAATAAGATCAAATGTACATTTATAATTTTTCGAATCATCATAGAAATCGGACGCAGCCCATTGACACGCTTAATTAGTACAACTTCCTCAAGCAAATAAATTTATAGTGGAATTCTAGCCATAAAACAGCTCGGTCCTCACAGCCCTTAACCCCTTTTCAACTTCCTATTCCATGAGCTTTTTGATGATGGCCTCATGCAACTGGGCTTCGTGTCTCTTGGTTGTATATTGAGATACGACCTCAAGTCAACTCAAGCCAATTTTTAGCCTTGGCCTAGCCAATATGATGACAACGGAATGCTAGTATGTTAAGCTTTTTTTATACAAAAAGCAACGTAATAAAGGACATTCAACTTTAATAGGCAATAAAAATCAACCCCATGACCCTATAAATCGAGCTTTTCTTCAAACACATAAGTTAACCTTCAAATCTATCTTAGTATATCTAACATACCAATACTCTTGATTGAATACGAACACAAAAGCTCACGAGAGAATATTGCATAAATTTAAGAGTGGTTAGATGCAATTGAGATGTAAGTGCTGAAAAAGCATACAAAATGTTCGGTGACAATTAAAAATTAGGATAATAATACAAATAATTCTTAAATTTTTTTTCTAATGTACAATATGGTCCTTAAATTTTAGCCAATTGTGCAATATCGTCTCCAGACTTTTGATTTGTTTAACGCCGCCTTAGTTCAAAGTTCATGTTGCACATTGAGCTACAATTTAAGAATTACGTTGCATAAATTTAATTTTCATGGACTATATTGCATATTTGGTTAATAGTTCAATTGTGTCTTAAATCCTTGAATTAAAAAGTGAATATTGTTGAATTTTTGCCACAAGATGGAATAACAATTAGCATAAGTAGTTTTTAACAATAGATTTGCCAAAGTTCTAGTTGCCATCCTTAAATAAGCTCTCCTTATTTATCATGTCAAGTGAATTTTTAACTTAATTGATTCTATTAAGTCAATGCCGTTTGAGATTATCAAAGCAATATTAATCTTATAAAACAGGCCCTTAATTAACGAGCGATGCGGTAGGTAAAATTAATCATAGTGTATGGGTTGTTCAGATTTTAGTCAGATTCGGTATAAATGCGACAGATTCTTGAAAGATGCTTATTTTTGTCAAATAACCTGCACAGGACGGAAATCCTACCTCAATCAGTGCTTTCATTTCCATGTCTCAATCATTCTGACCTTTGACTCATGTAAAAAAACAAAAGAAAAGGGGGCATCCGTTCTGTGACAAGCAACAAACCGCACAGGGCATAAGTCCAATGCCAAACAATAGCCAGCATGTCCCGTGTTTCCATGCAAGAATGAAGTTAGAATTGAAACAACTGATCCTGACAGATTCCAATCCCAATTAGACGATACTCAATCGAGCGGGCATAAATTCAATGAGATACCATAGTCTATAAGCCTCGTGTATGCATGCAAATGTCACGTTTTGAATGCGAAACGACTAACTGGGACATATACTAGTTCCATCAAGACAAAATTCAATTTTGATGGACATAAATCCAATGCCAAATCAATCTATGCATCACGCTTATCGTCATTGTATTTTTATTCCTTATTTAACATATGTATCCGACCATAGATTCTGATTTATAGCATTAACTCATCCAAGAAAGATTGTTAGCCTACACATCACCAAACAGTATAGATTTAGTTAGGAGATCATAGCATGAGCATGCTCCGAAATAGCAAATTAAATTTATGCTTTCATGGAAATTAGTTAAAGTTTTTTGTCCAAAAATACCATGACCGAATTTTCAGTTCGGATTGTCAATGAAACTACAAATAATTCTCTTTCTTCAAATGGTTATGGCCAATGGCTCGACACATTATATATTTGGCAATGCTGGTCATTATATATTTGCAATGCTAAAGTTATTAACGGAAGAAATATGGAAGCTGATTATTTGATTCAACTTCTTGACTATCTGAAAAACAAAATTTTACTAACTTATGGGTTTTACCTAAAAAGAAAATTCGATGCTAAAATTGCAGGGCTAAAGTCTTGCTTTCTTTGCTTGTAGAAGAAAGCTTTCTAATATTTCTAAAATTGGTTTTTAGTTGATCAAGCAATAAAAAAATTTGGCTAAAAATAAATAACAAAAATTGAATCAGTACAAGGGTTGATATTTGGCTAAATATTCATACTTATTGAAGTTAATTTCGATTAGTTTACTTAAAAAGTTAACGTAACAAAGAGTGAGGAAATGATCTCGTCCTTATTAAAATAATCTTGAATTTACATGCGAAAGAGTTTCAATAATTAAAAAAAAAAGCATTAGCATTTGCGTGGCATTCTACAATGTTCAACGTAATGTCAGTGGGTTAAAGGCACATGGTATTAGCGTAAATTATATTAAAAAGTTATTATGTTTTGGATATATACTTTGTTATTTTCGTCTTAAACTAACAACGTCCATTTAATTCGATCTGGAAAAAAATTGAAATGTGACCCCAAAAAAAAAATTGGATTGTGAGTCTCATCCCCAAATAATGTATAGGCAAAGGAACGGCCCAAAATGAAGAGACGTTCTCTACTTTTCCCCCGTCCCTTCCTTCCGACCGGTCACATGCTCTATCTTTTTCTGTTATATTCAATGTCGGAAAATAAAAGGAATTCGAATTTTTAACTAGTAATGATTTTTTTTCAAAATTCAACTTATTACACAGACGAAGTTTAGGTGTGAACACCAACTATCTTTCTAAAGGAAGAGATTGTGTGTTCCCAAGACATGTTCAATTCAATTTCTTCGAGATAAGATAGAACATTATGAGTGGTCCGAAATCACGCTAATCTGTGGTCCGGACGACCTAATAATTCCTCCTTCCCTCGTCCCTTTCTTCCGACCGGTGACATGCTCCATCTTCCTTCTGTCATATTCAATGTTAGACTTTTCCATTTTTATTTTAATAATCTAATTAATAAAAATAGTTTTTCTTAATCCTCCCCCCCAAGACTCCCGTCAAGTCTTCGTCAACCACCCTTTTTCTTTTTCTTAATTTTTAATTTAATTTTCTTGAAAAATTAAATTATTTAATAATTAATTTTTTAATATTTTCAGAAAATAAAAAAGAATTTCGAATTTTTAATTGTTAATACTTTTTTTTTCCAAAAATTAAGCTGAAAATGAATTCTTGGACCAGCGAAATTTGGTTCCATCACAAGTAACTTACAGAAGGAAGAGAATGTGTATTTGATCTTTTCTCAAATCAAATAGCCGGCATAAGTTTCCTCGCTACGCAGCATGGCCGAACCACTCTTTTTTATTGCAGAGGGCGCGCTAGGGAAGATAGCATCACCGGCGCTCAAGACATCGCAATAACGATGTCGAAATTCATATCCACAAGCTTAGAGAGATGTTGACCGTCGTGGCTAGAGACACCGTCCGTCCATGTCGAATTTTCAATTAATAATACTTAAAAAAAATTAAACTGAAAATGACTTCTTGTACCAGCGAAATTAGGTTTCGTTACCTAGTACCTTACAAAAGAAAGAGTTTGTGTGTCAATTCTCTTCTCAAACCAAATAGCTGGCATCGGTTTCCTCACTTCTCAGCATGGCCGAATCACTCCTTTCTGGCATTGTCGGGGATGTGCTAGGGAAGATAGCATCACCGGTGCTCAAAAAAGCCATCGAAATTTACAACCTCGAAAATCAAATCCACGAGCTTAAAGAGGCGCTGACCGCCATTCAGGCAGTGTTGGTAGGCGCTGAGGATAAGCAGGCGAAGAAACCCGGTCTGCGAGTGTGGTTAGATCGGCTCCAACATGTATTATACGATGTGGAGGATGTGCTCGACGAGATCGAGTGTGAAGCCTTGCGGAAGCAGGTAATTAGTCGGTACGTGGGCGTCAAGGGGAAGGTACGCCGTTTCTTTTCCCTCTCTAATCCAGTCGTGCTCCGTGTGAAAATCAGTTGCAAAATCAAGGAGATTCAGGAGAGAATCTCCAAAATCTCCATCGAGAAAGATCAGTTCGACCTTAATAAGAGGAGTGCGGACAATAGTGTGGCACACGTGCGGTCAGGAGAGATGCCTTACTCGTTCATAAACAAGTCAAATGTCGTCGGAAGAGATGAAGATAAAGAAAAGATTATTGCGATGTTGATGCAGCCAGGTGACAAGAAGCTCTCGGTGATTCCCGTTGTTGGAATGGGAGGTCTGGGCAAGACGACCCTTGCTAAATTAATTTTCAACGATGATGGTGTGAAAGAGCAATTTGAGCCGCGGCTATGGGTGTCTATGCCTGAGAAGTTTGATTTAAAGAAAATTATTGAAGGAATTACTAATGATGCAACTGGTCAGAGTTTGAGTGACCTTGATATTCAGCGGTTGCATGCTCGTTTGCTAGACAAGAAATACCTACTTGTCTTGGATGGCGTATGGAGCATGGACTATCATAGATGGGAAGAATTGAGAGATTTGTTAAGCGTCGGAGCCGGTGGAAGTAAGATAATTGTGACGACACGCGATTTAGGAGTTGCTTCTCTAATGGGTACCAATCCAGCGCATAATCTACAAGGTCTTTCTTATGAAGACTCCGTGGCTTTGTTTAGAAGATTGGCATTCGTCCAAGGGGAAATTGAGCCAGATCCTAAACTCATTGAGATTGGAAATGATATTGTTAAAAAATCACAAGGAGTACCTCTCCTTGTGAAAGTTTTGGGGAGTCTTCTTCGCAAAAAGTATGAAGAAGGGTATTGGGCAAATATAAGGGACAGCGAAACATGGGACATTGAAGGAGTAGAAAACGACATTCTACCAGTACTTAAGATTAGCTATGATAATTTACCATCCCACTTAAAACGTTGTTTTTCTATCTTATCACTTTCCCCCAAAGGACTTGAAATGGATGCTTCCGAATTAGTTTGGCGATGGATGGCTTTAGGACTCATTAGTTCGACGGGGGAAAAATCAACACTGGAAGACACCGGGGATGAGTATTTCAGAGACTTGAGGAGCAGATGTTTGATCCAAGAAGTTTATCAACAAGAATCGACATCAGTTTTTGAAGTGCACGATTTAGTCCATTCTCTCGCAACAAGTGTGGCACAAAATTATTACTCTACTGTTGATTTAAATACTCAAGAGATTTCAGAAAAAGTTCGGCATGTTTCGATCCCTACTACTTCGTTAGAGGAAATTCCAAACTACGATGGAGTCCCCCCTTTTCTGAGAAAGAAAACTTCAAAGAGGCTGCGTGGAATTATATTCCAATATGAGGTTGATGATGGAGTTAAAACTAGAAAGTTTGTGGAAATATGCATCTCCAACTGTAAACACTTACGACTTTTAGATTTACGAAACAGTAGCTTTGAGGAGCTGCCAAGTTCCATATGTAAGTTGAAGCAATTGAGATCATTACTTCTCGTTGACAACAAGCGGTTGAAGAAGCTTCCAGATACCATTTGCGAGCTGCAAAGTTTGCTAGAGTTAAACGTCAATGGATGCTCGGAGCTAGGCGAGTTACCCAAGAATATGAATAGACTCGTCAATCTTAGATTTCTATACATAACGACAAAGCAGAAGAGTCTGCAAAAAAGCAAAATACAACATCTGGAAAACCTTCAATTTTTGGGACTCGAGGGATGCCAACATCTCCAAATTTTGTCTGAAGGTGCTTGCCGATGGACTCGCCTTCGGGAATTAGAAATTGCACATTGTGGGGGACCATTATCGGTGCCTTTTGGGGAATTAATCTCCCTAAAGCGCTTGAATATTGGCAATTCCTCGCTCATGTTGATCCCGGACATAAACTCCAGCTTTCCTTCAAGTCTCCGTACACTTACAATAGCAAATTGCGTACAAGTGTTGGAGTTGCTCCAGTGTCTCAAAGAATCCGCCTGTACTTTGGAAACGTTTGCCATCTTCGATTGCCCGACCTTCACGGCTATACCTGAATGGCTGCTCAACCATACACGTCTCAGGGAAATTCTCTTGATCGACTGTCCCAACTTGTCGTCCATGCCGCACGGAATCCGGTCCCTCGCTGCCCTCAGAGAGTTACGCATAGAATATTGTGGTGAGCTGAGCAGAAGGTGTGAGCCACGAACTGGTGAGGATTGGCAGAAAATCGCTCACATTCCTCGAATTCGACTTGATTTGATTGATATACAATGGACGGATGAATAGGTACGCATCTATCATCCTCTCCCTTCATTTCTTCTTCGTTCTTAGATATAAGATAGCCGTCCATTGAGAATCGCTTCTTGTACTATTTTTTTTCCTGACTTCTTGCTGACAATGCATCATGCACATAATATTGACATCTTTAACTCTATGTTTGGGAAAATTTTCGCACATGTCCTAATTTCTGTGTACCATCTGCCATATTAAAAGTAAAACTTATTTTTAATGATGGACTCTCGTTTTCTGTTTTTACTTTAGAATATTCGAATCTGACGTAACTTTTTTGAATTTTAATTTTAATTTTTTTTATGATTATTGTTGAAGAAGCTACGTTAAAAAATGTTATTACTCAACCATGTTGACATCGCCAGGAGCCGTTATATATCAAATGATAGCTTGAATGTAATTTAATTAACTAAGTTTGTTGCAAATGTCCCAACAGCACCAGTAAAGTTTATTGGCAATATCAAAAAGAAATTATGACATATTTGGAAGAAAGCTGCTTATATAAGAAACTTTGGAACTGCTTTGATTTCTAAAAACATTTTCGAGTTTTCTCTATCTTTTTATCAAAATTTAAGGTAGAAACAAGCTTCAAATTAAGCAAAAGTAAATGTTTTCTTTCTGAGTGCAACATGGAGAAAGTACATATGTTCCATCAAAATCGAAAAATAGGTGGCCTCCCAAAACTCCTTTATTAAGTCTATAGGTTTGATCCGAGAACAGCTTCCCTCAATCTAATTTGACGATTGTTTAAAAAAATCAAATGCATTTTCAAGACAACTTTTCATTCTCGATCAAATGGAAGCGAATATGATTCATTGTAGAAATATCAAAATGTCTTGAATCTGATTTGTTACATCAAAATGGTTGCACATATCTATGTTCACAATCCGTTAAGGTGATGCAGTTCAACTTCTAAACCATTTGCTGATAATGTTTTGCAGTATAATTATCTTTTATTTCTTTATGATTTTTTTTTACTTTCCACAATAAGACATTATTCATATCTCCTACAATATGACACGTGAAAGTAACCGGTGCCAACAACATTCTTTTGAAGATTACTAGCGTAGTCGCACAAACGACGCATGTGAATGAATTCATGGCCATAGAAATTCTTTCCAAACTGCAAAGCACAATGTACTTTTAGAATATCTAAGAATGATAATTTTAAATGAAACCACGACAAATGCCATAATATTATGTTATAGATATTCTAAGATACTTTCCTTTTATTTTTTTCTCTCAAGCGCAGATGAACTTCCATGATCTATTTGCCATGCCACGTGGATCTTCACAAAAATTCGGACGTGCACTCTGCTGATCCTTCTCAATCTCTTTAGTGCTGATCCTTCTCAATCTCTTTCATTTCCAGGGATGAAAACAATGGCCATTGATATTGTAACTTTTACTTGCTTTCCTCGAGTGTGTGTGTTGTTCTATATCATTTGCTTGTGTTTGTATTGCAAATTTCTCTATGGAGAAAATACCCTATCTGTATTGTATAAGACCAACTTAAGCATTGTCTTGATCTCGATTTTCGTAGAACGGTATATTTCATTCACGAGCGGGGAATCGAATCACGACGTACCATCGAATCTATTTTTATTATATTAGTGTCGGTTATTCAATCTTATTGTATGTTGTTGCGGTAAGAGTTTCCAAAGAAAAATACATTTAAACATCGTACTTTTTCTCATTTTTATTTTGTTTCCAAGAATAATTTGACTTCAGAACTTGGTTGTGCATTTCTGATGATTTTGATCTAGAGAGAACTCCCAATAGATTCTATTAGTCAGGCTTGACCAAAATTGCAGCTGCTATTGCATATCTAAGACACTGAGCAATCATTGACCCAGTTGAGATAATTAGCAAAAGATAAGGAACTTCTCCTCGTACTAGATATCTGTTCATGGAGCAGAGGGGAGTTGTCTAGTTGCGACATATCACACTCATGAAACCGCTTCCCCAACGGGTTTCATATTAGCGTTCGAGTTCAAAGACTTTCTTTTCAGGACGCTCTCTTGCTTCAAATGGGCATTCCGGCGCAAGCAAGTTGATGCACGTTTTATCAATAAACAAAACCATCGAGAAATGTAGGGGAGCTCTCTTGTTGCTCTGAAGTCTCTTTGGGGCTTCCTTCGTGCTAGATCAACAATGACAAACATCGATAAGAGACAACAGCAATGTACGAGAATCAGTAGATATGAAACGTTCTTCTTCTTCTTAAATGTTCGTCGAATGAAAATCGAGCTGTCAAAAAGAAGCTGAAGTTCAGTAAGGCCTTGCTATTAAAAAACGCATCACCAAGCGCACGATCTTTGCTTCATCAATGCCACAGAGTGTGAGTATCTCACAGTATATTGAAACATAGAAGCCTTGTCTAGTTCCAAGGAAAATAAATCTACAAATGTATTTTTATTCTGAGCATTAACTTTTTGGAAATGAAAGAGAACTCAATAGATGAGAAATATCTTACCGTGAACTTGGTTCGAACAATTTTGGAGGAAATGGATGCCCCAAAAGGAATCGAGGTTCCTCTTCATTTCAACCGAACAAAATTCGATATAAATTAAATATATAGATTGTTAGCATATCACATCATCTCTCTCTTCTAAGAATACTTTCATCAAACCCCCTGACACATGGAAATGTACCTTATCATTCCCAACTATAGTACTATGTGCTGTAATTGTACGCAAATTTATAAGTCGAAGTTGATGAAATTCACACGTACATTTATCCAGTAAGCTGTCAGCTCAGAAAAATCTTTATTTTTCCCCCTCTCTCTCTCAAGTGCAAATAGATTCAAGAAATTTCATGTTCGTCACGTAGTCGCACTTGAAAACATGCTAGTTTGGCATCGACTAGTGGTGCAAAGGGACCAGTTCTAGCGGTACTATGGACTCGGTTCAGGCTTTATCCCACAATCTTTTGTTTTCTTATATATTTCTTAAAATACTTTTCATCGGTAAATTTCAAATGCTAGCACACAACCATCAAATAACCAAAGCAAAGTAACATAAATTTCATAAATTTCATCAAAAGAAACGAAAGTTTGCACATCTTAGCTTTAACGTGAGATGATTTTTTATATCTTGTAGTTTGATGTTTAATTAATTATCTTCTATAACATCATTCATGTTCACAAATCATAAGTCACTCGTCTTTAAACTTCAAATTTTATTATTTTTTCCTAATTCTAGATAAGTTTTATTTGTTTAAAGTATTTTTGTCCGGGCCGGGCTTATTCAGGCCCAAACATCTTAAGCCCGAAAGTCAGGCTAGTTTGATCCGCCTTTTTGGGCCTTCGGGACCTTTTTGTGTGTATGTGTGGGCATCCTTAGTTGCAACGCCCTTTAACTGCAAATTAAAAAATTGACCGCCTAGAGACCCTATGCCTCCATTATGCCATTCGGCAGAAGTAATTTCTATTTACGGGTTGATTCTAAAATATTATAATGTGATTCTATATTGTTTTTGTAAACTCCCAATGTGATTTTACAACGTCTGAGCAATATATGAGTCAAAACGTAATCATGCTTCAAAAACATTCTAAGATTTTTCCGTCGAACTAATGAGGACAATCGAATTTGATTAGGAAACGAAAGGGTTTAGTTGTGAGTCGGGATCCACAATAATGCAAAAAAAGAAAATGAGCTTCCGAGTAAAAGTGTATCTAAGAAAACATATTGATGCATGGCATCTTGGGCATGGTATCTCGGACATCCCATACTTCATCTTGTGATGTTGATATCCGAAAGCTCGAGTCCGTGCCCCATTGACAAACCCAATCAAAGCTCATTTTTTTTCTTAAGTAATTTATATTAATGAATTTTCGAGTCTGCTTATGTTAATATTCCACGTCACTGCATTTTTTTATAGGAAACTATTTTTATGTAGTACCCTCTGGCATACCTCATTATTCTCTGCCATTTGCTGCGATTTTTTTTTCTCATTTTATGTACGTTCGAAAGTTAAGGAATTTTAATAGCGAAAAATGGACTGGTCAAATGCATGTGTTGTACAGCTGCGGCAATTTTTATATCGATGGGGCTATTTTAGACGTGCACGCACACACGATGGGAGCGTGGAAGTTACAGTCGATCTTTTTTTCTGTACGATGATTTAAAAGATTATCGAGGTCAATAGTATCCGAAAAAGTATTACTTTTCTTGAGATTTCAGGTAAAAAAAGTCATATGCGTGCGAGTAAATTAATTGAAAAAAAAGTAAATTATGTGATTTGAGCTCATACGCATGTGAGAGCAAAAAAGAACATGATAAGACTTGAGAGAAATATGAATACAAATGTGAGGATTTTTCATTTAGCCATTGCTAGCAAAATGCATTCCACATACTTCTGAAATTAGGAATTGCTTTTCCTTTTATGATATTACGTATGATGTTGCTATTGGAAGCTAAACCTGTCACTAAGCACGTGTTGCACACGTGCCTCCGCTCTATATTACTTTTATTTTTTTGGGGTAAATTATATTACTTTTATTTTGTATCTTAATTTTTGGCTAACTTTTCCTCGATAGTTTCTATCCTCGCTGTCAAGCACGAACCAAACAGTTCCTTATAACTATAAATCTGTGAGAAGGATTGATCATTCAAATTGAAAGATTGAGAGAATATAAATCTGAATCAAATAATCACTTTCGATTTAAATAATAGTGACCCCTTGCGCCTCTTGACTACAAAAACACTTTCTCTTTAAGCATTGCCTAAATAATATATATCGAATTTTGTGTGTAATATTTGGTCCTTCCAAATCCAATTCATAGTTATAGACAATAAAAAATAGTCAATTGTTTTGATCCAGTATTATCTTGTTGTTTTTAATAATATTGTGAAATTATTTATGGCCAAATTACCTAGAGCTCGTCTCCTACTCGACGAGATTTCCTTTATCATTTGGTATCCAAAATATCTTGTGATTAATCTATTTACCATCAAAAAATTACAATGACGCAAGTATAGAGATATCTATCTCCCCGTCTCCTTTTTCTTCTCACTTGTCCCTTTTTATCTTGCTTTTCCCCCTTTTTCGCCGAACTTTATGTCCTCTCCTTTCGGCTTTTCCACCTCCCCCCACGTCCTTCTGTCCCCTCTCATGTCACAATTTTCACTTTTTTATTATTTTCTATATTTCCTTCTTTTTTTTCTTTTACCTTTCTCCTTCCGCCTTCTTACTGTCATAATAGTTTTTTATTTTTAATAATTTGATTAGTTAAAACATTTTTCTTGATCCTCCCCGCAAGACTCCCGTCAAGTCTTCGTCAAACCACCCTTTTTCTTTTTCTTATTTTTTAATTTATTGTTTGAAAACTTAATTATTTAATAATTTATTTTTCAGAAACTAAAAAGAATTCTCGAATTTTTAATTAGTAAATTTGTTTTTCAAAAATTAAGCTAAAAATAACTTTTTGGACGAACGAAATTACGTTTCATCACAAAGTACCCTTTTCCTCCGTTTCCGCCGAACTTTTTGTCCTCTCCGTCCGACTTTTCCACCTGCCCCACTCCCTTCTGTCCCCTCTCGTGTCAGAATTTTCATTTTTTATATTCTTTCTTTTCTTCTGCTTTTCTTTTTCCCCTTTTGCTTTCTCTACTTCCTCCTTTCTTCGGACCAGTCGCATGCTCCATCTTCTTTCTGTCATATTCAAATGTCAGACTTTTCAATTTTTATTTTTTTAATCATAACTTTTTGATTTTTAATAAGCCTTATTGGTGCGTGCAAATGTCACGTTTTGATTGCGAAACGACTAACTGGGACATATACTAGTTCCATCAAGACAAAGTTCAATTTCGATGGACATAAATCCAATGCCAAAAAGTTCAATTTCGATGGACATAAATCCAATGCCAAATCAATCTAGGTATCGCGCTTATTGTCGTCGCATTTTTATTCCTTATTTAGTATTTGTATTCAACAAGAGATTCTGATTTGTAGCATTAACTCATCCAAGAAAGATTGTCAACCTACGCATCACCAAATAGTATAGATTCAGTTAGGAGAAACAGTAACTTGTTACAGTACCGCCTAATAAGACAGACTTTCGGCGGTAGCTTTTATAGACATTATCACGAGAAATGATCCTCGTGAGTTTATAGGGTTTTTTGGCTCTGTCTTAGACGACAAACACACATCACACATACTTATTCTTGCACTGTTTATTCACATGTCTTCTTCAGAAGATGGTTCAAAACCAGGGATGTCGGCTGATACTTCTAGTCTTGCTTCGAGTCTCCTCTGTTCTTCTTGCTCGAAGTTTCCCAAAGAGTTTAGCTAGTCAGTTGAGAAAGCTCTTCTTTCTAGAAACCTCATAGTTGCTACAGCCAGTCTAGGCCAGCTCCAGCAAGAGGTTCACAACAGCCTAGAAGAACTGTGTTCCAAAAAGCGAGCTTTCACAGGCGAGCTCCGCTCAAGCCTCACAGGGTCTGCCTTTTAGGAGACTAACAGCCTTACCTGAAGATGAGAACGGATCGCTAAACTTTGTGTTAGGCATTGATGAGAGACGCTGCAGTTCCTATAGGCTTTTACCAGGCTAGGAAGGAGAAGAGAGGAGAAGTTTAGAAGTCCCTCAAACACCACCTTCTTCACCTCCTCCAGCACCTAAAAAACCAAAAAAATCTGTTGTTTCACCTTTTTACAAACCAATCCAAAAATGGGTCAAGAAACATTCTTACCCATTGGTTCTTCCTACAGCCTGTTCTGAAGAAACCCAGGCTGAAACATACAGATACTAAGAGGAGGAGGAGGTGTTGATGGTATGGTTCGTTCTTGGGTTTCTTCAGAACAGGCTGTAGGAAGAACCAATGGGTAAGAATGTTTCTTGACCCATTTTTGAATTGGTTTGTAAAAAGGTGAAACAACAGATTTTTTTGGTTTTTTAGGTGTTGGAACTATCCAGTGTGAAGAAGGAGAAGACTCTTCATCTTCATGGAAACATCTCCAGTTGTTCTTGAAGCACCTGTTTCTCTATAGTCACCTTCATCTTCTTCTGAGTTTCGTGTGTTCGGAAAAGGAGATTTCTTCGTCGAAAACAGCACCATAAAGCTTCTTCATCTGCAGCTTGGGTCCACACATTAGGAATATCAGTGTCATCAGGGAGTGTACTGGATTCTTCTATCTCTCTACAGTATGGTATGTATGATGGGGAATCTGGAGCTGGTCCTGGAGAGCCTGGTGAAACTTGCATTGGCTTGTTGCTCTGATAAATATCCAAGTCTCTGGCAGGAGCTAGGCTAACTTCTCTTTTGGAATATGTCGAGGAACATGAATGCATGAAGCTTGGTCATTCTCAAGTTTCCATGAAAATTCAGATCTAGAGCATGATTCTGAACTCAATAGACCATCTGGTAATGGAGGGTAGCTGAAACGGAGTCAGAAACTTGAGGAACTCTAGTAAGTTGAAGTTGAACTTTCAGAAAAGAGAGCAACTACGGATCTGAAAGGGCAACGTTAAAATTTGGATAAAGGGTTACAAAGACTATGCCAGCATTGAGTGTGGTTTGAACCGTGCATATACAAGAATGCTGGTATTCTAAGAACCATGTATCTAAAAGAGCCATTCTAGCTACAACAGGAAGACCTTTTCGACCATGAAAAGTGAGAGCTAGATGAACTGCACCATAATGGATATGGGTATAACCTTGTTGAGACCACTGACGGAGAAATTTAGGAGGAATCTGAAGGGTAACAAAGTACTCTTGATCAGTAACCGGGATGGGGTGCTGATCAAACTTTGAAGACTGAACATACTCCTTGACTTGGGTCGATGTATGATGAATAAGCTGTTTGATGGAACGAATGGGTGAAAAGGAGGAAGATGGTTTTGCAAAAACAGAATAATGATTCATAAGGGGAAGTTGGGTTTCGGAGATACGAGTTTCCTCTGTCTGAGTAACCTCATAGACGAAATCAATCTTCGAAGCATTTGACACGCGAAACTCAGAATATGAAGGTGACTGTAAAGAAACAGGTGTTTCAAGAACAACTGGAGATGTTTCCATAAAGATGAGAAATCTTCTTCTTCTTTGCATTGAATAGTTCCAACTAGGAACACCTACTAGGTGCACGATATCTGTTCATCAGCCAAACATAAAGCATACCAGCGCTCTAATACCACTTAACAAGCAATCTGCGTCGTCCCCGGGTATGCTAACCCACACAGGCGAGCTCCACGCTCAAGCCAAACAGGATCTGTCTTTTAGGAGACTAACAGCCTTGCCTGGAAAATGAGAATGGATCGATGGGCTCTGTATTCAGCATTGATGAGAGACGCTGCAGTTCCTAGAGGCTTTTACCAGGTTAGGAAGAAGAAAGAATGAGAAGTTTAGAGGATCATGGAGAAAGATAGAGAGTATTTCGGGAGAGAGTGTTTCTCGGCCGATCTTATTCTTCACGCAACACACCTCGTCTTAAATAGACGAATTACAGACTACTGTAGCTACAGTGCTACGGTGTTTTTACTGTTTGTACAGTGACTTTGCTACAGTATCGCCTAATAAGACAGACTTTCAGCATGCTCCGGAATAGCAAATTAAATTTATGCAGTCATGGATATTAGTTAAATTTTTTTGTCCAGAAATACCATGATCGAAATTTCAGTTGGGACTGTCAATGAAACTACTGATAATTCTCTTTCTTCAAATGGTCATGCCCAATGGCTTGAGACATTATATATTTGGCAATGCTAATAGGTCATTATATATTTGCAATGATAAAGTTATTAACGGAAGAAATATGGAAGCTAATTATTTGAGTCAACCTCTTGACTATCTGAAAAATAATTTTTTACCAAATTATGGGTTTTACTTGGTAAACATATTTGATGCTAAAATTGCAGGGCTAAAGTATTGCTTTATTTGCTTGTAGAAGAAAGCTTTCTAATATTTCTAAAATTGGTTTTTAATTGAATACGCAATAAAAAATCTGGCTAAAAATAAAAAAAAAATTAAGTAAGTACATGGGTTGATATTTGGCTAAATATTGATTCTTATAGAAGTTCATTTCGATTAATTTACTTAAAAAGTTAACGTAACAAAGAGTGAGGAAATGATATCGCCATTATCAAAATAATATTGAATTTCCATGCGAAAGGGTTTTCAATAATTTAAAAAAAAAGCATTAGCATTTGCGTAGCATTCTACGATGTTCAACGTAATGTCAGTGGGTCAAAGGCACGCAATGTTCCCGCCGATCACCTGCTCCCATCTTCTTTCTCTCTCTCATATTCAATGTCAGATTTTTCAAAAAAAGAAATCTAATTTTTAATAATAATTTTTTTGATTTTTAATGATTTAATTAATTAAAATACTTTTCTTAATCCTCCCCCCAAGACTCACGCCAAGTCTTCAGTCAACCGCCTTTTTCTTTATCCCCCGAGGGGTCCTTCCGTCCTGCCGGCCACCTGCTCCCATCTTCTTTCCGTCACATTCAATGTCAGACTTTTTCAATTTACTTTTTAATTTTTAATAATAATATTTTGATTTTTGATAATTTAATCAATTAATATAGTTTTCTTAATCCTCCCGCCAAGACTCACGTGAAGTCTTCGTCAACCACGCTTTTTCTTTTTGTTTTAATTTTTTAAAATTTCAGAAAATAAAAAGAATTTCGAATATTTAATTAATAATACATTTTATTTTCGAAAATTAAGCCGAAAATGATTTTTTGTACCAGTGAAATTAGGTTTCATCACCAAGTACCTTACAAAAGGAAGAGATTGTACGGTTGTTCCCTTCTCAGACCAAATAGCCAGCATCAGTTTCCTCGAGCTACTCGGCATGGCCGAATCACTCATTTCTAGTATTGCAGAAGGTGTGCTAGGGAAGATAGCATCACCGGCGCTCAAAAAAGCCATCGAAATTTACAACCTCGAAAATCAGATCCACGAGCTATGAGAAATATCTTACCATGTTCACATTGCCAGGAGCCGTTATATATCAAATGATAGCTTGAGTGTAATTTAATTAACTGAATTTGTTGCAAATGTCCCAAAAGCACCAGCAAAGTTTATTGGCAATATCAAAACGAAATTACGAGATATTTGGAAGAAAGCTGCCTATATAAGAAACTTTGGAACTCCTTCGATTTCTAAGAACATTTTCGAGTTTTCTCTATCTATTTATCAAAATTTAAGGTAGAAACAAGCTTCAAATTAAGCAAAAGTAAATGTTTTCTTTCTGAGTGCAACATGGAGAAAGTACGCATGTTCCATCACAACCTAAAAATAGCAATGGGTTTGATTCGAGAACAGATTCCCTCAGTTTAACTTGACAATTGTTGTAAAAAAAAATCAAATGCATTTTCAAGACAACTTTTCATTCTCAATCAAATGGAAGCGAATATAATTCATTGTAGAAATAGCAAAATGTCTTGAATCTGATTTGTTACGTCAAAATGGTTGCATATATCTATGTTCACAATCCTTTAAGGTGATGCAGTTCAACTGCTAAGCCATTTGCTGATAATGTTTTGCAGTATAATTATCTTTATTTCTTTAAGATTTTTTTTCACTTTCCACGATCAGACATTATTCATATATTCTACAATATGACACGTGAAAGTAATCGGTAACAACGACATTCTTTTGAAGAATACTAGCGCAGTCGCACAAACGACGCATGTGAATGAATTCATGGCCATAGAAATTCTTTCCAAACTGCAAAGCACAATGCATTTTTAAGAATATCTAAGAATGACAATTTTAAATGAAACCACGACATATGCCCTAATATTATGTTATAGATATTCTAAGCTACTTTACTTTTATTTTTTTCTCTGAAGCGCAGATGAACTTCCATGATCTCTTTGCCATGCCACGTGGATCTTCACAAAGATTCGCACGTGGACTCTGCTGATCCTTCTCGATCTCTTTCATTTCCAGGGATAAAAACAATGGTCATTGATATTGTAACTTTTACTTGCTTTCCTTGAGCGTGTGTTGTTCTATATTATTTGCTTGTCTGTATTGCAAATTTCTCTACGGAGAAAATACCCTATCCATATTTATATAAGACCAACCTAAGCATTGTCTCGATCTCGATTTTCTTAGAACGATATCTTTCATTCACGAGTGGGGAATGAAATCACGATGCACCATCGAATCTATTTTATTATATCAGTATTGATTATTCAATCTTTATTGTATGTTGTTATGGTAAGAGTTTCCAAGGAAAATTGCATTTAAACATCATACTTTTTCTCATTTTTATTTTGTTTCCAAGAATAATTTGACTTCGGAACTTTGGTGTGCATTTCCGATGATTCTAATCTAGAGAGAACTCACAATAGATTCTATTAGTCAGGCTTGATCAGAATTCCAGCTGCTATTACATATCTATAACACCGAGCAATTATCTACCCAGTTGAGATACTTACTAAAAGATGAGGAACTTCTCCTCGTGCTCGACTGTCCATAGGACAACGGTCGTGCTTACAACATGTGAATTCCAGCGTAAGTAAGTTGATGCCTGTTTTAGCAATAACCAAAACCGACGAGAAATGTAAGGGAGCTCTCGTTTTGCTCTAAAGTCTCTTTGGGGCTTCCTTCGTGCTCAATCAACAACGACGAACATCGATAAGAGACAGCAACAATGAACGAGAATCAGTAGATATGAAAACATCATTATTATTCTTCTTCTTATATGTCCTTCGAATGAAAATCGAGCTGTCGAAAAGAAGCTGAATCCAATCTTTGCTTCATCAATGCCACAGAGCGAGTATCTCACAGTATATTGAAACATTGAAGCTTTGTCTCTAGTTCCATGGAAAATAAATCTACAAAGGTACTTTTATTCTGAGCATTCACTTTTTGGAAATGAAAGAGAACTCGATAAATGAAAGAGGAGACTGAGCAAAGTTCTGATTCTTGTGGCTGGCCTTTCTCCACCAGGCGCCAGCCAAGTCCAACAGAGCCGACGTGTAATTTTGACACGGAATTTAGTTAAAGTTTTTCCCGAAAATATCATGACCGAATTTCCATTTCTTGGATTTCCAATGAAATTACAGATAATTCTCTCTCTTCAAATGGTTAGGGCTAATGGATTGAGACATTAAAAGTTGCATATTTTTCACAGCTAATTGGTCATTATATATTTATAATGCTAAAACTATGAATTAATGGAAGAAAGATGGAAGCTGATTATTTGATTCAACTTGTTGACTATCTGATTAACAAACTTTTACGAAATTATGGATTTTACATTAAAAAATATTTAATTCTAAAATTGCAGGGCTAAAGTCTTTCTTTATTTGTTTGTAGAAGAAAGCTCTCTAATATCTCTAAAATTGTTTTTTTATTGAATAAGCGAAAAATGTTTTTGGCTAAAGATAAATAACGAAAAATAAACAAATACACGAGTGAAGTGAAGAAAATAGAAAGGCAATCAATGAATATTTGGCTAAATATTCATACTTATTGAAGTTCATTTCGATTAGTTTGCTTAAAAAGTTGATGTAACAAAGAGTTAAAATAATATTTAATTTCCACGAGAAAGAGTTTTCATCAATTAAAAAAGCATTAACATTCGCGCGGCATTCTATAATGTTACAAGTAATGTGGGTGGGTTAAAGGCTCATAGTATTAGCGTAAATTGTATTAAAACATTATCATGTCTTGGATATATACTTTGTTATTTTTGTCTTAAACTAACAACCGTCCATTTAATTCGATCTGAAAAAAAAAAAAGTTGAAGCGTGACCCAAAAATAAGAAAAGAATCGGATTATGAGCCTTATCCAAATAATGCGCAGGCAACGGGACGGCCCAAAATGAAGAGAGGTTCGTCACCAACTCGCCCAAACAAACTTTGGATTACTCCTTTTTCTTCTCACTCGTCCCTTTTTATCTTGCTTTTTCCCCTTTTTCGCCGAACTTTATGTCCTCTCCTTTCGGCTTTTCCACCTCCCTCCACTTCCTTCTGTCCCCTTTCATGTCACAATTTTCACTTTTTTATTATTTTCTATATTTCCTTCTTCTTCTTTTTTATTTGCCTTTCTCCTTTCTCTGCTTTCCCCCGTCCCTTTCTTCGCGCCGGTCACCAGCTGCCATCTTCTTTCTGTCACAATAGTTTTTCTTTTACTTTTTAATAATTTATTTAATTAAAACATTTTTCTTAATCCTCCCCGCAAGACTCCCGTCAAGTCTTCGTCAACCACCCTCTTTCTTTTTCTTAATTTTATTTTTATTTTTAAAATTATTTAATGATTAATTTTTCAGAAACTAAAAAGAATTCTCGAATTTTTTAATTAGTAAATTTTTCTTTCAAAAATTAAGCTAAAAACAACTTTTTGGACGAGCGAAATTAGGTTTCATCACAAATCACCTTTTCCTCCGTTTCCGCCGAACTTTGTGCTCTCCCTCCAACTTTTCCACCTGCCCCACTCCCTTCTGTCCCTCCTCATGTCAGAATTTTCATTTTTTATATTCCTTCTTTTCTTCTTTTTCTTTTTTCTTTTTCCTTTCTCCCTTCTCTACTTCCCCCGTTCCACTCAAATGCTCCATCTTCTTTCTGTCATACTCAAATGTCACGCTTTTCACTTTTTATTTTTTTATAATAACTTTTTGATTTTCAATAGTTTAATTAATTAAAATATTTTTCTTAATCCTCCCCCCAAGACTCCTGTCAAGTCTTCGTCAACCACACTTTTTCTTTTTCTTAATTTTTGGTTTATTTTTTGAAAAAACAATTTACAACGTCGAAAATCAAATTCGTGAGCTTAGAGATACGTCGGCTGCCATTAAGGCAGTGTTGGTAGGTGCGGAGGGTCTGCACGTGTGGATATCGGCTCCAACATGTATTTTACGATGTGAAGGATGTGCTCGATCAGATCGAGTGTGAAGCCTTGCGGAAGTAGGTAATTAGTAGGCACGGGAGCCTCAACATGTATTTCTTATGTTAAATGTTATTATCGATGTTATCATATAAATGACAATAAAAATATTATAATTTTTTTATGTTGTTTATTTCATATTAAAATTTTCCGAGCGATTAAGTGTCATATTCGTGAAAAGTCAGCTACTTTAGTGCTTCCGACGACATATTCCAATGATTTATCTTGCACGACTTTCTGTGGTGAAATTTTAATTTGAATGTGCTTTTACAGAAAAAAATAAAATTGTGGACAAGATAACGTGGCCAAAATGACCAATGACATCGCTTCATGAAATCCCATTCTCTCTCTCTCTCTCTCTCTCTCTCATCATCTCCACATTGGATCCTTTCAACAGTCACAAGACAACCATTCAACGAAAGAAAATTGAAATCTTGCTTGATTTTGCTGGTAATAATGTCATGTCGAAATTTCCGATCATTCATATCTGCCATAACACTAAAGTGATTGGTTTTTAACTAAATTGACATTCAAATTATCACTCAAATATTTACCAAAAAAAATTATCACTCAAAAAATTTTGATACGGAATTAAGTATTGTGCGAAAATCATTACCCTCATTATGTCTCCTAAAGAAGTCGATAAGCAAAAATGGAAATGAATTTTTCTTTTAATCGATGAATTTTTCTTTTAATCGATGGGCACGTTCTAACTGTCTCTCTTAGATTTAGCACGAGGAGAAGAGAGTTTGACTCGTCCGCCTCAGCCAAAATGAACGACAAAGCAACAAGTGCGTGGGTTCGAAAACCGAGCCGCAAGGAAGCATCCGTGGTGGCAGCGGCTGAATGAGAAAATAGTACAAACAATTCTAAGCTTATCACACATTTGCTAATCCAATCATAAACTTTTAAAAATCTTGCCAATTCAATCATTCTGGTAAATTTTGTCTCGAAAAATACTTACGTGGATACTTACGAGTGCAAGAAAAATTTGTTGAAAATGATTGAATTGGCAAGGTTTTAAAAGGTTTAGACCCGAATTGATAAAATTTAAAGGTTTATGACTAAATTGACAAACGTGTAATATATTTAACATGTTTTGAACTATTTTTTCACAGTTGGACCCAAACCTAAGTCACCCGTTGACGGCCTGCTACGTGAACTTGGGCAGGCAAGCCACACCAGCCATCCCTAACCATGCCGTGGGGAGCCCACCTCTTCTAGGCCGTCGCACCGTTTTGTCCAGCTGAGGCCGATGACTTGCCCATCTTCACGGGCAGACTCCGGGAAGGAATAACCAGAGTCGATAGCGACTTGGTGGTGAAAGGCTTGCCAGGCGAGGAGGATGGGTTATCGAAGCTGCGCAAGGGCGTTGTAGATGTTACGGAGGCCAGCTTCCATGATGACAATGGCAATGATAATAATGGCTGTAAGAATGATAACCGCCGCTCTAGGGTTTACTTGTATGTGTAATTTCGTGGCTTTATGAGATTGATTTTGGTCGGGGAAATCCATCCAGAGTTAATGTGGAGTCTAAAGAATGGATGTTTCTTGCTAAAACCTACTAGACTTGGTTGAGCCAGGGTGGTGATTCTAGCTAAAATAATGTTGGTGAGGAAGAATCCTTGAATCAAGGAGTTCAGACCTTATGCATTTAATGGGATAATCGTTCACGGCGTCAGTTTAACCAGCAATACTTCGACGACAGTCACGGCTGGGTGTCTCTACTTTCCCCCCATCCCTTTCTTCCCGCCGGTCACCTGCTCCCTTCTTCTCTCTGTCGTATTCATTGTCAGACTTTTCAGGGTTTTTTTTTAAATAATAATTTTTTGATTTTCAATAATTTAATCAAGTAAAATATTTTTCTTAATCCTCCCCCCAAGACTCCCGTGAAGTCTTCGTCAAGTCAACCGCCCTTCTTCTTTTTCTTAATTTTTAATTTAATTATAATTAATTTTTTTAACTTTTCAGAAAATAAAAAGAATTTCAACTTTTTAATTGATAATACTTTTTATTTTTCAAAAATTAAGCTGAAAATGACCTCTTGTACCAGCGAAATTAGGTTTCATCAACAAGTACCTTACAAAAGGAAGAGATTGTGTGTTTGTTCTCTTCTCAAACCAAATAGCCAGCATTAGTTTCCTCGCTACTCGGCATGGCCGAATCACTCCTTTCTGGCATTGCAGAAGGTGTGCTAGGGAAGATAGCATCACCGGCGCTCAAAAAAGCCATCGAAATTTACAACGTCGAAAATCAGATCCACGAGCTTGAAAGGACGTTGACTGCCATTAAGGCAGTGTTGTTAGGCGCAGAGGATCAGCAGGCGCGGAATCCCGGTATGCAAGTATGGCTAGATTGGCTCCAACATGTATTTTACGATGTGGAGGATGTGCTCGATGAGATCGAATGTGAAGCCTTGCGGAAGCAGGTAGTTAGTCAGTACGGGGGCGTCAAAGGGAAGGTACGTCGCTTCTTTTCCCTCTCTAATCCACTCGTGCTCCGTTGGAAAATCAGTCGAAGAATCAAGGAGATTCAGGAGGAAATCTCCAAAATCTCCGCCGAGAAAAATCGGTTCAATCTCAATACGCCGAGTGCGGGCAATGGCGTGGCACATGTGCGGCCACGAGAGATGACTTACTCGTCCATAATCAAGTCAAATGTCGTCGGAAGAGATGGGGATAAAGAAAAGATTATCGAGATGTTGATGCAGCCAGATGACAAGAAGCTATCGGTGATTTCCATTGTTGGAATGGGAGGTCTGGGCAAGACGACCCTTGCTAAATTAGTTTTCAACGATGACAGCTTGAAATTTGAGTTGCGACTATGGGTGTCGATGCCTGAGGAGTTCGATTTAAAGAAAATTATTGAAGGAATTACTAAAGATGCGATTAGTCAGAATGATGCAACTGGTCGGAGTTTGAGTAACCTTGATATTCAGCCGTTGCACACTCGTATGCAAGGCATCATTAGAGACAAGAAATACCTACTTGTCTTGGATGGTGTATGGAGCATGGACTATCGTAGATGGGAAGAATTGAGAGATCTGTTAAGCGTCGGAGCTGATGAAAGTAAGATAATTGTGACAACACGAGATTCGGGAGTTGCTTCTCTAATGGGTACCTATCCGGTGCATAATCTGAAAGGTCTTTCTTATGAAGACTCCGTGGCTTTGTTTAGAAGATTGGCATTCATCCAAGGGGAAAATGAGCCAGATCCTAAACTCCTTGAGATTGGAAATGATATTGTTAGAAAATCACGAGGGGTGCCTCTCCTTGTGAAAGTTTTGGGGAGTCTTCTTCGCAAAAAGCATGAAGAAGGGTATTGGGCAAATATAAGGGACAGCGAAACATGGGACATTGAAGGAGTAGAAAACGACATTCTACCAGTACTTAAGATTAGCTATGATAATTTACCATGCCCCTTAAAACGTTGTTTTTCTATCTTATCACTTTTCCCCAAAGGACTTGAAATGAAGGCTCACGAATTAGTTAGGCATTGGATGGCTTTAGGATTCATTAGTTCGACAGGGGAAAAATCAGCACTAGAAGACATTGGGGATGAGTATTTCAGAGACTTGAGGAGCAGATGTTTGATCCAAGAAGTTAATCAACAAGAATCGGTATCATCATTTGAAGTGCACGATTTAGTCCACTCTCTCGTAACGAGTGTGGCTCAAAATTATTGCTCTACTGTTGATTTAGATACTCAAGAAATTTCAGAAAAAGTTCGGCATGTTTCAATCCCCACCGAGTCACTTGAGGAAATTTCAGACTATGATGGAGTCCCTCCTTTTCTGAGAAAGAAAACTTCAAAGAGGTTGCGTGCAATTAAATTCCAATACAAGGTCGTTTATGGAGTTATCACTAGAAAGTTTGTGGAAACATGCATCTCCAACTGTAAGCATTTACGGTTTTTAGACTTGTCATACGGCAGCTTTGAGGAGCTTCCGAGTTCCATATGCAACTTGAAGCAATTGAGATCATTACTTCTCGTTGACAACAAGCGGTTGAAGAAGCTTCCAGATACCATTTGCGAGCTGCAGAGTTTGCTACATTTAAACGTCACTGGATGCTCGGAGCTAGGCGAGTTACCCAAGAATATGAATAGACTCGTCAATCTTAGATTTCTATACATAACGATAAAGCAGAAGAGTCTGCGAAAAAGCAAAATACAATATCTGGAAAACCTTCAATTTTTGGGACTCGAGAGATGCCAACATCTCCAAAATTTGTCTGAAGGTGCTTGCCGATGGACTCGCCTTCGGGAATTAGAAATTGATAATTGTGGGGGACCATTATCGGTGCCTTTTGGGGAATTAATCTCCTTGAAGCGCTTGTCTATTGACAATTCCTCGCTCATGTTGATCCCAGAGATAAACTCCAGCTTTCCTTCAAGTCTCCGTACATTTTCAATAGCAAATTGCGTACAAGTGTTGGAGTTGCTCCAGTGTCTCAAAGAATCCGCCTGTACTTTGGAAACGTTTGCCATCTTCGATTGCCCGACCTTCACGGCTATACCTGAATGGCTGCTCAACCATACACGTCTCAGGGAAATCAACTTGATCCGGTGTCCCCACTTGTTGTCCATGCCGCAAGGAATCCGGTCCCTCACTGCCCTCAGAGAGTTATGCATACAAGATTGTGGTGAACTGAACAGAAGATGTGAGCCACGAATTGGTGAGGATTGGCAGAAAATCGCTCACATTCCTCGAATTCAACTTGATGAGATTAAGGTACAATGGACGGATGAATAGGTACGCATCTATCATCCTCTCCCTTCATTTCTTCTTCGTTCTTAGATATAAGATAGCCGTCCATTGAGAATCGCTTATTGTACTCTTCTTTTTCCTGACTTCTTGTTTACAATGAATCATGCACATAATATTGACATCTTTAACTCTATGTTTGGGAAAATTTTTGCACAAATCCTAATTTATGCGCACCATCTGCCATATTGAAAGTAAAACTTGATTCCTTAATGATGGACTCTCGTTTTCTGCCTTTCCTTAGAAAATTCAAATCTGACGTAACTCTTTTTAATTTTAAATTTTTTTTCACTTTGATGATTCTTGTTGAAGAAGCTACGTTAAAAATTTTATTACTCAACCATGTTCACATCGTCATGGGTCGTTATATATCAAATGTTAGTTTGAATGTAATTTAATCAGCTGAATTAGTTATGAATGTCCCAAAAGTACTAGTGAGGTTTATTGGCCATATCAAAAAAGAAATTGTCAGATATTTGGAAGAAAGCCACCTATATAAGAAACTTTGCAACTCCTTCGATTTCCAGAAAACATTTTCGATTTTCATCTATCTTTTTATCAAAATAAAAGGTAGAAAGAAGCTTCAAATTAAGCAAAAGTAAAGGTATACTTTCTGAGTACAACATGGAGTAAGTGCTCATGTTCCATCGAAATGAAAAATAGGTGGCCTCTCAAAACTCCATGTCTCTTTTGGATTGAAAGCACGGACAAAATTGAATTGTTATGTTACGTCTATAGGTTTGATCCGAGAACAGCTTCCCTCAATTTAATTTGACGATTGTTTAAAAAAAATCAAATGCATTTTCAAGACATCTTTTCATTCTCGATCAAATGGAAGCGGATATATTCATTGTAGAAATATCAAAATGTCTTGAACTAATTTGTTACATCAAAATAGCTGCACATATCTATGTTGACAATCCTTTAAGGTGATGCGGTTCAACTTCTAAACTATTATCTTTTATTTAAGATTTTTTTTTTTACTTTCCACAATCAGACATTATTCATATCTCCTACAATATGACACGTGAAAGTAACCAGTGCCAACAACATTCTTTTAAAGAATTACTAGCATAGTCGCACAAACGACGCATGAAAATGGATTCATGGCCATATAAATTCTTTCCAAACTGCAAAGCACAATCTATTTTTACAATATCTTAGAATGACAATTATAATGAACTTACGACATATGCATAATATTATGTTTTAGATATTCTAAGCTACTTTCCTTTTATTTTTCTCTCAAGCGCAGATGAACTTCCATGATCTATTTGTCCTGCCACGTGGTTCTTCACAAAGATTTGGACGTGCATTCAGCTGATCCTTCTCAATCTCTTTCATTTCCAGGGATGAAAACAATGGCCATTGATATTGTAACTTTTACTTGCTTTCCTTGAGTGTGTGTTGTTCTATATTATTTGCTTATGTTTGTATTGCAAATTTCTCTATAGAGAAAATACCCTATTCGTATTGTATAAGACCAACTTAAGCATTGTTTTAATCTCGGTTTTTAAACGGTATCTTTCATTCACGAGCGGGAAATGAAATCACGCCGCACCATCGAATCTATTTTTAATATATTAGATGGTTATTCAATCTTGTTGTATGTTGTTCCAGTATACATTTAAGCATCGTACTTTTTCTCATTTTTATTTTGTTGCCAAGAATAATTTGACTTCAGAACTTGCGTCTGCATTTCCAATGATTCTGACCTAGAGAGAACTCCCACGTATGCAGGTGAGCTGCGTTGTCCCCAGGTATGCTAACCCACATAGGCGAGCACACCACGCTCAAGCCTCACAGGGTCTGCCTTTTAGGAGACTAACAGACTTACCTGAAGATGAGAACGGATCGCTAGCTTTGTGTTAGACAAGATGAGAGATGCTGCAGTTCCTAAAGGCTTTTACCAGGCTAGGAAGAAGAAGAAAGAGGGAGTTTAGAAGGTCATGGAGAAGGATTTGAGAGAAATCCGAGAGAGAGTAGTTCCCGGACCGTCTTATTGATCACGCCACATATTCGTCCTTAAATAGACGATACAACCGACAGGTGCTACAGTGTTTTTACTATTTGTACAGTACTGCTACAGTGCGTAACAGTGTTGCTACAGAACTTTAAGCGAAAACATTTTGCGGGAAATACGGAAATGCGAAGACTTAGGAGGACTCAGACGCGTGAGTCTCTCTTCCTGCTTTTATGATAGACACACACACGACTTTTTACAATTTTTACAGGTTGTAGGCTGCGCACACTAGTCTTCTTCAGAGGATGGCTCAGAACCGGGGATATCGGCTTCTCTTTCTAGTCTTGTCTCGAGTCTTCTTTGTTCTTCAAGTTCAAAATTTTCGGCTGTGATTTGTGCTGCTTGGGTCCACACGCTAGGAGGGGCGTCATCAGGGAGTGTGCTGGATTCTTCTATTGCTCTTCAGTATGGGATGTACGATGGTGAATCTGGTGCTGGTCCTGGGGAGCCTGGTGAGACTTGCATCGGCTGTGTTGATGCAGTTGGCAAAGTTGGCTGGGGCCAATTTTCCACATGTCTGCCTGGGTGTAAGTCAGTATCAATTTGACTGAGGGAGAGATCTTCATGGGTGGTTGACGATTCTCCTGGGAAAACTGGTGGTCCATCTTTCTGGAGTCTGAATTGCCGAATGAGTCTTTCTAATTCTTCATCTGGGTTCCAGCAAAGTGGATGAATGAAAGGGTATTCTGGATGGAGTCCAGCGGGTTTGAGCAATAAACCACCATGGTTAGCAAAAAGGCTGTATTCTTGAGAATGAAGGAGGTCTGGAAGACTTTGGGCAAGTCTGTTTTCATGAATGGCGTTTTGGACATCAGGGGGATATTCGAGACTGGAATTGAATCTGGGCATGTTCTGGGTTCTGTACATGTTACATCTGGGATTCTTTTTAACATACATTTTAATTTGAAGAGGGGCTTTTGGTCTGAAAAGAAAATCTGCAAGATTATTTTTCTTTCCTGAGATGTATTTGACATCAAAAGAGTATTTTGAAAACCATTCTGACCAACGCAGAAGCTGTGCATGAGGAATTTGTTTTTGCTTAAATTTCATCATTTGAGGAAAAGATGCCATATCGGATTCCACTAAAAAGTGATAACCGATAAGATGAAATTCAAACTTTTTGATGCCATTTTTTACTGCAAGAATCTCTTTGAAGGTAGAGTGGTAATGGAGTTCAGCTGGAGAGACTTTACCACTTCCATAGGCACAGATGTGGCGCTTATCATTAATTTCTTCAAGCAAAACTACTGCCCAATATTCATCACTGGCATCTGTTTGGAGAATTCTTTTGCCCGTAAAAGGAATCTGAAGAGGAGGAAGGTCTTGCATGAGCTCTTTGAGCTTAACGACCGCTTCCGTTTGTTCTTTATCCCAAAGAGGAGCATCTTTTTTCAGCATTTTCTGGAGGGGAATGAGAAATTTGGCAATATGGGGAACAAAGTCTCTGAGATAATTAATTATGCCAAGAAAAGTTTGGACTTCATTAACAGTTAATTTCTCATTTGGGAATTTGAGTAACTCCTGGGCAATATGAGGATTCGGATGGTATGTGCCATGATCAAGATTCATACCAAGAAATTCAATTTTGGTCTGAGCAATGACCATTTTCTTTTGAGACAGCATGATACCATGTTTTTGGATGATATCAATGAATTTGTGGAGGAGCTGGCCATGAGATTGTTCATCAGGACTATAGAGCAATATATCATCAATGTAAATGGCCGCAGTGTCCAAAATTGGACTGAAGATTTGGCACATGGCTTTTTGAAAGAAAGAAGGGGCTGTTTTGAGTCCAAAAGGAAGGACTTTCCACTGGTAATGACAATTCGGAATACAGAATCCAGTTTTGGATCTGTCTTCAGGGTGAATACCAAGTTGCCAAAATCCTGCTTTGAGATCAAATTTTGAATAGATCCTAGCCTTTGTAAGACTAGCAAAAAGAGAACTTTTTGAAGGCAACGGGAATTTGTCATCTTTGAGGAAAACATTGAGAGGCTGGTAGTTTATGACTAACCGTAATTTTCCTCTGGTTTGCTCAGCTCGTTTGTTGACATAGAAGGCTTGGCAAGCCCATTGTGAATCTGAGAGTTCAATGAGTCCTTGCTGCTGAAGGTCAAGGCACTCCTTTTGAGCAAGAGCAAGATGATCAGGATTCATACCCGGATGACTGGCTTTAGTCGGGTTGATGTCTTCATTGTTTTTGAATGGAAGACGAACAAAAAACTGAGGGTTTTGCCACAAAGGGTGTGAACATTTCTGGGAGAATTCTGCATGGCTGTTTGCACATGAGTTCAACAGACTTTGCATGATGGGATCAAGGATACTCATTTCTATGGAAAAAAATCTTTGGATGCTGGTGAACTCTTTGAAAGAGTCTTTAAATTTGAGACATTTTCCACTGATGATTTTGAGTTTAGGAATTTGGGATAAAATATCCCATCCTATAATGAGATCCTTTTCTGGAAGAGAGCAGCCAAGAACCTGGGTAGTGATAGAACACTGTGGGAATATCTGAATGGAGATGGGATCAGAACGAACTTTGGCTGAAAAAGTATTTCCAGAGGCTGAAGTGAAATATCGAATGTGTGGTTTCCAATATTTTTCTGGGAGGATTTTGGGATCAAGAAGGGAGGCATGAGCACCAGTATCTATCATGGCTATGACAGAAATCGGTTCAGAATATTTGGATAGAAAGATTTTAACAGGAATATATGGAGGGAGATAACATGGAGTTTGTGATAGGACTTGGGGAGCAAAGTGGAAGATCTCTTCTGGGTCAATTTCATCTTCATTGGAAGATGGGTAATATGGAATGAGACAAAGCGTGTCTTCTGAAGGATCTTCTTCAATGGAGAAGAGAGATTCGAGATCATCATCTCGGAGAGACATACCTGTCTGTTGTTCAACATGCTGAATGATGTTTATTTTTGCTTTTTGTGCCTGAGGACAATTCTTTGCAAAATGTCCTTTTTTGTTGCAGACATAACACCGATTTGACTTTTTTTGTTTGGAGCCTGACTTGGAGGATAAAGAAGTCTTGTGCTTGCGCCGGAGAAATCTCCTTTTCCAAAACCGTCTGTATTGGGCCCTGTCTTCTCGGAGATGGATTCTTCGAAAGTGCTTCTTCTTTTTGGACCTTTGGTAATGGCGACACTCACAAGAGTGGTCACGAGGACACTTGATCTTCAAATAATCTTTGGAACAGACTTTCTCAAGATGACGGCTTTCTTTGAGAAATTCTTTGAAGGCTCGCTTTCTGGAACACAGTTCTTCTAGACTGTTATGAACTTCTTGCTGTAACTGGCCAAAACTGGCTGCAGCAACTGTGAGGTTTTTAGCAGAAAGGGATTTTTCTACCGACTGGCTAAGCTCTTTAGGAATGGAATTAAGGAACACTTGCTTTAGATTAGGATCTGCTCCTAAAGCATAGAAGAGCTTAAGCATCTCTTGAAAATGCCGGTTTAGATCTTTTCTTTTGAGAGAACAGCATTTTCTTTCAAAGAATTCTCTTTTCTGTTGACCAAGGATGTCTTGTGGGTTTCCACAAAAGAAAAGATGCATGGTGTAGATGTTATCTTTAAAATTGGTACAAACAAGAAATTTGAGCTGATCGGGCTCAGGAATAGTCTGCCACCAATTTTTAAGACTGCCAGTTGAAAATGCTAAGTGCTTAGTGTAACGATCTGAATATGAAATAAAGCGCAGAATTAACAAAGTAATAAGAGAAAAGTTTAGAGGATCAAACACAGAAGGTTATAGTGGTTCGGCTTAATCCAAGCCTACGTCCACTTTGTCCAGAGACAGCCAATCGGCTGTTTATCACTAGTATCAAAAGAGATAGTACAATCAGGTCACTTTCTCACTATCACTCTTTCAATACAATCTTTTGTTCACAAAAATACTTTGATAATTTCTCTCTTCCTTTTCTCACAAATGGATGTACTATAAATAGTCTTCTCCTTTGGTTACCGTTCTAGCCTTCCATAAATATCATCCATAATATGTCCGTTGGAAGCTCAATGATTTCTTTCCAAAGATAAATCGTATAACCAAGAAAGGAAAGGATAAAATCAGATATGATTTGATCCTTTGATTGATATCTTTGTTTGAGCGTTGATACGTAAATCCTGCTCATCCTATATCCATTCTCAATCAAAAGATCTCTTTGGCTTTCTGCGTATATATCTGAGAATCCGAACTCCATTACTTTCTGGATATGAGTTCTATCAATTTTCTTTCCTTCTGAACATCTCACGTTCTGCATATAAGAACTTATCTTGTCCTTCTGAACATCTCACGTTCTGCATATCAGATCTCGCCTTTTCCTTCTGAACATTTCCACGTTCTGCATATAAGATATCATCTGATGTTGTCACCATCAAAACATTCATCAACAATCTCCCCCTTTTTGATGGTGACAAAACTACCCTGCAGATTCGTTCTATAGCAACAGTATGAGGAATCAATTAAGTAGCTATTACACAAGATCAGAATGTCAATGGAGAATGTCAATGGAACCAGAAGGTCAAAACATCTAAAAACAAACAGTTTGCAACTAAAGTATCCAAGCATCCAAACAGTTCAAAATTCAGACGACGCAACGATCTGCAGGATTTTCTCCCCCTTTTTGTCAACAGCAAAAAGGATTAAGGCTTGGGAGGAATACGGACAAGAGTAATGTCCATATTAGTAACAGTCTGGATAAGATCATCAATCTTCTTATGCACCCCAACAGAAAGAGCATCAATCTTTTTATCCAAGTTATGCAGATGATCAAGCGCCGCAGCCTGCTGCTCCTCAAGATGAATAATGGCCGCCTGAAGTTCGGCAATAGCTCCAGTAGAAGCAGAAGCAGAAGGAGAAGGACTCTCTCGGGACGAGCTCACCTGAGGTTGCGGAGAAGGAAAAACTCCCCCTGTCTCGTGCAGAACGAGAGGTAGCAGGTGCTTGAATATCCTGCTGACTAACAGAAAAAGCAGGTTCTACCGGAGAGGCAGGAGGAAGTGCAGAAGGAGCAGGTATTGGTGTGCTGAACAGGGGATCCGTAACTGGTAAGGCAGAGCCAGTCGCTTGGGGCATTCTGTTACCATCTGAATGGGAAGCACTGGATTCATCTCTGAGAGCAACAGATCGAGACTTCTTCGATTTGGAAGATCCAGCAGATTTGACAATCCCTTTCCGCTTTCTAGAGCCAGGTGTGTCAGAAGGACTAGAAAAGGCAGGAAGCCTCATCAGTTCAGGAATTTTCATCTTTCCGATTGAATATTTATCAACCACAGAATGAGGAAGTATAGTTGCAGTCAAGGAAGTGGGTATGGATATATTCAGACGGTGAAAAATCTGTGTGATGAGACTCCCATATGGAAGAAGACCAGAAGGCTTCACCAATGCCCTGTACATCTGCAACAGAATGATGTGGGGGAGACTAATTGGCCAGCGCATATCAAGAGCATACATCAATTTAGCTTCAGACTTGGAAATGTCTGTCTTGGAAGCAGACTTGGGTCGAAGCACATTGATGACAACTTTGTGAAGCAGAATATGATATGCAGTCATACGGGAATACACCAGCTTTCCTTCAGAAGAATTATTCCGTGTGAAATATCGCAGAATGTCCTCATCAGTAACCGCCTTGGAAACAAACTCAGCACGAGGAACTTTCAAAAGGTCAGCCAGATCATATACAGAAAGTCCATGGATAACATTGTTGACCGAGAAAGAAATAGAGTCTCTGGTTGGAAAAGACAGATTTGAGTAAAAATAGGCAGTTAACTCCTTGTAGGCAGGCACAGTCTCGGTGCAAAAGAACTCAAATTTGTGACTTTTCACTAGACCCCTTATTTTAATCTTGATGCGGTCCAGAAAAGCAAGGTCAATCGTGCGAGGGGGCATCACACCTCTGTCAAGCAGTGTCTGATAAACCTGATGATGATTCTCAGACCTAAAAAGATTATCAGCAGTTCCAGAGTCCTTGTGTGCTATACCTTGTCGTGGAACAAAAATTGAGTACAATTTCTCATGATCATCAGGTATATGAGCCAATTTTGCAGGAGGCTCAGTAGAAATAGCCAAAGCACGCGACTGAGCAGGGGAGCGTGGTCGAGTGATGCCACAATCTTCGACAATTTTCAGAAAAGCATCAAGGGAGGAATATCCCTCTCCCGTCAAGTATCGATTAATCGAAGAATGAGGTTCATCGGCACGTACCATCTGAGTATATGTGGCATAGATGCCTTTGACCGCTTTGCTCTGAAGAGGGCCCCCTTCGTCAATATCCTCCATTGGAGAGTCGTCGGTGAGATCAAAATGAGTGGGACCAGAAACAGACCCAAAGTGTTTGTCTGCCAGCCGAGATGATTTACGGGTCCCAGACATGGAGAAAATCGAGTGGATGGACGAACACAAAGATGCAGACAAGCGCAAGAAAAGGGCTAGGGTTTGTAGAGAGGACAAAAGTTGATCGAGTTTTGGAAGGGAAAAAGAGAGACTTTTGCGGAAAAGGTAATAAGTGGAAATCCAAGTATTACAAAAATATAAAGGAAAAAGGGGCAAAGACGGTTTTATTTTGGAAGAAACCACCTTTTTGTTTTTAAATTTTTTTTTTTAAATTTTGAAAAGGAATTCGAATAAATAGGCAATAAATAATAATCAAGTACCGAGAACATACCTGTTCAAGAATAACGGTCGAAAATCTTCAATCACGAAATCTAGAAGGAGAGTATATTCAGACGATCTCTGATGAATTCGAAAGATCGTTTGTCCAAGGCTTTTGTGAAGATATCGGAAAGCTGATTCTTGGAATCAATAAAAGTAATCACAACATCCTTCTTCTGAACATGATCACGGATGAAATGGTGACGAATCTCAATATGTTTAGCACGAGAGTGAATGATAGGATTCTTGGTTAAATCTATAGCACTTGTGCTATCACACCTAATTTCAACACAGTATTTCGAGATTCCAAAGTCTTGCAATTGTTGTTTCATCCACAGAATTTGAGAACAACAACTGCTTAGAGCCACATATTCAGACTCTGCAGTAGACATAGCAACAGTATGCTGTTTGCGAGATAGCCAGGAAACTAACATGTTTCCAAGCAGCTGACAATTACCTGTTGTACTTTTGCGATTAAGTCTGCAGCCAGCCATGTCAGCATCAGAGTAACCAAGAAGTGTGAAATTCCCGTCCTTGGGATACCAAAGACCAAAGTTTGATGTAGTCGCAACATACTTGATTATTCGTTTCACAGCCGTGAGATGTGATTCCTTAGGATCAGATTGAAATCTAGCACAAAGACAAACACTAAATAGAATGTCAGGACGAGAAGCAGTGAGATATAAAAGTGATCCTATCATACTCCTGTAAAGCTTCTGATCAACAGGACGTCCTTCTATATCTTTGTCAAGTTTAGAAGTAGTAGACATAGGAGTATCTACTCTTTTACAATTTTCCATACCGAACTTCTTGATAATATCTTTGGCATACTTCTCCTGAAATATGAAGGTCCCATGATTGGACTGCTTAACTTGAAGACCCAGAAAGAAAGTTAGCTCACCCATCATACTCATTTCGAATTCACTTTGCATGTCTCTTGCAAAGTTCTGACAAAGAGTTTCATTAGAGGATCCGAATAAAATATCGTCTACATATATCTGTACTAACAGAAAATCCAGATGAACCCTTTTTATGAACAAAGTAGTATCAACTTTACCTTTGACAAAGCCATTAGAAAGAAGAAAGTTACTTAATCTCTCGTACCAAGCTCGAGGAGCTTGTTTTAATCCATAGAGAGCTTTCTTCAATCGGAGAACATGATTGGGCTTAATAGGATCTTCAAACCCAGGAGGTTGAGCAACAAAGACTTCTTCTTGAATAACTCCGTGAAGGAATACACTTTTGACATCCATTTGAAATACCCTGAAATTGTTAAAGCAAGCAAAGGCAAGTAATAAACGTATTGCTTCTAACCTTGCAACAGGGGCGTAAGTCTCGTCATAGTCAATTCCTTCTTCTTGAGTGTAGCCTTTAGCTACAAGTCGAGCCTTGTTACGAGTTACCAGACCATCTTCATCAACCTTGTTTCTGAAAACCCACTTGGTTCCAATGATGGTTTTTCCTGGAGGCTTAGGAACCAGTTCCCAGACATCATTGATGACAAATTGCCTCAACTCATCCTGCATAGCTTCTATCCAGCTATCATCTGTAAGATCATCGTCTACATTTTTGGGTTCGTGAGTAGATACAAGAGCAACAGCACTTGATTCCAACCTTTCTTCAGGCAATATTAACTTACGAGATCGGGTTTGTATACCTTGATCAAGGTCTCCAATAATAAGATCAATAGGATGACTGGACTTATGCTTCCAATCCTTTATAACATGAGAAACACTTGAAGAGATCTCCGGTACACAGTCAGATGATGAAACTGATGGTTTATCAAATCCAGAAGGTGAATAAACAGGATGATCTATAGATGAATCAGTCTGATTGAAATAGTTAACAGGTAGAGAACCTTCTGTATTTAAAACAGACTCGGAAGATTCATTATCTGAAAATTTCACATGAATTGATTCTTCGACTGCAAGAGAATTCTTATTAAAAACTCTAAAGGCCTTGCTAGTAGAGGAATAGCCCAGGAAAATACCTTCATCTGATCTGGCATCAAATTTTCCTATGCGATCACTTGAGTTCTTGAGAAGAAAACATTTACATCCGAAAACATGGAAATAGGAAACATCAGGTTTCTTGCCTTTAAATACCTCATAGGATGTCTTCTGTATAATTGGCCTTAGGAAAACTCGATTAATGATATAACAGGCAGTGGACACCGCTTCTGCCCAAAAACGAGAAGGTAGATTGCTTTCGATAAGCAATGTTCTGGCCATTTCTTGTAAGGACCTGTTCTTTCTTTCAACCACCCCATTTTGCTGAGGTGTGTAGGGTGAAGAAAAAGAATGAGCAATACCATATTCATCACAAAACGTAGAGAAATCTTGATTTTCAAATTCTCCTCCGTGATCAGATCTAATGGAAGAGATAAAATACCCTTTCTCATTCTGAATTTGTCTTGCAAACCGAGAGAAAATAGAGAATGTTTCAGACTTGGTTGCAAGAAAGTAAACCCAGGTGAAACGAGAATAGTCATCAACTATGACTAAGCAAAATTTCTTTCCTCCAATACTTTGAGAGCGAGTTGGTCCGAATAAATCCAGATGAAGAAGTTGAAGACTTCGAACTGTAGATACTTGATTGATAGACTTAAAAGAACTTTTTACCTGTTTTCCCAGAATACAAGAAGTACAAAGATCTGAACTTTTGAAAGGAATAGAAGGAAGACCCCTCACAAGCTTCTTGGAGGATAGTTTAGCAAGTTGTTTCAAGTTAGCATGACCAAGTTTCCTGTGCCACAGAATTGCCTCTTCCTGCAAAGTAACTAGACATTGCAAATTTTCTAGATTAATATCCAGAAGGTAAATATTACCATGTCTATGTCCAGTAAAGACTTGTGAGTTATCCTTGCTAAATCCAGAACAAACTCCTTCTTGAAAGGTAATCTTATATCCAGAATCACATAATTGGCTGATGCTGAGTAAGTTGTAGTTCAGGCCTTTAACAAGTGAAACCTTGTTGATAACAAGATTTCCGATTTTGACTGTCCCAGTGCCGATGATCTTTCCATTACTATTACCCCCGAAAAATACTTTTCCACCATCAATATTTACTAGATTGATGAAAAAATCTGAATTTCCAGTCATATGTCTCGAGCATCCACTGTCTAGATACCACTTCATTTTATTTTTCAAGGATACCTGCAAATAACAAAATACTCAAACTTTCTTTGGTACCTAGACTTTCTTGGGTCCAGTAACAGTCCTTTTTGGTACCCACATTCTTTTGGGTCCAGTAGAGTTAGTAGAAAAACCAAATAATCCAAACACAGAAGATTTTGATTTAGAATGTTCTCTATCAAGATATTCTGAATTATTCGAGGAAAGAAAAAGAGAATCATCTCCAACAGGTTTGACAAAAACTTTTTTAAAATGATCTTCATAAACCTTTTTGGAAGGTCTTTGCATTAGTCTCTTTTTGACTTTAGGAAAGTCAATCAAAGGAACCGTTGTAGAAGACATTCCTAAACCTTCTTTTTTAAAATACGGCCTTTGAATGGAAAGAATTTTTTCCAGCTTCTCAGATCCATCAGAGAATCTTTTAGAAAGGCAAGAGAAATCTGATTTTAAACACACGTTTTCTTTTTCAAGAGAATCAACTTTTTGCTCAAGACAAGAAGAATCTTTTTGTAAAATCTCAATTTTTTCCTTCAAAAAAACTTCCTGTCGTTTGAGTCTCTGATTTTCCTTTTTTAAATCAGAAATCTCCTTAAGGGAATCTTCTAGATCATAACAAAGTTCATCAATGTATCTAGCAATTTTAATAGGAACTCTGAGATTACTTACCTGATTTTCATTGTAATCAGATTCATAGTCAGAATCAGAACCATCAGAATTTGCCATAAGACAGACATTGAATTGATCATCACTTGATTCACACTCAGTGTCGCTCCAGGTTTCAGCTTTGAGAGCTCTTTTGTATTTCTCATCTCTTCCCTTTTTGAGTAAGGGACAGTCGGGTTTTATATGACCTTTCTTCTTGCAGTTAAAGCAAGTAACATCTGCATATGGTCCTTCAGCTTCTGTACTTTGTCTCAACGTATTCTGTTGATAGTATCTCGGTCTCCGTCTCTGAAAATTTTGTTGACTGTTGCTTAATCTGTGCTTTTGGAAACTCTGTTGACCATCTTCCATTCCTCTCCTTTGTGAGTTCATTTGATTTGAACTGCTTCTGTTGTTCCTGTTGAACTTCTTGAATCTTTTTACCAAGAGTGCTATTTCTTCATCATTGAGATAGTCTTCTGACTCTGCATCATTAAAATCCTCATTAGATTTTAATGCTAAAGTTTTCTTACCTCTAGTGTTCTCAGTCTCAACAAGCTTTTCTTCTTCATAAGCTTGGAGAGTTCCAACAAGCTCATCGAGGGATAAAGGTTGAATCCGTTGAGTTTCTCTGATGGAAGTTTTAATATAAGTCCATTCGGAAGTAAGACCACGAAGAAGTTTGTTGACTTTCATCTGTCCTTCAACTGGATGACCTTGATAAGCTAGGCCATTTGTAATTTCAGTAAACCTACTGAACATGTCAGTAATGCTTTCCCCTTCCTTCATTTTAAAAGACTCATACTGATTGAGAAGAATATTCGTTCTGGTCTCCTTAACTCGATCTGTGCCTTCATAAGTTACACTTAGAATATCCCATATTTCCTTTGCTGAATCACAAGAAGAAATACGATTATATTCAGAAGTAGATAAAGCACAATATAAAGAATGAATAGCTTTAGCATCAGTATCCTGTCTTTTCTTTAATTCAGATTGAGTCTGAAGATCAGCATCTGAAGATATTTCTTTGCTAGAAGAAGAATTCGGAGAAACGCCATTTTGCACCAATTCCCACTCTAGTGGATCTTTTGCTCTAAGAAATGCTTTCATCTTGTTCTTCCATATGCTATAATCCTTTCCATCAAAAAGAGGAGGACGAAAGTGACTTTGTCCTTCCATCAGACCTGTAGCACTAGCCATTGATCGTTCTGCTCAGAAGTACAAACACTTCAAAAACGAGCAACCTAGCTCTGATACCAACTGAAAATGCTAAGTGCTTAGTGTAACGATCTGAATATGAAATAAAGCGCAGAATTAACAAAGTAATAAGAGAAAAGTTTAGAGGATCAAACACAGAAGGTTATAGTGGTTCGGCTTAATCCAAGCCTACGTCCACTTTGTCCAGAGACAGCCAATCGGCTGTTTATCACTAGTATCAAAAGAGATAGTACAATCAGGTCACTTTCTCACTATCACTCTTTCAATACAATCTTTTGTTCACAAAAATACTTTGATAATTTCTCTCTTCCTTTTCTCACAAATGGATGTACTATAAATAGTCTTCTCCTTTGGTTACCGTTCTAGCCTTCCATAAATATCATCCATAATATGTCCGTTGGAAGCTCAATGATTTCTTTCCAAAGATAAATCGTATAACCAAGAAAGGAAAGGATAAAATCAGATATGATTTGATCCTTTGATTGATATCTTTGTTTGAGCGTTGATACGTAAATCCTGCTCATCCTATATCCATTCTCAATCAAAAGATCTCTTTGGCTTTCTGCGTATATATCTGAGAATCCGAACTCCATTACTTTCTGGATATGAGTTCTATCAATTTTCTTTCCTTCTGAACATCTCACGTTCTGCATATAAGAACTTATCTTGTCCTTCTGAACATCTCACGTTCTGCATATCAGATCTCGCCTTTTCCTTCTGAACATTTCCACGTTCTGCATATAAGATATCATCTGATGTTGTCACCATCAAAACATTCATCAACACCAGTGAACTTAGAAACAAATTCCAAGAGAATGTCATAATGACTTTCTCTAGTGAGATTTTGAGTGATCAGCCAGGAGTGAAATTCTTGGAAACGGTCAGGCCACTTTTGATATGGAATATCATCAATTGTGAAAAACTTAGAGCCTGAACTCTGGCTGGCTGGAAATGAAAAAGATGGTTCACTGGGGAACTCAACATCGGGCTCAGAAGAGGGTTATTCTTTCATAGGGTCAGTCATCATCAACGGAGGGATGCTGAAACTACTAGAAGAGGATGGAGTTTGTGGAAGAGAATCTGAAAGAGAATATTCTAGGTCGGATGCGACACTGAGTGGAGGAGAGTCAAAGGCTGCAATCATGGGAGTGGGTGGTACTGAGGTTGGAGGGGAGTCAGAATCAGGAGTCTGTGTGGCCAGAGTTTTGAGAAAAGACTCAATAGGGTTGGAAATCATCATTTGATGAGAAGGGTCTGGCTCAGGTGGAGCAGTAGGGAAAGGGACAGATGACTGTGGCTTTTCTGTTTCTTTTGCTTTCCCTTTTTTGTGCATCTCTTGGATGATGCGCTTGAGTCGGGAGGGGTCTGATCTGTCAGGTTCAGAGGAGACAGAAAAGAAGGTGGGAGTAGTTGTATATTGGGGCTGAGGTGGAGAGAAAAGACCAAAAAGAGGATTTGATCCAGAAGGTTTAGGGAAAGGGGTACCTTCCTGTAGAAAAGCTATTTGTCTTTTTAGCTTCTCTATTTCTGGTCTTGGATCATCAAGATAGGAAGAAAAAGTTCTTCCTTGTTCAAGATCTGAAAGTTTCTGCTTAAAATCTCGAAGCATCTTCTGGACAGTGTCATGATGGACTGCAATATCCTTATGAACACTATCAATCTTAGCATCGATGACCTTGAAAGCTTCATTCTGAGATAAAAGAGTCTCAGATTGCCAGTTCAGAACAGCTTCAGTAGGAGTTGTGACTTGCGCACCAACTGGGGTGGTAATTTTGGGCATGTGATGGTATCCGCGACTTGTGTCTACAAATTCCTGAGGTTCAGGGAATTTGAAGGACGAATCTGCTCCCTTCAAAGGAGGGAAATCACTAGGCTGAAACATGCAGATACTAGGAGGTGTTTGCAATATGGGACTATCTTGGGCTTCTTCACAACAAGCAGTAGGAAGGGTCAATGGGTAAGAGTGTTTCTTAACCCATTTTTGGATTGGCTTATAAAAGGGTGAAACAACAGATTTTTTTGGTTTTTTCGGTGCTGGAGGAGATGAAGGAGGCGGTGTTTGAGGGGCTTGGGTGGTAGAGGAAGAATCAGGAGTACTTCCATAAGACACCAAAAACTGGTATCCTTTTTCGTCACCAAGAGGACCAACAGAAGAGTCTTTGTCAAGATACCTTTGGAAAAGAGGATCTTTTCGCTTGGCTTTTTGTCGGGACTCTTGTGTTGGATCTACCTCATCTGGAGAATTGAGGCAGTAAGAGCACTGACACCAAGGATCCCAAAAACAGTGACCATATGGGTCTTTATAGTGATGAACAGGATGTCCATCAGCTTTAAAGAACTCAACAAGCTGCTTCGGATCACCTTCTTCAGGAACTGGATCTGGAACACATGGATCGATCATAAAGAGGGTAGGGAAAATCGGAGGAGCTTCTTCTTTCCCTTTTGCAAACTTGATCTGAATGATGCCGTCCTTTTTCCGAATAAATTTGGAATCTGTAGAATGTACTGGCTTGTTGCTCTGATGAAGTTGCTCATAATTTGTTATCCAAGTCTTTGGCAAGAGCTTGGCTAACTTCTCCTTTGGAATCTGACAAGGAACATGAATACACGAAGCTTGATCATTTTCAAGAGAGATGAACAAGGCTTCTTGATTCCCATGAAAATTCAAGTCTAAAGCATGATTCTGAACTCGATAAACCAGTTGATAGTGAAGAGTGGCTGCAACTGAGTCAGAAACTTACGGGGCTCCAGTGAGCTGAAGTTGAACTTTCAAAAAGGAGAGCAACTACGGATCTGAAAGAGCAATGTTAAAATTTGGATAAATGGTTACAAAGACCGTGCCAGCATTAAGAGTGGTTTGGACCGTGCCTATACAAGCATGCTGGTACTCTAAGAACCTTGTATCCAAAAGAGCCATTCTAGCAACGACAGGAAGACCTTTTCGACCATGGAAGGTAAGAGCTAGGCGAATGATATGGGTATAACCCTGTTGAGACCATTGGCGCAGAAATTCCGGAGGAATTTGGAGAGTAACAAAATACTCTTGGTCAGTAGCCGGAATAGGGTGCTGGTCAAACTTTGAGGACTGGACATACTCCTTAACTTGGGCTGGTGTATGACGGATAAGCTGTTTGATGGTACGAATGGGTGAGAACGAAGAGGATGGTTTAGCAAAAGCAGAATAAGGGTTCATGAGAGGGAGTTGAGTTTCAGAGATACGAGTTTCCTCTGTCTGTGTGACTTCATAGAGGAAATCGATCTTCGAAGCATTAGACACACGGAACTCAGAAGTGGATGAAGATGGCTGTAAAGAAACAGGTGCTTCAAGAACAACTGGAGATGATTCCATGAAGATTTAGAATCTTCTTCTTCTTCGCACTGGATAGTTCCAACTAGGAACACCTATTAGGCGCACGAAATCAACTCATCGTCTGAACACAAAGCAAATCCATGGCTCTGATACCACGTATGCAGGTGAGCTGCGTCGTCCCCAGGTATGCTAACCCACATAGGCGAGCATTAGTTAGGCTTGATCAGAATTCCAACTGCTGTTACCTATCTAAGACACTGAGCAATTATCGACCCAGTTGAGATACTTAGCAAAAGATAAGGAGCTTCTCCTTGTGCTCGACTGTCCATAGGACAATGGTCGTGCTCACAAGACGTGGGATGAAATGAGAGATCTGTTCATAGCGCAGAGGGGAGTTAGTCTAGTTACGACATGTCGCACTCAAGAAACCGCTTCCTTAATGGGTTTCACATTAGCGTTCAGGTTCAAAGCCCTTCTTCTCAGGACGCTCCCCTATTCAAATGGGCATTCGAGCGCAAGCAAGTTGATGCACGTTTAGCAATAACCAAAACCGTCGAGAAATGTAAGGGAGCTCCCCTTTTACTCTGACATCAATTTGGGGCTTACTTCGTGCTCGATCAACAATGATGGACATCGATAAGAGACAACAACAATATACAAGAATCAGTAGATATGTCCGTCGAATGAAAACAGAGCTGTCAAAAAGAAGCTGAGAAGTTTGGTAAGGCTTTGCTCTTCGAAAATGCAGCATCAAGTGCACGATCTTTGCTTCATCAATGCCACAGAATGCGAGTACTCTCAGTGTATTGAACATTGAAGCCTCTAGTTCAATGGAAAATGGCTATACAAAGGGATTTTTATTTAGTGCATTCGCATTTTGAAAATGAAAGAGAACTCGAGAGATGAGAAATATCTTGCTGTCAATTTGGCTCAAACAATTTTGGGCAAATGGCTGCCCCAAAATAAATCAAGATTCCTCTCCAATATTTAAATTGAACAAAATCCAATTGAAAAAAGATTCTTAAGTTTTCGAATGAAAGTATGTCTATTTAGACACACTAAAACACGCGGCATCTTAGGTTTTCTTTCGGCACATGCCTCATTTGATGAGTTGCCAATAAAAGCTCAAGCCCATGCATCCATTAACAAATCCAATTTGGCCGACTTTTCACTTCAAAACTCAAGCCAATAAATTATGAGTTAAATTAAATATATTGATTGTTAACATATCACATCACCTCTCTCATCTTAAAGTTCTTTCATCAAACGCCCCAACACATGTAAATGTACCTTATTGTTCCCTACTTTGTGCTGTAATTTTACGCAAAATTATAAGTCAAAGTTCATGAAATTCACGCGTACATTTATCCAGTAAGCCATCGGCTAAATCTTTGTTTTCCCTCTATCTCTCTCTCTCTCTCTCTCTCTCTCTCTCTCTCTCTCTCTCTCTTTCTCTCTCAAGTACAAATAGATTAGAGAATTTTCATGTCTGTCACGTAATCGTACTAGAATTCATGCTAGTTTGGCACCAACTAGGGGTGCAAAGGGACCAGTTCTAGAGCTACTTTGGACTCTGTACAGGCTTTATCCCATAATATTTTGTTTTCTTTATTCTAGATTCATCAGCAAATTTCAAACGCTGGCACACATCTATCAAATAACTAAAGCCAAGTAACTTAAAAATTCATAAATTTCATCAAAAGAAACGAAAGTTCACACACCATAGATTTAACATGAGATGATTTTTTATGTCTCATTTGGAGTTTGATGTTGAATTTATTAGCTTCTATAACATCATTCATGTTCACAAATCATAAGTAACTCGTCTTTAAACTTCAAATTTTATTTTATTTTCTCCTAAGTCCATATAAGTTTTATTTGTTTGAAATATTTTTGGCCAGGCCGGGCTTATTCAGGGCCAAACATCTTGAGCCCCAAAGTTCAGGCTAGTTTGATCCGCTTTTTTGGGCCTTCCGGACCTCCTCTTCTTTTTTTGTTCTTGGGCATCCTTTGCGTCGACGCCCTTTGACTGCAAATTATAAAATTGACCGCCTAAAGATCCAATACCTCCATTATGCCATTTGGCAGAAGTTATTTTTATATGGGTAGCTTCTAAAATAATATAATGTGATTCTATATTGTTTTTGTAAACTCCCAATGTGATTTTTCAACGTCCGAGTAGTATATGAGTCAAAACGTTATCATGTTTTCAAAACATTCTAAAATTTTGCTATCGAACTAACAAGACAATCGAATTTGATTTGAAAACAAAAAGACCCCAAAGTAAGAGATCTTTAGTTATGAATCGGGTTCACAATAATGCAAAAAATAAAATATGAGCTTCTGAGTAAAAGTGTATCTAAGAAAACATATTGACGCGTGGCATCCCAGGCATGGTATCTCGGACATCTCATACTTCATCTTGTGATGTCGGGGTCCAAGAGCTTGACTTTGTGCCCATTGACAGATCCAATCAAAGCACATTTTTTTCTCAAGTAATTTATATTAATGAATTTCGGGTCCACTTGATACGTTAATGTTCGATGTCACAGTAATTCTTTGATACAAAACTAATTTTATCTAGTACCCTCAGACAAACCTGATTATTCTCTGCCATTTGTTGCGATTTTTTTTTTCTCATTTTACGTATGTTCGAAAGTTAAGGGATTTTAAAAGCGAAAAATGGACTAGTCAAATGCCTGTGTTGTACGGCTGCGGCTATTTTTATATCGATGGGGGCTATTTTAGTAAATGTCAATGACGTGCACGCACACAGGATGGGAGTGTGGAATTTACAATTGATCTTTTTTTCAGTGAAATGATTTAAAAGATTATCGAGGTCAATAGTATCCGGAAAAAAAAATACTTTTCTTGAAATTTCGGGAAAAAAATTCAGGGATTTTTTAATTAAAAAGTAAATTAATTAGAAAAAAAGTAAATTATGTGGTTTGAGCTCATACACATGCGTGTACAAAATATAAAATAATGAGACCTAAGAGAAATATGAATACAAATGTAAGGATTTTCATTTATCCCTTGCTAGCAAAATGCATTCCATATACTTCTGAAATTAGGACATATTGCGTATGATGTCGCTATTGGAAGTTGCGCAAGATATGTTTTCCGTTTAATTATTAGCAGCAGGTAAACATAAGATTTTTATTTGATTAGCCATTATGATTAGCTATATTCATCTGCTAATATATCCATGAACCTTCCGAGCAAACATCAGAAAGTAATTGCACCACAAGGATGACGGATATCGAACTGATATCCACTGAATTCATCGACCCCTCTTCCCCAACCCCAAATATACTAAAAATCCGCAAGCTTTCACTCCTTGATTGATTGATGCATTCAAGGTACAGTGCCCTAATTACCGCATTCCAAATCTCACGAGCTCTGAAGAGCTCACTCTCCCAAACCCCCACCCGCTTTTACCCCTTGGCCAGATAGATCAAGGACCGCCCTCTCCGTCGAGTGCGATGACGATTGCGTGAGGCGAGGTCTCGATCGAACCTCTGGTGGTTCCTTGAACGGCCAGACCTCCGGGCCTCTAGTGAAGCTCGTCCCTATCGACCACTAGCTAGGTTGGCCTCGCCCTACCACTAGCGAGGCCAAGCCTTGCCCAACAACATTTTTTTTTGGGGTAAATCTTGCCCAACAACGTTGAGGTCAAGCTTTGCCAAGGACGGGCGAGGCAATGCCCTTCCCAAAGCATGGCGAGATTCTCATTGACCCTCACCTTAGGCTGGTCGTCAAGTTCTAGCGATCGGCTAGATAAAGAAGGGAAGAAAAGAACAGAGAAAAAAAAGAAAATAATATATATATATGTGTATTTGAAAAACATTAAAATACCATTAAAAATAATCAACATCATTTCGGCCATGTCATATAGGATGGTTGGCATCCATACCAGCGATTTCAAGCAAAAATTGGCCAGGTGGACTAAATTGGTGAAAATGCAAAATGTTTAAGTCTCAATTAGTAAAATAGATATTTTTTAAGACTGAGTTGGTATAAATATTACAAGTTTATGACTTTATTGATAATTTTCTCACGTAATTCATGTGATGCCCAGAGTCCACGTTGCTTCTGCTATATATGCTTGTTCTATCCCAAGACCTCAATCTCCTAATCTAATCAACCTAGGCCAATCGACAGACGCTATCAGTAAGCACATCATCGGCCGAACAAGTAATTCAACCCTTCTTCTAGGGATCAGAATTGCTAATGATACATGATCATGCAAATACTCTTCGACGATGTATACAGTATAGCTAACTCCACCGAAATACATCAGTGGTCGTCACAGGTTCTAGGTGGCCACCGCAATTGTTACTCTTATCTTAGCATAGTACAAGAGTTGGTTCTCATGGCGTAGCATTTTCATTCTATGTGGCACACCAACTGTGCACACAGACTTGGTGAGCCTCATATGACGAGCTGAAGGTGAAGAGGAGCATTTCAATCGTTCACCTCCACGTCGGCCATCATCGGATGCTTGGCCACAGTTCGCCGGCCCGACTGGAGTTAAGAAGTACCGTAGCCAGATTTATCGTCTACAGATTCACATGTGCACATAAATAAACACCCTATGGGGTAATCCTGCGGGATGATGTACGTGGAAGAGACTACTTGCCTCCATTCATGGTTGGTGGACCTTGCGAATTAAAGTTTGGATGTCTTTTTACCCGCTAGGGGAAAAAGAGAGAAATTTTACGCACGCCAACCCCGATTAAGTTGATCTCCAGTATTAGTTGATGCAATCACTTCTTACGATAGGATACCTTTGGCATACGACAATTGCGATGGTGACTTGAGAAGGTCGGCCCTCCAATTGAGACCTCTCAATCCCTCGATCCAACGAAAAACGGACCAACCAGTACATAGGAGTATAAGTCACCGTCTTTGGTTTTTCTTTTGGCAAAGTATTTCTCTTTTCCCTTTTCTTCTGGTTTAATCCGTAATTGATCTGTTCCTAACCTTCTTATTATTCTGAATCAACCGTAAAAATGAAATGCCGAGAGAACCATATAATGGGTAGAAGACATGTATATTGAGGATCCATTTGTTTCACAAAAAGACCAACAATTTAGGTAAATTGCATAGCCAAGTAAAGAATATACAGGTTTGAAGAGACCCCATTGGATTGTTGAAGCAATCTCGATTCTTGATTGTTTCCTGGACTGTAAGTTAAAGGAAGGTAGAAAGCATCTATGCGTTATCCTGCACGCTACTCGTAAGAAAAGCACCTCCCTTCGATCCAATTGCAAGCAATTTCTCATCATACCAACTACCTTAGGAAACGGAGAGATTGTGTGTCTGTTCTCTTCTATAACCAAATAGCCCGCATCAGTTTCCTCGCTACTCAGCATGGCCTAATCACTCCTTTCTAGCATTGCAGAAGGTGTGCTAGGGAAGATAGCATCACCGACGCTCAAAAAAGCCGTCGAAATTTACAACGTCGAAAATCAGATCCACGAGCTTGAAAGGACGTTGACCGCCATTAAGGCAGTGTTGTTAGGTGCTGAGGATCAGCAAGCGCGGAATCCCGGTCTGCAAGTATGGCTAGATTGGCTCCAACATGTATTTTACGATGTGGAGGATGTGCTCGATGAGATCGAATGTGAAGCCTTGCGGAAGCAGGTAATTAGTCAGTACGGGGGCGTCAAAGGGAAGGTACGCCGCTTCTTTTCCCTCTCTAATCCACTCGTGCTCCGTTGGAAAATCAGTCGTAGAATCAAGGAGATTCAGGAGGAAATCTCCAAAATCTCTGCCGAGAAAAATCGGTTCAATCTAAATACGCCGAGTGCGGGCAATGGCGTGGCACATGTGCGGCCACGAGAGATGACTTACTCGTCCATAATCAAGTCAAATGTCGTCGGAAGAGATGGGGATAAAGAAAAGATTATTGAGATGTTGAAGCAGCCAGATGACAAGAAGCTCTCGGTGATTCCCATTGTTGGAATGGGAGGTCTGGGCAAGACGACCCTTGCTAAATTAATTTTCAACGATGATAGCTTGAAATTTGAGTTGCGACTATGGGTGTCCATGCCTGAGGAGTTCGATTTAAAGAAAATTATTGAAAGAATTATTAAAGATGCGACTCGTCAGAATTCGAATAACCTTGATATTCAGCAGTTGCACACTCTCTTGCAAGACATCATCAAAGACAAGAAATACCTACTTGTCTTGGATGGTGTATGGAGCATGGACTATCATAGATGGGAAGAATTGAGAGAGCTGTTGAGCGCCGGAGCTTGTGGAAGTAAGATAATTGTGACGACACGCGATTCGGGAGTTGCTTCTCTAATGGGTACCCATCCGGCGCATAATCTACAAGGTCTTTCTTATGAAGACTCCGTGGCTTTGTTTAGAAGATGGGCATTTGGCCAAGGGGAAAATGAGCCAGATCCTAAACTCCTTGAGATTGGAAATGATATCGTTAGAAAATCACAAGGAGTGCCTCTCCTTGTGAAAGTTTTAGGGAGTCTACTTCGCAAAAAGTATGAAGAAGGGTATTGGGCAAATATAAGGGACATCGAAACATGGGACATTGAAGGTGTAGAAAACGACTTTCTACCTGTACTTAAGATTAGCTATGATAATTTACCATCCCACTTGAAACGTTGTTTTTCTATCTTATCACTTTCCCCCAAAGGACTTGAAATGATTGCTCCCGAATTAGTTAGGCGATGGATGGCTTTAGGACTCATTAGTTCGACAGGGGAAAAATCAGCACCGGAAGACATTGGGGATGAGTATTTCAGAGACTTGAGGAGCAGATGTTTGATCCAAGAAGTTGATCAACAACAATCGATATCATTATTTGAAGTGCACGATTTAGTCCATTCTCTCGCAACTAGTGTGGCACAAAATTATTGCTCTACTGTTGATTTAGATACTCAAGAGATTCTAGAAAAAGTTCGGCATGTTTCGATCCCTACCGCTTCACTAGCGGAAATTCCAAACTACGATGGAGTCCCCCCTTTTCTGAGAAAGAAAACTTCAAAGAAGCTGCGTGGAATTATACTCCAATATAAGGTTGATGATGGAGTTATTACTAGAAAGTTTGTGGAAACATGCATCTCCAATTGTAAGCACTTACGGCTTTTAGATTTACGAAACAGTAGCTTTGAGGAGCTGCCAAGTTCCATACACAATTTGAAGCAATTGAGATCATTACTTCTCGTTGATAACAAGCGGTTGAAGAAGCTTCCAGATACCATTTGCGAGCTGCAGAGTTTGCTAGAGTTAAACGTCAATGGATGCTCGGAGCTAGGCGAGTTACCCAAGAATATGAATAGACTCGTCAATCTTCGATTTCTATACATAACGACAAAGCAGAAGAGTCTGCAAAAAAGCAAAATACAACATCTGGAAAACCTTCAACTTTTGGGACTCGAGGGATGCCAAAATCTCCAAATTTTGTCTGAAGGTGCTTGCCGATGGAGTCGCCTTCGGGAATTAGAAATTGGTATTTGTGGGGGACCCTTATCGGTGCCTTTTGGGGAATTAATCTCCCTGAAGCGCTTGTCTATTGACAATTCCTCGCTCATGTTGATCCCAGAGATAAACTCCAGCTTTCCTTCAAGTCTCCGTGCATTTTCAATAAAAAATTGCATACAAGTGTTGGAGTTGCTCCAGTGTCTCAAAGAATCCGCCTGTACTTTGGAAACGTTTGCCATCTTCGAATGCCCGACCTTCACGGCTATACCTGAATGGCTGCTCAACCATACACGTCTCAGGGAAATTAACTTGATCGACTGTCCCCACTTGTCGTCCATGCCGCAAGGAATCCGGTCCCTCACTGCCCTCAGAGAGCCACGAATTGGTGAGGATTGGCAGAAAATCGCTCACATTCCTCGAATTCAACTTGATGCGATTAAGGTACAATGGACGGATGAATAGGTACGCATCTATCATCCTCTCCCTTCATTTCTTCTTCGTTCTTAAATATAAGATAGCCGTCCATTGAGAATCGCTTCTTGTACTCTTCTTTTTCCTGACTTCTTGCTTACAATGAATCATGCATATAATATAGACATCTCTAACTCTATGTTTGGGAAAATTTTTGCACAAATCCTAATTTATGTGCACCATCTGCCATATTGAAAGTAAAACTTGATTCCTTAATGATGGACTCTCGTTTTCTGCCTTTCCTTAGAAAATTCGAATCTGACGTAACTCTTTTTAATTTAATTTTTTTTTTCACTTTGATGATTCTTGTTGAAGAAGCTACGTTAAAAATTTTATTACTCAACCATGTTCACATCGCCATGGGTCGTTATATATCAAATGTTAGTTTGAATGTAATTTAATCAGCTGAATTAGTTATGAATGTCCCAAAAGTACTAGTTAAGTTTATTGGCCATATCAAAAAAGAAATTGTGAGATATTTGGAAGAAAGCCACCTATATAAGAAACTTTGCAACTCCTTCGATTTCCAGAAAACATTTTCGAGTTTCGTCTATCTTTTTATCAAAATAAAAGGTAGAAATAAGCTTCAAATTAAGCAAAAGTAAAGGAGTACTTTCTGAGTACAACATGGAGTAAGTGCTCATGTTCCATCGAAATGAAAAATAGGTGGCCTCCCAAAACTCCATGTCTCTTTTGGATTGAAAGCACGGACAAAATTGAATTGTTATGTTAAGTCTATAGGTTTGATCCGAGAACAGCTTCCCTCAATTTAATTTGACGATTGTTAAAAAAAATCAAATGCATTTTCAAGACAACTTTTCATTCTCGATCAAATGGAAGCGGATATATTCATTGTAGAAATATCAAAATGTCTTGAACTAATTTGTTCCATCAAAATAGCTGCACATATCTATGTTGACAATCCTTTAAGGTGATGCGGTTCAACTGCTAAACTATTATCTTTTATTTAAGATTTTTTTTTTTACTTTCCACAGTCAGACATTAATCATATCTCCTACAATATGACACGTGAAAGTAACCAATGCCAACAACATTCTTTTAAAGAATACTAGCATAGTCGCACAAGCGACGCATGTGAATGGATTCATGGCCATATAAATTCTTTCCAAACTGCAAAGCACAATCTATTTTTACAATATCTTAGAATGACAATTATAATGAACTTACGACATATGCATAATATTATGTTTTAGATATTCTAAGCTACTTTCCTTTTATTTTTCTCTCAAGCGCAGATGAACTTCCATGATCTATTTGTCATGCCACGTGGGTCTTCACAAAGATTCGGACGTGCACTCAGCTGATCCTTCTCAATCTCTTTCATTTCCAGGGATGAAAACAATGGCCATTGATATTGCGACTTTTACTTGCTTTCCTTGAGTGTGTGTTCTATATTATTTGCTTATGTTTGTATTGCAAATTCCTCTATAGAGAAAATATCCTATTCGTATTGTATAAGACCAACTTAAGCATTGTCTCAATCTTGGTTTTCTTAGAACGGTATCTTTCATTCACGAGCAGGGAATGAAATCACGCCGCACCATCGAATCTATTTTTATTATATTAGTGTTGGTTATGCAATCTTGTTGTATGTTGTTCCAATATACATTTAAGCATCGTACTTTTTCTCATTTTTATTTTGTTGCCAAGAATAATTTGACTTCAGAACTTGGGTGTGCATTTCCAATGATTTTGATCTAGAGAGAACTCCCAAGAGATTCTATTAGTCAGGCTTGATCAGAGCTCTGGCTGCTAGTACCTATCTAAGACATTGAGCAATTATCGACCCAGTTGAGATACTTAGCAAAAGATAAGGAGCTTCTCCTCGTGCTCGACTGTCCATAGGACAATGGTCGTGCTCACAGGACGTGGAATGAAACGAGAGATCTGTTCATGGTGCAGAGGGGAGTTAGTCTAGTTGTGACATGTCGCACTCAAGAAACCGCTTCCCTAATGGGTTTCAAATTAGCGTTCGGGTTCAAAGCCCTTCTTCTCAGGACGCTCCCCTGCTTCAAATGGGCATTCGAGCGCAAGCAAGTTGATGCATGTTTAACAATAATCAAAACCGTCGAGAAATGTAAGGGAGCTCCCTTTTTGCTCTAAAGTCAATTTGGGGCTTACTTCGTGCTCGATCAACAATGATGGACATCGATAAGAGACAACAACAATGTACAAGAATCAGTAGATATGTCCGTCGAATGAAAACAGAGCTGTCAAAAAGAAGCTGAGAAGTTTGGTAAGGCTTTGCTCTTCGAAAATGCAGCATCAAGTGCACAATCTTTGCTTCATCAATGCCACAGAATGCGAGTACTCTCAGTATATTGAACATTGAAGCCTCTAGTTCAATGGAAAATGGCTATACAAAGGGATTTTTATTCAGTGCATTCGCATATTGAAAATGAAAGAGAACTCGAGAGATGAGAAATATCTTGCTGTGAATTTGGTTCAAACAATTTTGGGCAAATGGCTGCCCCAAAATAAATCAAGATTCCTCTCCATTTAAATTGAACAAAATCCAATTGAAAAAAGATTCTTAAGTTTTCGGATGAAAGTATGTCTACTTAGACATACTAAAACACGCGGCATCTTAGGGTTTTTTTCGGCACATGCCTCATTTGATGAGTTGCCAATAAAAGCTCAAGCCCATGCATCCATTAACAAATCCAATTTGGCCGACTTTTCACTTCAAAACCCAATCCAATAAATTATGAGTTAAATTATATATATTGATTGTTAACATATCACATCACCTCTCTCATCTTAAAGTTCTTTCATCAAACGCCCCAACACATGTAAATGTACCTTATTGTTCCCTACTTTGTGCTGTAATTTTACGCAAAATTATAAGTCGAAGTTCATGAAATTCACGCGTACATTTATCCAGTAAGCCATCGGCTAAATCTTTGTTTTCCCTCTCTCTCTCTCTCTCTCTCTCTCTCTCTCTCTCTCTCAAGTACAAATAGATTAGAGAATTTTCATGTCTGTCACGTAATCATACTTGAAGTCATGCTAGTTTGGCACCAACTAGGGGTGCAAAGGGACCAGTTCTAGAGGTACTTTGGACATTGTACAGGCTTTATATCATAATCTTTTGTTTTCTTTATTCTAGATTCATCAGCAAATTTCAAACGCTGGCACACATCTATTGTCACATCCCGCTTTTAGCCTCATTTTTGAGGTCCAATTGAGCAAATTTACGGGTCTAATTAGTAGCCCGCCGACCCCGAGAGTGCCTTGGATTGAATCGTAAAAATTCATCACGTGCGATTTCGGAAATTACGTTTTGGTCCCTCGACTTTTGGATAATTGCATTTTGACCCCAAAAGAAGTGAATTTTGGGCCTAGAGGCAATTTTGGGAAATTTTGGTACATGTTGACTTTTGGTCAACGGTCAAACCGTTGACCGTTGACCGGGCAACGCTGACCATCTGTCAGCTTCACGGACGGCCGGTCTGACCGGGGTCGAGCCGGTCCAGCCGGGAGCAGACCGGCCCAACCCCACGCGAACCGGCCATCTCTCTCTCTCTCTCTTTCTCTCATTTTTCCCCCTCTTTTCCATTATTTTCCCCACATGGTTGACCTTGACAAGACATCTCTCTTTCTCTCTCCTCTGGTTGGCGTGTAGCAGCACAAAAAGGACCGCCGGTCCCATCTCTCTCTCTCTCTCCCACTCTCTTTTTCTGCTTCTTCTTCGTTTCTGCTGCTCACGAGCCCTCCTTCTCGGTATGATAACTTCTTGTTCCGACCTCCGTTTCAGCCGCCGTTGGTGTCGTTGGCTTCCTCGTGACACCTAGTTTCCATCCTACTCAACCATCACCTCCGTCTAGGCCTAGATCTCCGCCTAGAGGCCCCGAAAGAACCCTTCGCGGACAGCTCCGCCTCTGTTTTCCAGATTTACTGCTGGAGCTTCAAGTCGCGAGATCTCCCAAACCTTCGATCTTTAGCTCTTGCCGTCACTTCCAATGGATTCCTAGGTACCCCTTTACCCTAATGTAGGCTTTGGTTGGGATTAATTTCTTCTAGAATCGCCAATTTTTCACCCAAACCGTCGATGGCCCCTGTTTTAGCCGGAGCAGATGTTCGTGGCCGCCGCGCCTCCTCCGGCGAGACCCATCCCTCGCCACCACCTCCAAATGATAGCTGGGTGTCCTACGATCACAACGGCACCGGTCTTGGCCTCTGAAGTTACACCGTTTGGGAGAAATCGACCCCGAAGCGCTTCTACCTCCAAATGGAGCCGTAATTCCGACCAGCAACTTCAAGGAGCGATTACTCGCCGCTCCGGCCACCTCAGGCGACGCCACCACCACCAATGGACTCGTATGAGTCCCCTCTTCAAAGCCCAATGGGTCTCCTTTTTCAATTTTATGCCGTTTGCTCGAATTTGGTCCCGAACCGACTGGTGCTCCTTGGACCCGATTTTTGGGTAAGCTGGTCGCGCGACTCCGGCGTGTCTCGGAGCCATTCCGCCGCCACCCACGGCCACCCATGAGCCCCTCAACCTTCCAAGACCACCAAGGAACGTCCCCGGCTGCCGTCAAGGGTCGAGCCACCGCCCGATCGCCGGAAAACGGCTCCGACCAGCACTGTTTGTGCTTTAGGCGGGCTGTTTGGGCTTCGCCGGAGTTGTCCGGGCCCTCCTCTCGCCTCACCGCCTCACCCATGGGTCTTGGCCACTCACCCACAGCCAAGGGCCGCCTCGGGAGGCTCGCCGGAGCCTCGCCGGAGCTTCGCCGGAGGTCCCGAAGGTGTCCAGAAGATGCTCCCGACCTCGTCCCTCCCTCCCGTGGTGTCGGTTCGACGATTGGAAAGTCGCAGCAAGCCCGAGCGCGAACGGAAGTACAAGGATCGCGTCGCCACAAATCGCTAATTCGCGAGAAAAAAATGCCAAGTGAGTGGACTTTAACCCTCTATTAGGCGTGCTATGGCTTTAGTAGATTTATAGGAATGAATGGATGAGCTCGATGAAATAGTTGGGTGACTGGATTGTGTGTTTGGATGATTTAGTTCAATTATGACTAGTATTTAAGGACCCGTCGGTTGATGTTTGGACTGATTAGGTAGCCATAGGGCCCTAAGTGTTATCATTGGACCGATTAGGTGGCCATAGTGCCCTAAGTGTTATCATTGGACCGATTAGGTGGCCGTGGAGCCCTAGTCGCTGTGTCTGAGGTTAATAGAATTGATTGGGACAAATTGGACGTGGATGGAATCCGATGGCTACTTTGAGGGTATAAACGGACAATAAGGCCAATTATGGCCGGTTACGCGGTATTGGCGAAATGGAATGACTCGATTAGAATGAGCCGATTATATGGATAATTTAGACCAATTGTTGTTAATATGCCCTGGATTGGACATAGGTTTGATCGGAGGAGTGACTGAATGAATGGGAGACCTGATTGTAACTCGGATTAGAATGCCGAGGGTTAGGCATTACGATGGGTCGATTACGTGCCCAAGGGGCCCAATCAAAGGTCATTGGCCAATGAGGCTGTTATTGGTGGCGGCTGAGCTGCGAAAGCGATGATGAGAAATTACTGAGGATTTATGGATATTATTATATTTATTTTGATATTATTAGGCCGATTACGAGACAAATATGCCCTAATTTAAATTGGAAGTCGATGAGATTAAATTGGGTGTCGACAGGACTGTGTTGAGCCGAGTCGACTTCGCAAGTTGACCGAGGAGGTCGTGGACCCCGGTTCGCTTTGATTTTGGCTTTAAGCCGAGAAAATAGGGCCACGGGCCCCAGTGATTGCTTGATGGAATGACTTGAGTCGATTATGGTTCGATATGTTGTGCCTTGGAATTTGGCGATCGAACGGTGCCATGGATTTGGCGACTTAACGGATTGATAGACGGGATGACAATGTGCCATGGATTTGGCGATTGACGATTTAGGCTAATTTGTGACTTGATTTAGGACGCCATGGATTTGGCATTGATTGATTGGAGAGTTGACTGAATAAATGGGAGGCTTAATTATGGCTTGAATAGTGCCATGGATTTGGCGGGTGGAACGAACGAATAATGACGCGCCATGGACTTGGCGACGACCAATAAGCCGATTTAATGGCAAAAGATCAATTGGGGCAATTGAACGTGGAAATTGACCATGAGTCGGGAAGGCTTGATCAGGGTCATAGATTGGTTACGAACGGTCTTAATTATTTAATTATCACGTAATTTATTCATTTATTTATTTATTGTATTATCTTTCTTTATTCCTTTAAATCACAATTTATTTATTAATTATGGTTATTAATTATTTTATTTGTAATTTATTTCCTTACGAATAAATCGAATGGTCGAATGGATGGTTCGAATGGTGGATCGAAATGGCGTGCCATGGACTTGGCATTGGCTTGTTTAGAGAATTGAATGGTTAAGATTGGTATTGTACCAACCAATCAGGCACTGGAACGGATAGAGGGGCGGTCGATGAGTCGATCGATGGTTAAGGGAAATCGAGGAAACGATTGAATTGCAAATTTTGCAATGAGCCGAATGGGCTGAGTTAAGGTATAGACCGGTCGTGAACGGTCTTATTATTTATTTAATTATGTAATTTACTTGTTTAAAAGAATTGTTATTTATTTATGTATTTATTGATTGTGTAACGTATGAAGATCGTGACTGACTGGTTTGTTGGGCTTAGTGCCAAGTCCCGGTCACGAGCCGGTTGACTCATAGATAGAAAATAAAGGAAAAGAACTTGAGAGTTTCGGGTTTTTCTTGGAAGGGTAGAACAGTTGAACTCTAGGCGAGAGTCGAACAATGGAAGGGAAATTGAGACGATCAATGATGGTGGGAACGGACGATAGGGACCCTAGGGCAGTGGTATGCCTAGTTTTGGGTTAGGGATCACTCACTGAGATATTCTCGTATCTCACCCCACCACAGGTTCATTGCAGGAGCCAAGTCTGGAGCCAAAGGAGGAGCCGATCGAGCAAGAGTAAATCGAGGCGTGATCGATAGAGGAAGAATCATTAAGTGTAGTGAACCCCTCCTAGGTTGGTATTGAGGTTGTTTGGAGTTGATTGTGTATGATTGTACCTGAACTGGTGGTTGTAAATATTGAGGTGTGGTTCGAAGGGTTGTAAGGATTAATTAATTATCTCGCTTCCGCTGGAATTATGATTCTGATGTTTGGGAAGGCCTGCGACTTGCCTGGGACGTCACGATAATTGATTGGCCAGAAGAGAAAGAAATCGGGAACCATCGCGTGCCCAAGGGCGGGGCGCGGCGGGGCCTGACATCTATCAAATAACTAAAGCCAAGTAACTTAAAAATTCATAAATTTCATCAAAAGAAACGAAAGTTCACACATCATAGATTTAACACGAGATGATTTTTTATGTCTCATTTGGAGTTTGATGTTGAATTTATTAGCTTCTATAACATCATTCATGTTCACAAATCATAAGTAACTCGTCTTTAAACTTCAAATTTTATTTTATTTTCTCCTAAGTCCATATAAGTTTTATTTGTTTGAAATATTTTTGGCCAGGCCGGGCTTATTCAGGGCCAAACATCTTGAGCCCCAAAGTTCAAGCTAGTATGATCCGCTTTTTTGGGCCTTCCGGACCTCTTCTTCTTCTTCTGTTCTTGGGCATCCTTTGCGTCGACGCCCTTTGACTGCAAATTATAAATTTGACCGCCTAAAGATCCAATGCCTCCATTATGCCATTTGGCAGAAGTTATTTTTATATGGGTAGCTTCTAAAATAATATAATTTGATTCTATATTGTTTTTGTAAACTCCCAATGTGATTTTTCAACGGCTAAGTAGTATATGAGTCAAAACGTTATCATGTTTTCAAAACATTCTAAAATTTTGCTATTGAACTAACAAGGACAATCGAATTTGATTTGAAAACAAAAGGATCCTCAAAGTAAGAGATCTTTAGTTGTGAATCGGGTTCACAATAATGCAAAAAAAAAAAAAATATGAGCTTCCGAGTAAAAGTGTATCTAAGAAAACATATTGACGCACGGCATCCCGGGCATGGTATCTCGGACATCTCATACTTCATCTTGTGATGTCGGGGTCCAAGAGATCGAATTCGTGCCCATTGACAGATCCAATCAAAGCACATTTTTTTCTCAAGTAATTTATAATAATGAATTTCGGGTCCACTTGATATGTTAATGTTCGATGTCACGGTAATTCTTTGATACGAAACTAATTTTATCTAGTACCCTCAGACAAACCTCATTATTCTCTGCCATTTGTTGCGATTTTTTTTTCTCATTTTACGTATGTTCGAAAGTTAAGGGATTTTGAAAGCGAAAAATGGACTAGTCAAATGCCTGTGTTGTGCGGCTGCGGCTATTTTTATATCGATGGGGGCTATTTTAGTAAATGTCAATGACGTGCACGCACACAGGATGGGAGTGTGGAAGTTACAATTGATCTTTTTTTCAGTGCAATGATTTAAAAGATTATCGAGGTCAATAGTATCGGAAAAAAAATACTTTTCTTGAAATTTCGGGAAACAAAAATGAGGGATTTTTTAATTAAAAAGTAAATTAATTAGAATAAAGTAAATTATATGCTTTGATCTCATACACATGCGTGTACAAAATATAAAATACTGAGACCTAAGAGAAATATGAATACAAATGTAAGGATTTTCATTTATCCCTTGCTAGCAAAATGCATTCCATATACTTCTGAAAGTAGGACATATTGCGTATGATGTCGCTATTGGAAGTTGCGCAAGATATGTTTTCCGTTTAATTATTAGCAGCAGGTAAACATAAGATTTTTATTTGATTAGCCATTATGATTAGTTATATTCATCTGCTAATATATCCATGAACCTTCCGAGCAAACATCAGAAAGTAATTGCACCACAACGATGATGGAGATCGAACTGATATCCACTGAATTCATCGACCCCTCTTCCCCAACCCCAAAAATACTAAAAATCCGCAAGCTTTCACTCCTTGATTGATTGATGCATTCAAGGTACAGTGCCCTAATTTCCGCATTCCAAATCTCACGAGCTCTGAAGAGCTCACTCTCCCAAACCCCCACCCGCTTTTACCCCTTGGCCAGATAGATCAAGGACCGCCCTCTCCGTCGAGTGCGATGACGATTGCGTGAGGCGAGGTCTCGATCGAACCTCTGGTGGTTCCTTGAACGGCCAGACCTCCGGGCTATTCAAGACTTCCTTCCCAGGGCTACTTTCAGAATAGTTGATGCTGGGTTTTGCGTCGTGATGATCCAAATGACTTACTTCGCTTGCGGCGGGGTCGCAGTTGACACTGGTCGCTACAGGGGTCGGCATGAGCAGTGTTCTCAAGGCTCGGGCTGCCTTGGCCCGGGAGTGCGGGAATGGCGTATGGCCGGATTTCGACACAGCATCGTCGCGGTTTTCCCAGTGTGAAGCATTCCCGGAAGAGTTGACGTTCGAAAGTCTTTATGCTCCCTGCTACCAAACAAGCTGGTAGGGGTAAACGTTTCATTACTTTTCTGATTCATTAGACCATTTCTCGTGAGTAATGAACTAAGAACAAATCTGACAAAATTGGTCGGACTAGCTTACATGATTAAGGGACAAATAATGTACGAGCTTGTGAAAAATTTTAATTTTCACATACAAATAAAGTTGGATGTGCTGTCGGCCCTGTTGGTAGGATTGGAAATAGATTTGTGTAGACAAATTACTGGGATATGAGTTTTATTATGGTTGGAGGTCTCCAATTTGCAAAGAAAGAACTATTTTTTGGGCTACATACACTCGGCTCCAATAATTAATGTGTTGGTTTTGTACATCTAAACTTAGTACTTTTTTTGGGTATTAAAAAGTATAATTTCTCCCAAAAAAAGAAGGTACGATAAGACACGAGATTAAGTATAATTAAGTGCTCTTCCAAACAAAAATTGTATTTTCGGGAAATGGAAAATAAAAAAGCACCGCGTGGTGTCCTTTTTGGCCTCTTAAGGAAATATCATCGAGGGACAACTTTGCACGATAGACAACGAGACCAGACTAACTTTTATAGTTATACGTTAGAGTTATAAATATTATATATTAAGAGCCCAATTTGGATTTTCCATTAGTTTCCTGTTATATGTAATCTGTAATTTTTCATCCTTGAATTTTAAGAGCCCAATTTGGATTTTCCATTAGTTTTCAAGTTTGAGCTCCAGAAACAAGTTCATGCTAGACACACGTACCTCCACTTTAAAAACAAACTTTACTAGTTCTTCCTAGCTGTCAATTCTAGGCAACCGGCCAGAGGCAACGGCCTCACCGGCCTCTAGTGAAGCTCGTCCCTATCGACCACTGGCTAGGTTGGCCTCGCCCTACCACTAGCGAGGCCAAGCCTTGCCCAACAACGTTGAGGTCAAGCTTTGCCAAGGACAGGTGAGGCATGCCCTTCCCAGAGCATGGCAAGATTCTTATTGACCCTCACCTTAGGCCGGTCGTCAAGTTCTAGCAACTGGCTAGATAAAGAAGGGAAGAAAAGAACAGAGAAAAAGAAAGAAAATAATATATATGTATTTGAAAAACATTAAAATACCACTAAAAATAATCAACATCATTGCCGGCCATGTCATATAGGATGGTTGGCATCCATACCAGCGATTTCAAGCAAAAATTGGCCAGGTGGACTAAATTGGTGAAAATGCAAAATGTTTAAGTCTCAATTAGTAAAATAGATATTTTTTAAGACTGAGTTGGTATAAATATTATAAGTTTATGACTTTATTGATAATTTTCTCACGTAATTCATGTGATGCCCAGAGTCCACGTTGCTTCTGCTATATATGCTTGTTCTATCCCAAGACCTCAATCTCCTAATCTAATCAACCTAGGCCAATCTACAGACGCTATCAGTAAGCACATCATCGGCCGAACAAGTAATTCAACCCTTCTTCTAGGGAGCAGAATTGCTAATGATGCATGATCATGCAAATACTCTTCGACGATGTATACAGTATAGCTAACTCCACCGAAATGCATCAGTGGTCGTCACAGGTTCTAGGTGGCCACCGCAATTGTTACTCTTATCTTAGCATAGTACAAGAGTTGGTTCTCATGGCGTAGCATTTTCATTCTATGTGGCACACCAACTGCGCACACAGACTTGGTGAGCCTCATATGACGAGCTGAAGGTGAAGAGGAGCATTTCAATCGTTCACCTCCACGTCGGCCATCATCGGATGCTTGGCCACAGTTCGCCGGCCCGACTGGAGTTAAGAAGTACCGTAGCCAGATTTATCGTCTACAGATTCACATGTGCACATAAATAAACACCCTATGGGGTAATCCTGCGGGATGATGTACGTGGAAGAGACTACTTGCCTCCATTCATGGTTGGTGGACCTTACGAATTAAAGTTTGGATGTCTTTTTACCCGCTAGGGGAAAAAGAGAGAAATTTTACGCACGCCAACCCCGATTAAGTTGATCTCCAGTATTAGTTGATGCAATCACTTCTTACGATAGGATACCTTTGGCATACGACAATTGCGATGGTGACTTGAGAAGGTCGGCCCTCCAATTGAGACCTCTCAATCCCTCGATCCAACGAAAAAGGACCAACCATTACATAGGAGACTAAGTCGCCGTCTTTGTTTTTTCTTTTGGCAAAATATTTCTCTTTTCCCCCACTTTAGATAAGTTCTAAGTTATCATCTCTTAAAATAGATAGACAACAAACTAGAGAAGGAACAAGAATCGGCTTAGATGTAAGAGAGTAGTTCTATATACCAACGCTGAAAAGATTACCGATCATTTGTTTACCATGATAAACAGTATTTATTTGTATCCGTCGTCCGTAGAGAGAGAAAGGGAGATTAATATTAAGTTTCGAACAGACAACCAAACATCATCTTGAAACAAACAAGAATAAAGGGAATGATGTGAAAAGAGAGGAGATGGACAAAAAGAAAAAGGCGAAATTGGAACGTTAGACTTTTTACTTTGCATCCAAATTATATCTGATTCCGTCAATTAATGATTTTAAAACTGATGAACTAAAACATCACGAAAGCGTTCATTCTATGGTCCGTACAAAGTCATGTCCATATCTCACTTTGTTCCATATGGCTTTATGCATGCACCAACACCGTAAGCTATCTTGTGATTCTTTGCTTGTTTTGATTGGCATGGAAGAGAAATGATAGAAACTGAGATTGCCTTTCGATTCAGATGGTTGAGGCAGAATTAGCCCTTGATTCTTCTCCGTTATTCCATCTTTCTATTTGTTGATATCTTAGGATGCCAGCTTGACCTTTTCTTCTGGTTTAATCTGTAATTAATCTGTTCCTAACCTTCTTATTATTCTGAATCAACCGTAAAAATGAAATGCCGAGAGAACCATATAATGGGTAGAAGACATGTATATTGAGGATCCATTTGTTTCACAAAAAGACCAACAATTTAGGTAAATTGCATAGTCATGTAAAGAATATACAGGTTTGAAGAGACCCCATTGGATTGTTGAAGCAATCTCGATTCTTGATTGTTTCCTGGACAGTAAGTTAAAGGAAGGTAGAAAGCATCTATGCGTTATCCTGCAGGCTACTCTTAAGAAAAGGACCTCCCTTCGATCCAATTGCAAGCAATTTCTCATCATACCAACTACCTTACAAAAGGAAGAGGTTGTGTGTTTGTTCTCTTCTCAAACCAAATAGCCTGAATCAATTTCCTCATTACTCAGCATGGCCGAATCGCTCCTTTCTAGCATTGCAGAGGGTGCGCTAGGGAAGATAGCATCACCGGCGATCCAAAAAGCCATCGCAATTTACGATGTCGAAAATCAAATCCACGAGCTTAGAGAGACGTTGACCGCCATTAAGGCAGTGTTGGAAGGTGTTGAGGATCAGCAGGAGAAGAATCCCGGTCTGCGAGTGTGGTTAGATCGGCTCCAACATGTATTATATGATGTGGAGGATGTGCTCGATGAGATCGAGTGTGAAGCCTTGCGGAAGCAGGTAATTAGTCGACACGTGGGCGTCAAAGGGAAGGTACGTCGCTTCTTTTCCCTCTCTAATCCACTCGTGCTCCGTGTGAAAATCAGTAGCAAAATCAAGGAGATTCAGGAGAGGATCTCCAAAATCTCCACCGAGAAAGATCAGTTCGATCTTGATAAGTGGAGTGCGGACAACAGTGTGGCACATGTGCGGTCACCAGAGATGCCTTACTCGTTCGTGAACAAATCAAATGTTGTCGGAAGAGATGGGGATAAAGAAAAGATTATTGCGATGTTAATGCAGCCAGATGACAAGAAGCTCTCTGTGATTCCCATCGTTGGAATGGGAGGTTTGGGCAAGACGACACTTGCTAAATTAGTTGTCAACGATGATGGCGTGAAAGAGCAATTTGAGCCGCGGCTATGGGTGTCTATGCCTGAGAAGTTTGATTTAAAGAAAATTATTGAAAGAATTACTAATGATGCAACTGGTCAAAGCTTGAGTGACCTTGATATTCAGCGGCTGCACGCTTGTTTACGAGACAAGAAATACCTACTTGTCTTGGATGGTGTATGGAGCATGGACTATCATAGATGGGAAGAATTGAGAGATTTATTGAGCGTTGGAGCTGGTGGAAGTAAGATAATTGTGACGACACGCGATTCGAGAGTTGCTTCTCTAATGGGTACCTGTCGCGACCTCCCCGAAGGTGCACCACCTAGGGTTCGGCTAATGGTTTGTTAAGTATGACTTAACTTGAGTTCTCCCAAACTCGGACCAATTCACGACTTTGGTTTCACTTTCTTTAAACATGCAAGATATTCAATTTGGAGCCGCCACTAACCTATTTATGGTGGGTCGGTTAGAAACCCATGTAAGGCATCGGGAGTCATGCCTTACTCCTACGAACCAGAGATCTAGGACTCGGGGACTTGGTTACGCTAAATTACTTTAACGCCCTTTCGGTACCTTTTCATTATTTTCAAAACCTCGTAGGCAGTTTAGATTCATTTTAATTCTACTCCTAACATGCAATAGTGATCACACGTATACTCAAATAAAAATTCAAGAATGGAATGAAATAATAAAACAAATCAAATCGAATAAAATCTAACTAAAATCGAATCGAATCAAATCAAATCAAATCAAATCAAATCACATCTAATCAAATCTAATCTAACAAAATCAAATAAAATTAATCTAATAAAATCAAATAAAATCTAATCTAATAAAATCAAATAAAATCTAATCTAATAAAGTTGGATAAAATCTAATCTAACAAAATCAAATCCAAATAAAATCTAATTTCTAATCTAACGAAATCAAATAAAATCTAATCTAATAAAATACCAAAGAATCTAATAAAATCTAACAAAATAAAATAAGATATGCATGAAAATCAACAAATCTAATGCAATATATGAAATGCAATTTTTTTTGGAATTTTTATGATTTAATTAGCCTAATTATCCATAGCTAAATATTACCTAATCTAAATTAGGAAACCAAATATATATCAATTCCTAATTTAAACTAGAATCTACTCAACCAAGAATAATATCCTAGAATGCAATCTAGCTAAAAAAATCTTAACAAAAATATCTAATATGTAATCTAAACTAATTATGCAAATTAATCTAAACGTGAAAGTTAAACTAAACATGCAATTATCTAAATGTGAAACTTTAAATCTAAATATGCAATTTATAATGTAAACGTGCAATTAATCTAAACATGCAATTCTTAATATAAACGTGCAATTAATCTAACTATGTAAGTAATTTAAACATGCAAAAAAAAGGTAAAATAAATTAAAATCAAATCAATTCTAATAGCACCAAGATTCACCAACAAAGGTTCGCGCATAAAAATCGATAAATTAATCTTAAGCCTTAAAGATTAATATATCAATTTTATAGATTCCCGCTCAATTAATTATTCCATCTAAAGCCTTATAGATAGAATAAAAAATTATGCACGGTTGCGAATCGGAAAACAAATTCCAATTGATCATGCACATCACCCAAATCAAGCAAATTAAGCAACAACATGCTACTAATCAAATATTCAAATCAACTTGGGAAAAAGAATTTTTTTACCAAATCTTTGGGATCATCTCTCCAAATTTAAACCGATTGCATCAAACAAGTGCAGCGGCTAGAGGTAACGCTCGGCGTTGAAGTGGCCAATCACGCGGCTTGAGTGAGAAGCTGCGAGAAAACAACAAATTCCAACAAATCCTGATTAGTTCGATGAACAAACAACAAAATCAGGGAAAAAACACAAGTAATTTATAAGTGCTTATCTTTTTTCGGAACAAAAAACTTGCTCGCTTGTGTTGCCATTAGTAGTAGCACTTGGAACCTCAGAGCGTAAACAACGGCCACGTGGGATAAGCGACGTCGAAGTGAAGAACCTAATTTGGTGATTGCTTCCATGTGTTCTCCTCAATATTTGGTCGTCAATAGTGAAGACACGCCAATGCCGCGGATCAATTCAGCAACGACTTGGCACGACTACTTGTGAATTCGGTGTGGTCCCTTGACGGTGTCGGTCGCAGCGCGTCGGATGCAGTAACGTTGGTGTTGATCCGCAGGTCAATCGGTGGAGGGAATGCAGTGGCAGCAGCACGAAGGAAGACTTGTCATGGGGTTGACTAAAATTGGCATGAAGTCACAGCCATGAACAAAAAAAATCGACGTGCCCCCCTTTCTCTCTTTTTGATTTTTCCGCCCCTTGTGTTTTCTCTCAATCTCTCTGAACGAGTTGCCGATCCTCCTTTGAGTCCTCACGTGTTTCTCTCGTCTCTCTCTTTGTCTCTCTCTCTCTCTCTCTCTCTCTCTCTTTTTCTCTCTTTTCTGTGCGCCTCTTTTTTTTTTTTTACCGAGTAGCCCCCTGGACGCCCTTATGCAGGAAAGGGATAATCCCAAAATTCGGTCAAATCTTGGGAAAGATTTGACCGAGAGTTATATTTTCCAAAGATCCCTTTTTTAGCACATGAAGTTCTCTTTTTGCATGTTTTCTTATTCTAAACCAAATATATCACCAATATATGCCCCGATATTCCTTTCCCTGCCACAATCTGAAGGTATATCCTAACTGATAATTTTCCTGATATGCAAAATACCCCTATTAACTATATGCAAATAATAAATAAAAAATTAAATAAAGAAAATAGAGAAAACAAAAGGCGCAAAAATTTAGGTGTCAACAGTACCCATCCGGCGCATAATCTACAAGGTCTTTCTTATGAAGACTCCGTGGCTTTGTTTAGAAGATTGGCATTCGTCCAAGGGGAAAATGAGCAAGATCCTAAACTCATTGAGATTGGAAATGATATTGTTAAAAAATCACAAGGAGTGCCTCTCCTTGTTAAAGTTTTGGGGAGTCTACTTCGCAAAAAGCATGAAGAAGGGTATTGGGGAAATATAAGAGACAGCGAAACATGGGACATTGAAGGAGTAGAAAACAACGTTCTACAAGTACTTAAGATTAGCTATGATAATTTACCATCCCACTTGAAACGTTGTTTTTCTATCTTATCACTTTTCCCCAAAGGATATCAAATGGATGCTCCTATCATAGTTTTGCAATGGATGGCTTTAGGATTCATCAGTTCGACAGGGGAAAAATCAGCATTGGAAGACACTGGGGATGAGTATTTCAGAGACTTGAGGAGTAGATGTTTGATCCAAGAAGTTGATCAACAGGAATCAATATCATCATTTGAAATGCATGATTTAGTCCATTCTCTTGCAATGAGTGTGGCACAAAATTATTGCTCTACTGTTGATTTAAATACTCAAGAGATTTCAGAAAAAGTTCGGCATGTTTCGATCCCTACTACTTCGTTAGAGGAAATTTCATACTACGATGGAGTCCCTCCTTTTCTGAGAAAGAAAACTTCAAAGAGGTTGCGTGCAATTATGTTCCAATACAAGGTCGATGATGGAGTTATCACTAGAAAGTTTGTGGAAACATGCATCTCCAACTGTAAGCACTTACGGTTTTTAGATTTACGAAACAGTAGCTTTGAGGAGCTTCCAAGTTCCATATGCAACTTGAAGCAATTGAGATCATTACTTCTTGTTGACAACAAGCGGTTGAACAAGCTTCCAGATACCATTTGCGAGCTACAGAGTTTGCTAGAGTTAAACGTCAGTGTATGCTCGGAGCTAGGCGAGCTACCCAAGAATGTGAATAGACTCGTCAATCTTAGATTTTTATACATAACGACAAAGCAGAAGAGTCTGCAAAAAAGCAAAATACAACATCTGGAAAACCTTCAATTTTTGGGACTCGACGGATGCCAAAATCTCCAAATTTTGTCTGAAGGTGCTTGCCGATGGACGCGCCTTCGGGAATTAGAAATTACAGATTGTGGGGGACCATTATCGGTGCCTTTTGGGGAATTAATCTCCCTAAAGCGCTTGAATATTGACAATTCCTCGCTCATGTTGATCCCGGACATAAACTCCAACTTTCCTTCAAGTCTTCGTATATTTTCAATAACAAATTGCATACAAGCGTCGGAGTTGCTCCAATGTCTCAGTGAATCCGCCTGTGCTTTGGAAACGTTTGCCATCTACGATTGCCCGACCTTCACGGCTATACCTGAATGGCTGCTCAACCATACCCGTCTCAGGGAAATTCGCTTGATCCGGTGTCCCCACTTGTCGTCCATGCCGCAAGGAATCCGGTCCCTCACTGCCCTCAGAGAGTTGCGCATGGAACATTGTGGTGAGCTGAGCAGAAGGTGTGAGCCACGAACTGGTGAGGATTGGCAGAAAATCGCTCACATTCCTCGAATCGAACTTGATTTGATTAAGATACAATGGACGGATGTATAGGTACGCATCTATCATCCTCCCCCTTCATTTCTTCTTCGTTCTTAGATAGAAGATAGCGGTCCATTGAGAATCGCTTCTTGTACTATTTTTTTTCCTGACTTCTTGCTGACAATGCATCATGCACATAATATTGACATCTTTAACTCTATGCTTGGGAAAATTTTCGCACAAGTCCTAATTTCTGTGTACCATCTGCCATATTAAAAGTAAAACTTTATTTTTTAATGATGGACTCTCGTTTTCTGCTTTTACTTTAGAATATTCGAATCTGACGTAACTTTTTTGAATTTGAATTTGAATTTTTTTGATGATTATTGTTGAAGAAGCTACGTTAAAAATGTTATTACTCAACCATGTTCACATCTCCAGGAGCCGTTATATATCAAATGATAGCTTGAATGTAATTTAATTAACTAAATTTGTTGCAAATGTCCCAAAAGCACCAGTAAAGTTTATTGGCAATATCAAAAAGAGATTATGACATATTTGGAAGAAAGCTGCCTATATAAGAAACTTTGGAACTGCTTTGATTTCTAAAAACATTTTCGAGTTTTTTCTATCTTTTTATCAAAATTTAAGGTAGAAACAAATTAAGCAAAAGTAAATGTTTTCTTTCTGAGTGCAACATGGAGAAAGTACATATGTTCCATCAAAATCGAAAAATAGGTGGCCTCCCAAAACTCCCTTGTTAAGTCTATGGGTTTGATCCGAGAACAGCTTCCCTCAATTTAATTTGACAATTGTTGAAAAGAATCAAATGCATTTTCAAGACAACTTTTCATTCTCGATCAAATGGAAGCGAATATAATTCATTGTAGAAATATCAAAATGTCTTGAATCTGATTTGTTACATCAAAATGGTTGCACATATCTATGTTCACTATCCTTTAAGGTGATGCGGTTCAACTTCTAGACCATTTGCTGATAATGTTTTGCAGTATAATTATCTTTTACTTCTTTAATATTTTTTTACCTTACACAATCAGACATTATTCATATCTTCTACAAAATGACGTGTGAAAGTAACCGGTGCCAACAACATTCTTTTGAAGAATACTAGCATAGTCCCACAAACGACGCATGTGAATGAATTCATGGCCATAGAAATGCTTTCCAAACAGCAAAGCACAATGTATTTTTAGAATATCTAAGAATGACAATTTTAAATGAAACCACGACATATGCCATAATATTATGTTATAAATATTCTAAGATACTTTCCTTTTATTTTTTTCTCTCAAGCGCAGATGAACTTCCATGATCTATTTGCCATGCCACGTGGATCTTCACAAAAATTCGGCCGTGCACTCTGCTGATCCTTCTCAATCTCTTTCATTTCCAGGGATGAAAACAATGGCCATTGATATTGTAACTTTTACTTGCTTTCCTCGAGTGTGTGTTGTTCTATATCATTTGCTTGTGTTTGTATTGCAAATTTCTCTATGGAGAAAATACCCTATCTGTATTGTATAAGACCAACTTAAGCATTGTCTTGATCTCGATTTTCGTAGAACGGTATCTTTCATTCACGAGCAGGGAATTGAATCACGATGCACCATCAAATCTATTTTTATTATATTAGTGTCAGTTATTCAATCTTATTGTATGTTGCTGCGGTAAGAGTTTCCAAAGAAAAATACATTTAAACATCGTACTTTTTTCTCATTTTTATTTTGTTTCCAAGAATAATTTGACTTCAGAACTTGGGTGTGCATTTCTGATGATTTTGATCTAGAGAGAACTCCCAATAGATTCTATTAGTCAGGCTTGATCAAAATTCTAGCTGTTATTGCATATCTAAGACACTGAGTAATCATTGACCCAGTTGAGATAATTAGCAAAAGATAAGGAACTTCTCCTCGTGCTCGACTATCCATAGGACAATGGTCATGCTCACAGCAAGTGGAATGAAAACTAGATATCTGTTCATGGCGCAGAGGGGAGTTGTCTAGTTGCGACATATCGCACTCATGAAACCGCTTCCCCAACGGGTTTCATATTAGCGTTCGAGTTCAAAGACTTTCTTTTCAGGACACTCTCTTGCTTCAAATGGGCATTCCAGCGCAAGCAAGTTGATGCACGTTTTATCAATAAACAAAACCGTCGAGAAATGTAAGGGAGCTCTCTTGTTGCTCTGAAGTCTCTTTGGGGCTTCCTTCGTGCTCGATCAACAATGACGAACATCGATAAGAGACAACAGCAATGTACGAGATATAAAACGTTATTCTTCCTCTTCTTCTTAGATGTCCGTCGAATGAAAATCGAGCTGTCGAAAAGAAGCTGAAGTTTGGTAAGGCCTTGCTATTAAAAAATGCATCATTAAGTGCACGATCTTTGCTTCATGAATGCCACAGAGTGTGAGTATCTCACAGTATATTGAAACATTGAAGCCTTGTCTAGTTCCATGGAAAATAAATCTACAAATGTATTTTTATTCTCAGCATTCACTTTTTGGAAATGAAAGAGAACTAGATAGATGAGAAATATCTTACCGTGAATTTGGTTCGAACAATTTCGATTTAAATTAAATATATTGATTGTTAGCATATCACATCATCTGTCTTGTCTAAGAATTCTTTCATCAAACCCCAGGACACATGAAAATGTACCTTAATGCTCCCTACTATAGTACTATGTGCTGTAATTGTACGCAAATTTATAAGTCGAAGCTGATGAAATTCACACGTACATTTATCCAGTAAGCCATCAGCTCAGAAAAATCTTTATTTTTCCCTCCCTCTCTCTCTCTCTCTCTCTCTCTCTCTCTCTCTCTCTCTCTCAAGTGCAAATAGATTCAAGAAATTTGATGTTCGTCACGTAGTCGTACTTGAAGCCATGCTAGTTTGGCATCGACTAGGGGTGCAAAGGGACCACTTCTAGCGGTACTATGGACTCGGTTCAGGCTTTATCCCATAATCTTTTGTTTTCTTATATATTTCTTAAAATACTTTTCATCAGTAAATTTCAAATGCTTGCACACAACCATCAAATAACTAAAGCAAAGTAACATAAAATTCATAAATTTCATCAAAAGAAACGAAAGGTTTGCACATCTTAGCTTTAACACAAGATAATTTTTTATATCGTATAGTTTGATGTTTAATTAATTATCTTCTATAAGATCGTTCATGTTCACAAATCATAAGTCACTTGTCTTTAAACGTCAAATTTTATTAATTTTTTCCTAATTCTAGATAAGTTTTATTTGTTTAAAGTATTTTTGTCCGGGCCGGGCTTATTCAGGCCCAAACATCTTAAGCCCGAAAGTCAGGCTAGTTTGATCCGCCTTTTTGGGCCTTCGGGACCATTTTGTGTGTGTGTGTGTGTGTGTGTGTGTGTGTGTGTGTGGGCATCCTTAGTTTCAACGCCCTTTAACTGCAAATTAAAAAATTGACCGCCTAAAGACTAGGGGTGTGCAACCGGACCGGGTAAACCCTGTTCCCGGACCGGCCCACCCTGAAAACAGGGTCGGGAACAGGGTCCAATGCAAACAGGGTCGGGTACAGGGTCCAAAAAAGAGGAACCGGTTAAAACAGGGTCGGGTACAGGGTCCAGGTGTGGAACCTACCCTGAACCTTGGACTCTGTTTCTGATCATTATAAAATAAATTTTATTTAATAAAAACTCCGATTTTATAATTAAATAAACTTATTAAATCATAACTTTTTTATATTTTTTTGAAACATGGTTTCTTGTTGATGTTTCTTTATACATGAATTTTAGTTTTTGTTAGAGATTTTGTACCACGTGGATTGATTCGCCTGATTTCATTTTTAGATGATGAGTTATGTTGGTTTCACTTTTGGAGAACTTATACTTGCGCTATAAATTTGTTAACCATTTTAGACAAATAAAAAGTTTCATGTAATATTATGGCAATGAGAAAAATATTAGGTTCATGTTTGTTATCAATATATATGTAATGTTATGGTTTTTGCTTTATCTTATGATTTTGTTTATGATAATTTGCTTTGTGGATCCTTAATTTTTGTTTAATCAAAGTGTTTACTTATTTATTAATTATAAGTGATTAATGTTACAATATAAATTAGATGAATTATGTTATTTTCTCGCATATTAATATAAAATTCGAAGTTGTATATTATGAGCAAAACAGGTTCCAAAATAAAACAGGGTTGACCCTGTTCCCGGACCGAAAAAACAGGGTGGGTAGGGTACAGGGTCCAATGCAAATAGGGTAGGGTACAGGGTCCAAAAAATGGGAACCGGTTATAACAGAGTCGGGTACAGGGTCCATGTCTGGAACCTACCCACCCTGTTTTTGCTCACCCCTACTAAAGACCCTATGCCTCCATTAAGAAGTAATTTCTATTTACGGGTTGATTCTAAAATATTATAATGTGATTCTATATTGTTTTTGTAAACTCCCAATGTGATTTTACAGCGTCTGAGCAATATATGAGTCAAAACGTAATCATGCTTCAAAAACATTCTAAGATTTTTCCGTCGAACTAATGAGGACAATCGAATTCGATTAGGAAACGAAAGGGTTTAGTTGTGAGTCAGGATCCACAATAATGAGAAAAAAAAAGAGCTTCCGAGTAAAAGTGTATCTAAGAAAACATATTGATGCATGGTATCTCGGGCATGGTATCTCGGACATCCCATACTTCATCTTGTGATGTCGATGTCCGAGAGCTCGAGTCCGTGCCCATTGACAAACCCAATCAAAGCTCATTTTTTTTTCTTAAGTAATTTATATTAATGAATTTTCGAGTCTGCTTATGTTAATATTCCACGTCACTGCATTAGGAAACTATTTTTATGTAGTACCCTCTGGCATACCTCATTATTCTCTGCCATTTGCTGCGATTTTTTCCTCATTTTACGTACGTTCGAAAGTTAAGGAATTTTAATAGCGAAAAATGGACTGGTCAAATGCCTGTGTTGTCTGACCAAAAAAACAAAAATGCCTGTGTTGTACAGCTGCGGCAATTTTTATATCGATGGGGCTATTTTTTTAGACGTGCACGCACACACGATGCGAGCGTGGAAGTTACCGTCGATCTTTTTTTCTGTACGATGATTTAAAAGATTATCGAGGTCAATAGTATCCGAAAAAGTATTACTTTTCTTGAGATTTCAGGTAAAAGAAGTCATACGCATGCGAGTAAATTAATTGAAAAAAAGTAAATTATGTGATTTGAGCTCATACGCATGTGAGAGCAAAAAAGAACATGATGAGACCTGAGAGAAATATGAATACAAATGTGAGGATTTTCATTTAGCCATTGCTAGCAAAATGCATTCCATATACTTCTGAAATTAGGAATCGCTTTTCCTTTTATGATATTATGTATGATGTTGCTATTGGAAGTTAAACCTGTCACTAAGCACGTGTTGCACACATGCCTCTGCTCTATATTATTTTTATTTTTTGGGTAAATTATATTACTTTTATTTTGTATCTTAACTTTTCGCTAACTTTTCCTCGATAGTTTCTATCCTCGCTGTCAAGCACGAGCCAAACAGTTCCTTATAACTATAAATCTGTGAGAAGAATTGATCATTCAAATTGAAAAATTGAGAGAATATAAATCTGAATCGAGCAATCACTTTAGATTTAAATAATAATGACCCCTTGCGCCTCTTGACTACAAAAACACTCTATGGCGATGTGAATTATTTTTATTTGGGGGTTGTTTTAAGGCTATGGCGCTGTGAATTACATTATAGAAAAAGTACTATTAGATCACATAACGTGAAGTTTGAGCTTTCAAGGAACACATATTGGTGGTGTCCAATCGTAGGATATGATTCTCATTCGCTCTAACTTTATGTTAAATCGTTAGGTATAAATCCTCATTCACTCCCACTTTATGCCAAACCCTAGAATATGATGTTCATGTGATGTAATATTAAAGTTCGCGTCTCAAAATGGGATTGACTGCCTTTGACTTCCCTCAGAAGTGCTTAAAAACCGACGCTCCACAAGGATCGACAAATGACCTCGATAGCTTGACCTTGCGATTACAATTCACATGTAGCGGCTCCAATGGTAAACCCTGTCCCTTATGGGAAGAAATAACCACCCAATCATCTCATCTGTATGAAACTATTCTCAGATAAATGTTTGGAATCGCTCTTTACCCGAGGTTAGCAACTGATGTTTTTTGTCTTCTACTGCCTCAAGGACTCTCGGATGATGCTTTTCCATCTCGCCCCGTGCATCATGTCCAGTGATGCTTGATTCTCAAGCTTGCTTTTTACGATGTTGTCAATGATTTTGTTGGTGTCTGTCTTCTTCTTGGAATTGGCTTTACATAGTTTTGCGTTCAGGTGCTTGCTTATGTCTCTGGTGTGCTTTTCCATCTCGCCCCGTGCATCATGTCCAGTGATGCTTGATTATCAAGCTTGCCTTTTTTCAATGCTGTCAATGATTTTGTTGGTGTCTGGCTTTTTCATGGAATTGGCTGTACATAGTGTTGTTTTCAGGTGCTTGCTTATGTCTCTCGAGTCCATGATGTCGAGCTTCCGCAAGAATGTGTAGACCATGAAACTCTTGGCACTTGATGTGGCATAAGAAGAACAACTCTTTATTTGTCCATCTATCTAACTATTTGTTTTATGGGGACCCTAGCGTTGGAGGGCAAATCCCATATTAAGCCAGGATTAGAAAGTCATAAAATTTTAAAAAGAGGTCTCCATACTTTGATATTGTAATTCAATCCCATGATTGCGGAGCTCCCTTCTAGATTTTTTAGGGAAAATCCGATGAGCTGCTACTATATGTATGTGAATGTTTGAGCTCAGTCATCTAGACCTATCAAACTTATTTATTATATCATATTCGGGTAGGTCAAGTATAGATCCAACTCAGATTGACCTGATGACTTGTACTTGACTCGATCAGATTTGAACCCAATGCATATCCAATCTATCTCACCATGCTGAGGTTGTGACCCACCACTATGGAAGTCACCATCGCCAGATCCATGATCACTCGAGGCCAGCAACCTCCATAGCTGCGATGGTGGGCTTGGCGCCTTCACATTGTTCGATATCATAACCACGGAGGGAAAATATAAAAAATTGATAGAGCATGAAATTTGTATTTTACTCTTGATTGCATTAAAAAAACATGTAAATATGGAAAATAGGAGAAAACCAAATTAACTAATATGATATAACTAACCAAATTAACTAATATGATAGTAATAGGAAAAACAAATATAAATGATTTTGATAAAATTTGATAAATTTAGTTAATTAGATATAACTAACTATAATATTTTAAAAAATAGACACAAATTAGATAAATAGGGAAAATGCCTCATCAGAGAACGTATTACACCATGATAATGAAAAAAAAACAATATTATACTCAGGCAAACATATTTTGCTTTGGAATTGATTCTACATTTATAACCCAAAAGCATACAATAGTGCAAAATCTTTGTTTTTTTTTTTTCTAAGTTTTTGCATCCACTGAGGGGCAACTATATTAAAGTTTATAGACTACAAAATTTCCCTATTATTTACACATCCGTACTTTAAGGAATCACATGCTAGTTTGGCCTAGACCTTTGCCCCTATAAGTGTAAGCCTGAATGAGCACTAGCCTATGCTGTGGTGCGAGGTATATTTTTATGCTGGGATGCTTTTAACGCTAACCATCCTTTATTGGATCGCATAATGTAAAGTTTGAGCTTTGAAGGAATATCTATTGGTGTCAAATCTTAAGATATAATTCTCATTCGCTCTAACTTTATATCTAACTTTATGTAAAATCATAAGGCATGAATCCTTATTCGCTCCAACTTTATGTCAAACCCTGGGATACGATGCTCAAGTGATGTAATATTAAAAGTCGCTTCTCAAAATGGGATCAACTGGTTTTGGCTTCCCTCAGAAGTGCTTAAAAATGACACTCCACAAAGATCAAGAAGTGACCCGGATAGCTTAACCTTGTATTTACAATTCAAATGTATGGTAAACCCTGCCCCTTATGGGGAGAAATAACCACCCAATCATCTCATATGTAAGAAACTATTCTCAGATATATGTTTAGAATCTCTTTCCCATTTTACCTGAGGTTAGTGACTGATGTTTCTTGTCTTCTACAGCCTGAAGGGACTTTTTGGTGATGCTTTTCCATCTCCCCCCGTGCATCACGTCCAGTGATACTTGATTCTCAAACCTGCTTTTTTGGATGCTGTCAATGATTTTGTGGGCGTCTGTCTTTTTCTTAGAATTGGTTTTACATAGTTTTGCGTTCTGGTGCGTGCTTATGTCTCTCGAGTCCATGATGGCGAGCTTCCGCAAGAATGAGTAGACCATGCCCTTGACGTGGTATAAGAAGAACAGCTCGTTATCTGTGCATCTATCGAACTATTTGTTTTTTGGGGACCCTGGCATTGGAGGGCAAATCGCATAATAAGCTAGGATAAATAAGTCACGAAATTTTAAAAAGAGGTCTCCCATTAACTTCAATATTGCAATTCAATCTCACTATTGCGGAGCTCCCTACTAGATTTCTAAGGAAAAATTCAAGGAGCTGCTACTATATGTATGCAAATGTTTGAGCTCAGCCATCGAGACATGCCGAATGTAATTATTATACCGACTCAAATTGATCCAGTGACTTGTACTTGACTTTACTAGATTCGGACCAAACACATATCCAATCATAGATCTTCTTCCCCTCGACGGCATTGACAGTGCCGCCAAGAGCCCTCGATGTTGTGCCTCCACTAGTCGGCGACACCCTCCCCCTTTGTCCGCTCGACTTTTCTGGCGCCTCTCCATCTATGTCAACTACTGAGAGGTGTGACCCACCGCTATGGAGGTCAACACCGCCAGATGCATTATCACTCGAGGCCAGCAACCTCCATAGCTGCGGTGGTGGGCTTGGTGACTTCTCAATGTTCAATATAAGAACCACAGAGGGAAAATATAAAACTTTTGATAGAGCATGAAATTTATATTTTACTCTTAATTGCTGAAAAAGAACGTGTAAAGATGGAAAACAGTAGAAAATTAAATTAACTAATATACTAGTAATAGAAAATTAAATATTAATAATTTTGATAAAATTTTATAAATATAGTTACTTAGATAGAACTAACTAGGATATTTCTAAAAAAAAAGACACAAATTAAATAAAAAGGGAAAATGCCTCAATCAGAAAACTTGTTGCACGATTAGACTTAAAAAATGATATTGTGCTCAGGCAAACATATATTGCTCTTGAAGGGATTCTATAGTTATTTTCCCATTCTTGATAGGATCTGTGCACGAACATAAAAAAATAGAGAATAAAAGCGAGAAAGAGGAAATTGATGCACATTATTTTATTTTAATTCACCCATAAACTAAAGTTACATTCAATAGAGAATTTCACTATAATTAGCATCCCACACCTTTTATCACATCTCTTAATGACAAGAGAAGGAGAATATATATACTTTACAGTTATTTACGGCCAAAAACCAAAATATTAATAAAATACGGGCTCAAAATATAAAAGCCCTTTGACGTCACAGGGTGCTGCCCTTTACAACTCTTGTGCAGGCGGCCCTTGCCTACTCATCAAGGAGCAAGACCTGTGTGCATTCCTGTCAATCTGGGTGATTTTCGGGTTGGGCAATTCATTGTGCCCAGCCCTAGTGCAATTTAACTAAATTGTGTGCAGTATTCTGATTCCCTATCTAGTTCTTCAACTCTTGGAATTTGGATGTTACTAAAAAATAGAGAACCAAACCGCCCAATAGATGTGCTGCTCTTTTTGAGAACTGGTAACTGCAGGAACTTAAACCGGTTCCTATGATAGGTTTGTCCAGCCCCTAATTCTACTTTAAATCCATGTTCACTCCAAGCGCTAATAGATGCCGTACTGACTTTTGCTCACGATGAATACATGTGCAGTATAACCATTTCCACGTGGGGGCATCCGAATTCCAGAAACAATTATTCGATTTTGGCCTAAAGGCCTAAGTTTTCGACCATAAGTTTCCTAACTTAAGATTGCGTTAATGATAAATGATAATTCTTCTTGCTAGGGATTGTGCTTAATGTTTTGTATGTTGTTTCCTTCGATTTTATGTCGATGGTTATTATTCGAATAATCAAGCGTCTACTTTACATCGAAAAGTCCAACCACAATGCTCAAAATTTGGGGCGGGAATTACGCAGCTATTGTTACCTAAACCAACATTTAGCAGAGCTTTTGCTGCTGTTGGCAGGGGCCCAGCATCGACGTGGAATCGTCCATTATAAAAGGAACTGGTGTTGATCTGAAATGCAGACATCGAGGCGTTCTTGTTCAGACCATCCAATTCTCCAAGCCAAATAGCCAAGAGCCAATTTCCTCCACCATTTCAGCCGATTGCCTCCTCGGAAAGACATGGCAGACCCCTTTAACCTCGCAGAGGGTGTGCTTGGGAAGATAGCCTCCCTCGCCGTTCAAGAAGCCGTCGAGATTTATGGGGTCGAGAACGAAATCAGCGAGCTTAGAGACACGCGGACTGCCATTGAGGCAGTGCTGTTGGGCGAAGATGATCAGCAGGCGAAGAACCCCGGACTGCAAGTGTGGTTAGATGGGCTTCAAGACATCTTGTACGATGCGGAGGATGTGCTCGATGAACTCGAGTGCGAAGCCATGAGGAAGCAGGTGGCAAGTCGCTATGGGGAAGAAGTCAAAGAGAAGGTATGCCACTTCTTTTCCCTCTCTAATCCACTGTTACTCCGTGACAAACTCAGTCACGAAGTCAAGAAGATAAAGGAGAGATTATCCAGAATTTCCACTGAGAAAGATCAGTTTGATCTTAATGTGAGGAGTGCGGACAATCGCGTAGTGCATATGCAATCGCGAGAGATGACATACCCGTTTGTAAAGAAGTCGAATGTCATCGGAAGAGATAGTGATAAAAAAAAGATAATTGAGATGCTGATGCACCCATCTGATGATGAGGAGCTCTCAGTTATTCCTATTATTGGAATAGGAGGTTTGGGCAAAACGACCCTAGCTAAATTAGTTTACAACGACGATAGTGTGAAAGAGCAATTTGAGTTGCGACTATGGGTGTGTGTGCCAAAGGACTTTGACTTAATGAAAATCATCGAAGATATTATTAAATATGCAACTGTTCAGAGTTCGATTAACCTTGATATTGAGCAGTTGCCCACTCGCTTGCAAGACATCATCAGAGATAAGAAATATCTACTTGTCTTAGATAATGTATGGAGCGATGACCTCTGTAGATGGAAAGAGTTGAGGGATTTGTTAAGCGTAGGAGCTAGTGAGAGCAAGATGATCGTGACAACACGTAGTTCAGAAGTTGCTGCTATAATGGGTACTCGTCCAGCGCATAATCTAGAATGCCTTTCCCATGAAGACTCCGTGGCCTTGTTCGAAAAATGGGCATTTCGTGAAAAAGAAAAGCAGGCTCATCCTGAGCTCCTGGAGATTGAAAATGATATTGTCAAAAAATCAGAAGGACTGCCTCTGATTGCAATAATTTTGGGGAGTCTACTCCGCACAAAGGACGAGGAATCATATTGGGCATATATAAGAGATAGTGAAACATGGGAGTTAGTGGAATTAGAAACGGACATTGCGGAAATACTTAAGCTTAGCTATGATGATTTACCACCTCACTTAAAACGATGTTTTCCTATCTTATCATTTTTCCCCAAAGGAGTTGAAATCAGGGCAACTAAATTGATCAGGCTGTGGATGGCTTTAGGACTTATTAGTACAAGGGAAAAAGTAGCACCCGAAGACATTGGCGTTGGGTACGTGAAAGAGTTGTGGAGGCGATCTTTGATCCAAGATGTTGTAGAGTCCGGAAAAGTGTTACGTTTCAGAGTGCACGATTTGGTCCATTCTCTTGCAATGAAGATGGGAGAAAGTTATTATTCGACTGTTGGGTTAGAAATTCCAGAGATTTCAGAAAAAGTTCGGTATATTTCGATCCCAACTACTTCGTTGGACGAAATTCCAAACTACGACGGAGTCCCAACTTTTCTGAAAAAGAGAACTTCGAAGAAGTTGCGTGCGATTTTATTTCAATACGCAGTTGACGATGGAGTTATTACTAGAAAGTTTGCGGAGACATGCATCTCCAAGTGCAACCACTTGCGGATTCTCGATTTGTCATATGGCAGCTTTGAGGAGCTGCCAAGTTCCATATGTAACTTGAAGCAACCGAGATCGTTAAGTCTCCTTGAGAACAAGCGATTGAAGGGGCTTCCGGACACCATTTGTGAGCTGCAGAGTTTGCTGCAGTTAAACCTCAACGGTTGCTCGGAGCTGGAAGAGTTACCCAAAAATATGGAAAGGCTCGTCAGTCTTAGGTATCTATATATAACAACAAAGCAAAAGAGTCTCCAAGAAAGCGGAATACAATATCTTGAAAACTTGTATTTTTTGGGACTCAGGGCATGTGAAATCTCCAAATTTTTTTGAAGGTGCTTTCCGACTGACTCGCCTTCAGGGTTTGGAAATTGCAAATTGTGGGAGACTAATATCGGTGCCTTTTGGGGAATTTATCTCCCTAGAGCGCTTGGCTATCGAGAGTTGCCCTTTCATGTTGATCTCGAAGAACAAATGCAGCTTCCCTTCGTGTCTTCATGCACTGTCCATAAAAAATTTCGAACAAGTGACGGAGCTGCTCCGGTGTCTCAACGAATCTGCCTGTACTTTGGAATCACTCCGCATCTTTGATTGCCCGAGCTTCACAGCTATTCCCGAATGGCTGCCCAATCATGCACGTCTGACGGAGATTCGCCTGATCCGATGTCCCAACTTATCGTCCATGCCGCAAGGAATCCGGTCCATGACTGCCCTCGAAGAGTTACGTATTAAACATTGTGGTGAGCTGAGCAAGAGATGTTTGCCTCAATCTGGAGAGGATTGGCCCAAGATCGCTCATATTCCTCGAGTCAAAGTTGATTAGAATCGACTGATGATGATCAGGTACGGATCAATCTGCCTTTCCCTGTATTTCTTCTTCGTGCCTAGGTGTAATGTAGCCGTGCATATGTTGACGTTCCCTTCTTTATCCAATTCCTTTTTGTCCTCACTTCCTCACTTGATGAAGATAGCATAAGAGAATAATGCATCATGCACATTCATAGCATCGACGACTTCAACCACATACTTGGACGACGACTTTTGACAAATCTCAATTTCCCCGTTTCAAGGTATACTTTTTTTTATATAATTATTATTGCAGAAGGCCTGTGAATCAATCGGCAATTTGTTTTGAGGTATATGAAGTTGAAAACATCATGCATTCATACTCAATCATGATAATTTCATCTACGGTCCTTACTCTTAAGCATGATAATTATCGTAAAAATGAAATGAAACAAAAGTATTAAAATCAAATGAGTTTTCACTATGCCTTTTTCATTCTTAAATGGAAATGAAAACAAATATATATATTTTACTTTCTCGTTATTATTTAAAATGTTATTCGAGTTTCGGAAAATTTTGAAAAAAAAAATAGATGCAAATATCCTCGCAAACATTTACATATTGTGAAAGTTTCAGATGTCTTGGATTAAGAAAATGTCAAAGTTTGTGTATCTTATGATTTAGATTGGAGCCTACGTGATAACTCTTCAATTTGATGTAATTATCATTAATAAAACAAGATTTGTTAATTGAGTATTATTAGGACGTTGTTCAGAAATAATGTGAACCATCAAACATATAATCACCTTGCCGTATTGGGTACACAACTTATAAAAATTATGGTTCCACGTGTTGATCGGATAAATCTCCCTTTGATAATGATATTATGTTTTCTCAGAAAAAATTGAGACACGCTTATGAAAAGTAAAATTTCCACGCGAAAAACTGTACATCAGTTTCTGTTGAAAGAAATTTTATATCCATATGAAAGTTAATTTTGCTAACTAACAATGGAAAATATCTTTGTAAATGAAATATCTAAGTATGGCAATTTCACATGAAAACCACAATATATTTCATAATTCTATGTTACAGATATTCTCTGCTTATTTCTTTTTTTATTTATGTTTTCCTCTTTTGAGCGCAGATGAGCTTCCATAATCTATTTGCCACGCCACGTGGATCTTCATTGGAATTGGACGTGCCTCAGCTAATTCTTCATCAATCTCTTTCAATTTTAGCGATGAAAGCAATGGCTGTTGACATTGCAACTTGTACTTTCTTTCCTTGGATGAGTGTTGTAATATAATATGTGCTTGCGTATATATTGTAAATTTCTCCATTGTATGAGACCAACTGAAGCAATGTCTCCATTTGAATTTTCTTAACAATGATATCCTTCATTTACGGAATCACGCTACACTATCGGATCTATTTTTGATAAATTAGGGTTAGTTATGCAATCTTTCTAAAATGCTCCCTAGGAATAATGCATTTGGAAAACCATTTTTTTCTCGTTTTCTAATTTTTCTTACTTCACTTGTACATAGGATGATTATGTTCTTCTTCCCCTTTAGCCCCGGTGAGTGGACTTATGAAAAAAAAAAAAAAAGGTTCGGACGCAAGAATTGAAAGCGCGAGGAGCAGCAAATTTGCAGTAAAAGAAAGTACACTGAAAATGGTAACATTGATTGAAACAACCGATAAAAAGTCACATCACATGTTGAGGGAGAAAGAGAGGATTTACAACAATTAAAGTGGTTAAATGCGAAGAGTCACCAATTTAAATACAATTAAAAGAACTTAGGCACGTCTTCTGCGTCCTGATGATCATTATCAAAGGTAATTACAACTTCCGAGATCACGTGGATAATCAACCGCCGTTCGGCATCAAAGTTGTGATTTGAGGCTAGGATTTGGATACATCTTCCCTCATCATTTAGCTCCAATACCTAGAAAAGTCCACAATACTGAAATATTAGCCAAACACTTTCTATCTACAACTTTATTCAGCCATCATTGGAAAAGTTCTTATCCGCAATGCTTTAGATACATTGTTGATATTGTTGCCGATCAGTTGTCGATTTTCAATATCCCTTGTCAATGATTCCTCGGGCCAATTCATACTTTCGTCCACCAAGTCTCCACTTATCCCTAAAAGCATTAGGGAATAATTATCAAAAAAATCCTAAATCCATTATACAATAAGCGATTCAATCTTAAACTTTTTAATTATGTTAATTTGGTTCAAACCTTTCAAAATTTGCTAATGTAATCATTTCAGTCAATTTTAGTTTTTGAATGGTTGATGTGAACACCCGTTGTCCAAGTGATACAATTGGCACTAATATATATATATTTCCTCTACTAATCATTGAGCCTCAATGGTGGGTAGCCCTAGCGGCCTCTAGGGAGGGCTTGCTTGGGATGGGGTGGCCCTTGTTATCACAGAGACTCGACAATCAGTGGAGGGAATCGAAAATAAAAGGAAAAAAAGATAATTGTTTAAAAAATTTAAATAATTGTTCACATTAGCATTTATAGTTTTACGTATGACGACGTTTGCATCAATAATTTTAGGCCAAAATTTATTGGGATAACTTTATTGATAAATTATTAAAAGATTTAGAATTAAATTAGCACAGTTGAAAGATTTAAGATTAAATTAGTCACCATCTAATAGGTTTGATTATTTTTAGATAATTTTCCCAACTGTTAGTCATTTGTTTTTGTGTAAAAACCATTCGATGGAGTCGGCCAATTGCTGAACTATTTAATCATCCTGTTTGGCTCTGTTCTTATTTACTTATTACCTTTACTGATTTAACGCTTTGTGCTTGTATTGTAAATGATGTACCAACAATTTGTGTTCACCAAAACGATTCGCGACTTCAGAAAGACGATGTCTTCATTCCTGCTTCCAGATGCTTTGGCATTAATCGAATGTTTTTTCTTGTAAGTTTAGCATCATAAATACAAACGTCTTGGCATCAATCCAATGTTTTTTTCTACTAATGTTATCAGCGTAAATGCAATGGAATCATTCCAGGTACATAAGTGGACATGCTTGAAACAAATATACATCTAAGTTTAGTAATCTACAAGATGTCAACAAGGCAGCTTACTTCCCTCATTGTGGTATTGAATAAATCTAAACCTTATTGGCAGCATTTCAAGAGTAAATATCTGAATGTTGGCTCAATTATGAAGGGTGCCTCCTTAAGATTGCTCAAGGAGATAACCAATGGAGCTGTGAGAATACTAACCCAGAAACCATCTGGCTACTTAATGCAAAAAAGAGATTATTAGACCAACTAGTTAGTAAAAGTCAAGTTGTTAACCCTCAAGATTGACATAGTTGATTAAAGCGTAAGGGAATTTTCAGTGTATATTACCGGTTCAAATCCTATCAAGAGCGGGCAAATCACTCTCCGTCAGGTTTATATCGTCCATGTATAGGCCTGTAGGTGTGCGTGAGCCTTCTGCATAAGGTATCTACTCCTTGATCCAAGTTTTCTTCCTCACCAACATTATTTTAGCTAGAATCACCACCCTGGCTCAACCAAGTCTAGTAGGTCTTAGCAAGAAATATCTGTTCTTTAGACTCCACATCATTCACTTTGGCTCAATGACGCTTGGTGGGAAGTCGAAGGACACCATCTGCCACATTGATTGAGGGAGTCACGTCCATGACTTCGTGCGTGAGCCTATTGCATAAGGTCTGCACTCCTTGATCCAAGTATTATTCCTCACCAACATTATTTTAGCTAGACCACCCTGGCTCAACCAAGTCTAGCAGGTCTTAGCAAGAAACATCTATTCTTTAGACTCCACATCAATCACTTTGGCTCAATGAAGCTTCGTGGGAAGTCAAAGGACACCATCCGCCACATTGATTGAGGGAGCCACGTCCATGACTCCTTTCTTAATATGTACACTGGATGCATCTTAAATATTTTAACAATTTATAATTTTAGTTTAAAACCTTTCAATTGCCTTGGCGTATGAGTCCAAGAATGGTGTAAGGCTTGATTTCGACACCGCGTTGTCACGGTTTTCCAGTGTGAAGCATTCCCGGAAGAGTTGACATTCGAAAGTGCTTATGCTCCCTGCTACCAAAGAGGCTGGTAGGGGTATCGTTTCATTACTCTTCTAATTCATTAGACCATTTCTCGTGAGTGATGAACTAAGAACTAATCTGACAGAATTGGTCAGATTAGCTTACATGATCGAGGGACAAATAAAACATGAGGTTGTCAAGAATTTTAATTTTCACAAACAAATAAAGTTAGATGCGCTGTCGGCCTTGTTGATAAGATTCGAAATAGATTTGTATAGATAGTTTATTGGCATATGGGTTTTATTATGGTTGGAGGCCTCCAATTTACAAAAGAAAGAACTATTTTGGGGGCCACATACACTCAGCTCCAGCACACACATTACGTGTGTGCCTAATAATTGATGTGTTGGTTTTGTACATGTAAAGTTAGTAAATTTTTTTGGTATTAAAAAGTGCAATTATACATTCTAATTGCAAAGAGGCTGGTAGGGGTATCATTTCATCACTCTTCTAATTCATTAGACCATTTCTCGTGAGTGATGAACTAAGAACTAATCTAACAGAATTGGTCAGATTAGCTTACATGATCGAGGGACAAATAAAACATGAAGTTGTCAAGAATTTTAATTTTCACAAACAAATAAAGTTAGATGCGCTGTCGGCCTTGTTGATAAGATTCGAAATAGATTTGTATAGATAGTTTATTGGCATATGGGTTTTATTATGGTTGAAGGCCTCCAATTTACAAAAGAAAGAACTATTTTGGGGGCCACATACACTCAGCTCCAGCACACACATTACGTGCATGTCTAATAATTAATGTGATGGTTTTGTACATGTAAAGTTAGTAAATTTTTTTGGTATTAGAAAGTGCAATTATGCATTCTAATTGACCTTAAAGTCATTGACTTAAATTTTCAAGTAAAGTTAGGTCCAATTTGTTATATTGATGAGATAGAATCTGAATTCTCCTTGATCTCCTTGGATGAGATATTGAGCTTCTATTGCGTTGACCCAACATATGGTACTAGAGATTGATGATTTGAATTGGCTACGCTTACTCTCACATGGGTGAGTTGGCATCCAGTGAACATATTAAGAAAGGAATCATGGACGTGGCTCCCTCAATCAATGAGGGGGATTGTGTCCTTTGGACTTCCCACGAAGCTTCGTTGAGCCAAAATGATTGATGTGGAGTCTAAAGAGTAGATGTTTCTAGGTGGTGATTCTAGCTAAAATAATGTTGGTGAGGAAGAATAATTGGATCAAGGAGCACAGACCTTATGTAGCAAGCTCACGTATCTAATGGGGTAATCATCCAAAAAGTTTTAAACCTATTAGAAGATAAATAATTCAGTCTTAAACTATTTAATTTTATATCAATTTAATCTTAAAATCTTTTAACTATTTATAATTTTAATATTTAAACTTTTCAATTATATCAATATATCATAAATTTTTTTAAATATTTGATAATTTAGTCCTAAATCTATTATTCGGATATTTGTCCGGATGGTGGACTATATTGGCAAAGTGAGGCCTCTGCTTATCGTGACAGATACAGCCGCGGCTAGACACGCCGTCCGTCTACGCCCAACCAGAAGTGCATCACGGCGTCTGTTTTGCGGAGCCGAGCGCCCGACCCTTGTTTAACCAGCAACACTTCGACGACAGTCACGGCTGGGTGTCTCTACTTTCCCCCCATCCCTTTCTTCCCGCCGGTCACCTGCTCCCATCTTCTCTCTGTCGTATTCATTGTCAGACTTTTCAGGTTTTTTTTTAAATAATAATTTTTTGATTTTTGATAATTTAATCAAGTAAAATATTTTTCTTAATCCTCCCCTCAAGACTCCCGTGAAGTCTTCGTCAAGTCAACCACCCTTTTTCTTTTTCTTAATTTTTAATTTAATTATAATTAATTTTTTTAACTTTTCAGAAAATAAAAAGAATTTCAAATTTTTAATTGATAATATATTTTTTTCAAAAATTAAGCTGAAAATGACCTCTTGTACCAGCGAAATTAGGTTTCATCAACAAGTACCTTACAAAAGGAAGAGATTGTGTGTTTGTTCTCTTCTCAAACCAAATAGACAGCATCAGTTTCCTCGCTACTCAGCATGGTCGAATCACTCCTTTCTGGCATTGCAGAAGGTGTGCTAGGGAAGATAGCATCATCGGCGTTCAAAAAAGCCATCGAAATTTACAACATCGAAAATCAGATCCACGAGCTCGAAAGGACGTTGACTGCCATTAAGGCAGTGTTGTTAGGCGCTGAGGATCAGCAGGCGCGGAATCCCGGTCTGCAAGTATGGCTAGATTGGCTCCAACATGTATTTTACGATGTGGAGGATGTGCTCGATGAGATCGAATGTGAAGCCTTGCGGAAGCAGGTAATTAGTCGGTACGGGGGCGTCAAAGGGAAGGTACGCCGCTTCTTTTCCCTCTCTAATCCACTCGTGCTCCGTGTGAAAATCAGTCGTAGAATCAAGGAGATTCAGGAGGAAATCTCCAAAATCTCTGCCGAGAAAAATCGGTTCAATCTTAATACGCCGAGTGCGGGCAATGGCGTGGCACATGTGCGGCCACGAGAGATGACTTACTCGTCCATAATCAAGTCAAATGTCGTCGGAAGAGATGGGGATAAAGAAAAGATTATCGAGATGTTGATGCAGCCAGATGACAAGAAGCTCTCGGTGATTCCCATTGTTGGAATGGGAGGTCTGGGCAAGACGACACTTACTAAATTAGTTTTCAACGATGATAGCGTGAAAGAGCAATTTGAGTTGCAGCTATGGGTATCTATGCCTGAGGAGTTCAACTTAAAGAAAATTATTGAAGGAATTACTAATGATGCAACTGGTCAGAATGATGCAACTGGTCGGAGTTTGAGTAACCTTGATATTCAGCCGTTGCACACTCGTATGCAAGGCATCATTAGAGGCAAGAAATACCTACTTGTCTTGGATGGTGTATGGAGCATGGACTATCATAAATGGGAAGAATTGAGAGATTTGTTAAGCGTCGGAGCTGGTGAAAGTAAGATAATTGTGACAACACGAGATTTGGGAGTTGCTTCTCTAATGGGTACCCATCAGGCGCATAATCTGAAAGGTCTTTCTTATGAAGACTCCGTAGCTTTGTTTAGAAGATTGGCATTTGTCCAAGGGGAAAATGAGCCAGATCCTAAACTCCTTGAGATTGGAAATGATATTGTTAGAAAATCACGAGGGGTGCCTCTCCTTGTGAAAGTTTTGGGGAGTCTTCTTCGCAAAAAGTATGAAGAAGGGTATTGGGCAAATATAAGAGACAGCGAAACATGGGACATTGAAGGAGTAGAAAACGACATTCTACCGGTACTTAAGATTAGCTATGATAATTTACCATCCCACTTAAAACGTTGTTTTTCTATCTTATCACTTTTCCCCAAGGGATATAGAATGATTTCTTCTGATTTAGTTGGGCAATGGATGGCTTTAGGACTCATTAGTTCGACGGGGGAAAAATCAACACCGGAAGACACCGGGGATGAGTATTTTAGAGACTTGAGGAGCAGATGTTTGATCCAAAAAGTTGAGCAACAAGAATCGGTATCATCATTTGAAGTGCACGATTTAGTCCACTCTCTCGCAACCAGTGTGGCACAAAATTATTGCTCTACTGTTGATTTAGATACTCAAGAAATTTCAGAACAAGTTCGGCATGTTTCGATCCCCACTGCTTCGCTAGAGGAATTGTTGAACTTCGATGGAGTCCCCCCTTTTATAAGAAAGAAAACTTCAAAGGGGCTGCGTGCAATTATACTCCTATATGAGATCGATGATGGAGTTATTACTAGAAAGTTTGTGGAAACATGCATCTCCAACTGTAAGCACTTACGGTTTTTAGATTTACGAAACAGTAGCTTTGAGGAGCTTCCAAGTTCCATATGCAACTTGAAGCAATTGAGATCATTACTTCTCGTTGACAACAAGCGGTTGAAGAAGCTTCCAGAGACCATTTGTGAGCTGCAGAGTTTGCTAGAGTTAAACGTCCATGGATGCTTGGAGCTAGGCGAGTTACCCAAGAATATGAATAGACTCATCAGTTTTAGATGTCTATACATAACGACAAAGCAGAAGAGTCTACGAAAAAGCAAAATACAATATCTAGAAAACCTTCATTTTTTGGGACTCGCCGGATGCCAAAATCTCCAAATTTTGTCTGAAGGTGCTTGCCGATGGAGTCGCCTTCGGGAATTAGAAATTGATAATTGTGGGGGACCATTATCGGTGCCTTTTGGGGAATTAATCTCCCTAAAGCGCTTGGTTATTGACAATTCCTCGCTCATGTTGATCCCGGACATAAACTCCAGCTTTCCTTCAAGTCTTCGTACATTTTCAATAACAAATTGCATACAAGCGTCGGAGTTGCTCCAATGTCTCAGTGAATCCGCCTGTACTTTGGAAACGTTTGCCATCTTCGATTGCCCGACCTTCACGGCTATACCTGAATGGCTGCTCAACCATACACGTCTCAGGGAAATTAACTTGATCAGGTGTCCCCACTTGTCGTCTATGCCGCAAGGAATCTGGTCCCTCACCGCCCTCAGAGAGTTATGCATACAATATTGTGGTGAACTGAACAGAAGATGTGAGCCACGAATTGGTGAGGATTGGCAGAAAATCGCTCACATTCCTCGAATTCAACTTGATGAGATTAAGGTACAATGGACGGATGAATAGGTACGCATCTATCATCCTCTCCGTTCATTTCTTCTTCGTTCTTAGATATAAGATAGCCGTCCATTGAGAATCGCTTCTTGTACTCTTCTTTTTCCTGACTTCTTGCTTACAATGAATCATGCACATAATATAGACATCTTTAACTCTATGTTTGGGAAAATTTTTGCACAAATCCTAATTTATGTGCACCATCTGCCATATTGAAAGTAAAACTTGATTCCTTAATGATGGACTCTCGTTTTCTGCCTTTCCATAGAAAATTCGAATCTGACGTAACTCTTTTTAATTTTAATTTTTTTTTTCACTTTGATGATTCTTGTTGAAGAAGCTACGTTAAAAATTTTATTGCTCAACCATGTTCACATCGCTATGGGTCGTTATATATCAAGTGTTAGTTTGAATGTAATTTAATCAGCTGAATTAGTTATGAATGTCCCAAAAGTACTAGTTAAGTTTATTGGCCATATCAAAAAAGAAATTGTGAGATATTTGGAAGAAAGCCACCTATATAAGAAACTTTGCAACTCCTTCGATTTCCAGAAACATTTTCGAGTTTCGTCTATCGTTTTTATCAAAATAAAAGGTAGAAACGAGCTTCAAATTAAGCAAAAGTAAAGGTGTAGTTTCTGAGTACAACATGGAGTAAGTGCTCATGTTCCATCGAAATGAAAAATAGGTGGCCTCCCAAAACTCCATGTCTCTTTTGGATTGAAAGCACGGACAAAATTGAATTGTTATGTCAACTCTATAGGTTTGATTCGAGAACAGCTTCAATTTAATTTAATTTGACGATTGTTTAAAAAAAATCAAATGCATTTTTGAGACAACTTTTCATCCTCGATCAAATGGAAGCGGATATATTCATTATTGTAGAAATATCAAAATGTCTTGAACTAATTTGTTACATCAAAATAGCTACACATATCTATGTTGACAATCCTTTAAGGTGATGCGGTTCAACTTCTAAACTATTATATTTTATTTAAGATTTTTTTTTACTTTCCACAATTAGACATTATTCATATCTCCTACAATATGACACGTGAAAGTAACCAGTGCCAACAACATTCTTTTAAAGAATTACTAGCATAGTCGCACAAATGATGCATGTGAATGGATTCATGGCCACATAAATTCTTTCCAAACTGCAAAGCACAATCTATTTTTACAATATCTTAGAATGACAATTATAATGAACTTACGACATATGCATAATATTATGTTTTAGATATTCTAAGTTACTTTCCTTTTATTTTTCTCTCAAGCGCAGACGAACTTCCATGATCTATTTGTCATGCCAAGTGGATCTTCACAAAGATTCTGACGTGCACTCAGCTGATCCTTCTCAATCTCTTTCATTTCCAGGGATGAAAACAATGGCCATTGATATTGCGACTTTTACTTGCTTTCCTTGAGTGTGTGTTGTTCTATATTATTTGCTTATGTTTGTATTGCAAATTTCTCTATAGAGAAAATATACTATTCGTATTGTATAAGACCAACTTAAGCATTTTCTCAATCTTGGTTTTCTTAGAACGGTATCTTTCATTCACGAGCGGGGAATGAAATCACGCCGCACCATCGAATCTATTTTTTTATATTAGTGTTGGTTATTCAATCTTGTTGTATGTTGTTCCGGTATACATTTAAGCATTGCACTTTTTCTCATTTTTATTTTGTTGTCAAGAATAATTTGACTTCAGAACTTAGGTGTGCATTTCCAATGATTCTGATCTAGAGAGAACTCCCAAGAGATTCTATTAGTCAGGCTTAATCAGAATTCCAGCTGCTGTTACCTATCTAAGACATTGAGCAATTATCCACCCAGTTGAGACACTTAGCAAAAGATAAGGAGCTTCTCCTCGTGCTCGACTGTCTATAGGACAACGGTCGTGCTCACAGGACGTGGAATGAAACGAGAGATTTGTTCATGGAGTAGAGAGGAGTTAGTCTAGTTGCGACCTGTTGCACTCAAGAAACCACTTCCCTAATGGGTTTCACATGAGCGTTCGGGTTCAAAGCCCTTCTTCTCAGGACGCTCCCCTGCTTCAAATGGGCATTCGAGCACAAGCAAGTTGATGCACGTTTTGCAATAACCAAAACCGTTGAGAAATGTAAGGGAGCTCCCCTTTTGCTCTGAAGTCACTTTGGGGCTTACTTCGTGCTCGATCAACAATGATGGACATCGATAAGAGACAATAGCAAGGTACAAGAATTAGTGGATATGTCCGTTGAATGAAAACAGAGCTGTCAAAAAGAAGCTGAGAAGTTTGGTAAGGCTTTGCTCTTCGAAAATGCAGCATCAAGTGCACGATCTTTGCTTCATCAATGTCACAGAGTGCGAGTACTATCAGTATATTGAACATCGAAGCCTTTAGTTCAATGGAAAATGACTATACAAAGGGATAATTATTCAGTGCATTCGCATTTTAAAAACGAAAGAGAACTCGAGAGATGAGAAATATTTTGCTGTGAATTTGGCTCAAACAATTTTGGGCAAATGGCTGCCCCAAAATAAATCAAGATTCCTCTCCATTTAAACTGAGCAAAATCCAATTGAAAAAAGATTCTTAAATTTTCGAAACTCAAGCCAATAAATGAGTTAAATTAAGTATATTAATTGGTTGTCAACAATTCACATCACCTCTCTCATATGAGAATTCTTTCATCAGATACCCCGACACATGTACATGTACCTTATTGTTCCCTACTATTTGCTGCAATGTTACATAAATTTCTAAGTTGAGATTTATGAAATTCACACAAACATTTATTTAGTAAGCCATTTGCTCAGAAAATCTCTCTCTCTCTCTCTCTCTCTCTCTCTCTCTCTCTCTCTCTCTCTCTCTCTCTCTCTCTCTCTCTCATTAACTGGCTGCGACTTTATCGAGTACAAATAGATTCAAGAATTTCATGTCTGTCACGTAATAATACTTGAAGTCATGCTAATCAAAAGGGCCTGTTCTAGAGGTGCTTTGGACTCTGTTCAGGTTTTATCCCACAATCTTTTGTTTTTTATATTTCTTAAAATATTTTTCTTCAGCAAAGTTCAAACACTAGCACTCAACCATCAAATAACTAAAGCTAAGTAACTTAAAATTCATAAATTTCATCAAAAGAAACGAAAGTTCACACATCTTCGATTTAACGCGAGATGATTTTTAAGGTTTCGTTTGGAGTTTGATGTTGAATTTATTACCTTCTATAACATCATTCATGTTCACAAATCATAAGTCATTCGTCTTTAAACTTCAAATTTTATTTTATTTTTCTCCTAAGTCCAGATAAGTTTTATTTGTTTAAAATATTTTCGGCCAGGCCGGGCTTATTCAGGCCCAAACATATTAAGCCCCAAAGTTCAGGCTACTTTGATCAGCCTTTTTGGGCCTTCCGGACCTCTTCTTCTTCTTTTGTTCTTGGGCATCCTAAGCGTCGACGCCCTTTAACTGCAAATTAGAAAATTAACCGCCTAAAGACCCCATGCCTCCATTATTCCATTCGGCAGAAGTTACTTTTATTTACGGGTTGCTTCTCAAATAATATAATGTGATTCTATATTGTTTTTGTAAACTCCCCAATGTGATTTTTCAGTGTCTGAGCAATACATGAGTCAAAACGTTATCATGTTTTCAAAACATCCCAATACTTTTCTGTTGAATTAACAAGGACAATCGGATTCGATTTGGAAAAGAAAGGATCCTTAAAATAAGAGATATTTAGTTGTGAGTCAGGTTCATAATAATGCAAAAAAACAAAAAATAAAGAATGAGTTTTCGAGTAAAAGTGTATCTAAAAAAACATATCGATGCATGGCATCTCGGTCATGTATCTCGGACATCCCATACTTCATCTTGTGATATCGGCGTCCAAGAGGTTGACTCCGTGCCCATCGACAGACCCGTTTCGAGTCCGCTTGATATGTTAATGTTATACGAAACTATTTTTATCTAGTACCCTCTGACTTAACCTCATTATTCTCCGCCATTTGCTGCGATTATTTTTCTCATTTTAATTACGTTCGAAAGTGAAGAGATTTTAAAAGCGAAAAAATGGACTAGTCATATGCCTCTGTTGTACGGCTGCGGCCATTTTTATATCGATGGGGCTATTTTAGTAATATTAATGACGTGCACGCACACACGATGGGAGTGTGGAAGTTACAATCGATCTTTTTTTTTTATTATGTACAATCATTTAAAAGAATATCGAGGTCAATAGTATCCGGAAAAAGAATATACTTTTCTTGAAATTTCGGAGAAAAAAATTCTGGGCTTTTTTTAATTAAAAAGTAAATTAATTAAAATAAGTAAATTATGTGATTTGAGCTCATACGCATGCGAGTACAAAAAAGAAAATAATGAGACCTAAGAGAAATAAGAATACAAATGTGAGGATTTTTACTTAGCCCTTGCTAGCAAAATGCATTCCATATACTTTTGAAATTGGGAACTGCTTTTCTTTTTATGATATTACGTATGATGTTGCTATTGGAAGCTACACTTATCACTAAGCACGTGCTGTGAAAGTACCTCCGCTCGATATTGCTTTTGTTTTGTATCTTAGTTTCGGCTAATTTTAGCTCGATAGTTTCTATCGTCACCATCAAGTGCAAAACAAATAGTTTCCGATGCTTGTAAATGGGGGAGATTGATCGATGAATTGATTTGAATGAACGAGAAAACATGAATCTAAATCAAGCAATTACTTTGGATTCAAATAACGACAACCCGTTGCGCCTCATGACTACAAAACCCTCTCTCTTTAAGCATAGTTTAAATAATATATATATATATATATATATTTGGTGTAATCTTTGGTACTTCCAAATCGAACTCATAGTTATCGACGATTAAAAAAATAGTAAGTTATTTTGGTCAAATATTATCTTGTCGTCTTTAATGATTTATGGCCAAATTCCCGGGAGCTCAATTCATTCTCGTCGAGATTTCCATTGCCATTTGGTAACCCAAAATATCCCGTGATTAATATATTTATCGTCAAAAAAATTACAATGACGCAAGTACAGAGATCCTATGGGCAAAGCATATATTTATTACTTGATCATCCACGTGGCATCTCCACGTACCTCAATCTTCATTAAACTGGCTATAATAAGTACTACATATTAAATAGATCAGGCATTAAATAAGACAAAAGTTTTTCTTGTGGATGGTTGAAGGCATGGGAGGACACGAGAGGAGACCGAGGAAAGTTCCGATTCTTGTGGCTGGCTTTTCTCCACCAGGCGCCAGCCGAGACCAACTCAGCCGCCGTGTAATTTTGAAAATGAAAATAAATAAGATAAATAAAGAGAATTCAGATAATTCCAAATAAATAATAAATTTTTAATAAACCATCTGACCATTCGAGCACGAGAATTTTCAACGAGAGATTATTCAGGAGGAGGAAGAGTCTTCCTCGGCGTCCCTCCCAAAGGGTCCAAGACTCTCCCCCAAGTCCTGCCAATAGATTTTCTACTTTGGGTCTCTCTCTCTCTCTCTCAGCTTGCATTGAATTTAATCTCCTTCTCTCTCTTCTGGAAGAGGGTATTCAGCCTCACAGAGAGAGAGAGAGAGAGAGAGAGAGAGAGAGAGGGGAATGGAGAGCATAGCCCTCTGGCAAGCTGGGACTCTCTGTGGGATCGTGTGTTGGATCTTGGTGTCCTCCTATTGCAATGTGACGCCAGCACTCAGATCTCTGCTCCAACCTTGGGTTGCCCACCATGTGGTTGTGGGAATTCCTCTAATCATCCAGATCCAGGTCTGGGACATGGAGAAGCATAGGATAAAGAGAGAATTTAGTGAAACATATGCTGAATGACTGGTTGATGAATTGGAATTGAGGTTGCTTTAATCTAACTTCAACTTTATCCCTCTCTTTCTTCTTGCAGAAGTTCCAGCACAGGGTTTTGGATGCTTTCTTCTCTTGGTTGTCCTGTGTAGTTTCTGTGCCTTTCTACACTGCTTTTCTACCTTTGCTTTTCTGGGTACTCTCTCTGTCTGTGTAATTTATGTACATAGCTACAGAAATGGTTTTCTCTGTACATTCTATACACTAATTCGAGTGGCTGCATTCCATGAACATTGATGATGGCTTTACTTTTGTAAATTTTCTTTTTAAAGAGTGGACATGGCAAATTGGCGAGGCAGATGACCCTTTTGATGGCTTTCTGTGATTACATGGGCAACTGTGTCAAGGTACTTTATTCTCCATTACTAGATGACATTACATTTTCTCTGTTTAGCTCAACTAGCGTGTGTACGTTTGACAATGAAAAAAAGAAAAACGCGTGGCAAGTGCAATTCAACTGTCTTTCTTTGCTGAGCTCTTGTTCGTGTTGCATAGGATGTGGTATCAGCCCCAAGGCCAAGTTGCCCCCCTGTTAGGAGAGTAACAGCAACGAAGGATGAAGAAGAGAATGCAATGGAGTATGGATTGCCTTCTTCTCACACTCTAAACACAGTTTGCTTATCTGGGTACGGCATTGTCATCTCTTTTTTACATTAATCCTGGTTACGTTTTTGTGCATGGAATTGTTTTATGATTCATATGTTGACTAGAAGTGGACATTCTGGTATTATATCTTTCTAGAGGGGATTAAGCATTAGAATTTTGACCTTGGAACAAAAATTGCTAAAGTAGTTTGTATAACACCATAACCTGGTTGATGCAGTTATGCTGGCAATAGGCATGAGACATTTACATTTGTGCGGAGCTTTCAAGTTAAATACTCAGTTGACATATCTAAAGTACACGTATCGAACTTAAGAAAATAAAGAGGGTGACAAGAACAGAATTGAGGCTGCGAGAAGAATTTAGATTTAGTTGAGAAGAAAAGGAAGAAGAAGAAGAGATAGTGAGATGAGAGAGAAGATTGTTCTGTATTTCATTTGTTATGGAAAATATCAAAAGAAATTAGCTTATATCTGCTCTTACAACTTCCCCACTCACATGATGATGGTACAATAGGAAATAGACCTAAGTAAACCACCACATAGTAATTTTCCTGCTACCAATTATAACTAACTGCCATATGAGAACCATCATTCTCTAATCCACCCTATCATATGTTTAATTTACTAAAAATATCCCTAGGGGATACGACGGTACATTGCAGTATGATTGTACTTTTTTTTTTACCTTTTTTAAGTGAACATTTGTTGGTAAATTGCCTATGGTAGACAAAGATGAAAAGTGATCTTCTATCGTTTGTCTTTTTCCCCTGAGCTACAGATATAGGTGTATTTATGCATATTGTGGATACAATGACTCTCATCTTTCTGTGTGGCTTTGCAGATATCTATTGCACTATGTCCTGTCTTATAGCCAATGCAGAGATGCCTTACCAGCATATGCTGGTTTTGCAGTCGTTTGTTTGCTTGTTGGGCTCATCGGCTTGGGTATGTTGCATCATCACTATCTATCCAATGAAGGGAAAGCTTGGGGAGTTGGTCTCGCTTTTGGCTTCCAAAATTATCACTTTCTAAATGAAAACATGAACAACAGATATAGTTAAAGATGTAAATTAACATCAATCTGTCCCTTATCTTGCAGCTTCCCAATTAACTCATTGCTAAAGTTGTGGCAAAAGATTGGTTAAAGGTTCATTCCAAATAATTGCTCCCAATTCATCGCACGTCTACGTCTTGTTTTCCTCTATTAACAAGCTGAAACCTAAAACACTGACAATCAAGAAAGCAGGAAAACTTGGTTGATGGTTCTTCCTCAGTTGAAATAGTATAGTGGTAAAAGAACCGAAGTCAAGTATTTTATTTTCCCACCCATCTATAGTTGTGATTATTTGTTATTAATTTATTATGACATTGTGCCATGAATAAAACATAATGGCGCACGCTTATTAAAACCCTTGTTATTTGTGTTACAATTTGACATCTGGTTTTTTCATGGTAGGAAGAATTTACCTTGGTATGCACAGTTTGATCGATATCATAGGCGGCCTCATTATGGGCTTGGTGATCCTTGCATTTTGGCTAACAGTCCACAATTATATCGACAATTTTATAGTCTCAGGACAGAATGGTGCGTCTTTCCTCTTGCTACTTTTATCAATTCAAACCTGTGTTATAATAGCATGATCTCCATGACCAAACCTTGGAAGAAACTTGGATGCATTGAGCATATTGAGATAGGTGAGAATGTTGTTGCTATGTTTAAATATTATGTGTAATGGTAATGACTGGTCAAGGATTGACAAATGCTGAAGAGGAACGTTGGTGACAGTTCTCCAGAAATTTCAATGTTATATCTGTTGTACGAACTATCATGGAAAGCTTGTTCGCAACCAGCGCAAGGATTCTTGGTTGATAGTTTACACTCATTATCTGCATCTCTTATAGGAGAACCTCCACCAGTCGCTATTCTTATGTTTAAGGTAAAAACTTTTAATTTACTCCTCCTTGAAAATGATATTGGGATGATGGCTTATAAAGAGGAACTATAGATATAAAAAAACGAAAACTTTCACAGGAATGTGACTCTAAGCAAGGTGGTGGTTAAGTGACGCTTACTTAGGTAGGCGATAGAGTTTTGGAATCTCTTGCTTTCTTATCTTTCTTATCTAACTAAAGATTGTATTAATAAAAAAATAAGCAATTATGAATAGTAGGATGACCAACCACTGTTCTCTCCCTTTATAGATAGTGGTAATGGGATACAGAGTATTAAGTTGTGTGGGAGAGACCAACAGGTGGTCTGCCTCTTGTAGTGGTAATTGATGGACGAAAATTCTAGTGGGAAAGAACAAGTGATGTCTCTGTTTATATAGATCATGGTTGATCATTTCAATGCTGTACAAGTGAGCAACTTGAAATCACATGTTAAGCAGGGATTTTAAAGTTTAATGGTCCCTACTTTTGTCATCTTGTCTTTGCAGTAACTTATTTCTGGACAACCCTTAGCTTCTTGTTGCTTTTTGCTTATCCAACTCCTGAAATTCCAACTCCAAGTTTTGAGTACCACACAGCCTTCAGTGGCGTTGCCCTGGGAATTGTAAGTCTTCCTTGTTATTTGATATTGTACTGCTGCTTCAGTGTTGTTTCAAGTTCTGCTAATACATGGTAGGCAAGTTGGTAGTCACTGCACTAGAACACCAACTTTCCTGCGTGATGTGGATATGAATAATACTTGGTTTCAGATGCCTTGGGTGTGACATGTGAGTGCGAGAGATATTTTAGACGTTGATACTGGAGATTGACTGTCATAATGTTGGTCTAAACTAAATAAATCATGTCAGACTATTGGAATGCTTTTGACTTGATGCTCCATAACAAATTTATCCCCCCTTGTGGTCAATGAAGGGTTGATGTAAAGGGACGTTCTTTCTTTAGAAGTCAGCCACTCTCAAATCTCTGATTTGTCATGCATGTGTTTGTAAGAGTTAACCTGCATAGATAAAAATATAGAGGAAAGGGAAGTCATTCTTCCAACAAAATTACTTCCCCTTGTTTTTGTTGGATATCAATGGATACTGCCTTTGTTGTAGCTTCCATAACTGGGCACTCATTTTATCAAAAAACTACTTCAAAGTACGTCAAGCTGCAGCTGTAGATTAACTATCTGGCTGATGTTAGGAAAGCTCGCTACCCAAGGAGTACCTGAAAATATTGATGGGCCATGTTAGGTTGCTTATTCACTTGGCTGAGGATGGTGTGCAGAAACTCACAAGGACAATTTGTTTGGTTTTAGAACAATTAGAACAAATGCCTTTTCTGTATGCTTTCACCATTGCAACTACAGTAGCGTCATATGAAGCAGAACCTAAGTGCACAGGGGAAGAGACAAAATCAATATGAATAGAGTTTCCTCATGTATGTTCAATTCCTGCCTCATGCTTCCCTGCTTGCCTATCATCAAAAGAGAGAGAATAAGACAAAAAGAAGATGGTGCGCTTTGACAAGCCCAACAAAGTAGTTTGTCACATTTGCAATTCATATTTGGTAAGAGAAGAATTAGCCACGTATCTGTCCTTGTAGACCTCTCTTTGTCTGTGCCAGTTCTATATTCCTGTCTCCTATGATCGACCGCATGGGATAACATTCTAGATTTTAATAGTTTATTTTAAGGATTCAGATGTAAATTTCAAGCTCCAAGTCATATTTCTTGAGGTACATGAGCTAAATATATGGTATGGCGTAGGTCGCAGGCGTCCAACAGACCTATAGTCAATTCCACCATGAAGCTGTGCCAAGGATATTTACACCACAACTACCACTTCCGGTGTTTTTGGGAAGAATGCTCGTGGGAATACCAACAATACTACTGGTGAAATTCTGCAGCAAGGCTCTCGCCAAATGGACCCTTCCCATGGTCTCAAACACATTGAGCATACCGATCAGATCAACTAGCTACATCCCAGCTCTAAATGGATCGGTCTCTCTCAAAAAGTCGGACGAGATCAAGCAATCCGGTTATTTGCAAAAGCTATTCTGCTATGGTCATCAGCAGTCATTCGATGTGGATACAGGGATTAGGTTTCTTCAATACGCAGGCCTTGCCTGGTCTGTTGTCGATCTTGTTCCTTCTCTCTTCTCTCAGCTGGGGATGTAATTCTTTAAGTGATCTAGAATTTTTTATGCATATATATAATTATGTATGAGCACAACTATAAGGATCTTACCACTGTGAGATAGTGTAATTCACATCTGTGGTGCTTAGTAATGAAATCCATCCATTTTTTTTTCAAATATCTTCTACTAATTTTGTGCGAATAGCTATCTCCATCACTATTGCATCACATTTTTTCAATAATGGATCGTCATCTCCCTCTTTTTACTTCCCACGAGGAATTTGCGTGAAACGGCGAGACGAACACGTCAAGAAGATGGGGACCCTTTGAGTAGATTATATCAATAATTTTTTGACTTTTTGTTTTGATTTATTTAATATTATTTTTGAACTTTTGATACATATTCAATTTAATTCCCCAACTATATTAAAATGTTCAATATCCTTTAATTTAATTTATGAATTATATTGAGCAAATTTCAAATTTATAAATCACATTACATTTTGAGCCAAAACTAAGTTTGTGCCGTTATCTAAAAAAGTTCCAATCATTTCACAGCTATTAATTATGCTGCAGTAATTTTCCCTTTATTATCATTTCCTACGCTGTGAATCACATCCGAGAGAAGGCATGCATCCCTAAGCTTGCTCTGCACCGTCTGCATGCAGAGACCGGCTCTTCTTTGCAAACGCTCAAGGAAAAGTACTGTAACACGAGGATCTGCTCGCCTTGCTGAATCCTGAAATTAATATTCTAGGATTAAAGTTTATTTTGAATCTCCATAACCCTTTTTACCCGGGAGAAATCTGGTTCAAATCTGTATAGAAAGATAAACAAACTTGTGGTGATTTGCGATGGATCTAGGTTCCGAATTGTTGTTTTACAAACCGAAAGATCAGCTTCAAGGCAGAGCATTAGCATTGCAATTCATTTTCTTCTACTTAGGAATTTTCTTTTCCTTCCCTTATTTCAAGCATACGAGCTAACAAATCCTACTTGACAGTTCAATTCTGACCTTTCAAACATGGTATAGAGTTCATCAAATTAAAGACTGGAATATAGCGACAATGCAGAAGCAAATGATAATCTGAACTGGAAGCCCAAACATTTTGAAAAAACGTCTCTGACAGGACCAAAATGGCATGTCAAATAAACCAACGGTGAACAACTGCATGAAATTAGGAGTTCTCGAACAAATCCATGTTTTGATCACAGCCCACTGATCTAGTAAATGAACTACAAAAGTGAGACACTCACTATTCACAGGGTTAACTCAATCCTATTACATAACAATAGATTGCATTTAGCAAAAACTTAAAAAGCCATAACAAAATACACACTTACTCTCTACATCTTCCCCCTCTTCCTTGTATACTGACTCAAGATAGCCAGCTAAGCAAACCTTTTGTGTTATCATATCATAAATAGTTCATGTGGTAAGAGCAACGCCTTCTTATCCAAGGGGAGAACTGAAAAATTGGTAACCTGACCCATCTTCCAGCAGGATCAACAGCCTCCAGCCACTCCGTGGAAAGGCAAGAGTAAAAGATAACTAGATAACAGAGGAGCGACTTCAGAGGAAGTAATCAGGTGTCCTGCGGGTGACATCTGGTTCTCCTCTCCTAGGAGCTGGCTCGAACTGCCAAAGAAGCAAAAGAAATCACAATGCACAGATTGAACTAAACATTGCCACTACGATTGTTATGGAAAGAGTAGTATGAAATTAGTATACAGATATTGTATAAAAAGAACAAAGAATACCTGTATAAATGTGTGGCCCTTGAAGTCATCGACTTCCAAGATGGAAGCCATGTTCCCACAGCGGTAACAATAGTTAGGTGCACTAAATATAGTCACAACCTTTTGCTCCTGTTCCAATAAAACGACAGAACTTAGCTGGTCTTTCAGATTGTTCCGTGAACTGTCATTATAAGACAGCCTTTCTTAAATTAGGAAAGTAAAACTACTTTGATGTATTTCCAGATTATGCGTAAATTGTGAAAAATGGCTTGTGTTCAAGAGAGAAATTGTTTTCCCATTGTGTAGCTAAGGCCAAGACTGTAGATTACTCGTGTTCCTCAAATTTTCAAAAGTAATGTTGACAAAAACTTTGGTGCTAAGAGCTTTCTCAATACAAACATATATCTGTCCAGAGAACGGCTCCCCATTCTAGCTCTCCATTCTCTTTTTCAAGAAGTACAAAGGATGAACAGAAAACCAGGATGATATGCACCTTTAAAAGCTGATGATGCAAACCAAACAAGATAAAAATATGAGAAAAATAATTACATGTGCCCAGTTGAATCCATCCATGACCAGCTGGTGAGCTCTAGCAATCAACTTCAAGTTATTTGTGTGATTGAATTGTTCAGATATATCCTGCGTAATTGAAAGCAACGATCCGAATCAACAATCACAGAGAAGAAAGTAAGCATCAATCTAACCTCACAATTCAGTAATCTAACAGAATGACCTGGCCAAAAGTATAACCAGCACCCCGAGGTGAAATGCCCCAACCACATCGATCATCAGGATCTGACCATAGTAGATCACACATTGGTCCTTCATGAGGTACCTCTTGAACACGATCAAAGTTCCTAATGCTGTCAAGAGTTTCAATTGAAGGAGATAATCCACCATGCAGGCAAAATATCTCTGACTCAACCTAAATACGAAAAGGGTGAAAGCCATAAGTGGGTTAATGGCCTTATACAGTCAACCATTCATGAATTCACATAAGATATTAGTGCAAGGAAAATTACGACTTTCTTAGTTTCTCCAATATAATTTAGCCACTAAAGATGGGGTCCAAACCCAAAAATCCCGCAATCAAACTAAAAGGCAAGTACATTAAAAGCATCCATTAACTAAAGTTTTATTGACAAAGCATCAGTGTGTGCACCAAATTAAGCAATTGCCACAACTATCATACACACTGCTCCAGGGAACAAAAGGAAGAAAAAGGCCCAGGTTGCAGGGATTATTCTCAGTATGACACTAAAAAAGACCGAATTATGCCAAGAAATATATATTCTTCTCACTGAATTCTCAAGCAAACAAATGATTCACAAGGTTTGATGGACAAGACCCTTCTTTAATCAACAAATATCTGTCTAAAATTTTGTTCGTTGGTCTCAATTTAATCAGTGTTATGACCTACTATCAACCATTAACAGCAGCAACTAAAAGGATCTTCTCACCAATGCTGTCAGCGGAAAATAGTCAAACAGATCTGTGAATATCTTCCAAACATTAGCATTTCCATACCTGCAAGTGAATCAGCAAGAAACATTGTGACAAGTTCATCTACAGAAGAAAAAAAAAATCGGTATAACTGACAAAGACATGAGATCAAGAGGCTGCCTTAAACAATCTATTCATATCGGCAGGTCATGTCATGAAATTGCTAATGAAAAGCACCAATTGCCATTTCGTATCAATAATTCATTAATGAATGCAAAATGCCATCGACTACTAAAAATGAAGTTCCATACTGCAGGATGAATCACTAAGTTACATCAAGTGATTGTTCAAACCGATCTAGTCATAACTAGGGGAAATCTTGTACCACTCATCAAGCTACAAAAGATCCAACTTGGTCCCAGAACCCAGAGCTTAGGAACTTTTTACATATCAAACCCCCAACTTTAGCAACTGAATCATGAAATACCACAATTCTGGGGGATTAAGTGTCCCAGGAGGCATGACATGATCCATTTTTAAAATAGACATTGCTTAATCAGCTTTGATAAAGTCCCAATGGTGTAGATAACAAAACTACAAGACCACGTCATAACATTCCCCCAGCTGAACATATCTGCACAATGGCAAAGTGGTTTGTCATATTCTTGTCTCAAGGCATAGTTCATTACATGGTCATCAGATGAACGAAGATGTTCAGAGGGATCATAAAAAATAAAGGATAATTGAAATTAAAAACAAAAAGACTTCTCTTCTTATTTAGATTTGACATTGCCCCTTAGTTACATATGTGGAATATGATGAAGAACACAGGAATGAAGTGAAGCTCAAAGCAATCATAAAGTAGATCACTGCGACTGCAGTAATGAATGTTGTGAATATACTATAGTCTGAGATATTATTAAAAAAAAACTCTTGTGTAGAAAACTTACTTCCTTAAGCATTCATCATAAAAACCATAAACTTGAGTAATCTGCCAAAAGGGGGGAAAAAGGTAATGAGCTGAATGGTATAAAACATCTCTGGGCATAATTTACAAAGCAATATAGATTTAGAAGTATAAAGGGAACTTCCAAAATGAACTACGAAGAAGAACGGCATAACCTGCATCAGACGGATATCAAAGTCAATAGGAAGGTCAAGCAATGATAACAGTTGCTTTGCTTTGCAGTCACCGATATCTCAGGTTATAAACTGATTCCATGAGGGAATGGAGAAACTTTCCAAAAACAATGCTTATGAGCAGTTGTCTAGTACAGCTCCAGCATGTTGCACAGGTTGGAGAGGAAGGACAGCAAGACAACAAGATGAGAATAACAAAATAATGGAAAGCATTACCTGACGGCTTTCATGATTCCCTCTAAGGATAGTAATTCGCTGAGGATATCGTACTTTCAGGGCCACTAATAGCTGGATAAATGAAATGACCAAATGTTACAAATGATATGGGGAGAACCATCAAGAAATCTTACATAACAACTTGGAGATGAATGCTTGCTCTATGCAAAGCTCACTAGGATGCTCGTTATTTTCTTTTAGGTTATACTTCAATTTTGACCGACTTATTATTATTGCAAAAACAGTTTATTGTGTCTACAATGATGAGTTGGGAACAATGGCTCAGAATATTTCATCAGTGGTTGGATGGAAGCTCTGTCCACCATTAAGCAGATATATAGTAAAATGTAGATGGTATGAGAATGCAAACTTAATGGCCAGTGGTACCAAAAAAGCTCAATTGTCATTCAAATGTGGGGCTGGTATTAAGGGACACGAAAATCAACAAACATGTCAAGGCAGTCCTTTTCCACCAGGATAACAGCATGAATTGTTATCCTTTTCACCATAGAAAAAGAGTACAAAAAACTTTCTTTGGCAAACCAAATTCCTTCCTTATGTAAAAATCCGAGTAAAACTTTTTCCCTCCATCCCTCACTCTATCCTTCCCGTCCCCTCAAATCATTCTACCAGCTAGAGAGTAATCTAAAAGGTGCTGTTCTTCCCAGGGGTGGTGTTGAATGAATAAAATACTTCTCTAGTTGAAGGGTTCTTAACCTCTTTGTTTCTTAATACTTCTAACACCTTAAAATCGATAACTCCAACTTTAAGGTCCCATATCTGAACTAAACAATCTCAAGTCAAAGATCCTCATTTTAACATCTTTGTTTACGAGAATTAATTTACCATTCTACTATGTGTTAAGCAATTCCAGCGACCAGCTTGCTCACTTGGCAAGCACTCAGAGTCCTTTTATCCCTTCGTTAAAGCTTGAAACCTTGTATTTCATCACAAACTCACTATTTAAGTATGAAAGACAGCAACTTCAATCTGCCCCTGCCACAAGTCCGTTGCCTCTGCAATGCATGTGATCTTCAGAGATGTCACCAACTTTTAACTATAGTGATCTGACTTTGCTTTTTAGACTGTTCTTTTATTTGAGGAAAAGTTAAAAAATATTTCACCAAACGACTCCCCAAGGTGTACATACTATCATTATATACCCATTTAAGGACCCGTTAAGCTCTTGCCCAAAGTTAAACCACCAAAGTCCCAGTAACTTCCAGACAACAACTGGATAGACATAAATGTGCAGATTTATGCAACTAAGAAATCGTCATATCCTTCACAAAGGCAAATACAAAGCCACTGACATTCCATAACAATGTAACTTGTCTTAGGCAGAAATATGCCCAAGTTAGTTCACATTATAGATTAGCCTTATATAATAATGCTTATGCTTGTTGAAGAATTCCAAACAAATGTCTAATACACAATTAAACCCAACTAATACTTACTGTTACAGTTTCGACAGAATAATATCCACGGTCCACATAATCACCCATGAACAAGTAATTGGTATCTGGACACTGTCAACAAAAAAAGAAAAGAAAAAAAGAACAGAAGATTAATAGATTCACAAGTCAACTAATCGAGAATTATATCCCACAGAAAATCCATGCAAAATTTTAAGATTTTAACACTGATATTATACATCACAAAAGCACTGCAGCTATGAGATTTTTCACCATGATTTTTGGAGGCTCATCTTCAACTTCTAAAGATTATGAAAAATATTATCTATGCTGGTGTAAGAAATTCAAATGCTCAAACAGTCAAGTCATAATTATTACCTCTCCCCCAATTCGAAAAAGTTCAGCAAGATCGTGAAACTGCCCATGGATGTCACCACAAATTGTTACGGGGCTTTTTACAGGCTGCATAGAAGAATATGGCATAAAAATCAACCAAGGAAAACCAATGTTATCACATATCTTCACCTACCAAAGTGCAGAGCAAGCACAAGCAGCTACTTCTATGAGAATGGTAAAATATAGGAGATGAAACAGAACAGTCATAAAAACCTCAGCGATCATTTCCAATGACGGAAGCAGCTTTCTTACGCTCTAGGTAAATGCTAATTTACTATATCTCTTAAATTAATTAGTCCAATCACCAATTTCCGTCAATCAGAGGCCTTAAAATAAAATAAAAAAATTTCTGAATATCTGGAAAGTCAGAGAACATCTGATTGGCAGATGAATGGTTTTCCACTGACTCAGGCCATAAGTATTTGTCACTTTGAAGGTGCACTAAAAGAAACAATGAGAGAGCTAGAAAGCTGACGTACTACATATAGTTGAAATGAAGGAGCATCAGGGTGCCTGAATCATTGACATTATTAATACACAGCTACCTATTTCACAATTTCAAATGCACTGTGGATTCAAATCCTTTAAGTTGTCAAAAGTTTGGATTTATTGGTCATGCCATTTCTATTCAACAGCTCAAAAGGGGCAGTCATTTTGGTGTTTAATCTAAAAAGAATGCTAAACTACAGAGGAAGACCATTTAGTTGGCTCTACTGAATTTGAGGGCATTTAGCATGCACGCATGTTCACAAAACAATGGCAAGCGGTTCGTGCTGTAAAGAATCTTCACGACTTAATCTGTGTGCTCGATGATCAGGATACTTTCTGATTATTAAGCAATCCTTTTTCTTTTGCCACTTGCACAGAACAGTTACTAGGCTAAGAAAGTAAGCTATGTCCTAGACTAGAAGAAACACACAAGAAAAAGTAGAAAGCAATCGGTCACAAGAGCGAACTCCAACAAGAAAAATTGAACAAGTCATATGATGGCCGTACCTGGACGTTGCTTTCTTCCATCAGTATCTCTTTAGCCTTCTCACATAAAGCTTTAACCTATCAAAATTAAATCAAATACCACTATCATTTTTGATAAATCAATCAGGAAAGAAAAGGTGGAAAATGGATCTGCAGGACTAATTAGCTATTTTTGGCAATCCATAGACCTTCATAAATAATAAAAGTCTCCCAGCTATAGATGTCCAAGTGTGTGCAAACAATATGCACAGACATATGCATGCACATACCATTCAGGCAAGCACATTTTCATATTGAGTGCTTGTAGGACATAGTGAGAATGACGCTTATGGAGAGAAGGACGGACAGAGGAAGTGACCCCTCTTCAACCAGCAATTGATTCAAAATTACTAGCAGCCAGCAAAGCTCATCATCAGCATAAAATATTAATGTACACAGATAGAATCTGCTTAATGCTGGTCCAGCTTTCTAGCTTCAGTGTTCACTTCCAAGAAATCCTCAAGCTTATGGGTCCACTGTCATTCTGAACCACTTCATACATTTATAAATTATACTGTTGAAAATGAACCACACTATGATTTCTATTATAAGAAAGCAGGCACTGAAGAACAAAGGAAAAGCTTTGCCCCCAACTGTCAGAGATAGATTGCACCATGTGTGTTGATTTACAGAGAAGGGGTATTTAAAATGAAGGCTAAGAATGAAATGGATGAATTTTTGGTACTACGAACAATTAGTGTTGCACTGACCTCTTTATCATCACCACAAGCATCCACATTCAGACAAACATAAGATTCTCATGAATGAATGCCACATCTATAAATAATTTGGAGCCTGAACATATCTCATACCAATCCTTCACAACTACTACACCTAACCTGGAAACAGCAGGAGAATCACATTTCACATATACTCCAAAAACTCAAAGATGGTTTGCTCCCCAACATTAACTAGCTACTATCGTTTTCTGAAGTAAAATAAACTCCCGCAAGAGTAGAATGACACGGCTCTTCATTCAAAGACCCATTTTTGAGTCTTTGAAAACCAAACAATCGAATTTTTGTCCTTTGAGATTGAATCAGAGGCAAATTATTACTCCAGCTCCGTCAAATGCCATTTCCAGATAACCTAAAGTGACAGTTACAATATCTCCACCAGAAAAATCTGCTTTCTACACGTAGAATACCAAACTTCTGATACCATGTCCACGACAGTCTCTTGCAATCATCTCATTTCTCCCTCACGAGAAGCCCTCGTCACATAAGTGGCCCATTTTCCTTCCGTAAACCTTCCCAGCTAAAAAAAAGGAAACCAGTGGCAACAGAAACCTCACCGGTCCAAGACTAATTCTTAGCTTATCCACCTGCGAATTCAACAAAACATCGACCAACCCAACGGAGAATTCCCAAATCCCGCCATGAAACAGATGCAGCTAAACCAGCCGCTTCGTCCGCTAAAAACCCAAATCACGCCAAATCCCAACCACAACATCCGCATCCCCAGAATTTCCCGGGGGAAGCCGAAGCGCAAACAACTCGCATCGAAAAGCGGGGGAACGAGCCAAACCTGCTGCTCGGAAAGCGGCTTGCACTGCATGAGCTGCGCGATCTGCTCGTCGAGATCGAGGCCCGCGTCCGAGGACGGAGAGTTCGCGCCCATCTTGCTCCGACGGCTTCGGAACCGGATCCACGCGCCGATGAGGCGGACGACGGTAGGATGGGATTGGGAAGTGCCCTAGCCCTCGGGTTCGCGTAGATCCTTCACCTTCGCCCCGCTTTTCCCGATTCGCAAGCGAGCGAACCGATGCGCAGTGAGGGAGGAACCAGCACGGCGCGTGAAGAATGACGGGGCTTCGCGCGTAACGATTTTTTTTTTGTGGTGGGAGTAACGGAGTGACCTATGGATTTTTCTTTTTCTTTTTCTTTCAATTTTTCATTTTTTGTGGGATTTTCTTTTTTGTCCGGTTTGTCGATAATTGCCAGATTTTTCTCTCTCCACCTAGGCTTGGAGAACGGGCCGGCCCGTTTCCCAAGCGTGTCGTGCCCGAGCCCATAAATAATTCAGCATCTACTGATCATGGGCCCAACTGGCTGCTCAGGAACAATGTAAAAGATAGGCCGAAGAAAGTTCAAAAAGGCCCTCAAGGCGTTAACAAATGGGCCGTGCTAGGCACGACCCATGTGGCCCGAGCCGGCCCCTTTTCCATAGTTACTTTTCGGTAAGTATAGCCTTGGACCTTGAATCGATTGGTAAATGGTAAGGGTCGAGTAGCAGGCTATTTATTGAATGAATTAATTTCTTTAATTCCGACTTTCTCTATAGAATGAATATATCGAACTTATCAGAGCGTTGTTATTTTTGCGCACATGTATATACAGAATTTGTGCACCTTTGCAGGTCCATAGGGATTGGTCAATTTATTTTTTACGTGCTTAATCTTAGATAAATCTTGTCATTCACATGCAATCGGAGCGAGAATATATAATGAACCCAAGTGAAATTTCAAAAATCGAATCTCCTCAAATTATTTAAAAAAATAATAAAGTGGTTCTTGCATACTTTAGAACCATTTCCCACGCCACGTGTCGAGAGCAGACGAGAGGGAGGGCGGGAAGCCGGTTTGGAAAAGGGTGGAATGGGAAGAGAAGTTCGACGCGAGGGGGTGTTGAAAAGACTGAGAAATTCGATTCCTCATTTCCTTTCCATTCCAGTAAACGTACGCATCTCTCTCTATCTGCTCCTCTCGTCTGTGTATTTCCGCGACCTCTCTCTTCTTCGCTTTTCGCGTCGGATACGCTGCAACGACCTAGGGTTTCGTGTTCTCGAGCTTTCCCCAGGTTGGTTTTCGCAGTCTTCTTCCAGATCTCGATGCTGTGCTTGATCTCGGACTAGAACAATGGTTCTGCTTACTGCTTCTTCGTTCCCTAGTTTTGTTTCGTGTGCGGGATCAGGCGCGATCGCTTTCTTCTGTTCGTTCGTCTTCCAGTCGGAGCTTGTGGTTTGTTTTACGAAGCATCTGATCCGTGATGCGGGTTTCGTTATCTCCTGGCTGTGTTGTTGGCGCGATCGAGTGGTTTTCTTGTTTTCGGTGTTGCATTTTGCTTTTGTTACAATTTTGGGGTTAGGTGGCGCCGGAGCGGAACCGGTTTTTCGCTTGGTGTTACTCTTTGAGCTTGATCTTTTTAGCTTCTCGTTGTCAGGTTGAGTCCGGTTTGTGCTTGATCGGATTGTGTCGTGCCAGTCGTTGAGAAGCTTACTGGGAGTTATGACTACGTCATGGGCTGATTCTGTTGCTGCTTCGGAGAAGGCGGAGGCTGGATTTTCCTCGGATCAAGCTTGCCAGCCACGTCTGGCGAGACCAACCTACGTTCCTCCCCACCTCCGCACTAGGCCGTTGTCCTCTGGTACTCCTGCTCCGCCAAGTGCTGCCACATCTGCTGGGAATGATCGCAGCAGTTACGGCGGGCCTCCTGCTGGGTCCCGATCGGCTGGTGGGTTTAGACCTGATGTTGGGCGCAGTGGTCACATTCCAGGTGGTCGGAATGGAAGAACTGGAGGATGGGACCGTGGAAGAGATCGCGAGGTGAACCCTTTTGTGGACAAGGATGAAGTCGAACAGGGGTTCATTCAGCAAGACAATGGAGTGATCAATTTCGATGCCTATGAGGACATTCCAGTGGAGGCCACTGGGGATGATGTGCCTCCTCCTGCGAATTCCTTTGCAGAGATAGACTTAGGGGACGCATTGAATTTGAATATTCAGAGATGCAAGTATGTGAAGCCAACGCCAATTCAGCGCCATGCAATTCCAATTTCTCTCGCAGGACGGGATCTGATGGCCTGTGCTCAGACAGGGTCTGGGAAGACTGCTGCTTTCTGCTTTCCAATAATTTGTGGAATTATGCGAGGGCAGTATGTGCAGAGGCCGCGTGGAAGAACTGCACATCCTCTTGCTCTGATTCTTTCTCCTACTAGAGAGCTCTCTATTCAGGTATATATTCGACTCTGGAGCCTTATTTGACATATGATTTAGTTCATACAAAAAAACTTTTTGGTTTTCTATCAAAATTGGAAAAGCTGTAATTTTTTTTTGTTGGGGTGGGGGGGGGGTTGGATGGGGATTTGTTATGCACTTGCAGATACATGAAGAAGCAAGGAAGTTCTCATATCAAACTGGTGTCAAGGTTGTAGTTGCTTATGGAGGAGCACCAATCCATCAACAGGTTTCAGTTCTGGACTAAAATGTCGTGTACTTTCTATTATGCTATGCAATTATTCCTTTTCTTTCTAGAAAAATGGTGTTTTGGCTATATTAGATGAGTGTCAAACAATGGAGCTGAAATTTTTGGTTTTTCATGTTTTACTTAACTGGGATACACTCTCATTAGCAGCTAATTGACGAAAAAAAGCTGTTTCAACTCATCTGTGCTGAATATTCTAGTCTTTCTAGCAATGTGATCAGAGGGTGCATAGATCTTAGTGGAAGGTTGAATTCCACAAACACCAACAAATTTTTAACTACGAGCTGCTTCCTTTCTCTCTTGTTAGAGTCTTGATGCATAAGTTGTATATGTGGAGAGCTGCATGACTTACAATGTTATGTTGATGTGTAGGTATTATGCAGGGTAAATGCAGAATCAGAGTGATCTTGTAGCTATAAATTTTCATGTGGTGCTGGTTGAGTTGTTTATATTGGGTTCCGTATGCCAAAAATTAGGGTTTATCCTCTATGAGAGTGAAATTGGCAAGTCTGATTATTTTGTTATACCTCTCTAGGGATACTTGTAGCAAGTTTTTTGTTTGTAGGTTGAGTCATTGGTTCCTTCAATGGGGACATGGGTACTAGTTTGGAGCATAGGTCGACGGAAGAGACTCCTATGTCCAAAACCAAATCATTCTTTCCTTGGGATTAGTGACCATGGTGAGGGTTGTTGGAAAGACATAGCTATTGAGAAGAGTTTGCGCATAATTTTTCTAAAAATGGAAAAACTTGTCAAAACGTATTATGAAGTTCTTGAGGGCTGTGGATGGTTTATAGGAGCAGGTTGCATACATTTCTGATCTCGATTTCTGAGCTTTTGGAGAAGAACACATTAATGGTTTAAAGAAGAACCCCTGATAGAGCTAAGATGAGAATGAATGTAGTTGGAGTTTAAGCCTTATCTTTTCCATGCCATTGGATGAACTTTGGCCACATCTAAGATTTTGTTTTAATATTAATGCCTTTTGCTGATGATACAGTATCAAGCTTAAAATTTTGAAAAAAACCGGAGTGAAGAGGATTTTCATTGAATTTTGTAGAAACTGAAGCATATTGAGTGAAAAATTTATTTGAAAGTTTGTAAGTACTAGATCTTACTATTGGCCACAAGCGAAGCTTAGAATGTGACCAAAAAGGTGGTCGAGGGTGTTCTGGGTATGTTTAGTTAATTTTTCGAAAAGATATAGCTGTTTGAGGAATGGACAATGTAAGAGAAGATGATGAGTGCGGTTTCTTTTTCCCCCTGGGACTATTCTCTAATGTTCAGAAAAGTTTTATAATGCTGCGGTAAATCGGTGAGAAGTTGTACCGTGTTTCTTCCTGAATTAGGTTTTATACCTTTTTTAAAATAATAGAATTTGTCCACTTTTGAGACAGAATGTGGAGCATGGGTGGCTGAGATCCCACATAGGCATGACTTAAGTGTTGTTGCAGCAAGAAAGCTTTGAATGACGTTACTACTCGAACGAGGATAACTAATTACTGAAATTAGAATATCATCAATTAAATTTGTGAAAACCATAGGAAACCAAAGTATTTTGGTATGATCTCACTCGTGAGTTAGTCCAGCATAAATAGACTGTGATTTGAGAAAAATTCTTTGATTTTTGTTATGTTTCTACTGTAGATCAAGTGAACTTGTGCAGAATTTTGCTTTTGCTAGGATTTGCTTGTAGCTTTGTACCATGATCAGTTCTATAGCACATTTGCCCGCCCTTTTCTGAGTTTTATATGATGTGGTGTTTGAAGTTTATTGCAAAGTGAATTACAGTTGACAGAGTTACTAGAGTGCTTGCAAATTATTACCAAGTCATCTTATAACGGTTTCCCTCTTTGTGGTTAGTTACGTGAACTTGAAAGGGGAGTTGATATTCTAGTTGCAACTCCAGGAAGATTGGTTGATTTGCTTGAAAGAGCCCGAGTATCTCTGCAGCTGATTAAATATTTGGCTCTTGATGAGGCGGATCGAATGTTAGATATGGGTTTTGAACCACAGATAAGGAAAATTGTGGAACATATGGGAATGCCTCCACGTGGTTTGAGGCAGACAATGCTGTTTAGTGCCACTTTCCCGAAAGAGATTCAGGTACATTTTGATTAGGTATAACATTTTTTTAGTGTAATTCAGTTTCTCAGCTCATAAAGTTTAAATCAATTTAAAATTTACATTCAAATTTATTTTTCAATTTTGTAGCCAATAACCTATCTTTTTGCAGAGGCTCGCTTCTGATTTTCTTTCAAACTACATATACTTGACTGTTGGAAGGGTCGGCTCTAGTACTGATCTGATTGTTCAAAGAGTTGAGTATGTCCATGAGTCTGACAAGAGGAGCTATCTTATGGACCTTCTCCATGCGCAAAGAGAAAATGGGGTTCATGGAAAGGTAATCCATGATACCTTGCTCATGAATTTTTTGCACCTTTTTTTGGCTAAGGACAGGAGGGTTGTTTTTTCCTCAATTTATTCTAGCAGACTTACTAGTGATTCGTCTCTTGTACTTTCAGCAAGCTTTGACATTGGTTTTTGTGGAAACAAAGAAGGGAGCAGATTTCTTAGAAAACTGGTTACATACAAACGGTTTTCCTGCTACTAGCATCCATGGGGATAGATCCCAACAAGTAAGTTGCCTAGTGCTGTTCGTCTTATAATACAACTGAAAGGTCTTTCTTCCACTTAAACTACGAAATACTTTTAGCTTGTCAACTTTTCTGGCCATCAAAATACTTGACTGTTAGTTCCTTACACTTTTGATACTGGCGCTTAACTGTTTTCTGATTCATGGATGGCTTGGAACACATTTGTTGAATATGGAGATTTCATGGTCTAAGTGGCTACTTCTGAAAAAGATGGACTTTTTTGGGCTTGTGAAACTTCAGAAGGCAACATGTTCCCCTTTTCTTCTTGCTGAAACTTTCTTGTGTTTTTGATGATAACATGACTTCTGGTGCAGGAAAGAGAACTGGCATTGCGATCATTCAAGAGCGGAAGAACTCCAATCCTAGTCGCAACTGATGTTGCAGCTCGTGGTCTTGACATCCCTCACGTCGCCCATGTGGTCAACTTTGATCTTCCCAATGACATTGATGATTACGTTCACCGAATAGGACGGACAGGGCGAGCTGGCAAAACAGGCCTAGCAACAGCCTTCTTTAATGAGAACAACTCATCACTGGCAAGGCCATTAGCTGAATTGATGCAAGAGGCAAATCAAGAAGTGCCTGCTTGGCTCCCACGCTACGCATCAAGGTCACATGGTGGTGGCAAAAATAGGCGATCTGGAGGAGGTCGATTTGGTGGGCGCGATTTCAGACGGGAAGGCTCATTCAATAGAGGTACAGATTACTATGGTGGAGGGTATAATAGCTCTGGATATGGTATTTCTGCTGGTTATGGTGGGTATGGAGTGTATGGTGCGGGAGTCACCAGTGCTTGGGAGTAGTTTTACTGAGATTGGTTGCATCATCGCCAATTCATGATCTGGCCTGTACAGAATGAAAGCCTCATTCTCGATTCTACGAGAATTCTTGTGAAAGCCTTTATGTTGCTTCTCTTCAGGCAGCAGGTTTATTATCCTGCCATCCTTTTTCAGCGTGTAAATATGTGCTAAGTCCATTAATGCACAGGATGAATTCTAGTTTTAGTGCCTCTCTTATATGAGCACATGCTTTGTACATATCTTGGAAGGCTAGGCTTTTATGAAGCATTGACTCTCTTCCGAGCAGTTGCGAGTTCCTGTAAAGCTGCTGTTTGGTTCTTAAGTCCTATGCTTCATGCTCGTTTTCAGTTTGTTGATCCGAGCAGTAATCTCTAGCATTTACCATGTGCCTGGTGCCTTTTTTGGGGTCTTTCGCCACAACAAGATGCCCCATGAAAGTCTTAAGAGACATGAGCATGCTTGTTGCGCTGCCCTGACCCGAAGATGGCACCGACGAATAAATGGCCAGTAAAAACATATTCTGAAATTGCTTCTAGCATCCCGGGAAAACGTTATGGCAAGATTTGAAGCGAGTCAAACATGAGTTTCGGCACTAATCCTTTCGCTCGTCTGGTCTGGAGGACGGATGAGCCTCTTCGCTGGGATGAGAACAGAAGTGAGAAATTCTGTGCATGCATACCCGCTGACTATGAACATGTTGATGAGTTCGTTCATGAAATCCGGCTTGCACCATCGAAGAATGGCGGCTTACAGATAGACATCTCGTCAGAAAGGCCGCATCCTACGGGCAGGAGAATCGGCCTGAAAGTGCAGGCCGACGTATACTCCAATGGAGATTCTCAGCCGCACTCCTCGTGTGTTCTTGCAGTTGTAATCCATCGAACAAAGACAGTTTTAAAAGAGGGACGACGACACCAGTAACCTGGCATCATACAAGACCATGATTGTTTCGATAATCAAGATCAGGCGAATGAAGCATGGGATGACGCTTCCACGACGCCATCCAATATCGAGGTGAGTTTCTTTGGCTTGAAAACATCAAGTAAGAACCGACCAAAACTGCGGTTTAAGGTTAAGATATAAGAAGTCCTATGGTTGTTGCCAGTGCCTCTAGCCTCCAGGAGATGAACATGTTCAATACGGCATTCTCAATACAGGAAGTGCTCTGAAGTTTGCTAAAAAACAAAACGAAACCCTTCTCCTGTCTCACAGGAAATTTCACTTCCTTGTAGCGAAATGCAAGTGGAAGCTGAAAGCATAAATAGATGGATCATAGCCTCATGCTGCCTCAGCAAATACATAGCGAAACTCAACTGCAAAAAGATCAATTGGTAGTTATTAAGTTTGTTAGGAAGAATATGTGTGGATAAACATCTCTTTGCTCAAGAGGTGGAATTGGTGAAGAGTGTGCTCTTCACCGTTACATAATAATGTGTTCTTTTTCTGTCGTTTGCTCTTCATTTTATCTGCGCTTCAAATAGCTTTCGAAATTACGTACGCAATGTGTGCATTATAAACTTTGCTCGTTAAATAGATGCCATGCTAATTCTGAATTAGAATTCTATATGAATGTCATGCACGACGATATCATTTTTTTGGAGTCTCCATAATCCTAAAAAAATCCTATCATTCCAAGAAGAAAGTTGAAGTCAAAACAAAATTGATTTTAAAAAACAGAGTGATACCCAATAGCAAGTTGAGTGAGTTAAGGGAGATTAGGAATAATTTGCAGCATGTATGTGAAAATGTAAATTGAGAATAATCCATTGCCATATTCATATGATTTGGTTCGATTTGCTTTAAATTTGAGGAAATCGAAACTAAAGACCTAGATTATTTCGATTCTACCTTCTTTTTTATAATAATAATAATAAGAGATTTAATAAAAATGAAGAATTTTTATATAAAATGTGATACTAAGAAGAGGGACGATTTTTAATTTAATACAGTTAATCGGGAAAATTAATTTTTTTTTACACTCCGATATTCACCAATTACAAAATAGACATCCACATAAGAGAGGACACCGGTGTGACTGCAGACTTTGGCGAGCGGTCGACGCCATAAAACCCCGCCAAACATCTCTGCAAGGCGGGGCGGCGCGACGTGCCAAACCCTAATCGGAACAATCTCCGGGGGACATCGGCGCCGGCTTAAAACTCTGGCGATGCGCTTCCGTGGTTTCTCTTCCCTCGGCCTCTGTTCATGCGAACTCGGATTGGTTTTCGGTCCCCAGCTGAAGTGAGCGAGACTGTCCCCATCGAAACATTGTCGCGGATGAGCTTCAAGACCAAGGCCAGTGGCCTCTTCTCCGCACTGCACCGGTCGTTCCTCCACCAGCATCACCAGTACCGCCTCATCACCAAGGTCCGCCTCAAATGGGTCAAGAATCGGAGCCTCGACCACGTGATCGACACCGAGACCGACCTCAAGGCCGCTTGCCTTCTCAAGGACGCCATCAAGCGGTCCTCCACTGGGTTCCTGACCGCGAAGTCGGTCGCCGATTGGCAGAAGGCGCTCGGCCTCACCGTCCCCGTTCTCAGATTCTTGCGCAGGTAACTAATCTCTCTGCCCTGTCCTTTTATGTTTTCTGACCATTCCTGCTTTCGTTTTAGCTGAATATGAGGGAATTTATAGAGGTACTTGCTCAATCACGGATTTTCTTCCGAGGGGGAAATGGGGAAAGGTGTGATTTTTCCAGTTAACAAGTGCTGGTATGATATGGAGTTTCGGTTCTTATTATGAATTGTGATGATGATTTTATTTCAAATTTCTTCACTTTTAGGTATCCTACGCTCTTTCATGAATTCCCGCATGCCCGTTACGCGGGTTTGCCTTGTTTTAAGTTGACAGATGCCGCTCTGCTGTTGGACTCGCAAGAGAAAAGTATTCACCAGGATTATGAACGTGACACTGTCGAGAGGCTCTCTAAAGTGCTGATGATGATGAAGACTAAGACTATGCCGTTGCAATCCTTGATTTCATTGAAGTGGGATCTAGGTCTGCCAGATAATTTCACGAAAACATTGATTCCGAATCACCCAGATCATTTTCAATTCATTAGAGCGTTGAGTGGTGACGCATACCTGAAACTCGTGAATTGGCCTGAGAGTTATGCAGTCTCGGCATTGGAGAAGAGAAATGAAAGTACTGAGGTAGGGGGTGAATATAGGCCGTTTAAGAGGGGACAAACAGCCCTGGCATTCCCCATGAATTTTCCAAGGGGATATGGTGCACAGAAAAAGGTGAAAGCATGGATGGACGAGTTCCAGAAATTGCCATATATTTCTCCATACGAAGACTCTAGGCATATCGATCCGAGCAGTGATCTCATGGAGAAACGAGTTGTTGGGGTTTTGCATGAGATCTTGAGCTTGACCATCCATAAGAAGACTAAGAGGAACTATTTAAGGAGCTTGAGAGAAGAACTAAATCTACCTCATAAGTTTACACGAATATTTACTAGGTATCCTGGGATATTCTACCTCTCTTTGAAGTGTAAGACGACTACTGTTGCCCTTAGGGAAGGGTACCGGAGAGGTAAATTGGTGGATCCACATCCCCTTGTCCGCCTAAGAGAGAAGTTTTATCATGTGATGAGGACTGGGTTAATTTACCGTGGTAAAGGGCTAGGTATGTTACCCCAGGAAGAAATTTTGCTCAATGATGTGGAGGATGAGACAGAGCAAGAAGAATCAGAGGAGGATGAACTCGGTACAAGTGAAGGGTGTTGCGATGAGACATCAGAGGTGGATGATGAATTTGATGGCCAAGAGTGATTTCATAGTGAAAAAGAGAAGAACAAATGTGTTGACTACCTAGATGGGGAAAAGCAAGAAGAATTCTGGGCATTGGCTGCAATAAATTCAAAACCGAAGATGCTGTTTGGATAGTTTCTAAGTTTATAGAACATCCTTCTGTTGATGAGAAGCAAAAACATCTAATACGATTGTATGGACAAGTAATGGAGATTATTAGAAGTATTTTGACTTCTTTGGCTGGAGACTCTATAAGAGCTATGAAAGTGCATTCCTACTTGAGTGGTGAAGCAGGGATCTGATAATGTTGGCTTTATATGACGTGATTGTCAAAATTTCTTAAAATTAAAGGGAAGAAACATGTCAAGTGCGGGTGATTGGGGAATCGTAGAGCGGCAGGGCGAAGGTTTACAAAGAAATGTAGAGGGAGGGAGAAAGTCAGATAAGTGGATCTTTGGCGGGCCATTTCAATTTTGCAAGCATTTATTTTAAAGTTGCCGGTGTCATATAGATTTGGGAATTTTGCAACATGCGTTGGTTAGCAGATTGTAAATTTCTTTTTATTCAATGCAAAAAGTCACTTGTTATGCTTCGACAATCACGTAACGTAAAGTCAACATTATCCTGTCCACCTGCTTCACCACTGAGGCAGGATTATGCTTTCAAAATCTTGCACTAGCCAAGTAATAGAAGCCAAAATACTTTTATTAGCATGTGTTATATGTTGATATGGTCGTGTTATATGTTTTTGTTTCTCATCAATGAAATGATGATCATGAATACACATAAATTTGGCAACGATCCAAACTCTGTTGGATTTTGAATTTAATGCAATTTTGTTATTAGGTTGTGTTCATCATCTTATAATTATATCTTTGTTCGTGAGATGGGATTGATGGAGAGTGCCCTTCATGATTACGAAGAAAGGTTCGTCGTCATAGTGTTCCTTTGCTATTGTTTGCTCCTTGTCCTCTTGGCACTTCAAATCCATTGCATGTTGTATAATGAATTGTATGTATTACAAGCTTCGCTCTTTTATGTAAATGTCATGCCAATTCTAAATTTAAATTGCTTGCCGATGTTGTTCATGATGATACTATCTTTTGGAGCCTCTACAATTTGGAGAAAGAGAAAGTCTAATCATTTAAAGAAGAAAGATAAAGTAAAAGCAAATCCAATTATAAATGGATGGAGTCTTACCCATTTCGAGAACAAATCGAAGGAAGAATCTGTTGTCCACTTTTGAAAATGTAAATTAGGAGTAATCTACCGAACGAGAAAGCTTGAGTGGGCTTATATATGAGAGAGAGAGAGAGAGAGAGAGAGAGAGAGAGAGAGAGAGAGGTGGCTTTGGGGATGAAGATGATGGAGGAGTGAAGTAGATCCTAGTTATTCTCGTTCATGTTTTTTGTTTCCTTTTCTTGGCTTCCACTTTTCCTTTTTTTTCTTGGCTTAACATGCAATGACCGATAAATGTCGTTTTTGAAATTTGAGTACATGTTTAATTTTAATTTTGAATTGTACGAAAACATTAATTTAAATTTAAGGACAATATCGAATATTTTAATACGACCTAAGAAAAAATTAATTCAATATATATATATATATATATATATGTTAAAGATTTGGTGACAATGTCGAATAAATTATATATGAAATTACTAAAGTCAAAATATTATATTCAACAAATTATCTGTGTTATTTATTTTCTTTTTTGTTCTCGATAATTAAGTCTCGGGTGCGGGCGGCTTCACCGCATACGCCTACACCCCGTTTCCCCCTTGGATTTGACTTCAACACGGTGGTGATGGTTTTCTTTCAGATACCCAAAGCAAGTTCATCCCTTCTGCCAGAGATTCTTTCATTCATTCTCGCAAATATTTTCTTGAAATTTCATTGCCAATCATATGGACCCCAAAAGAGAGGCAACAAGCAGACTTCTAAATCCAGGGGAAAGCCGACAATCCAACAGAAAAATCTGAAATGGCGCTATAATATGATCTTCTCCAGCAGCTATGATATAATCACCACTTTCGTCAAAAAAAGAAAATCGTCATCTTCATTATGATATAGTCCCCCTCCAAGATGTCAGCTATGAACCTTAAAACATTTGAGGTGTGGAAACAATTTGAGCAGGTCTTCACGGCTTCGTCTCTGGGGAAGAAAGTAATGCACATAGTAAACAACATTAAAAATTCACTCCAAAAGCAGCAAACCTCGTTCCTTGTGCCAACAAATAACAGTCTACCTTGATATCAACACAACCATTCACGTCAAGTGTAGTGAGTGTGTTTGAGCAGGTCGTTGATAGGGCTTCAAGGCACTTGTCTGTCACCCCAACTATCCCAAACAAGCTGCATTTGAGCTATTATCACTAACTGAACATTGAAGAGAATTTGATATTCGATGAGGTTCATCATAGCTTGTGCTGTATATTTCATGGAAGATGCATATTCATTGAGGCAAACTATCAAAATGCAAGATGGTCCGGGAGATCAGCAATCACAATGACTTTCAATCCAACTTGTTTGAAATCAAAAGACAATAAGAGGGCACCTACAAAAGCCAGAAACAGAGGCTCCTTTCCTCCAACTTCTGGCACGTGCTTGCTTGAGTGGAAACACATAAGAAAAAGTACTGGCTTCACATATTGGAAGTGTAAAAAGCAGGAAAAGAACACACTTTAATATACACTTCCATCTACTTTCAGAATAAAAGCCACCAAATAACAATTTCAAATAGAACTGCCAAACCCTCAATGCAATAGAAAGCATAGACAAGACCAGCAATCTGAAGTCAAAGCCAAAAGATACTGCAACTTCAAACATATCCTGCTAGCATCATCTTTGGGGCTAACTAATAACTACATCAGGTAAAATCAGTATGAAACACCTAATTTATTCGATTGCAGGTCTCTTGGATAAAAATCATTCCAATTATGCTTTGGAGCTTATGAAATTATAGCAGACGACACAAATATACAGAAAGGCGGTTCGAAAAAGAGCCATCAAGTTTCCATAATCATAACACGAGAATTTCTCCCCTTAACCCAGCTAAAATGATAAAAATGCGAAGCTTAGTAGTCATCAAGCTTTGTGATACGCTTGCTGACCAACTCTGAATCAAATCAATAAGATTCAGCCAGGATGTTTTTATTCTAGCTGGAAGAACCTTATCATCAGGTAAATTGATTTCAGCCCAGATAACTTTTATCCTAGTTAAGAGAACCTTATTGTCAAGATTTACCTAAGGAACTCGAGAGAGACGCAGCCTTCAGCAACCGCTATGACCCCCTTGTCAGTAATACGTACACACCTGTGAAAAGTTACCATAGTATGTTGACTCCACAAAATCTCGAAGGAATTCTTTTTACAAACTTACCACGTCAAATTCAGGGCCACAAGTTTTCTGCATTTGGCTATACAGGAAAGTGCATCATCTGATAGGTTCTGCAGAATCATTTATTACTTTGCAGCATAAAATTCAGGTAATGCAAGATAATTAGCATGTGTTGATAAGTGAAATTTACCTGGGCTCCACAAAGATCCAAGAACTTGAGATGGGAAAGAGAGGAAATATTGTTGTATGCATTATCTGTGAGACTGGAAAAAGCAATTCAGAAAATAAACTACATACACCAAGTGATCGGCTTCAAACCTACACATGAAAACAGAAAACATGATTACCTAGAAAGGGCATAAAGGTTTAGACTCTGGAGAGAAGAGCACTTGAATAGTATTTGCTGCAAGCCAATATCCGTCAGCTTGACGCACCTGATGACCAAACACTTACAAGCTTAAAGGTGAATATCCGTATCAGCAATGGCGATAATTATTCTATTTTTTCCTGGATTAGCTTCATTTGCTTGCTGAAAATAGGGTTGATTTTTTCATTTCATATTAACATTACCTAGTAAGGTTGAGTGACTCTAATTCATTATAACTGTCAGCAACTAACTCCAAGCTCTTGTCTGTAACATTCTGCCATCAACAAAACAACTTTGTAAATAGAAACTCCTTCCACACAAAATGTGTAGGATGTCAAAAGTCTAAATGCTGAGAATAGAAATAAGTAAAACCAAAAGATCGGGAATAGATATAAGTAAACCAACAGGTTGGTAACTATACAAGAAAAAGGAAGTAAAAGTGATGTCACTGTATATCCCATTGTACTGATTACGACTACTTGAGGTAATTGCATTTATCAGCTCAGGTTGTTTTAGCAAGCCCACTTGGTCAAGTTGTAGGTATAACATCCACATATCCAGGGAAAAAATCTCTCACAGCAAGCATATTCAGAATTTCAATGGTAAATTCTTGGGATGCCAATAGCAGGTTCAATAAAGCGATAAACTGTATCATTTTAGATGCAAATAACTACTTGCAAAGAACCAAAAGTCTCCAATAGAGCTCGCCCACAATTGAAAAATATAAGTAGAATTGCAGTTGCATGTACCGGCCAAGACTTGAGATTAGTACCAAGCACAAGCTCAGATTTTTGGACCAGTGATCCATATACATGGTAAGAACTCAATCAACTATTAAAATCAAACTTTCCTATGTCTTCAAAAAACAAAGTAGCACCCAAAAACTGAAATGCCCAGAATATATGTGAGAAAGTTGAGGAGCCATAGATGGTCAAGAAAAACTTAGGTAGTCATGCATCATATATACAAATTTGATCGGACAGTGTTTTAAATCATGTCCATTAATGACATTGGAGAAAGTCCAATTTCCACCATCATGTTAATATGTGTAAACAACCATACGAATACAAGCACATGCAGAAGAAAGCTGGAGGAAGGCTTTGACATCAAGGAGGAGATACCTTACAGCCACTTAAGTTCAAATCAACTACATGTTTGCAGTTCTCTACCAGATGCTTTATGCCTATATCAGTCACCCTGCAGCCCCAACAATGTGCAGTTGATTGTATAGATATTAAGGTAGAGTGGAGTTTACAAGGTGGGTGAATTTATAGAAAACTTACCGCACATTCCAATAAATAGAAAAGACCTTAAGATTTGGACAGCAACTTGTTACAGCTGCAATCCCCTTATCAGAGATCTTTTGGCAACCATTCAGATTTAAAGTCTCCATGCTTTCGAGAGACTCAGAATACTGTTGAGTGGTTGACAAGTGATTGCAAGTTACTAAGAGCTTGATAAGTGATACAAGTTACTAAGAGTTCAATGATCAACATAGATTAGTTCTACTAAAAGAGTAAGGTCAAGCACAATTGATAGTTTACCATAAAACTAATGAATTATTTGCCTGGAAGACAAAGTATATGGAATACTAATGTCAAAGGAAGTATGCTTTTATAACCTAGTGAGCAAAGTTGTGCATTCACAGAATAAACAGTAACTTAATCATGGAAAGAAAACTTAAGTAATCATGAGACAAGGCATAATCTTTTTAAACTTACGAGAAGCATTAACTTAAGCATCTATTATGCTTTCCCAAGAGGTATGTCATTGAAGCTTCTAACATCAATCTTATGACATTTACAGGTGACATCTATTAGTCAATATGTAATTTTTCCACACATTATATGCTACATTTATAATAATGCTGTCAAAAAGGCAAGTTTTGAAGAGAAGGAAAGCACTGATCGTTTTCTACGGTATAGGATCCTCAAGAGGACACTAAACAAACTAAGACACGGTTATGAATAAAAAAAATGAACTACTAAATACATTACTGACATGATCCTCTAATATGGGTATTGAAACAACAGGGCTTATATTTCGGATTCTTATCAGGACAAAGTAATACACAATTGCTTATGGCTACTGATGGATCAAGAAGACTTTCCCTTGAAATTTCAAAATGTCCTTCAAAAGACAACAGTTGTCTTGAAAATATCAATGAAGCAATGATGCACAACTGTTTTCGTCTACCACGAAAGGATTTCAACTCCCAGCAACTAGCAATCTGATTTCGATAAGACACATTACAATGCAATGATACCTTGTTCTTGAGGGACTCCAAGTGCTTGTCCTCGATATCTTGGGCGAACTCGAGGTTAATTCGCTTCACCTGGCGATATCTCGGCTGCCAAATCCACGAACAGTTTCATCAGTACAATGGGTCGAACTAGAGCAATCATTTGGACAATTAAATCAACTACATCGAATCAGGTAACTTCAACGATTGGCTCCCGCGTGACCCCGACAACCTAGCACCCCCCTCACGCGCGGGAACGAAATGCCTTTCACAAACTAACCAGCGACAGAGCGTCCAGGAGCCGATTCCCGGCATTGGTCATCTCGCGGAGATCAAGAACCTGAAACGCACCGGACGGATAAGAATCACGTGACCGAACCTGCTGAGCTCGTGATTCCAAGGAGAAGTGGAGAGTTCTTCCAAGAAGATACCAGCCAGAGGGAGGGATACGAGCTGAGGGTACGGTGAAGCCACGGGCTGACCAGCAGGAGGGAGACGAGGTCGCGCTGGGGGAGCCTGGTGCAGACGATCTTCATGACCTTGGGAATCGTCTCCCTGCTCCATGCGAGCCCTTCTTCTGCTCCCGCTTCCATTTTCGCTTCAGTTCTTCCGTCAGCTTTGGCTCGACCAGTTTATCATCACGGGCTCCGGTCTCCTGCATTGAATTCTCATGACGGTCTCGATTCGTACTATCGTGAAATTTTCAATAATCAGGGTCTTTACAAGTTAAACAATTTGATTAACGATAAAAGAGGGATTAATTAGCATCAATAAATGGATTTAAAGAAAATGATATAAATGGTCATTAAATTTTGATTAAATGTGAAATATGATAATATATAATGCGTCTTTTGAACTTTTAATTTATTTAATATGATCTCCGAACTTTTGTGACATATTCAAACTATTACTTAAATTAGATGAGAATATTCGATACGATCTTTGAACTTGTACAAATGAGAAAGACCATATTGAACAATTTTATATAATTTAATAACTTGAACAAATTGATCAAATTTTAGAATTATTTGTGCCGTTATCCCTAAGGATTGCCTAGAATTGGGATTTCTCTTTGCAATCCGTGATTTTTCTCATTTCTTTTAAGCGAATTAAGTCTAAAACTTTGATTTTTATGGGGGTTCAGTAAACTTTGTCGCACTACGACCACAACGATTTTTGCACAAATTGTTAGCATGGTTGAGCATTCGAAACCCGAGTTGCAGCCCCAATGATGGTCGATGCACTTCTCATTGGGGTCGTCGATAATTGTGCCACCCTCTCCTATCGTTGAAGTTGTAAAGAAGTCGAAGAGAGGGGGTGTCGACACTCATGTTGCTGCTTTTGGTGGCGGTGCCAAAAGTGATGGTGAGGTTTATGGACATATTTTAACTAAAATAAGTGTACCAATCATTTCGAGTCTCAAGTTCATGTATCGCTCAAACGGTCTAAGGGCGAACGTATGAGCATTATTGATAAGTAAATTGGCTATATTTTGAAAATATTACACAAAGTTTTGAACTTTAAGAAAGAGTAAATGGACTGCTAATGATATTTCTGCCTTAATTCATTAGAAAAGAAAACTATTAAAATGATCAAAGGGCAAATGTGTGAACCCTTTTAGTAGTACATTGACCATTTTTCTTTAAAAAAAAAAGTAGATGTAAAGTTTTCAATTATGAAAAAGTGGACATGAAGTCACCTAAATTTTACTCCATATTAAGAAGGATTGATATTTAGCACACATCTTTAATTTGTTTCCTTCAAAACTCGGGGAAAATGTCATAATGATTGCTCCTTTACGAATGTTCCATTAGCATAATCAAAATTGATATATGTTCTCTATTTGCAGTTCTTTTCCTTCTTTCCTATTTTCCTTCTCCTCTCTGTCCATTTGTTACTAGTCTACAATCGTCGTAGACATACATCAATTGCTGCGATTCATGACTCTTTATCTCCGTTCAAGGATGGGAACCCTTGTTTAATGCGATGCTTCAATTGACGTCTCGATAATTTTCAACCATTGATTTATTGAAAGGAGGCTTTGGTCAACGATTAAGAGCTGTCGAGGCATCATATGGGATAGGAGAAGTTGAAGACTCGTGGAATTTGGAGATAGGCATGCTTCGCCAACACACGGGCCCTTCTCTCAGAAAAGCTTTCTATTCTACAAGATCTGCTTAAACGTGGTAAGTGGAGAGGACACTTATTATATTAGCTTGGGTCAAAACTTTAATTTTATCATTCAAATATCACTGGGCTGTGGACCGTGTGCGATGTAACTCAATGTGTAAGTCTGAATAGAAGTTGATGTCTAAACTGCAAGTGAGTTAGAATAATAAGTGATTAGATTGGATAGATGAATCTGAGTTTAACAAGATAACATTTTGAAGTTTAGACTAGTTATTTTTCACGCAGGACTTGTTACCATACCTTAGTAAAACCAACCAACATATCTGTTAGAAGATAAAAAAACAAAACTATAGTGGCTAGGAAAGCCCCGGAGATTCTATGGGAAATTGGAAACGTCGAGGTGAGCTGTGGCTTATAAATAGGAAGATGAGGAGATAACGGGCGAAGGATATTCGTGATATTAGGTTGGATCTCTCTTCATTAAGATTGGGTTAGTCTTCCGTGATTGGCCTTTCTCTAGTTGTTGTCGAGTGCCTGCAGCTGCACTTATTTCTTTATGCATCTTTCTCCCGTTGGTCAACAATCAACAAAAGTTCTCTTTCTAGATTCGATTTCTAGTAATGCAATGAAAGAACCATCCCGTCCTATTTGTTTGTCCTGTCAGATAGAAAGAAAATGAGACCCCAAAGAGCCCTTACTTTAGGGAGTGGGGGTGAAGGGGGGTTTACATAGAACCGTGGCAAAGTGATTTATGCCTGAAAGGGTAATCCAACAAATTTTTTTATTTTTTCGAAAACCTTAACAGGAGTTCCACCTTTTGAGATTGAGAAAATTGTACGTAGTCAACATGATAAATAACGTAATCACGACATTTCCACACCAACTATTGCGCCTATTCAAACTTAAATTTAGATTTCTAATCTAAGATCATACATGATAACCAGCCAAGTGAAAAGCACTAAATTGATTGACCTAACTTAGTATACAAGGTTTTCACTTATTTCAAACTTAAAACAATGACTTCATATTCAGAACAATGATTTCCGACTTAAGGTTTTAGTTACCTTTTCTAAACTTAGACTATAAAATAAGAGAATTGCTGGTTATAATTTGGAAATTAATGAAACAGAGACTCATCTCGTGAAGCTCGAAGACCTCCGAAAATTGATCTGTAGCCAATGATGATAAAATCAAGTAATGAAGGTTTATATAATGAATGCCTTGGGTGGGAATCAGTAGGTCCAAGAGATGTGTGTCTTCGCATGGCCCTATGAGAATAACTAATATGGACTTGGCCCCATAAGAATTACAGGTAAGAAGATATTTTGGTGGGAAGAGGAGGACATCCTGTTCTTCGGTCAACTCTACGCATGGGTCTTCCTTGCATTTATTGACTAAGGTCAAACTTGAGAATGTGGTCCATGATATGAAAGGTTTGAAGTGATTAATCAGTCTATAAAAAAAAAAGTTTAACAACACCACGAGAGCACTTTAGGTTCTTATTTAAGAAAAAAAATGACACTTCGGATTCTTATTTGTAATTTTTCCATAACTAAAATATAGACGTGTGAATCTTAAGAGATATAGGATATCAATAGTCATTTTAAATATTGATTTTGGATAGTGTTTTTGAACATTGATTCTGACCATCGACAAATCTGAAAAACATTTTGAATTCACTAAAGTCATTGGTAAGGCGTGTTGGAGCTAGGAAAAATCATCCTAAATATTTCAATAGGAAAATTCTAAATAGTGGTTCTGAACATTGATTTCGACTATTGATAAATCCGAAAAATATTTTGAATACACTGAAGTCATTGATAAGGCGCATTGGATGTCAGGAAAAAACATCCTAAATATCCGAATAGGAAATTAAATTCTGGATGTCACATATTGCTAGTGGCTTAGGATAGCAATAGGTCCTCATTGGAAAGTCTTAGGGCATCTTTATTTGGATTAAGCAAAAACAAAAAAACAATAGTACATTTTAGTCCCACTAAAATTTAAAATATCATTTTGAAATTTGAAAAATCATGTGAATTCACATTCCGACATTTACATATTTTATAATTTTGAAGTTCTTTGCATGACATAAATTCCAATTGTCTGAAACTTACGTTCCCAAAACAAAACAAAAAAAAATTGTGTGAAACTTACGATTTAGATCAGAGGCTATAGGCTCTCCATTTTATTGTAAACATTCAGCTGTAAGTCGAGATTGATTACTTGCGTACCATTAGCATTTTGTTCAAAAATAATGTGAAGCATCAAATGCTTAAGCGCTTACCAATAATCTACACAACGTAGAAAAACACCGTTTCCACAAGTCATTTTGGATCCATGGCGCTTTGGAGTCATGATATTATTATTTAAAAGAACTAAAATTTCCACAAATTTTTTATGCCAATGCAAAAAAAAAAAATATTCTACATCAGTTCTTATGAATTTTTTTTTCATATTAATATAAAATTTAATTTAGCTAATTAATGCAAAATACCTGAGTAAACATAATATCGAAGAATGACACGGCAGGACACCACATAAATGCCATAATGCTACGCTATAGGTACTCTGAAGCTCATTTACATTATTATTTTTTTGGGGCTTTTGATCAGATGGACTCCATTGATCTTATTTGCCACTCCCTATGAATCTCTGCAAAGATTTGGTCGTGAAGTTAGCTAATTTCTTCCTTAATCTCTTTCATTTTCAAGGAAGAAATAATGGCCCTTTTTTTTTCCCTTCTTTCCTTGAATGAGTGTTGTTATTTGCTTGTGTTCGTCTAGTACATTTACTTACAGAGAAAATGCGTTTTTGCATATTGTATGAGACCAATGGCAGCACTATTTAAGTTCGAAATTAATCTCAGAGTGCTATTTATCTTCTATTCCCAATAGTATATGAACACATCATTTAATCTTATTTTGGTAAACTAGCGTTAGTTACCTTGTCTTTGATAATCATTTCACTAGAATGTAACAGTTTTACTTGAAACGATGTACTTTAAAAACCACATTAATTGTTCCGTTTTGAATGTGCTTTACTTTTCTTCTACATGAGAAAATTAGGTTGTTTTTTTCACCCTTTTGCCCGTGAGACTGGATCTTATGAATATGAATGCTCAAAGGCTAGTTGACGAGCAATAAAAGTTTTTGTTTTCTGCTAAAAGCCTTTGTCTGTCTCAGTCTCCCAGGTACATCTTTTTGAAGACACGATTATGTATTCTAAACTGCCCAAATTGGACCACCTGAAGTGGACAATGAGGTCGAGGGGATTAGTCCGTAGATGTTAGCCAAATCGGTATCATTCAAAGTTGAAACGGATTTTCAGCATAGAAGTAGGGGAAAAAATGTAACTATCAACACATATGCCATGGAAAAACCAACGGCGGACTCACACCATATATATTGAAATCTTAATGTTCGGTCCATTACTCATAAGAGACAAGACGATGCTTTCAGTTGGAATTTTTTTTGTTCTTTAGCATAGCCATTATGACCGCCCTCCAAAGAGAAGAACCCGTTGGCATCTATTTGGAGTTCGGTGAAGTTCCTTTGGTAACCCTAATCTGAAGCTGGTTATGCATTACTGATGATTTTTATTTAAGAAAGCTCGTTGAAAACGTCTCGAGGCACGCTACCAGTCAAGGCTTGATTAGAACCACTCAATTAGGTACACCGGACCTGTAACGATTAGAGTTACGTGTAATGATTAGGCTTGATAATTCATGATATTTGTCAGCGTTAAATTCACGATCCATTTTCTAGAGTTACCTAGATTTTTCTCTAAAACCACAATTACCCAGAATCTCGTAGGTCCACTCTCGTTGGAGTAACGATTAGGGACAAATATTGATGGAAAATGTGTTCTTGCTTTTTCTTGAAACTCTTTTTGTCCCTTTCATTCATGGTTGTTTTCCGACTGACTAGTTCAAAGGTCGGGAAGCGAATCACACAGCATTTAATAACTTAAAATCACAACCAAGCCGAGGCTTAATTTTTTGCTCCCTCTTGGCGGCAATGTATTACATGTTGGATTGATGAATAATTGCTTATACATTCGAGATATTTCTGCGGAAGAGTTTGATAACCTCCTTATTATTCAAAATCACCTCTAAAAATGAAATGCCAAGAGAACCGTATAAAGTGGATAAAACATATCAATGCATTGAGAGTGCATTTATTTTATATAAAATTAATGAGTTAGAAAATATTTTTTTTCTAAATAAAAACGATTCGCTTATAACGCATGGACAAAAAAGCATGTCGATCATCAATTATAATGCTTAGGCGTAGATTATTATTAATCGTCAAAGAAATTCTGGTCGACTCTTTATTTAGTGACACGGATAATTATTTTTAGGTAACTTCTTTACAGAAGTAAAGAACAGACGCTCCGAAGGGACGCTGTTGGATCTTTAAGCTAATCTCGATTCTTTATTGGTCCCACGAAATTAAAGGAAGAAAAGTACAAAGCATGTTTACTTTGACCTGCAGGCCGCGGTATTTTTCGTCCATGTTGAAAGGTAGGTCAAGACCTTCCATCCATTTGTGAGGAAGTCATCATCACAGCGATGACTCACGGGAGGAGGACATGGTGCGTTCTTTGTGGCCTCAAATAGCCAGAATCAGTTTCCTTATCACTCAGCATGGCTGAATCACTCCTTTTCACTATTGCAGAGGGCTTGCTGGGGAAGATAGCCTCCCCAGCACTCCAAGAAGCCTTCGCTATTTACAGCATTGAAAATCAGATCTGTGAGCTTAGAGAGACGTTGACTGCCATTAAGGCAGTGTTGTTAGATGCTGAGAAGCAGCAGCCTAAGAACCACTGTGTGCAACTGTGGTTAGATCGGCTTCAACAAGTATTTTACGATGTGGAGGATGTGATCGATGAACTCGAGTGTGAAGCCTTACGGAAGAAGGTGACAAGTCGCTATGGGGGCGTCAAGAGGAAGGTAAGCTCCTTCTTTTCCCGCTCTAATCCACTCATGTTCCGTGTGGACGTCAGTCATAAAATCAAGGAGATCCGAGAGAGATTGTCCAGAATTTCTGCTGAGAAAGATCAGTTCAATCTTAATATAGAGAGTGCTGAACATAGTGTGGCGCATACGCGATCAAGAGAGACAACTTACTCTTTCATAAACAAGGTTGAAGTCATCGGAAGACAAATAGATAAAAAAAAAATAATTGAGATGTTGATGCGACCAAGTGACAAAAACCTCTCGGTGATTCCCATTGTTGGAATAGGAGGTTTAGGCAAGACGACCCTAACTAAATTAGTTTACAATGACGACAGTGTGAAATCCCAATTTGGGTTGCAATTGTGGGTGTGTGTACCCGAGGACTTCGATTTGAAGAAAATTGTCGAAGAAATCATCAGAGCTGCAACTGGGCAAAGCTTCAACCTTGATATTCAGCAATTGCAAACCATTCTGCGGAACATTATCAAGGACAAGAAATTTCTCCTAGTCTTGGATGACATATGGAGTGTCAACCGTAGTAGATGGAACGAACTGAGAGACTTGTTAACGGAAGGGGCTAGTGGAAGTAAGATAATTGTGACTTCTCGCAGTTCAGAAGTCGCTTCAATAATGGGTACCCATCCAGCACATAACTTAAAAGGTCTTTCTTATGATGACTCCATGGCCTTATTCATAAAATGGGCATTTGATGAAAAGGAAAAGCAACCCCGCCCGGATCTCCTTGAGATTGGAAAAGACATTGTCAAGAAATCTCAAGGAGTTCCGCTCCTTGTGAAAACTCTTGGGAGCGTACTATATTTAAAGGATGATGATAGACATTGGATATATGTAAGGGACAGTGAAACGTGGGAGTTAGCAGAAGCGCAAAAGGACATTATGCCGATACTTAAGCTTAGCTATGATAATTTACCATCCCATTTAAAACGCTGCTTTGCCACACTTTCCCTTTTCCCCAGAGGATGGGAAATTCACGATGATCATTTAATTAGTATATGGATGGGTTTAGGACTCCTTAGTTCAACAGGGGGAAAACTAGAAGTGGAAGATGTTGGTCTTGAGTACATCAAAGAGTTGCAAAAGAGATCTTTGATACAAGAACTTGAGGAGTCTGAATCTATGTTTTGGTTTAAATTGCATGATCTGGTCCATTCTCTTGCAATTGTTGTGGCACAAAATGATTGCTCTATAGTTGGTTTAGACACTGAAGATATTTCAGAAAGCGTTAGGTGCGTTTCTATCCATAACCCTTCGTCGGAGGATATCTCAAATTATGATGGAGTGCCACCTTTTATGAGAAAGTCAAGTTCAAAGAGGCTGCGTGCTATTAAGTTTATGTTTGCAGTTTCTGACAGAGTTAAAGCTAGAGAGTTTGTTGAAACATGTATCTCCAAGTGTAAGCACCTAAGGTTTCTGGATTTGACATGTGGTAGTTTTGAGGAGCTGCCAAGTTCCATTTGCAACTTGAAGCAATTAAGATCGTTAAATCTTGCTGTGTGCTGACGACTAAAGAAGCTTCCAGACACTATTTGTGAGCTGCAAAGTTTATTACATTTATCCCTTGAGGGTTGCTTGGAGCTAGGTGATTTACCTAGAAGTATGAAAAGGCTGATTAACCTTAGATATCTATACATAACGACAGAGCAGAAGAGTTTGCAAGAAACTGGAATACAATATCTGGAAAATTTGCAAAGTTTGGGAATTGCTGGGTGCCAAAATCTCCAAATTTTGTTTGAAGACACCTGCCGACTGACTCACCTTCGAAAGTTGGAAATCAGAAACTGTGGGACACCAATCTCTTTGCCTTTTGGGGAGTTAATCAACCTAGAGTCCTTGGTGATTGATCGCTGCCAGCTCACGTTAACCAGGGAGAATGGGTATTACGTGTCGTTGAATCTTCGTACCCTAGTAATATCGGAGTCCGAAACAGTGATGGAGCTACTCCGATGTCTCGAAGGATCTGCTACCACTTTGGAGTCCTTTTGTGTTTATGATTGCCCGAGCTTGACTGCTGTACCCGACTGGCTGCCTAATCACACACGCCTCAGATTAATTCGGTTGATCCAATGTCGCAACTTGTCATCTATGCCACAGAGAATTCAATCCCTTCCGGCCCTCAAGGAACTTTGCATTGTAAACTGTGGTGAATTGAGCGAAAGATGTAAGGCTCAAACTGGCGAGAATTGGCACAAATCGCTCACTTTGCACGCATCCAAACCGATCTCATACATGTACCATAGACGGAGGTTCAGAGGGCTCATAGCGTTCAGAGGATAGGTACGCATCTGTCTACTTTTCTTCGTTCTCAGGCGTCATACAGCCATATATTGCTATTGCTATCCACTTAATCTTAAGTTGAGTCAAAATTTAATTGAAGTATTGCAATTAGAAAAAGGAAAAAGGTATGAAAATGAAAATACTTACTAAGATACAAATAATAATAGGTCATTAGATTTGCGAAAGGAATTCAACACTAGATAATTCTATTAAAATAATTAATCTAAATCAAATTGATAAGAAGTTAATATTTTTGAACTCAAAGAAAATAAGCAATCAATCTTTAATTTCATTGATATTTAATCAAAATATCGAAGCATGAAAAGAAAAAGTTATGCAAAAAATCATATATCCAGTTCCGTGCATGGCAAGAGAATGATTGCTGCTCCAAATGATGTATTTTAAAGGCTTTGGGATAATCTTTGTTGGCAAGACACTTGGCTTCATACCCCCACATGTTTTTTTTTTAAAGATATAACATCTAATGGGAAAAAAAAGGAAATTTAAGTGGCTTATAATATTTCTATTAAATAGGATTTCCTTTTCTCACTAGATTGAATATTTGTAATTTATCATGAAAGATGGCCTGAGCGCGGCACCGTTTGCCCGCCAGTGACTTAGAATAGAAATATATAGGTCCTCGACTCAAAAAATTTACAGCCTGTTTCTTTCTGATTAGGCAAAAGTAAACAGGATTTTTATAATTTGTGACCAACACTCAAAATATTATTCAAATTCCAAAGTATATGAAAAGAAAAAACATAAGTGAGAATGCTTGCAAACATTTATATGTTGTGGAAGTTTTGGATGTTTTGGATATTTTGGATAAAGAAAAAGTCAAAGTGCGTGTGTGATAAACTTTAGAATAGTCTATATATAGACTCCATTTTAGTGTAACCTATACTCAAGGACCATTAGCACACTGTTAAAAAATAATGTGAACAATCAAACATGTAAGCATTTATCCGTTGTGTGTACACCGCATATAAAAGTACAGTTTCCACATGTTATTTTGCGTGCATGTCCTTTTGGAGTCATGATATTATTATACATGCTTTTTGTTTCAAAATTTGAGGAACGCTTATAAGAACCAAAAATTGCCACATGTTTTTGTATAAAACAAAAACTTCTACATTGGTCTTTATTGAAAGGAACGTTACTTCCATATAAAATTAAATTTGCTGCTAACCGATTAAAAGTATTCTGGTAAGTAAAATATGTAAGAATGACAAATTCGCATGCTACCACAGATAGTGTCATAATGCTATATTATAGGTACTCTATGCTCATTTCTTGATTTCCTTTTGATCACAGATCCGTTTGCCATACGAGATGGATCCCTTCAAAGATTTGACGTGCACTCAGCTAATCATTCATGAATCTCTTTCATTTCGAGGAATGAAAATGATGGCAGTTGGTATTGTACTTTTATTTCTTTTTATCTTGGAATAAGTGTTGTTCTTTATTGTTTGTTTGTATTTGTATTCCTAATTTCTCATGGACAAAATGCCTTATTTGTGTTGAATGAGACTAACTCTAGTACCATCTTTGTCTGAATTTTCTCAGAACGATATTTATCTACTATGCATGAGACAGTGAATGAAATCACCCAGCACCATTGAATCTTTGTGTGTTTTTTTTTTTTTGGTTAGGAAGATTATGTTTCTCTTTTGAACAGTTCCCTGGAAAATGCATTTGAAAAACCATATATTTCCGTTTCTAATTTCTTTACTTCATTTTTATGTAGGAAGATTATGTTTTTCTTTTCCTCTTGCTCCTAGCACTGGATCTCATCAATAGGAATGCGCAAAAGCTAATTGCAGGAAGAATCAAGGTTTTGTTACGGGTTCAAAGACTATGTCAGTCTCCCTAGTAATCTTATCTGTACTCATGGTTGTGTAGGCTACAGTTCCTCATAAGTTCAAAACCTCCTCGATCGATTTCATGACTGCAAGCGCACAAAGCAGATTGGAAATCTTGGAGATGAGAATGAGCTCAAGGGGGCTCGGTCAAGTTTACTGACCAATCCTTCCACACATTGTTTTTCTGCCAAAGAAGAGATGATGTTTGCAGTTGTCGACTATGGTTCATGAAGCTCTCTTAATACCCCTACTGTTTTCCAACGGCAAGAAAAGAAAGTGGCCGAACCAATCCTTCCACACATTGCGGAGAGTGTGCTAAATCAGCTAGGATCGCATGCCTTCCCATGAACCGTTCTTGCTAAGTTCATGTACAAGATGGAAAAGGTCCAAAACAATTTGGTTTTAGAATGTGTTTATGCATTGCTGGTGATTTTGATCTAATGAAAGCTCTTGAAAAAGTCTTCGGAGACTTTATCAGTTAAGGCTTGTCAGAGATACAGAACGTCAGCCCCTACCAGATATTTGAACATTGAGCGTTTCACTGTTAATCCAGCTAGATACGATTCGAACACATTGATCAGCTTATTCAGGACATATAGATAGAACTACAGATGTGAACATATAAAGTTACTCGCTCCAGATACTTCCAAAGTTTAATGTGGAATAATGAGTTAGCCACCACCATTTTGCAAATTATAGTTCTTTGGTGTTGCTGTCCCACGTTGTGTGCGCCTCTATACACCTCAATCAAAGTTTCTCTACTCTAAGTCAATCAGTATGACATATTTTGGACTTTACTAGTCATACTTGCGCCGTTCTTCATTTTTCTTATTGCTTAATTAAGGGAGGTAGTACTTCGACCGCAAAAATAAATTAGGGGATGTGGTACTAAATAAAATGGACCTTTTACAAACTGAAAACAAGGTGATTCCAAGAGATCATGGGCCCAGTAGATGAAGCAGCATGGCTACAAATTCCGAGTTCCACCCTATTTGTAGTGGGAAACGCACAAATCTCTCTCTCTCTCTCTCTCTCTCTCTCTCTCTCTCTCTCTCAAAACTCTCAAGTATATTGTAATTCTGTTTCAGAATTGGTTTCGGAGCAATTTTCCTCAATTAATACAGGAAATTTAGCTATAGAAATACCAAAACTTATTATCTTGCATCTGCACACGCTAACCAAAAGTGGAAGTTGTTTATTAAAAAACTAAAAGCAAGAGTGGACGCTGAAATTAGCAAACAAGTGAACCCAGGTCAAAAAGCAGGGCATACATACCATAATCAACTGCTCGCTGCGCGAAGATTTTCTAGTTCTCGCAAAAGAGGAAGTGGACATTCCTAAGAAAATTTCTGCTAGCCCCAGAAGAGAAGAAAACACGTCTAAACGAGGAACTGTCGTATTCTCGATGGACAAGGAAAAGAGGGGCATACCACCGCCCGCAGCAGCTGCGTTGGTTTCGGGCTCTCTTCCCCCCACGAAGGGTAGGAGTTCGAATTCCAGCGTCGTCGTTAGGGATTCTTAAGTGTGACGCCGTGGTGGTGGGTCCTGTGCTAGCGTCACTCCGGGTTTACCTCTCCGGCCGTCGGCCGTGCGGGGGGTTCCCGGGTTACCAAAAAAAAAAAAAAGGAAAAGAGGGGCATGATAAAGAAAAATCACAGCAAGGATCCCCAACTGGGGGAAAATTGCAGAAAAAATATGTCCAATTTTACAGCTAGTTAGTGCTGTCGAGTCATTTGCTTCTTCATAACTTTCCCCGGTGTCTCAAGTGTGACCTACGAATGCTTCAGCATCACACACAATTAGTCCTAGACTACCGACATTGCAGGTAGCAATAAAATGCAGTGTGGAGGAAAATTGTTGACCATGAAGCAGTTCTCAGGCCAGTTAACCAAATCGCTGGACACACAAATCCTAATTACAAACATGTCGATTCATATTATTGTGTGGCACTGGACCTTACAAGATGTGAGAAAATTCCAAATAGAAGTCTCTGAGGACACACTCAGACAACCGATGGATGGGCTTCTGATCTTTAGATCACCAAGCTGCTCCACTTCAGCGAAATCCAGTTAACAGGGCTATATGATCTGAAGATCACTCTGGAGAAGGAAAAGCTGTTTCTTTCCTCAATCTCTCTTCATCCAAGAGCTCTAGTAAGGACCCGCCGTTAAGAGGTCCGCTTCAGTAGCAAGAACAGAAATATCAATAGAAGGGTGAGCTCTTTTCATGGCAGAAATTAGCAGAGACTTACATGAGCAAATACCTTCATTAGAACGGGTGAAATTGGCCACCAAAAGAAGGAGAAGAATTGACCCAAAAAAAAAAAAACAATTTCACCAGTGTAAAATATGTAATCCAGGGTGCCAATGAAATTCCTAGTCAGGTTGTAGACGATGGTTAATTTGTGGGGGGTCCATTCTTTATTCTGCTGTTCTGAAGCAGGAGCAACACCCATTCTTGCGAAAGGCCTGTATGTACTCACCTGCAATATCAACCGTTCCCCAGGTAACTGCAACATCAGTCATTATGCATGTAAAAAATTACTGTTGGCAATTGATGAGCCAGCTAGCTAGTGGGTCGCAGGATATTAAGAGGGTCAACCACTAAATCTGGATGCAAGGGATCGACCTTCCCCTCGGAAAGGAGAGCATGAGGAGCACTGCAAGCAGCATTAACGAGCCAACCCTGGATATGTTGCGCATACAAAGCCAAATGCAGCACCCGTGCGAAATGAGGGATTCTCTCCAAAGCCCAACTCTCGATTCTAATGACCTCCAAAGGAACGAGCCTTCTGGATTGAAATGCCCTCAAATAATCCCTCGGTTTTTCCCTCCGATCTCCCCAGTGCAATCAGACGAAGACGAAGAGCATATTTGGCTCGGACAGAGAAGACCGATTTGCGGCATTTCCTTTCAATGTGGGGCTAACCGCAACGACGCCGTTTTCTGGAGCTCTTTCGTTCAATCAGAGACCATCAGCAGCAACGACGCCTTTTTGCATCACTAAGGGAGAAGAAAACGGCATCCTTTAAAATTTGGACGGCCAAGTAGAAGAGAGAAATGACTAAGCAAGGCTAGGAGGTCATTTTCCGTTCCTCAGTTTTGCACAAAGTTGATGGAAAAATTCGATTGTTTCGATTTGACAGGTTCTATAACTTGATTGTATTTTTTCTCAAAATGTTCTAAAATTCAATCAAACTTTCATTGCAAGATTTAGTACTTTCGACACATTAGTTCCTTCATTTCTGGTTTGGAGCTAGATCCTTTTTTGTTTTATCTAATCCTATCCTGTATGTGCTTAAAATTGGCATGTCCTCCACATAAATACATACTTAACGCATACCTTTTGGTAAGTTCAGAGTTAATAAGTACACTGGTCGCCACACTTGTGCTCAGATTTATTCAATTATATCATGGATGTTGACTTTGTTACGCCATTATGTAGGAGTTTGCTCGAGACCATTTAGTGACTTAACTCATCTTTGTTACGCCACCATTTAGGAGTTTGCTCGAGACCATAATTAATAGCCTCCATTTGTTTAAAGCACTTGGCAACCGATCTTGCCTCAAAATGCTTGTATAGGACCATCTGTACAACTTTTCTATTCCCTCACTTGAAACCCAAATGTATCATTGGACCAGATGCGCCAATTCTTATAGCATTTCTGGGCCTTGCATTCCTTACTACAACGCCCTTTCTTTCAGCAATAAAAGCAAGGCCTATTTTACTTCACAAATGTGGAATTTTCTTTGGTATCGAACTGGACGGAATTTAATAATAAATCTAGATATTTATCCTATCATTCGTTTTGGACAATGTCGAAAACAAGAGATGGATATAGAAATGTGCTACGTAGAGTGTTCGGAACAATGATATAAAGATTAATCATCAAATAGAAAACCTTGTAATTTCGCCCAAAAGAAACGGAAGCCTTGAAATCGATATTCGAGGAATTCACTGCTACTTCCAATTACATGCTTGGGATTGAATTTCAACTGATGACAACACGAACATTACCTTTGACAACATTATGTGGGCATACTTTCATCTGTCAAATCCCAGAAACTAAGAACATCAGACATGAAAGTTCTAAAGAAAAAATAACTCAAAGGAGATCATCAGCAGCAGCAGCATGATGCAAAGATATCATCCATTTAACTTTACTTGATCTAGAGTAAGAGAACTGCAGAAAATGAACATTCTGAAAGAGATAAGATTATTAAAAACATAACAGAATCAAAAGAACAATACTCATTTGCCTGGACCGTCCCATGTATGCCACACACCAGTAGGTGTCTTTCTCATTCTTTAATTACATCGTCGATCTCCCCATCTTGTGTCCCTCCATCTCGTCTCAGCAAAACACTCATAATCTACATTAAAAAGGATGGAAAACACTCGTGCACATGCATAACTTCCCTATCTGTGGCTGGGCTATCTGTTTCTCTATACATAAGAGTCTTCCGAAGCAGGAAAAGAGAAGGACCAGACACTGTTTTAATCAAACCAAATGAAGTACAGACACAACATCTGTACGGAGAATCCGAAATCCATCCGATTAACTCCTTGCAGGAACTGGAGCCTTCACGTGGAATGCTGCACACGGACGCTTGGGGACTTCGGTGTGCGTACAGCCTAACGTGTCGAGCAGAGATTGGCCTCACGCCACTGTAGTTCTCTCCTGTAGAAGCAGCTCAAACTTTCAGGCTAAGAGAGGGAAATGCAAAGGTCTTTTCAAGAGACACTGACATGGTACGGCCGATGAATCGCATTGTCCCGTGCCATCTGTGTACTGCTTAAAGAGATTGCCCATCATCTTTTATTAAATTGCAGTTGACACGTACTTTTGAGAGAGAGAGAGAGAGAGAGAGAGTTATTAGGCATTTAGGATGAATTTCGACAAAGACAAATAATGATGAACGTAATATGACCCCATGTATCTTCTTTTTATATCCATTTGGAATATCCATCAGAAGTTTCCAAGCGATGGTTGCTTGAGAAATCAAGTTGATATAAGGAAAGGATCCATTGCTTCGAAAACAATTTGAAGTATTCATAGAGGCTCTTACATAATACATACAAGTTTATTTCAGCAATGTATTACCCCTTTCTTTAATTAAATTAAAAAAAAATGGCTCACGGTAGTGACAGATTACTCATGGACATTAAAAAAAAATTATTCACATGATCATCTGATTCAGTGCGACCAAAAAACTTCTTGAAACACAGCCTCTTTGATGTGTGGTTTCATGTTGATCTAAGGTCAACTGATTTAATTATCTATTTAGAGAGGCCCAAGTTTCTTAGAGTTCAATGTTGAGGTAGCCTTGAAGTCGGACTTTTCGCAAGATGAACTTTTTATCTAGTTTTAAACACTACTTATCCTAGTGATTTTTTTTTTTCATTTTTACCATTCATTTTGTATTCTATTTAATCATTGTCTCAGGACGGGATTCTTGTATATTAAATTTCGTTTAGGACTTCAAAAAATTAAAGGATCAATTTTCAATCAAATGTGGTGAAAAGGAAAATCCAGGATGTGACCCATGCAGTTACCACAATTGATCAGGACTGGCTTCCTACGTTCACAGCTCCACCTTGCAATCCAATCCACTCACCTCATGCTCATGCCTAATTTAACATCTAATAAGTGAATGATAATGGAGTTATTTTATAACTTCATCTATGAACTTTGAGGTCCTCTATATCTAACATTTATCGTTAGCCATATAGTATAACACATAGTTGATTTGATGAAATATCAGATAGATTCATTTATTTGACAATAAACGGTCCACTAATTGTGCAAGTTTTATGGTCCATTAAGTGAGATCTTTTCTTTTGAACCACCCTTGGCTTAATCTTTCCGTAGACACAATAAGTAATGATCATGGTAAAACATTGAAACTCCTTCAAAACATTGGATGGCTATATGTATCGAAAAATTATTTACCAAGCTTAGTTATTCTACGTTTATATTCTTATCGAAGAAAGCTTTATTATCTTGTTTTTTGAAAAATCATTTTTCATTGAATTAATCTAAAAAATTTATCATGTATAATGCTAAGTAATGATGTGACGAAGTTCAATTCATAACTTGTGCATGATGACTTATTAAATCCACCCAATAATATTGTCACATTATTATAACAATTTTGACTTAACTTTTGAAAACCAACATGTCGACCTGTCGTGGTTGGTCAAAATGCTGATCAAATCATCAAAACCATTTAATGATTATGTCCTCAAAGTGTCAGTTCAAAACTCAAATTTAATGATCTTTCCTCTCTCCATTTCAGTGCCATAAGAGAAATGCAGAATATAGAGCTCATAAAAGCATTGCCGGTGCCCGGCCACAGTGCAACATGCGCAAGAGGATAAGGTTCTATAGCGTTAAAACAGATTCTAATTTAAATTGAAAAGTCAAGAAATCTTTTTCACTTTTCAAAAGGCGAGAGAACAAGGAAAAACAATAATGATTATTAAGCAAAACCCTTTGAAAGTGTACAAAATGATAAGTGAAGGATGGCTTTTCTTATGTTATGTGTACTAAAGAAATACACATATGGCTTTTCTTTGATATGTTGTTGAGGATCAATGAACGGCTACCAGAAGGAAGAAAAGGAAGAAAAAAGAAAGAGAAAGAAATGGAAAAAGAATTAAAAAAAGAAAATAATCCCAAATATGTTAAAATATATATTAAAATTGTCCATGCCATCATTGGGTGGATGTGGCAAATGATGTCCATTTCAGCGCCTCCCAGCCAAAATTGGCCGAATGAATTAAATTGGAATAAATATAAAAGCTTTTATTAATTAATTGGCCAAAAAAGAAAAATGTTTAGGTTTGAATTAAGGCAATTACGATATACTTATGACTTTTTTGGTAATTGTCCCGATCTTTAGCTATATTCATTATCTTACCCAAATGTGGGATTCTTACTATTTGAGCATTGTGATGTAATTGTACTTCTGCATTTGGATCTTTTTTCTATATGATAGTCTAAATTTCTATACACTAGAAGAGTAGATATTAATGGTTTAGGTTTGCAGATTTGAATGTGTACAGTACTCATTTCCTTTAATTGACATTGTTCATTATACTGAACATAATGCTTCCCAGAGAACAATGAACTATCGAAACACAACTAAAGGAAATGAGATCAATATATACCAATAATGTTTACCTGACAGAATTAACGTTCTAAATGCTTGCAACAGCTAATAAAGGTTTGTGCTAACAACTGTCGTTAGCGTTATCGTCCAATGAATAACAATTAATAGATAACGACTCATACATTGAACTATGCAAAGGGTAACACATATAGAACAGCAACCCTGCAACATTATTATCTATTCTCTTGATGTATATTAGCAAAAACTACCTACTGCTATTTTCAATTTTATCGTGGTGAATCCATTTTCTCATATGCATACATCATATGACTTCACATACTCATAAAACAAATGTGGACGCACAAAAGACATATAAACATACAGATACATATAAGTAAATAAAGGCTTGAGTGTCCTCCCACCTTCTCTGTCAAGGCTTAATTTGATAGTTCAAACAACAAAACTTTTGCGACCCAACTAGTTTGAGGAAATGAAATATGAACAAACTCAGTTTACTTTCACCAATTTTGAAGATGCAATAAAATCATATACTAGAGAAGAAACATTTGAAGTAATGGATATCATTATGGGCTCTTCTCTTCAACTCTGGATGCTTGAGCTGGTTGTCTAGTTCCTTTACAGAGTCTCTTCATCACTGGATGCATCGTCCCTATTCTCACTTCTTGGCCATTCTTCACTTTCTACAAAGACGAGCAAATTCAAATAAATAATAAGGCATAAGGAGCTCATGTCTCTATTTAAGCCATAAAGTTTGCTTCAAAAGGAAAAACCTCGTGCCATCCATTTGCCACCATAGATATTCATGAGGTTGTTGTATGATTCCAATAAAAAACGTTCAACAGTGATTTTCTCTTCACTAGAGATCTTCGATGACTTGGATGCAGGATCTTTTTCTTTTTTATTGGATGGTCTCTTTCTCTTCAACAAACCTTTTATTGCAGCAGCAGGACTTTGCTCCTAAATTGTCACCCAAATGAAGTCGCACACTAAGTGACAATAATAACTTTAACTCACCTTTTACCTAGTTAGGGTTTTGATAACTCACCTGTAGAGAACTATTCCCTGGTGTCTCCTTATTCCAAGCTTCCATTATAAACCCGACAACCTCGACAGTTGAGCGAAACATCCTTCTTGATTGTCCATGACGATAGTTCTACAAAGATAATAGATTTTGATCGTCTTCATTACCCTCCAAAATGTTCAAGATAGTCATGTGCAAGGCTATTACTCACCAAACTTCGTAAAAAAAATCAGTAATATAAAACTAAGTATTTATAGTCCTTTCAACTAACGTACATCACTATGATCCATTTGATATCCATGCAATGTTCGTAGAAAGCAAATCAATTGATTCTATGTTACTTCTTTCGAATTGTCCATCTTTTTAACGAAAACAGTAGCAATGAAGCTTCTCAGATATACAATTACCATGTCTAATTTTCCATTGGCTCGTCGTCTACAGGCAATGTTCCACCCTCGAAGTCTATCTTGAAACAAAGACCGATGTTGGATCTCCTGCACTCAATAAATAATAATCATGCCCCCAGAAAGAAAGTAATTAGACAACTAGATATAGAGATAATGATATTTATGTGCATTCCACATAGAAGCAGAAAGAAAAATTTCAAGAACCCACTTTGTCCAAGTCTGTGCCAATTAGGCATTTCGGGGAGAGTACAAAAGATACTGTCTCTTCCCCCACAAGTATGGTTTTGGCCCTAGTCTTCACTTCCACTGATGAAGATGGATTTGCCTGTGCTTAGCATTAGATCATTTGTCATTTGTTATGAGTAATGGTTATAAATGCTTACTAATAAAAAGGGTGCACTAATATGAATAAAAGATGAAATATTTACAATCAATAACCGTACAATTTGACTTAAGAAGTGCTTGGTCAGATCTTCCAAAATGTATATGTGAACTGGGTAAAAACAAATAATTGAAATAATATTACCTTATTGGTCGACACATTTGCCTCGTCATTATCTTTAGGTAAAATATACGATATTGGATCCGGGTCCAGCACCTCATCTAGAATACTTCTTCTCAATTGAGAAACAACTTTCTGCAATCACAAATCATCAATGCTAGTATATCTTATCATTAAAGCATGGACTATTTTGAATTATTGCCAAAATAAAAGAATTTGGAATATATGTATTTCGTTTATGCATAACTTGGTGCAAATGTATCTTTTTACAAATGAAAATTTACTTGTGTACTTCATGAATGCATCCAAACTTATCAAGTATGCTACAGAATCAGAGCGAAGAAATCAAACGCCTCACAATGTATTTGGTCAATCACTCATCTTATGTGTTAGGATCAATCTTTTCATGATGATATTGGCATCTGAAAGCTAAGTGTTGAACCTCACAAAAATGAAATTCAAAAAAAGTGCAAAAGAAACTCTGTTCTAGTAAATTTTCATTTGTGTCAAGGTCTATATCACAAAATATCACAGAACAACTACATCGACTAAATGCATCCAAATAAATTAACAAAAAGTTAATTTTCATTACATCGACTATCATTCTTAATTATGTAAACCATACTATGTAATGGTTAAATTATGTCATGATCTACCTTGCCATGTTTTAAAGCATAATATAAAACTCACACTGATTATCCATAACTTAAAGGACTTACTAGAAAGTTTACTTACTGTGACTAGTGCCTTAAGTGATGTACACAATTGAGCATGTTGTCCTTCTTGATTAGGAATGTCTAGCTTCTTCGAACCACATGGTTCATTGAGTCCCATTGAAGCATGAGAGCTTTCTGGAGTAGAGAGTGGCCTATTGACCTACAAGCAAAAGATATAAAGAAGGACAAGACGTGAGTAGAAAAAAACAATTATGCATATATAGTTATATTCACCATTAATTGCTGCCAATTGATTAGAAACAGCTAAACACATGCCACAGAATAGGATTGTCAATTATACTGATGATGTCAAAGAAATCAACATTTGGAAACCCATTATCAAGGTATTAAGCAACTCGTGCTGGAGAAGATCAATAGTATAATTAAAATAACCAAACCAACCAGACTTGTGTAAGTTCTAAGAACACATTCCTCCTGTAAAGGAATTAAACTCATGAGATGAAATGAAAATGATAAACTATCTAAAGGAGTAGAAAACCAAAGCCAAATCTTGTCATGTAGATAGCATGGTTCTCTCTAAAATGATCTCATGGAACCTCTAGAATTTGAGAGGAAGAGCATTGACTTAGTGGAAAAAACAAGAATATATAACATCTAACATAGTATAAAGCAAAATAGTTTAGAGAAAGGTACAATGAAGTATAATCAAGTGTCTATGAAATAACAACAATAGCATAAAATGAAGAGAAACAACATCTCCAAATGGCACACACAAAAGAAAGGAAAATTATTTCAAGAGAGTCATAGTTTAAAAAAGCAAATTTTAACAAACGAATAGGCAAATTATGTAATATTGAAAAAAGAAATTGGAAAGTCTTTCCATTTTATAAGTTAGAGATGTTGTTCATTCTCTAAATAGTTATACTTTGGATACTCATTGTTCTCTATTGTCGGATAACAGTCAATTTTATTTATCATTGATCTTAAAGAATGTGTAAGTTCTCAATTAATCCATTGGTCTCCAATAAGACATTTATTGCTTATCAACTTACATTATAAGAAAAAAAGCATTGCTTCGTAAGAATACCAATTAAAGGAAAGGAAATCTGTACATATTGATAATGCTTACCATAATAACATTAACGGTCTTATACTTACAAAAACTAACAACGGCTTTGTCATTTCAAACAACTTCCGTTAGTTTTATTGTCTAACGAATAACTGTTCATGCATCCTTCTATGCAAAAAGCAATACATCCAAACCTTTAACCCTACAACATTATTATCTATTGTTCCAATGTACATTAGAAAAAGTCATCTCCAATTTCAATTTTGTTATCCTCAAAATCATATTATTGTATGCATACATCTTTTATTCTACATACTCATAAATTAGACTTGGACACACAAAATATATATAAACCTATTTATAAATACAAGTATATATATAATTCATCAACTGTCAACAAAAGATTTAAGGAAAATTCAAACATTTTATGAAAGGTAAAATTCAATTGGCAATTGTTCAGTAGTTTCACAAAGTATAAAAACAATTAGATCTGCACACACTAAGACAAGCAAAATAGATTTTAACATGATAGGGTTTCCAATCTATAAAAATTTTGTAGAAAAAATCCTTAGATCTAGATGATGGATGATTTGGGTAATTCAACTCTTAACCCTGATGTAAACCAAACAAGAATCCCAGAGTGCACTGGAATCTTTATCTTCAAGATAGCTCAAGAGGTAGAGCAGAGGACTGAAAATCCTCATGTCACCAGTTCAAATCTATCTCCTGCCAAACAAGAAACCCATAGTGCACTAGAATTTTTAGCTTGGCTGTCATCATTTATCATTTTTTTTAATGTTCTATAGAAAATCCTTTTCTTTGTACTTGAATCACAAAACCCTTGTCCAGTAAGCAAGCACAAAGGTCGATCGAGGCTTACCTCACTCATTTTTGATGGATCTGCACTTGTAGAAGGAGAAGATAGCACCAGTTGAGATGATTCATCCTGCATGTGCTCTCTCGGTGAGGGAGGAAGGGCTCTCATCTTAGGGTTTGTCATTTGGAAGGTCACTTTGAGAACTGATGTTTGTTACAAGCCAAAAGATGTGTGGTTCGCCAATTGAAAGGGAAATGATGGTATATAAAGGGAAGAAAATGATGGACCTTTTTAACAACACGACGAAACAGGCCCAAACAATTTTGCCCATTTGTTATCCTGGGCCGATAGAAGTACATCATTGCAAGTCTCATGTATTTTAATAACCTAAGTTGATAACCAAACAAGCTAATTAGCCATCCATATTTCTGTAAAAGCCAAATTGAATCTGACCTTACCATAATATAGTCTTTTCCATAAATGTTGAAATCCCTCAAAAACACTGACTACATGAACCATAGTCTTTTCCATATTTCTGTAAAAGCCAAATTGGAGCTGACCTTACTAGAATATAGTCTTTTCCATAAATGTTAAAATCCCACAAAAACACTGAGTACATGAACCATAGTCATATATATCAATGTTACAAAGGAAACCCGAAATGATTTGAGGCAAGTGAAATTTGGAAGAACGCATATAGGCACTTTGTGCCTTTTAAAAAAAACTAAAATATTGATGATGAAGTTTGTCGAGTTCAATTCGGCTGTGTTCCAAAGCAATGTCCATCCAAATTTTATTCATCGAAGAAAACAAAGATAACTTATATATATGGAACTTGTGTACTCAATACTGAAGTGTTTTTTTTTTTACTTAGCTTTTCATAAGCAATTGCAACACTACTAGAATAAAAGAAGTGGACATTTTATATATATTATCTCTATATTGAGCGATCAAGTTGTGATGCAGCAATGATGCACCGGAACTTTCAATTGATTGGACACTATGCAATTATCTATAATTAATAGAGAATTCCGCTTTTACAGCAGAAGAAGAGATATAGAGAATTCCAATCAAATTTAAGGAATGTAAGCTAGCACCAATAGTACTTTGGTGGACAATTAACTTATATGCCAAATAGGTTGATGTCCAAGCAGAGATACTATGAGGAGGATAAGAATCATGAGAATAACAATGGGGGACATGAGTTGATCCTTGTCTCTTAGGCGTATCCTGTCCAAATATTAAATGCTCATTACACTATAGCATTAAATGCCAGATTTTTAGTGTTTGACTTCCATTAATGGATTTTGAAGCATCATAAAATACAAACTAATTTTTTTAATCATACCAATCGATCAACTAAGCTTGATTATTTGGATCATTTAGCCAAGACATATGAACAGACTAGTACATTAATTGAAATGTTAATAAGTAGGTATGTTGTTAATATCTACCTAGGAGAAACATATGGCACAAGATATGTGGACCTCTCCATCAAATTAATCACCACGAATGCATGCCAATTACACTGCTCATGCACGTCAGGTAAGGCTACATCACTTGGCTGAATGGCTTTTGCAATTTTTTAGATATTATTAAGACATAACCTGATCACCAATCATCTGAATGCTATAACATTTCGTGGAGCGTTCACTTTGATCCCATAATATAAATTTTCTTTTTATCAATGGTGCTGCAGTCCACCGTCACCTCACCTCTCCATATCCATCACCACCACGTTGCGTCGTCCATCACGCCCCTCTCTCTCTGTTGCGTCCATTGGCCCTTGGTCAGCGCCATGCGCCCAGAGATCCGAGGCAGCATGGCCTTTGGTTTGAGGTCGTGGCTGCGGCACCTGTGGTCCCCCTGGCCTTAGATAGGAGACAGCCAACTCAAGTTCAAGGCGGTGCTGCCTCAAGTAAGAGCTTCAGAGAGAGAAAAGGCCGCGTGGTGCGAAATAGTGGAGGTCAATGGCAAATCAACGGCGATGGTAAGAGGCGAAGCTGTGGAGTACGAGGGTTCACGGTGGGATGATGGATGGTGAAGTACGATTATAACCGCAGATGACGATGGAGAAGTAACCCGGATAAGGGGGAAGGAAGGAGGAGAAAAAGGAAAAAAGGGGAAAAAAAATTGCGATGTGCATCTTGTGCGCCCACCAGTGGAGGAGAAGCAAGCATTTGGAGTACCGGATTGAACACATAATACAGATTTGAACCCTTAAAGTCAATCGATCAGTAATTTCCATTAATTCACTCAATAGAAAGAAGATATTGTAATAATCTTGAAAAGTTCATGGGTGACATCACAAGAAAAGTTCGGAAGTTACATTGAACAGAGTAAAAAGTTAGGCACATGTAGTGTCAATATCTCTAGACGAAAAAACTCGATCAATAGAGCTAGTTAGAAGCCTTTGGTTTGAGGTCACTGCAATCTTTTGGTTCTTGATGAAGCAAAAAAGGCTTATTTGTTTTGACCTGGCCAGCATGTCTATTATGGGACTGAGGAGGACAACCCCATCCCCATCTGGTGTGTGGAAGCTTAGCCTTGAATAAAAGAAAACGGAGAAAATATCTGAGCGGCATTTTTTCATGATATTGACTGCTTTCATTCATCATTCTTTAACTTCTTCGTTTCACATGGTTCATTGAGTTCCATTGAAGCACGAGAGCTGTCTGGAGTAGAGAGTGACCTATTGACCTATTAGGATGAAAGAGATGGAGAAGTATAAGACATGAATACAGAAAGTAAGTATGCATACGCAATGCTGCCAATCGATTCGAAAAGATGAAACATGTGTGCTGCTAAACAAGACCATCAACTCTACTTGCGATATTAAAGAAACTAACATTTGGCAACCTATTATCAAGGTATCAAGCAACTCGTGCTTGACAAGATCAATAGTACAATCAAAACAACTAAACCAACCAGATCCGTTTAAGTTTAAGAACACGTTCTCCCTACAAGGAGTCAAACTCATTAGACACAATAGAATTGATAAACTGATTAAATGAGCAGAAAAAACAAAGTGCCGTCTGTTGAAAGAAAACGAGTGCCAAACTTTTCATGTAGATAGCGTGATTTTCTCCACAATTATGCCATGGAACCTCTAGCTTTTGAGAGGAAGAGCATTGACTTATTAATAAAACCAAGAATAGATAACATATGACGTAGAATAAAGTAAATTATCTCAGAGAGAGGTACAATCAAATGCCTATAACTCAAATGAATAGGCAAATTATGTAATATTGAAAAGAATGGCAGAAAGTCCTATCATTTTATAAGTAAGGGCACTTCTTCATTTTTCAATTTAGAAAAGTTGTTCATTCTATCAGTAGTTATACTTTGGATACTCGTTGTTCTTCGATGTCAGATGATGGTCAATTTCTTTTTCATTGATCTTAAAGAACGTGCAAGTTCTCAATCAACTGATTAGTTTGCTGCAACATTTATTACTTATCAACTTAGAATATAAGAGAATACATTGATCAATAAGGATACCAATCAAAGGGAATGAAATCAGTACATATTGATAATCTTTACCATAATAGCATTAACAGTATTTACTTACAAAAGCTAACAACGGTTTTGGCATTTCAAATAATCGCTGTTAGTTTTATTGTCCAACAAATGACTTCTCGTGCATCGATCGTTGCAAAAAACAATACATCCAGACCTTTAACCCTAATACATTCCTCACATATTATTATCTATTATCCAATGTATACTAGAAAAACTCATCGACAATATAAATTTTGTTTCCTCAAAATCATATTCCTGTATGCATACATCTATTATCCTACATACTTATAAATCATATCTATACACACGTATATATAAATACACACACACACACACACACACACACACACACACACACACACACACACACACACACACACACACACATACACACACATATATATATATATATTAATTGGTCACTTATCAACAAAAGATTTAAAAATAATTCAGACATTTTATGAAACGTAAAATTTGACTTACAATTATTTGTTGGTTTCACAAACTATATAAACGATCAGATCTACACGCACTAAGACAAGAAAGATAGATTTTAACATAATAGGTGTTTCAATGTATAAAAAGTTCGCAGAATCAATCCGTAGATTCAGATAATGGATTATTTTATTTAGTTAACTCAACTCTTAACCCTAATGTAGACCAAACAAGAACCTTAGAGTGCACTGGATTCTTTATCTCGGCTTTCATCATTTGGCGGTTTTTTTTTTTTGTAACATATATGCCGTAGAAAATCCTTTTGTTGTACTTGACTCACAAAAGACGGGCGATGAACTAGCACAAAGGTCAATCGAGACTTACCTCGCTCATTCTCAATTGATCTGCACTTGTCGAAAAAAAAGATAGCACAGGCTGAGACGATCCATCGTGCACTTGCTCTCTCGGTGAGGGAGGAAGGGTTCTCATCTTAGGGTTTGCCATTTTGAAGGTCACTTTGAGAGCTATGTTTATGCAAGCCAAAAGTGTGGAGTACACCAATTGCAAGGGAGATGATGATATATAATGGAGGAATATGATGGATATTTGAAGCAGCATGATGAAATAAACCTAAACAATTTTGCCCATATATTATCTTGGACCGACACAAGTACATAATTGCAAGTCTCGTGTAGTTTAGTAACCTAAGTTAGTAACCACAAGCTTATAAGCCTTCCTTATTTCCATAAAAGCTAAGTTGAATCTAACCCTACTAGAATATAGTCTTTTCTATAAATGTTACAATCCCATAAAAACATTGAGTACATGAACCTTAGTTATTTATATTGAATATTACAGTGGAAACTTGAAAAAACTTGAGGCAAGTGAAATTTGGAAGAATATATAAATGCACTTTGTGCCTTTTTTTTAAAACTAAAATATTAAGATGAAGTTTGTCGAGTTCAATTTGGCCATGTTCGAAATCAAATATTCATCCACATTCTAATCACCGAAGAAAACAAAGATAAGTAATATAAATGGAAATCGTATACTCAAGAACGAAGTTTTATAAACATAGGATTTTGGTGGACAATTAACTTATATGCCAAATAGATTTATGTGTGATTAGAAATATTATAAGGAGGATATGAATTAAGAGAATAACAATGAGGACATGAATAGATCCTTATCTCTTAGGTATGTCCTATCCAACCATTAAATGCTCCTTACATGACAGCATTAAATGCTAGATTTTGAGGATTTGACTTCCATGAATGGATTTTGGGGCATCATTAAATACAACCCAATTACCTTAAACATACCGACTGATCAACTAAGTTTGGTTATCTGAATCATTTAATCAAGATATCTTATTATTATATGCAAATAAATCTTTCTTCAGTGCAAGAAGAGGAACGGACCTATACTTCTGTAAGGTCAGACTCATACATTACTTAAAATGTGGACAAGTAGGCACGTTGTTGATATCTTTCTAGGAGGAACAAATGGCACAAGATATGTAAACATTTCGGTAAATTAATCACCATGAATGCATTCCAATTGCTATGCTCATGTACACCAGGTGTGGCTCCATCAATTGGATGATTTGGAGGTATAATTAAGACATAATCTGGTCACATCATAATTATTTTACTTTTTGTGGAATTCAACCGATCATATTTTTCCTCCAACGTTCACTTTGATTCCATGATATAAATTTGCCTTCTATAAATGTCGTCGCATTCCACCGTCATCGTTCCGTCCATCGCGTCGCTCTCCCTGTTGCATCCATCGGCCGTAGGTCAGTGCCGCGCGCCCAGAGGCCCGAGGCAGCATGGCCACGGGTTTAAGATCGGGACTGCCGCACCTGAGGTTCCCATTGCCTCAAATCGGAGACCACCAACTCAAGTCCGAGGCGGCGCGGCCTTAAGCAAGAGTTTCAGAGAGAGAAAAGGCTGCATGGTGTGAAATGGAGGTCGATGGCAAATCAACCGCGGCAGTGAGGTGGGCGAAGCTACAAAGCATGAGCGTTCACGGTGGACATGTGGTAATAAGTAATTATCATGTCTATTTTTCCATTTGCACGTCGTCTGCATGCAATATTCCACCCTTGAAGCCTCTCTTGAGACAAAGATTGATGGTGGATCTCAATCTCTGTTTCAATTGTTTCAAGATTGAGATTCACCAACAATCTTTCTTTCAAGAGAGACTTCAAGGATGGAATATTGCAAGCAGGCGACGTGCAAATGGAGAATTAGACATGGTAATTATTTATTACCACATGTCCATCATGAACCCTCATGCTCTGTAGCTTTGATATCCTCACTACCGCGGTTGATTTTCCATCAACCTCCGCAGTTGCAATTCTCTATTTTATTTTTTTATTTTTTATTTTTTATAACCGAGGTGTTCGGGCCAGCTTGCATACATCTCGACTCTTTTTCGGGAGAAACGAGTACAGCAACCCACCGCCATGGCCTGCCAATTCTCTATTAATTATAGATAATTGCATAGTGTCAAATCAATTCAAAGTTTCAGTGCGTCACTGTTGCACCACAACTTGATCGCTCATTATTGAGATAATATATAGCAAATGTGCACTTCTTTTGTTCGAGCAGTGTCGCAATCGTTATGAAAAGCTATGTATATAAACCTTCGTTGTTAAGCATCCGATCTCCATTTATATTAGTTATCTTTGTTTTCTTCGATGATTAGATTGTGGATGGATATTTGCTTTCTAACATGGCCAAATTAAACTCGACAAAATTCATCTCAATATTTTAGTTCAAAAAAAGGCACAAAGTGCATTCGTATGCTCTTCCAAATTTCACTTGCCTCAACTTTTTCGAGTTTCCAGTGTAATAATCAATATACATATAACTAAGGTTCATGTACTCAATTTTTTTTATGGGATTTTTATGGAAATATGGAAGGCTTATTAAACAGCCAAAATTAGAGATATCAGTATAATTCGACGCTGAAACGGGCTTCCGCGAGAAATAATTAGCAGCCCACATTTTCTAGAAGAAATGATGGTTGACTCGCACTACGTTAAAGCCCTCATGTTCTGTCCATCGCTTGTAAAACTGAATGATCCCCTCTTGGAAAGCTTTCTAGTACAGCCATCATGATGGCCTTCCGAAGACGAGACGACCTTGGCATTCCTCGTTTACAATTCATGATCTTTTCATTTACCCTACTGTTTTCCCAACGGCATGAAAAGACGATAGATGAATCAATTGTTTTCGACACCCGAGCAGTGTGCAAAGGCAGCTTAAATCGCATGTCACACCCATCATCGGGATGGGATGTTTTGGTCAAAACCGTGCTTCCTAAGTACGTGTACGAAGGTCCAAAGAACAATCTAATTTCGGAGCATCAGTACGCAATTCCTATGATTTTGATCTAAAAAAAGGCACTTCTCAAAATAAGTCATTTACGGTATTCCATCCGTCGCTGCTTGATTAGAGTACCACCAGCACCCACTATTAGATAGCTTGTAACATTGAGCATTTCGCTGTAGATCTCGTTCGAAAATAATTACAACACGATAGTCGGCTAAGTAAAGACCTATAAACGAAAACTACAAATGTAAATGTGCATGTTTACTCACTTCAAAAGTTAGAAGAAACAAACAAAAGAGTTAGGTGCCTCCATTTTCCAAATTTCAATTCTATGGTGTTGCTGACCCAAATTTCAATTCTATGGTGCCTCCATTTTCATATGTCTTCCCTATTACTTCATTGGGGGATGTGGTATCAAATAAGTCAAACCTTTTACAAACTGAAAACATGGCAATTTCAATAAAGAGTTGCGACAAAATCTCTCTCTCTCTCTCTCTCTCGCACAAGCACGTGCAAGCGTTTCCAGTTGCTTCTAGTTCTTTTCAGAATGGTTCCAGAGCAAGCACTCTCAACTGATACACGAGAAAACAGATATAGACATACCAAATTTGCCATGCAAATTTATTATCTTGTAGCTGCACAAGCTAACGAAGAGTGGAAAACCCACAACAAAAAGCAGGGCATGCACACCACAATCAACTGCTCGCCGCACGAGGATTTTCTAGTACACGCGACAGAGCGAGTGGACATTCCTAGGTGAATTTCTGTTAGCCCCAAAAGAGAAGAAAACACATCTAAAGGAGGAACTGTCATTTCTCTGTGGATGAAAAAAGGGGGGCATGATACAAAAAGATCACAGCAAAGATCCCCAACTGGGGAAAGATTGCAGAAAGAATATGTACCATTCGTACAACAAGTGAGTGCTGTCGAGTCATTTGCTTTTTTATAACTTTCCCTCATTTCTCCAGCGTGACCTACAATACTTCAGCACCACATAGAGTTAGTCCTAGATTATCAACATCTCATGTATCGAGAAAATCAAGGAGGATAAGACAAGTTCACCCACCTGGAACATCAACGTCTAGGTCTAGGATTGCAGCGAAATTCAGCTAACAAAGCTATATGATCTGAAGACCACTCTGGAGAAGGAAGAGCTGTGTCTTTCCGCAAGCTCTCCTCATCCAGGAGCTCTAGTAAGGACTCCACCGTTAAAGAGTCCGCTACAGCAGCAACAAAAGAAATATTCATTCAAGGGTGAGCTCTTTTCCAGGTAGAAATTAGCAAAGACTTGATGTGCAAAGAAGAAGAATCGACAAAACAATTTCACCTGTGTAAAAAATGTAATCCAGGGTACCAATAAAATCCCTAGTGCAGCTTGTGAACAAAGGTTCATTTGTTGTGGGGTCCATTCTTTTCTTCTGCTGTTCTGAAGCAAGTCCAACACCCATTCTTGCGAAAGAAGAATATGCGCTGACCTGCAATATCAACTGTTAGTCAGGTAACTGCCACTTTTGGGGGACACACACACACTCACTCACTCCCCCTCCCCCTCCCTCCCTCCCCCTCTCCCTCTCCCTCTCCCTCCCTCCCTCCCTCTCTCTCTCTCTCTCTCTCTCTCTCACACACACACACACACACTAAGTGTTATGCTTCAAACAGTCATTATGCATGTAAAAATTTACCAGTGGCAATTGATGAGCCAGCTTGCTAGGGGGACGCAGGATATTTAAAGGGTCAACCGCTAAATCTGGATGCATGGGATCAACCTTTCCCTCGGCAAGGAGTGCATGAGGAGCACTGCAAGAAGCATTAACAATCATCACATCAAAGTCAGCTTATTACAGCCATGTGGCCGAAAGAGCCATGAGTCAGCTAATCACCTCCCAGGAACTGAATTAAAGTCCCCACACACCAACATTGGAATGTCTGCACTGGCAGCTATCTTTTCCAATCCTTTCAACAAAGTGTGGATCTAAAATGACAATAAAAAGTGAAAACGAGGTTCAAGAGCAGAAAACGTGGAATAGCTGAAGCAGATTGGCCACCAAGGAGGGAGAAATGGTAAAGGTACCTGCCAAAGCTTCACGTCTTTGAGCTCATGGGGGACGTTAACATGTGTATTGGCCTGCACTCCAGCAGGAAGAAAATGAAATCCCCAGGATGAGCAGAAAAGACGATTAGAATGCATATTGTGGTGTATAAATGAACCATCAACAATCCTCTATAAGACATTAAGACAAAAGCAAGAAATTTAATTTGAAAAATTGAGACCTGTAGTTTTCAAGACTACTGGAAAAAACATAGGCGATACCGCAAAAGTCCGACAACCGGGGGACAATAAAGGCATATCCACTGCTCAGAATAATCCTAAAGTGTCTCTATCTAAAGGAAGCCCATGCATCTCAAGTCTTGATAGGGGGTAAACTCCAACAACCCATTAAAGGCAACTTCTACAAAAGAGGCCCATTTTGCAAACCACCAAGGCAAATCTAAGGGGGAGCTTCAGTATTGCATACGATTATATATTGCAAAGAAAGCTTCATACATTTAAGAAATCTCAGTCATTGTTTTCTTCCCTTAAATCTCCTTAATTACTTATTAATTAAACACATGGATAAATGCCTAATTTCATAGAATAATTCTATCTCTCGCCTTCTTTAACAAAATAGTTATTATTTGCTATCCCACAACAGCATTCTTAACAAGATTCCAAATCTCATAATATTAGTCTAATTGCATAAGTATTCATACATGTTGTTCATATTAAGTATTTTTATCAATTTGTTTCCAGTATATAATAATTCAAATATTTCGTGAAAATATAATTTTGCTTAATCTTTCAAGTGTTCATTTCTTGCACACAAGCAATGCATGAGCCCAGTTGCTAATGAGAGGGAATGATAACATAATGATTTCTTAAGTCAAGAACAAAACAATTGTCAGGAAAAAATTATTAACACTGTATAGAGTCCATCTATTAAGACAAAATACTCTACCGAAACAACCAAAAAAAGTTATATGGAGAAGAAATAAAAATGACTACCAAAGATGAACATTAGATGGACAATCCTGCATTTTAAATGGGTAAAGCTCAAGAAAGCCCAAGCAAATAACTGGACTAAATGAAATTTCTCTCTCTAATATGCCTCACTAACTCTGCCATTGTTAGAGCTGGTAAGCTAAGTTGTCAAATGGAGCCCAGCTAATGCTTCAGAGGTGCGGCATGGACTGCCTAATTCTCACTGTTAACATAAACTAGAACCTACAAAATAGGCATCAGGTTACACAAAACAACATGACATAAAGCAATCCCACTTCAAAGAGACAAATTAAGGACCCCCCACCCACTCAGAGCTAAAATACTTTAAAAGCCCCCAGCCTACGTCCAAAGCAAGCAATCAGGGTAATCAGAAGTCCTGGTTCTAGTCAATATTGTGTGGCAAAAGATCTCTTTGAGTGTTGACTTCATTACTCATTTACATACTGATCTAGCTTTTCTAGCTACTGAAATGCTGGATCTCATAAGAAGCAGAACAGTTGTAAATTAGGGACTCGCAGTACACAAAGCTGATGCTCAGCTGTTTAAGTAATAGTTTTACGTTTAACAACATTAAAATGCATGGGCGGTGACAACTTCCTGTCTAGTTTTATGGAGGCACTAATAAGAATTAAAAATCTTACCACGCATAGAAGCTGCCTTTTCCCTGGATTGTCGCCTCCTTGGTTACTGAATTTTGCTTCCAAAACAGCTATTAAGGCAACATTATCCTATCACAAAGAAGGAAATCACATAAGCAGAAGTTAAGCTACATGACTGCAGGGCTTGAATGGAGTAACTTTTTCCAGGATGAAGAACTGAATCAAAGCAGTAATCAAGCCACCTTCACCAGTCTGCTTAAGGCAGTTTTCTTTTGGGCACTAGGTAGCAAAGCATCTGTCAAGGACTGTGCAGCCTTGTTAAATTCAACCTGCAATCAGTTAAGTGTTTTAAATAAACAAGAAACACACAAAAACAAAAACAAAAAGAAAAAGATGCATAGTCACAATCCTATGGCTCCAGACCTCATATTTTTTAACATGGGAAAATCTTTCTCGCCGGTAAAATGTTGCACAACCATCTATTGCATTGAAATTCCCACTGTAAACCTGTAAATAGCAAAAATAAGTAATAAAAGAAGCTCCTGTGGACAGAGACTAAGAGGTAATCAAAAGCTTACCTCATTTGTCTTTCTTTTATATAAAGCTAAATAGCCATGCTTCTCCAATTCAGGAGCAAAAAATTCCTCAAAGTGATCACTTTGAACCTGAAAAGAAGCTATAGTGACAATTAGAAGTTACGCAACTTCATCAAGCAATTCCAAATTGAAGCGAATACTTGAACTGTAAATATTCAAACAGATGGATCAGGGAAAAAATATCCTCACCATGCATATTCAATAATCATAAATTGAATTCATTTGCCTAAAGCATTTCAATTAGTAACATAATAATCCATTATCAAGACTCCTTGGCAATATGATAAAGGGAGAGCATAATTGCCATATCTGTACTCTTGCAAAACCCAAATGTCAAACATAGCACAGCATTACTTAAACTTTATCCCCCTAAGTGCAGTGGGCTATACAATTCCATTTGGCCAGTTAAGATCAGTCGTGTATCAGATCTTCTATAAGGTCTAAATGCTCAAAATATCAAACATAGCATAAAAAGAGATTAAGCACCTAGAAATCTGTGCATGACTTCTGTTATTAAATAAAACAAAAACAAAACCCATACCAAACTAACAACTGACAATCACTGAAAAGGTCCATCTAAAACAAAAACGCAAGGAATTTACTGACCAAACCTAATTTTAAATCAATCACATGACAAAGAGGGGAGTCAGGCAGGAAATTTTCACTCAAGTCAATCTGGCTTGTGCATATGGTTCAATTATGTATTGCTATCCTAACTGTACATTGTATATTGAACCATGAAAGGACATGGGACATTTAAATTTGACGCAAGAACCATCTTCAGTACCAAAATTCTTAGTACTTCAATAAGTACACCTGGAGTGCAAGTTGCCAACATCAAAATATCTAGAAATCTTCAGAAGAGATGAAAACTGACACAGATGTACAAGCCTATATAGCACAGATCCTGTTCAAGGTCGTAGCTTAGAAAATATATAGTTCATCGTAAAAAGTAAAACTACTGTGTCTTGTGGACCAGAGAATCACATCAACATAGAGAAGTTCCCAGCAGCAACCCAACTCAACTTGAAGAATGATATCAATCTAATAAGATGGAAATTATGATTGCACATGCACTTCTGTACCTCCTGAAGGCAAATAATATCTGCACCGTAACCCACGATTTCCCGGAGCAGATTCTGTCTGCGATACGTCCAAGAAAGAGCCCATGAAGGGCAATAACTGTATAATTCACTTGTAGCATAAATATCAGACAAAATGTTGTATGACAACACAGAAAATGCTCCTGACGATGAATTGCGACCATCAGCATCTAAATGTCCCATCAAATCATTTGCGCTGACCGAAATCAATCGACGAGGACTAGGGGAGGGAGCTGGAATGACACGAGAAGTTACTACAGTGCTGACATGCCCGACAGGAAGCTTTGTTCCTGCATCTACCACAACACACTCAAACTTAAGAACATGACCAATGTCTTCAGCTGTTGGTGTGTAAGTTTTAGATCGTCCAACTTCAAATAAAGTTTCACCGCCAGCCCTCTGAGTAGCTGCTGCCGGATATAAAGATGCTGAACCATTAGCCAGACTAGGACTTGATCCAGAATTAGATAAAGTAGCACTTATATTTCCAGATCCTGAACTGTTGAAACGCCCAAATAACTCTTCGTCTTCATTTCCATTCTCATTTACAGCACTGGCAGCACGATCGTGTAGAATTCGATGATGCTGCCATGCATCTGAGAAGCATTTTGGCGAACAATGGTAGCTTTTTGCAACAGGTATTTTGGTCTTCACGCAACCCAAGCACTGCAGTGTGGCTTGCTCTGAGGGATGCACACTACAAACAGCAACTTTTTTGTCACTCTGGACACGATACCTGCATAGTGTAGATTGCATAGCAATCATTCAATGAATGGGGTCCAGCCACATAATCAAATAAAACTAGATACGTTGCATATTTATCAAGTTAAAAACTTGAACCAATATTTCCTTTCCCATCACCTAATATAATTAAACTAATCATAGTCTTATCAGAAATAGACAAAGTACAAATTTATTGATACTAAAAATTAACTAATAATGAACATAATATAATTATCGTGCTCAAGAAGCAGAAAGGCGCAGTAATTAGCAGGAGCAAGAGAATTTATCTGCCAGAAAGGCATTTTCTTTACTGTCCTAATCAGCTACAACGTGGAAAGTTGTTTCTTATACAACATATAGGTGTAGAAGTTGATTATCAAAGTAGCAACAATGTTAGATTCTCAAAGTATTCTATATTAATATAATACATTCAGTTTAGGGTGGAACGATGCAGTGCACAACGTGAATTTGCAAAAGCATGAATTCTTCCAGTTCAAAGTTCAATCCCTACTTAGTGCAGTAAGGCTTAATTTGCACTCATACTTCAATGCCAGGCCTCCTTCAGAAAGAGTGGTTTATGTATAGGATGAAAATGGAAAAGCCTTCAAATTTATATTCCCTTATCTCCTAATAAGCTATAACATTATTAAGTTTTAGAAAGGCTTATTCCAGTCATAGTGATGTGGGCTTCTCTTCAAATGATGCAAATTTCAACCATCTCCCCAAATTTCTAGAGAAGACCCAGCATCCTAAAGGAAGGATGAGTTAACAACATATTAAGGTTTCGAGCAATTAATGACCTTGACTAGCAACTGCAATCGCCACACAACTCTCAGATTCCACTCAGTTCAAATCTTATTCTATCACTTGGACGGAAAGAAATAAAACTCAAATCTTTTCTCGCAGAAATTCCTTATGTTCAAGAAGAAATCAATAAGTAGCAGTTTCCAGGGGGAAAAAAGTTTTTTCCCACTGAAGAGTGACGCTTAAGTTCTTTTCTCTGATTTGCTTACCAAATATCTGAGCAGAGAAATTTAAGTGAGACTGCACGGCTTCAATCATAAGAGACAAAACTCAATGAGATACACAGCAAGCCAACTGACAGAACATTACAACGAACCTAAAAAGACCAGATAGTGATTAGAAATATAAGAGGAAAGTTGATCAAAGCAACAATGATTGACCAGAAAACTAAGCAAACAAACGCAGCATTCCCTAAGTAAATTCAAGAGACCATAAGCAATGCACACAACTTTATACTATCCAGTTCTCCACTCTGCAAGCAAGCAAACAAAGCCAATCCCATCTCATAACCAAAAACCTGCCGGTCCAAGTCAAAAAGGAGAACTGAAACCAAAAATATAGAGAATACTCAAGAACTCAGAGCGGGGCACTTGAAACAAAATCTTCCATTTCAACCCTGCACAAGCTCCACAGAAAACTAAATCCTCACCACTTGTATCTCAGAAAGTAGCCATCGAGGGGAGCGAAGTCGGACACGTCGTCATTGGAGATAGTCTTGTCGGGCCGGCGCAGAAGCACGTAAGGCGTGAGCTCGCAGCCTACAATCGGTATGTCCGAGGGCAAGTGCACGCGAATCACGCTCAGCATACTTTAATCCTCGCAATCTTCGACTCCTCCAAGCTCAATCGAAGAATCCGAATCCACGAACGCGGCTGCGGCGGCTGCTCCTCTATCGCTGCGGACGCGCGGCGGATCCGCCATTAACGGGGGGAGAACTGCACGCCAGACTTCCCTACCGGGCGGTATCCATAGCTAATCCGCAGGATTCGCGGCCCCTCGCGGATCTCGCACGAAAGAGAAGGGTTTTACCCGCGATTGATCGGAGTGAATCGGCGGAGGAAACGACGAAAGCAGAGGAAATGCGGAATTAGGGTTTTAGAGAGAGAGAACGAGAGGAGTGTGAAATCGATCGCTGTGTGGACGGGGAGTGCGGAATCTTGAGATTGCAGTCGTACTGAGTCTGTATTTGCAGAGGAGGCGCGTGGTGGCGCGTGCACAGTGGAGGAGGAGGAGAAGGCGGCGGCGGTGGCGATTGGTGGCGGTTTCTGCTGCGTCTGCGACGCACGCCACGAGGAGGTTTATAGAGAGGTGGGGGTCGAGACGACTGAGGCGAGGAAGGGACGAAGCTCAAGACGACGTCGTTTGGTTTGTTCCCATTTCTTCTGCACATTAATAAGGAGGAAAAAGAAAATAGAAGAAAAACAAAGCTCTTAAGAAATTTAAGTGTGTTTTAAATTTCATGATTACTTAAAAAAATTTAAGAAAACACATATAAGTCAAACTTGCAAGAAAAAAAATTGCAGACCGTTTCCTTTTGCATTTATTTCCTTAACGAGAAATCGCTAATAAAGTTTTCTAGCCATACATAAAAACAAAATGAATCCTATTAGTAGCACTGCCTCATTGTTTAAATTGTACTTTATGGAGAAACGAAAAATAATATAGACCCTAAACTAAAAAATGGCTTTACTATCGGAGGGAGAAAATGATTTCATATAAACACTTATGTCAACCAAATTTCAATCGCATCATTCAAATTGGGATTTCAAGCGAGGCATCATGCAAAATTTGTTTAATTGTATCGCATTTACTCTATCGCATGTAGTTAAAATCGGAGTGAGACGTCTCTCCTCACGTAGCACTTCACTTGACTCTTGTCAACAGTAAAGGGCATAATTCTGCTGCACAAATTACATTGGGAAAATTTCCCCATGACATTTTGATGGGACGATTGTTAAAAAAGTCTTAAACCTTTTTTATTCAATCCTAAACTTTTTTTTTTTTGCCAATTCACTTTACTCTTGTCAACACCACGTAGGAAGGCACAGGGCATAATTCTACCGCACAACTTACATCGGGCAAAATCTCCCTATAGCATTTTGATAATCACCGCACTAATTATTTCTAAACTCCATTGATCATTGCCAATGTTTTCATGATTAGGCTAGACTACTTTTATAAATAATAGGGAAAAAGGTGTGTACAAGTTGGAGGAATCTTGACATATGAAGAGTAAGTCCAACAGAATGCAATACCGTCAACATCCAGAAAAGGACTATGACAAGAGTGAACATCTCTATAGAGCCATGATCATATATACATATATACTCTCGGGATGATCGTCAGATAAAATATTGCAAGTCAATTTTAGGCGAGAACGGCATCAAACGAGTCATCATCACTCGGTCGAGAAGACCTTTGGACGTTTTTCATCTGAACAATGAAGGCGATAGCGGAAGAGTACGAAACAATAAAGAGGAAAACCCACTTAACTCTGAATTTAAAAGTATTGATACTTGTGAAGAAACTAAAAAACCAGAAATCTGTTCAGCAAATATTTATGTTTAAACTTTCAAGCAGCTTTTTTATTGAGTGTTTTTCTAACTTAATGGGTTACGACCTCGGATGTTATATATACAAAAATACATGCTAAAGTACATTACCGGCATATATCCGCACATACTTAGTTCAGTGAGGACATAAGTTGTATCGAACTCAATCTAGCCATCATAATTGACTATCATGAAAATAAAATCTTATATGGACTAGGACAACGTGTAAGTAATTATTCGACCTATAATCAAAACCGTGCATCAAGGGCACGACCCAATTGGCTTCTCAAAGAGACGTGTTCTCATAATTGAAGTTTAGAACTCATTAAGTGATTATTTGGAATGGATGCTAAGGCTACAGTTTAGTACATACTGCAGTCTCATTATTGAACTTTGATTTTAAGTACATTATATATTAAATTTCTTTTATTTTTCTATTTTGTAAATAAATAGTGCACTTTTAACTAGAGTCCAATCGATATTTCAGTGAAATATTCACTTGGCGAGATGACATGGTTGTGACATGGCATCGACAAAATTGGTGACATGTTCGCAAAATTCAGCATTTTCGTTGAAAGCTGGTCAGCTTCTGGTCAAAAAGTATAGAGAAGGAAAAAAATAAAACAGTTGGTGCATTTGGTAATTAAAATCTGATTAGAAAATCCATAGCATTGATACAACAAATCCTATTTATTCCAAGGAACCGTACATCCTCTCTTTCAAAGATTATTATGGAAACAACACGAATTAGGGTACTTTTCTCACGTTTTGATATGGATTTTCGTAGCTATAAGTAGTAAAATCGTACAAGTGTTGCGTCTATGTAAGAAATTGACATTTAAAAAATATTACAAAATTACCCTATAATGAAATATATGACTTGTAAATTGGAAAAAATAAATCATTAACGCTATATGAGAAATTTTTTGTCGAAAATTATGAAAAGTTTGTGCACATATTTGTGAAATGTGAAAAAAAAATTCAACATATTAAATTTTTGAATGAGGTTATTGTGAAATAGGAACATTCAAATTTGAAATTGATTTACGAGAGACATGAAATAAAACTATTAGTTCATGCACATAAAGGATTATAAAGAGTCGTAATCCCTTAAATATAAGAGTCTTTTACTTTATATAATAGTATAAGTGAAATATATATAATTGTGAAAATTAATCCACTTTATATATTAACCCCAAAACCTACTGGAAAGTATCCTCAATGGGTACTCTTTTTAGTAAAGGGACTTAGAAAGGAGTATAATAACATATGAATAAAACAAATCAAGTATTATATCATTTTTTGCCTAAAATAGTCTAGTATTTCACTCGAGCATGTCATGAAGTTTAGGACAACATTACTTAAAATGCAAAATAGGATAATGTGAAAATCAAATACATACATCATATAAGTAGCAAGTAACATACATCTAGCAATCATGCCTAACTAGTAATAGGTCTACATGTCGAGTAAGACCGTCATGTAATAAACACACATTTTAAACTTATTCAAATTTCACAATTGTCGTCTTGTCTCAAGTCAAAACTTATTCACGACCTTGCCATCTCCAATCCTCTCACATAAAAATCTTTCATTACAATTATATCAATTCAATTCAAAATGTTTTTTATCGTCAAATAAATCATAAATCTTTTATATTTGCGCCAATTCAATACATTCGACCGATTTCCCTAGGTGTAACCGATACTGAATAATTGGTGCTGATGTGAACAAAATTTTAGAAATTTTTTTTATATATGTAAATTATTTAGTTAATTTCCTTTTTCTCTCTGTTTGTTTTTTTCTTCTTCTTTCTTTTTCTTCCGCTTGCTCCTCCTCTAACCGGTCGCCTAACCTCGGCAATTTAAAAGGCTGAGAGGCCAACGAGTTAGGCCTTGTAGCCTGCTAGTGAAGAATATCAGGCCCATCAAACTAAGAAATCAAAGGCGCAGTCCCAAGAGAACTCAAAGGACTTTGGACCCTTGCCTTGAATGGCCCACGCTAGATGTTCATTTCTTAATTGTTTTGACCATAATTCATCAACATTATTGTGGGGATAAAAGTGCCTGGGGAATTATTTCAAAATTTCTAATGAGATCCCGCCACATAATTCTTGTGCAATGCGTGGCCAATAAATGTAAGCATGTGTCGCCTCATAGGAGTATGTATGGTTTAGGACGGTTCGATTTTCCTTTGAAATTATGAATTGGATCGACTAATCCTAGGAGGGTTGGTCCAATTCCTGAGTGGATCAGCGGAGCTAGGAAAAATTTAAAGAAAAATAAGTATTTCGCCCCAACATAGCACACAATACGATATCCTCCTAAGTTAGGGAAATAAAGATTGCACGCAAATACTCAAAAGTATTCCATCATCTCTTAGCTCTCTGACTATTTCAAGAAAGAGAAACTCACGAGAAAGCTCGACTTTGACTTTTTGAGTTATTCGTTTCACATGAATGAGAACGAGAGTGGAAATCTTGGAGTCTTGAGTGTGAGACATTGAAGAGAAATATTCACTGGACCCATCAAAATTGGACTCGAATTGAATGGGGCATTTGACTTTTCTTTTCTTTTCACTTTTCTATTCTCTCTCTTTCGGCCTTAAACAACTTAGACAAAATCTGGTCCCGCCCTATCAAAAATCGCAAATGAGACCGTCCGGGAATTAATTCCATTTTTAGGAACCGTGAACCGAACTAAACTTCGAAGAACCGGACCAATCAAGCCGGTCTAACCTGGTCCGGGTGGTTCCCGCCTTAGATGGTCCATTATGCTCACTCCTAATAACTCACGTGGTAGTTCAAGTGGAAAATACAAAGGTTTTTTTTTCATAATTTTAAAGAGGAGAAATCTTAAAAAGCTAAAAAAATGAAAGTTAAAATAGAATGGGAGGGGACTCATAGCTGCAACTGAGGAGCAGAGAGGCGGCGGCACCACCAGCGAGAGGCTGGAAGTCCCTCACCGAATAGAGGTGAAGTCAGCTCCGACACCGCCGCCGCCTCCGCTGCTTGGAGAAATGCTTTTTTTTAGAGAGTATGTGTTCGTATGGCCACCATTTGGTCTTATATTATTATTTTATTTTTTGGTTTTGAAGTTTTTAGCCATGTTGGGTGGGGCATGCGATGCTAGCACCACCCTTCGCGATAATTTAATGTCATTTTGGCATTTTCTTGTGCATTATTAACAGAAGGAGCAACTCGAATTGAAAAGGAAAAATACATACAATTTGAGGATTTCTTTGCACAATAAAAAGTTTTTTTTTTCATGAAGCACAATAAGAAGTTGAAAAAACCTGATTAAATTATAATAATTAAGGGATCTTCGATGCATTTACTTTTCACTTTTCTAAATATAGTAGATAAGTTAAACTTCATTCCTTTTATGATTGTAAATATTACAAGTTTAGATGATGAATATCCAACCAATTATATACAGGTTACTTTTTCTTTTTCTAAAAAGTTGCATGTAAAAAAATTCAAATTGGGGGATGCTAAAGTACGTGTAGAATAAGGACAAAGATCTATGAGATGACTATAAATTATCCAACTACCCAATTAACCAAAGTACACATATGCTTTAATAAAATTTCCATGCTAAGTCATTAATGAGCAAGATCTACTTCCGAATGAGCATTACATTAACTTGGACCACAGGAATAGGTCAAATCATTACAAATGATATTGGAGCATGGCTTCCTCCCATATATGTGTGGTTCGTGGACGACCTATGTCCACACAAATTGGGACGAAGCATGGAGATTTCACTAGTGGGGCCAATAATATGTAAAAAGCACAAAGTACCTTTATTAATAATATTAGGAAAAATGACGCAAATGATCATAAATTTTAGCTAGATGTGCACTGTGATCCCTAAACTTTGACCCAATGTATAATTTGATTCATGAATTTTCAATTTGTTTAATGTGGCTCGTGAATTTTTTTTGTACATATTTAGAATAATCCCCAAACTATATAAAAATACTTAGTGTTGTCTCCGAACTTAAATTAATGGAAAGATAATATTGCACATTTTCATATAAGTTAAAGACTAATTTAGTACGTATCAAAAGTTCATGAACCATATTGAATAAATTGAATGTCCGTATCTTACATTGCATCGCATTTAACAAATCGAAAATTCAAGGACCACATTGCATGTTGAACTAAAATTTAAGAATAATTTATCTTATTATCCTATAATATTATCGAGCATTTTGGTCTAATTATAAACAAACTCATAAAAATAGAATGAAAATTAAACATAGACAATAATACAATCATTTGTTAAAATTAATAAGTTGTCCCTACATTTATATTAGCTTTCTCTCATTCAATGCATTTCCATATTTTGCCCTAATCACTTCACAAAAATTTACTACCGGGGAGCCTTGCTAAGCGATCCATGACGATAACTATTCTTTAAGCGGAGGGTTTGCCCGTTCCAAAAGTTCCACTTTAGATGGGTGAGGCCTCGTCAAGTAAATCCATAACCAAAGGACTCGCTCTCAAGCAGACATTAATTCATGTTGTCCTTGGAGTACTTCTTTTGGGGATTGTCTTGGGCTTTCGTTCATTGCACCGTCGCCCCGCCGCCGCCACTGCCGCCGCGATCCCTCCGTCCCTCCGTCCCTCTTGCTATCTGTCGCCCTACTGTGGAGAGAGGCGGCGATTGCTGCGTGGCCCCGGCCTCGGGAAACATCAGATATGTGCACCGTTGACGCAGAGGTTGAAGGTGGTGCTGGCAAATCGGACTCGTCGGGGTGGTTACTCCTCGTCCTCGACCCAACGGATTTGGTGCCTCGTTTTACTCTCTCTCTCTCCCCGTTGCTTTGAATGTTAGCTCAGTCTAAGAGTCTGCATATTTGCTCAAGCTTTGATGGTCCCGATGATAGCTCGAAAGGATCTCTCTCTCTCTTCTTGGGTCAGCGTTTGATCTTTCTTTTCCGACTCTCGTTTACCGGTACTTGCCTCATTGATCTACGCGTTACTTCTTTTCTAAATGATCAAGAAACCCTAGGGTTGTCTTTACATACACGCGTTGTTTCGTCCCCGAGGATCTCGGAAGACAAGACTCTATTCATAAGATGGCGAGAGCAGCCTCTAAAAGTTAAACTTGAGCAGGAGCTATTGTGACCTGAATAAGAGCTTATTGATAAGCAAGGGCAGCTAAAGCCAAGTGCCAGTTACATTTCCTCTCGTCAAAACGAAAGAACTACACACGCGAATACTCTTCTGAATTAAAAGGGTAGTTGGCAAGTGAACAAACTTGCATTCCAAATCACTTTATTAAATTCTCCCCGTCGCTCTCTCAATGACTTATGGCTTCATAGAGTCTAGGGAGAGACAAAAGGAAGCCATTTCAAAGGCAAGCGTAGAGGCAAACACAGTGGAACTTGCTCACATACTCCTGATGAGCACATTCGCCGACCCCACGATATTGGCGTGCGCACCGCGCGACGCAGTCCTGGGGTCTGCAGCCACTCGAGTCCAGTTCGATGGAGCAAGTCCTCGGTTGAGCGCTCGCCTTGGGCGGCATCCATGCAACTACAAAATAAATCAGGAATTGGAAGTCAAATCGACAATGACAAATTTGTCTCAAGGGTCAAGTTTTGCCATGATTTTCAGCACCACTGAGGCTCGCAGTGCCATGTAACATTTGTTTTTCCATCGGATCTTCACATAATGAGGCTTTTCGAGCAAGTTCTGGCCGCCAATTCGAACACGAGGAAGCAATGGGAGAAAACTTTTAAGTCCGGTCGACGTGCAGTCTCGCTTGATCAGGGGGACCACGAAGAAAATATTGCAGGGACTTAGTCTATATTTAATGTGATGCACTCGACCAATTACAGAGCAGGAGTCATAACTTTTGCTTTCAGCGAAACTTAGATCCCTCGTATTCCTGAAGCAAAATTGGCTTGAGCTATGCAACAACTTGCTCGAGGACAAGAGGAGCGTGATTAATTCCACTCGAGTGTGGCAATCGTTGTCCTCATGCACGCCGGACCACACCAACAAGTGCACTCGATCCAATCATGAACTAATAACTTCGTACAATAATGACACATGATGTAACTTATGAATTTAAATGAGATTCTTGGCATAATGGTACTAGTAATTGATCGATCCGTCATGCCGTGTTATCACCGCCAAGTGGTGTGACGGGTCACATGCATAAAACACTTTGGTGGCGAGAAGGGAACCGGTCTTTACCTGAGAGGAGAAGCACGAGGAGGAGCAAGAGAGAGGAGAGGGGAAGCTTGACGGCCATGGCCTCGCTGTGCTCACTTCCTCGTGTGTGTGCTCAAGGCAGGGTGAGAGCTTAGATGCTAGAGAGAGCAACGGAAGGTGGTGGGATTTTGAATGTTTCATGCATGGTCAGAAGGTCGGCTCCTATATAGACCAAGCTGGCCTCGTGGGTACGGGACCGAACGTGTTATTTATTGAGGCCACCAGAAGAGGAGGCTCTTCAATGGGGAGTAGTTGGTTTGTATTTGTCGCCTCCATTCAATGGAGGGAGGAAAAACCCAGCACGCATTTAACCCTAAAAGAAAAGTTAATTTGCACTTCCCATCTGACCTCACTAAGGGGACGACCCAAGTTGGTGCATATAATTATCCGTGGCCCGAAAGAATTTCGTGTTAACGAGCGCCTCTGAAATGTCTGTTAAGTGTTATTGATTTTGGAATTTTTGTAGTATTCGAAACACCGATTACACGCCATGAACCTTGAAAATTTATAAGGTTTTTTTTATAAGTGTTCATGGACAGTCGTCGACAAAATCTTACGAAAAGAAAGTGAAACTTGAAAAATATAGGAATCACTTGTTCTTTGTTACTTGGGTAACCACTGAAACAGTAATTTTATCGACAAAATCCTTAACTGGGTACGGATGCGGGTCCGCTATCTCATTCGATGTCCCCATCTATTATCTTATGAGCAATTAGATTGCACCATTTGTTCATGTTCTCGTGGATGATCAGCTTGTCGATAGGGACAAGGTGGAGCTGGACGCAATGATATTGAGGTTTTGCTTAGCCGCACAACTAGTGAGATCGACATCGAGAGCGCTAAGATTCACCAATGGTGGCACTGATGCGGATTGGGGTTCCCTAACAACGTGTTAGGGAAACATGGGAAATCAGACGGTGAAAAGGGTGTGCTCTCTTTACAGAGAGGTTTGGAAAAGGAGAGCTAGGATGAGAATGATCTCCTGGCACGCAGGTCAGGGGATCCTTTTCCCACTGATGCGATGGTGGTGGCGGTCGCCATAAGCGGTGGGGGTAAAAGGTCCTCGTCATCAGCGAAGAGCTACGAACACTAAAATTTGAAGGGAAGGAGCTGCCGTCTTGAAGTCTCAAATCCCTTCCCAAAAAATAATTTCATGTTCTGTGCTCTACATGCATATGAGAATAATCAATTTTAAATTAATTCACCTCTTCAGCAGTTTCGAAATTTCATTGAAATTTAATTAGATGTTAAGGAGAATTACCATTTTAGACAAGAAAGGACGCAACACAGAGTTACATTTTTATTCTGTGCTTAGTAAATGACGATTATTCCTCCATTAATTCTTCTTTTTCCTTTGTGAACAGCTCAACAAAATCGTGAAGAACTGTTTGGAAGGCACTAAATCTTGCCAAATCCCCAAATTTGTGAAAAGAAAAACTTCCATATAAGACTTATATTTGAAATTGACTGATTAAAGATACAGGGGGATCTCACTCAACTAGGAGATATGAAAATAATAATATGCAAATATAATGAATTATGTTCTTTTTTTTAAAAAAAGGGTACTTTTTCAAAGGGTTTAATAAAAAGTGCTCCTAGATATATGTTAAGAAATCATTTAAATTAAGTTCGTAATTTCCCAAAACTGCTTTTCCTTGTATATATGTAATCAACTATTAAAATAAGAATAACCTACGTTAAATATGCTTAACAAATAGTGCCTTGGATTTTTTCTTCTAAGCTCCGTTTGTTCTACAGAAGATGAATGGTTTAGAATATATTTTCCTAGAATTGATTTACTATATTGCTCGAAATAATTAATTAACGAAAAATATTTTTATTGGCGACGACAATTTATATGTTTCAATATTTTCATTGGATCAATATTTTTTATGAGAGAATCAAGGTATGATTTTTTAAATAATAATATATGTCGAATCATTTATTATTAATTGACGCAATTTTTAAGCAGCATTTATGAAATTTGGGCTACCTTGACTTCATCTTTCCTCTGTGTTCCGAGATGAAGTCGTCGTCATGGGCTGTACGGGAAGGAACGAGCCTTAAACAGCCTTGCCGGCCAATAAATTCAGATCATGGGAAGACCTCTGAAGGAGCACTGCAGGCCACTCCGATGCATTCTCCCTGCTAATCAATGCTCAACAGTACACTCCCAAATCATTCACCAAATTATTTGCCACGCTCGTCCAACATCTCGATAGGGACCAAAGCGTGGTCCGCATTGCCTATGAAGAGGCGGAAGATCCGATTCCGCACTGTCGGCGACCTCCGATCTCGCCATCGTCTTGTTGCGTATCGGCGAACAGCTGAATAAGGAGGAGCGGGAATCGCCAGATTCGTAAACCGAGAGGGTTTTCCTAACCGGTTTTGCATGAAAGTGGATTTTTGATTTATCGAAGAAAAAGGAGTATCAGCGCCAATTAATTATGAAAGTTACTAATAGCTACTATGGTTAGCTTCGGAATTTGAACCTATGAGTGCGATTTCTGATTTGCATCTCTTCTCGAGGCGTTGGGATAGAATTACGGGCTAGCAGAACATAGGATTATTCATGAACAACATTAAAGCTTTGTTTGTTTGGAAAAAAAATGATTGATTTGAAGAATTGTTTTCCTTAAAACTCATATCGTTTGAAATAATTATTCGATAAAAAATATTTCACTATTGATGATCATTTATATCTAAATATATTTGCGAATGATAAAAATATTTACTATTCATTCATTTTTAATAAAAACATTTTTCAAAACATTGATCACGTGTTACTAGTGATCCGGTCCGGACAATGCAACGTCGAAGTCGGTACATGCGGTAAGCCCGTTTGCAATTAAGATTCCAAATCCAAAAGTTTGCTCTGGGCCCAAATACAAATGCTTTGACTTGGGCCGAAATACTATAGGCCCGACATGTCCGGACCGGGTCGAAAAAGTTTGACCCGATTTTGGCTCTACCCGTCCGCGAACGCTTAGCGCGGTGGCTGTTTGGGAGAAGGAAATTACGAGAATGTTAGGTGCTTGATCGATTCAACTCTCTGGCTGATCGCGGTTTCGCTCCCGGAATCTACGAAGCAGAACGATAATTTTGATTCTCCTAGTACTGGATTGAATCACATGCGTTTCGACATCCCAGAGGTGATTTCTGCAGTTCCTGCGCATTTTCTTTCCGAATGCTCTCTCTTTAGCACTTCATTTTGAAGGAGACGATGGCCCGTGCCTTCGAAGACGCAAGAATGTTGCATCGGGGTGAACGGGGGTGATGGTAATTTCGGCTGTGGGGCGCGTTCGCCTTGCTTGGTTCATTTGCTTAGTCAATAGTAGGAATTCTTGCTTTGCCTGGAGTGAAATTTCCCGAATATCCAACCTTTGGAGTCGTTGTTTAGTAGGGTTTAGTTCATTTCATTGGTAATCTAAAGATTTAGTTGAGTCATAGATTGTCTGATTTTGGCCAGAAAATTTTTTGTCATGTTCACAAGCTTCAAATGGGATGGTATTTTTTTTTTTTGTACAGGACATTCTAACAATTCTTCCAATGGCACGTTCTGGTTTTGTGAGGGCCGGGTTGGTCATCGGTCAAAATTGTTCATTTTAATGGAGTTGAATTTTCTTGGCAGGAATGTGGATATGAAGGAGAGGAATACTACTTCCCTGCTTAACCGCATCTTGGTGAATTGTTCTTCCCAGGTTGGTTCTTGACTATGCCTTTTGCAAACGTGTTTCCCTTTCATGTCCTGTCGTCATTTATGCGAAACCTGCATATGCAATTCAGCTTCTTCTCTGTTCATATGTTTTTTGGCTCCTCTGACTAGACCTAGAGTACATGTCCATGATCTATGCTTATTCCTCACTATATTATTTTTAATGATTGAGCAAAAGAAGAAGCTGCATTAATGCCCACCCCTTGAATGGACAGTCTACCTGCTCCAATGTCATTACAAGGGTACGATCAAAGTCGAGTTGTGCATCCATTAGCCACTGAGTCAGATATTGGGGCAATGTCTATATTTTCTTCTACTTGGCTTTAATAAGATAAAAATGAGGTCATTTCTGAATGATCCCTCTAAATTTATTTATGTATTAGCAAGTCAATATGAATATGGTAAGCAACTTGTTTGTAGAAGCTTGATGAGACTTCATGCCTGGACTAGTTTTGCCTATCTTAAAGTTTGTCAAGCAAAAACCAGACAATGCTTATGGTAGAATTAATAGATGACTCCTTGTTAACTTCCCCCCCTAGAGGCCTTGATGTTAATTGATGCAGAGACTTAAGCTTGTAGCATGGCAGATGTTTAATTGGGGACGGTGATCCTCATAGTCTTTCAAAGAGTATTACAGTTTTATGATTTATTCTTGCATTCTGAACACTTTGAAGGATTTCATATTATTGGCCGGTTTATTCTGGGTGCTGTTCTTTTCTTGTTTTCCGTTTTTGGGGTTAGGAGTCTGGCTGGGGGAGGAGAAGGGGCCGATACAAACTTCTGCTTTAATTGTGCTTAATATGACCTGAGGTGAAATATGTGCAGGCAAAAGTGTATGGGGGCTGTGTCGCAGCAAAGGTTCCAGATGTTGAACGTGATATGTGTTTGAAGGAATTTCTTGCACTAAAGAGTTGCATGCAAAGAACAGTATGATAATTTGAAATTTTACTTATCTTGACCATTTGATCTTGTCTAAAAAACACTCGTGACTCATATCTCTTCCTCATTTTGATAGCTCCAACGAAAGGGTTAGCTACATACTCTTGTGAATCTATTTGTTGAGGCGACATGCGAGTATACTGCCAGTGTCGTCTGTGGAGTACCGATTAGCAACTCGAGGCATTCTTATAGTAGGTAATTTGTGCATCCATCAAGTAACCCTGAATTTTTTCTTAATAGTTACATGAATTATTGGAGCTTAGACAAGGCATAATTCTATTTCCAAGGTTGAACAGCGAGGAACCTAAATTTGTCTGGTTCAGCATCAAGTTCACATCCTGTTGTTGGCATGAGTGGTTCGAGTGGGCTTTCACACGTTTATATTCAGCATCCACCTCTGCGGTGCAGCATCCCAGGATCTAGGGGTTTATTTTATGATGATGGCAATAAGATTATTCTTTCACCAGCCAATGATCAGGTATTATAATTGATTTTAAATGGAACTCCTGTATTTTGGAAGTGTGTGTACATGATTAATCCTGTTCAATTCAGGAAGTTTGACAACGTGTTTGTTTACATTTGATTGAACTGAATATACGCTTCTTACCTCCTGTTAATTGTTTGACCTTTGACATAGGTCTACTCCTGGAAAGTTGTTCCCTTTGATCCTGCAGTTGCTCCTATCTCAGATTCAATAATCAACGGGCCAATTGTTGCAATTCGTTTTTCTTTGGATGGAAAGCTAATTGCTATTCAGCGTTCAAACCATGAAATACAATTTCAGCATAGAGAAACTGGGGAAACTTTTACGCAGAGTTGCAAGTCAGAGTCAGAGAATATACTGGGATTTTTTTGGACTGACTGTCCATTGTGTGACATTGTTTTTGTAAAAACCAGGTATAGATAAACTTCACTTTTGGCTTCAATTTCTTTGATTACTTGCAGTAGCATAAAATGACTTTGTTCCCCTTATCACAACACCATATTCAGTAAGAAGAGTATGTGAAGTGTCTAGGTTGATCAAGCTTATCAACCAGTTTTTTCCTTGCCCTTATACTTTGAAACATGCTTATACTAGGCACTTTGACTTATCAGAAAAAAGAAGGCGTTTGTTGGTTGATAAGAGGTAGATCTTGGTGCTGTTCTGCCTGCCATTGTATTCTAAGAAAATCTCAAATGCCGGCATACTTTCATACATGACCCAGTGCATTAATTGATTCTATGTTGTGATCCATTACAATTTTAAATTTGCAATTGTGACGTTGTTTAATAGGCGTATAAATGAAATAGGTGGGGTAAATTCTATGAAAATTTCTTCGTGTGAAATAAAACAGCATCCACGTGAAATACTTTTGATGGCAATTTTGGGTAAAAGAATCATGAGATATAGATACTCCCTTTTTTGCTAGTGCCAATTATTTATGCCTCCCCTTGGTCACAGAATGACACACTAATTGAACTAAACTTAATTATGCTTTTATCACCTCAGGCTACATTGGCTACACTCATGTGATTTCCTGATGTTTTTTTGAAAACACACTATGGTGGCAAAAGCTTTTTATTTGATCATTGAGCCAATGTTCTTCACATTCCATTGCCAGATTCTTTGACATCCTGTGATAACAGCAACTAGGAATTGCATTGTTATATTCCTGAATGAGATGTTGCCATTTGAAAATCTATACGACCTTGGTAAGTTGGTGATGTCCTGTGCTGGGCCAGTGTTGCTCTATTATCATTTAAAGTTTTGCATCTAGGCTCACGCTTACTATTGCAGGGAAACTATTTTGGACGTCATTCTTGTTTTAAAATGTAGTAGACAATGCTGCTTTAAATGAACACGACAATTTCGATGTTGCTTTTATCGGTCCCATGTATGTTATTTGTCCCTTTTTCTTGCTGTTGTGGAGGTTTAGCGTCATTTTATGCCTTTCAGTTATTTCCTTAGACTCTTTTTTTGTAATTTTTTTTACTTAATTATGATGAAACTATATAGATCTAAATTTTTATGTTTGTTTCAGTGGGCTAGATTTGTTTGCTTATAATTCTGAGTCAAAGACACTTCATTTGGTGGAGACGAGGAAATTGAATGTGAGTTGGTTTGTGCACACACATGAAAGTCGTTTGGTTCTACTTGCTTCAGGAATGCAGTGCAAGACTTTCACTGGATTCCAGGTAACTTTTAATCCACCCTGATGTTTTTCTTATTATGAACTTGTTTTTCTGTTTGAGATCAAGTAGTGGTCTTTAGTGGCAAGAAGCTTTGAGATGGTAGCCGAGTATTATCTTTGTAATTAATTGCTTATCTGCTGGAGCTCAGGTGCTTTTGTCCAAACAACTTGTAGTCTAATTTTGAGAGGGAATAACCTCTTTTTAACTGATGTAGTCATGTTGTTTTTTTTCACCTTTTTTCCTAAATATTTGGTTGCATCCTAACTTTTTGGGCATCGATACCTGTTTTTCAAGGATTCATTAGGATGATCAAAGAAATTTTACCCATCAAAAGAGTATGTCTCATTGTAATTTCCTGTGCTCCACTTTTGCTTAACTGAACATGCCTGTGCATATCATTTTGCGGAGAGTTGTGTGTGTGGTCCTAGACTCCTGATATAAATATTCTCGTTCACTATTACTATCTTAGTACGATGAGACTATTTTTTGCCTTTATACGATAAAAGTGTGTGTCAATGCACAATTTTGGCTTGCTTCTTAAAATATGGCATGCCTTATGAATTGTTTATTAGTCTTTCATTATTGCTTGTGAGGTCTCTTTTAAGTTCATTCCTTCACAGCCATTTATCAAATTTGACTTTAATCCAGTTGCTCTTCTTTACAAAATTGTTGGTGGACTCCTTGTATAAGTAGAAACCAATCTCTAGTGACATTGGTAGCTCTCATGGGGCCTCGACTAAGCAAGATATTCAATATTAGATGGAACATATTCAACTTTGGAAAACTGTCCTTCCAGGGCATTTTAACAAATACTTAGAATGCTTATATGGATCATGAAAATGAGGGTTTTGACTTGGCTCTCTTTTGAATTTATCTTTGCATTGAAGATTTCAGCGGCATTGTCTTTTTCTCTAGATGTATGTTCAAGTCGATGCTGATGATTGAGACTGTTGTAGAATGGGAGATTGATTAAAAGCATTTCTTCTTCTTTTTTTTTAGCTTTTTTGTTTTAACTTTTGGTTACATTGTTTATGGTTGTATTAGTGCAACTTCATGCCCGTGAATTCTGGGATGCTCATGTTTATGTTCCCCAAAGTAACATTATGTTGGATTTAGTTGCTTCAGACATGTGGCTTTTTCTGCATATTCTCTCATTAATTTATAACAACCAATTCTCTTTTGATTCAGCTTTCTTCTGTTGGAATCATTAGATTGCCAAAATTTGAGATGTCCATGGCAAAGACCGAGGCAAACAACAAGCCTGTGCTGGCTGCTGAGGATGTTTATATTGTCACCGTGTGTGTAACTTTTCTTTCCCCTCTTTTGGATTAAATGTGCCTATTTAGCAAGTATGAAAGAGGTCCTTCTTCTAATTGACAGCTATGGTAGAATATACTGCTTGCAAGTTGATAGAGTGGCAATGCTGCTTCATTCTTATCGGTTCTATCGCGATGCTGTTGTGCAACAGGTATATTTTTGCTTAAGATTCTATTTCCGCTGCTATAAATGTGGCTATATTCCTGGAAGTTGAAGACAAATTCTTATTCCAGTTACAATGCCATGGACTTGACCAATTTGTAGATGTGTGCTTTTTCCCCTACTAACATGAAGTAAATTTTTTTAGTTTATATAGACTCAGTTTATACTGTTGAAATCACGATGCATCATTTAGAATATTTTTGAGCTGCTCCTTCATTGTGGAAGAAAGCATGTCATGATCTTAATGCTTTATTTGGGAACTTGAGAGATGGAGAAATTGGGGCTGGGGAGTGAAAATTGGCATAAATTAAAGATCTTCCCTGCATATTTCTTTCACAAAATTTCAAGAACATTTGATGTTTTGTTCACCACTTTCCTCTGTATTTAGTTTCCCAAATGGAGCATAAAGGTCTAACTTGAATCATTTGAAAGAGAGATCTTCTCACTCCACGAGTAAAAGACCAAGTGCCAGACGGAGAAAATGTAAAAGGAAACGGATCAAGTAATAAGTTTCTTCCAATGATCAGTCAGGCAAGATGATGTTTATAGAATTGATGATGCATCTTACAGGCCTCAGTTTCCAGTCAAATTAGAAGGGAGGATATGCTCTTTCCTTCTCTTTCCTATTCTGAATATATTTGAATTTGCTCCTAGTCCTCTGGAACAAGAGATGGCTTCAGGATAGTAGTAGAAAAAGTTAATAAGACTAGTCACTAGTTTAAGCTTAAAAGGACCAGCAACATTCCTCTAAGAGGTCTTGTTGATAATTTCAGTGAGCTCTACGGGAAAACTATGGATTGGGTAGCTGGCAAAACCGATAAACTCTGGAAAGCCATATTAGTGTCAATACTCCATCTCTAAGCTTTTAGTCCCCTCATTGCATTCAGACCCTTCTGCACATGCTCAGACAGTAATTATTGATGTTTTCCTAATGTTCACATGATCTTCCTGATTGTTAGAATTGAAGAGTATCTTTTTTGATCTCAGAATGTAGAGAGAGCAAGTTATGTTGGGGAATTGTCAGCATGTATGTGTAACATAATAGCACTGTATATAAGGTAACTCTGTGGTACCACAGCTTCATGCTGTAAATAATGTCCATTGCAATTTCCAGGGCTCTTTGCCAGTTTATTCAAGCAAGGTTGCAGTCAGTGTGGTTGATAATGTGTTGCTCGTGCATCAAGTGGATGCCAAGGTCGTTATATTGTATGACATATTTCTGGACTCTCGAGCACCAATATCAGCTCCACTTCCGCTTTTGTTAAGGGGTTTTCCAAGATCCAGTAGTTTGGGTGCACGGTCCAGTTTTAAAGATGGAGAAAGTTCAGAGGTAGCAAGCTACCCAAGCGATCATGAAGCAACCATTTACGGAGATGAATGGACTTTCCTAGTGCCTGACCTGATATGTGACGTTTCCAGTAAACTGCTGTGGAAGATTTATCTCGATTTAGAGGTTAGATTTGCTCGGAAAATTATTTTCTGCGTGTTTTTGTCATTTGTTCTTGGTTTAGTTTCCTCTTCTTTTTGGTGCAGGCCATTGCTGCCAGTAGTTCAGAAGTGTCATCAGTACTTGATTTCTTGCAACGACGGAAGTTAGAAGCTTACAAGGTCTGCTGTTTCCTTAATTTGTTAAAACTATCTTTTCGGTTATTAAAGGACAAATCCATTGAATGGATAAACCAAAGCAGACTGGAAGTGTAAAATGGATTTGCTTCAGTAGATCTAAGAAAATCTGATTGGATTCATGTAAGAACTTCTTCGTACTTTACGTATTAGAATGCAATATTATTACAATTTTGTTCCTTGATGATTGAGTTTGCAAAATATCATAGATCATGGGTCATATAGAGTAGTGCACATTGTAGCAACTTTATTTAGATGGATGTATTGATGATATTTTATATACATATGATATGCAATCAAAGAGAGCATAGCTAATCTGCATTTGGCTGCAGGGCTGGTGATGGGTTAGATCTAAATCATGCTTGACAGAATAATATCGTTCCATGATATATAAATATGATATAAACACAGAGGTAATCTTGTCCTATCATGGCGACTTAAGTTGTTTGTGCAACAGGTGGCTTTAATATGTCTATAAGATTCCATGGAAGCAGACTTGGTTCTATAAAGTTGGGAGCTTTTGTTAATTTCAAAATAATTATTTCAAAAGAAGCAAAGTCTTTCTTTTCTTTACCATTTCAGCTTTTCTCTGTGAATGCATCAATGTCAATTGTCTTATAGATTTACTTCTATAATTTCAGGCTAAACACTTGTGCTTGGCAATGGCACGTACTGCCATTCTAGAACGCAGGCCTGTAACCATGGTTGCCAAGGCAATAGATGTATTAGTTACATCCTTCTCCAATTCATTCAAAACAGGTTATTTTAAGGGAACAAAAAGTGAGAAAGCGCAAGCCTCAGTTGCGGCATTTGCTACTATTCACGGTACTGGTGCTAATGCCAGCAGAGCAGATACAACTGGAAAGTCGGTGGAATGTGAAAATGTTGCTGGATTGGATGGAGAATCTTTTGAAAGATCAACTTTTTCAGAGACAGACTCAGATGAAAATGGAAATACAGGATATGTGAAACCCAACTCTGATGGCAGTGGCGGTAAATTGTTGTTGGGTGCTGAACCTCGGAGAACTGGAGGTCAAACAACTTCACATTCTGAAAATGTTGGAGCTAGTAACAACATTTTCAGATCAACTTCACAGCCCGAGCCTCAAGTTACATCACCTGCAATTTCTCCTGATGAGATGTATACATATGTATTTGCTCCAGTTGAGGAAGAGATGGCTGGAGACCCATCATACCTGGCTGCAGTCATTGTTGAGTTCCTTCGCAGGTACTTGATCAATGAATTGCTTTGTCGTCCTCCTTCTCTGCAAAGACTATTTCTGCCCTGTCGCAAAAAATATATTTATTTCCCTAATGCATCCATTATGCTGCTTAATGTTTATAGCCATCTTTGAGGGGTTTCAAGAGAATTCTGTTACATTGAGATTTTATGAGTTTTCCTGCCTCATTGTGTCCATAGTCTTTGGGTTGACAGTTCAAACTTATACATGGCATGAACAATTTTTTCCCTAAGAGGCCACCGCGTAGCTAGTAAGGCTTTTTCGTGGGTTCACTAGAGAGTTTGCCAGTCTAGGTGAGTTAGCAAGGTTAGTCAGCTCTGAGTGACAGAGCTGAGTATGTTCTCTACCTGGGCCTGGACATGAGCAAGACACCAGGACAAGTTTGGATTGTGCCATTGGTCGTCTTAGCCAGCTGAAAGATTGCAGATTACAAATCTGAAAGTGCTTTGAGAAGAGTGGTGTTCATATTCTTTCCTTCTTGCTAATGTTTAAATGCTATTCAATTTGGTTTGATGTACACTGATATACTTCTATTGCCAGCTGTAATTTGGAAAGGATTAAGGTCCGGCCAAATATTTATGCCTTGACGGCACAACTGCTGGCCCGCAATGAGAGATATGCAGAACTTGGGTTGTTCATCATAAACAAGGTTCTTAAGTCTTTGCTTTGACATGTGAAAGCACCAAAAGGTGCTTTAGAGTGATTTGTGTTTACTATTATTATTGATGAGACAAACAATTTTGTTGCAGATTCTTGAACCTTCTAAGGAAGTTGCCTTGCAATTACTGGAGTCTGGTAGGCATAACCGACAAACTAGGAAGTTGGGTCTGGACATGCTAAGGCAACTCTACTTGCATGAAGATTACGTGGTATTTTTGGTGCAAGATGGATATTACCTTGAAGCTCTACGTTACATGAAGAAGCATAAGGTAAATGGTGCCAAGGGGAAAGTTTGTCTTCATGATAACTCTTTCTTGTCACAAAGCTTAGGTCTGGCTCATGCTCATTATTTACTTTCCTAGTTTTGCACCAGTATTTCTTGTCAACTCACGTTTCGCTCTTTACCATTAACACTTCTCTTTCCATAACTTTCGCTGTTTAGATTTTGCCGCCAATTCTTTGTAAAAAAAGCATGGCGGTGTTTTGGTCCAATATTATAGCTTGGTAATTTGGATGAATGACCATCCATTCCTAAGACGTAGAAAGTTAATTTTTCAGGTAACTACTGTACGTCCTTCGATGTTCCTTGAAGCAGCATTCGCTTCCAGTGATTCACAACACCTAGCTGCAGTCCTCAGATTTTTCTCAGATTATATTCCTGGCTTCAGGAGCAGTCCAGATCACAACACATATTACCATCTTCTTAATGAGATGAACACGGCTGCTGCTTAGATTTTTCTCAAAAAAGGACTACAGGAGTTTTTTTTCTTGGAGAAGATGTGAATAGCATAGCTCTTTTCGCTCTATTCCGCTTCTTTTCAGGGGTGAGATACTGTTTAGGTGGTTTCCAATGTACTTTTTTCAACAATAGATGTTACCCTAAATTTCTTTTGTGCAATATGTAGCTCGGGGAGTGCATGACATCAATCTGAGTTTTAAGCTTAATGGCTGACAGATTTCCGTTAGCGGTTATGTTTTGATTTGCTGCTCAATTTAAGATTTCAGTTCCGAACATCTGGTGGCAATGCCGCCTAGAGTTTGGAGTAATCCGTGCACATCAGAATTTCATGGGTAAACTGCTCTCACGTACGAAATGAAGAAAAAAAATTCACGAGGATACTTTTGCTTTTAATCTGTGAATATTCAATTCACGATTTGCCTTCCACCTTCAAGGAATGAGCGATAACCATTGTCAGAGATTTAACTACAGTTTTTCAACTGAAGCAAGAGGAGAATATCATTGAACGCATCTCAGCAGAAACCAGTCATTGGAGTAACAAAACACACATTCAGTCTGTTCTTCATCCATACATCACAGAGATCCTCAGTTGACAGTCGAACAAATCATTATGACGTCCTAATCTCCAGCCAAAGGGAGGAAAAAACCGACGGACATGTACTGTTAAGAGCAACAAGGAAATATCTGTCCCCCCCCCCCCCCCCCCCCCCCAAAAAAAAAAAGCACTAAACATGGATCGAATTTTCTTTTCCTTTTAATTAACAAAGGAATGCTAATCAATGGGTACCACAAAGGAGCCAACCCATTTTCAATTTAAATAAGACCTCACTAGACAATAGTTCAAATACAAGCTAAATATATACGATGCTCGGTCTAATATTAAAGTCACATAACCGGAACTGCATACTAGACCTGAAATAGCAATTCATTCAGTATTGCAAGCAATACATTGATGATACTGGCACGAAGTCAAAATTGCTGAATACTCCTGACTAATATAGGTCCTTAAGCCTCTTAAGTCCTAATGATATGATGCTCTTCAATTGAACAAGGTCTAATATGCTAGACAACTATCGTCATTGATAATTCCAGCAGAGATTAGACTAAATGTACATGGAGTCTCAACTATCAGTAAAGAGGCACTGTAATGAAATATTCTCAATGTGCTCTTTTCTAACTCCACATACTTCATATAAGTGCTCACTGTCATTACTCAATCAAACAAGGCATATAAGCCCTCACATTGTTAACGGACGTTGGGACACTAACAATATCGTAAAACCTCACTAATGCAGTACTAAAAGTACTCTATAACTCTAAGATACTTGGTCCAAATTTACCACTCATATCTTGTTTATATGCTCCTGATAATGCTAACTATCAGTAAAAAAAAAAACCAGATAACTTCTTTTGAATTCAAAGAAGAAATCCGGTCATTGGCCATAGAAAATAAGATCACCATATCCAATCAGAAAAGAAGTCACCAAAGGGAAGTAGGCTCAAATACAAGCCAAAGAACCCCAACATCTAATACAGCATGCAAGTCAAGTAATTGGGATTTGGCATTGGTGAAAAAGAGCAAGAGAACAATGGGAATGCTTATATTATGAAGCTCAATTTGTTCAATTAATTGACAGATCTACCCAGAAAAAGAACTCTCTCACCTCCTATTTGCAACATCAAGCACAAATCTACTTCACCTTCACCGCACTCCAAGAAACTAATTCCAAATGCACTAAGCAATCAGAACGCCATGATGAGGACCGAAATAACACTACATTCAGGACAGAACCTATAAACTGATGAGACTGGCAGTAGGCCAACATTCTGAGTGGCACTGACTAAGGAGCTCTTTCAGTGGCATATTCGAAGCTATTTTGCATCAGAAGATAAAGACATGCTGACATAGATCCACAGTAAGTAAAACAGCCGCAGGGACAGAACAAGAAAAGCATCAAAACAATAAGCACTAGTCAGTAGTCACACACCAATTCATTCAATTCAGTCCTACACCTCTAATCATAATCCAGAATACTTCCAAATGTCACAACTCTCACTAGGATATTCAGGACAAGCAGATTCAAACTATGGCTATTGGACACAACAGATACACTGCTTCACTCGCAAATTCATCCAACGAAGCCCCGAAATAATTTGGACTTTTTAACAGATTCATGGTCACATATGACATCCCTAAGAGTGAAACATTAATTCAACAAAAAGAGGAAATCGTCCCTTATATCGACCAATTAAAGTCTAGCGCTTTTGCGATCACCGCGCAATCCCAAATCGCAAGCGGCCTATCTCTGTTCTCACTGAAGAATCCGATCATATCACATAAATCTAACTTACAACAATCAAGAAAAAGAACTTCTATAACCGCGAATCAATCAGTTTCACGGGAAGTCCCGAGGCGAAGACCGAGCCGATCGATCAATTCGTCTTTGGATCCGGCATCGGGAAGAGCCCGCCGCTGGCGCCCCGCGGCGGCGAGAACCCAAGGAACTTCTGGAGATTGGTGCGAATGCTGATCGAGCAGAGGAAATAAAGGAAAGCCATGGAGCAATCGGTGGCGTCGTTGCCCTGGAGGCCGCGGTGGCTCATCTTCATGACGAGGCCGAAGGGGGTGAAGGGGAGCTTGGCGACGGGCTTTCCCTCGAAGAGAGAGTTGAGGAGGGCGAAGACGACGACAAGGACGAGGGCGACGACGGCGCCCGACTTGAACTTGAAGAGGGAGAGATCGCGGGAGGACTCCTTGAGGCTGGACTCGACGCGGTCCATCTTCTTCGACTTGGAGGGCTTCTTGAGGGCGGAGGCTATGGCGGAGGAGCCGGTGGTGGCCTTCATGGACTCGAGCTTCTTGGAGGCCTTGTCGATGGAGGAACGGAGCGTCTTGTAGGAGGCGGTGCGGTAGATGAGGACCCACGAGATGGCCTCGCAGACCAGGGCCGTGCAGACGGAGATCCCCACGACGGTGAGGGCGTCGCCGTACTTGAAGGCGGAGAGGAAATGGGACGTCGCCGCCATGGGAGGAGGGAAGGCGGAAGCGGAGAGAGAGAGAGGGAATTGCAGAGGAGAGAGCAACGAGGCGTCGGAGATGGAAGATGGAATATTCACATCAACAAATGCAGAACAACAAATAGTCAAAATGAAAAAAAAAAAAAAAAAATCGATCCACCTGCTGCGATACGCAAAGTTTTCTTTTTTCTTCAGGAAGATCACCGTATAATTTTCGTTCATACTAATAGTGGATAGCTTTTTTTTTGTAAAAAATGAATTATGAATGTAAATATTATTCACATGTAAATAAATATAAAAGAAAAATATATATATCAATTGTATTTGTATCTATGTACCTAACACGTCAAGTTAATAAAAAAAAAAATTCTTCAAAAGATTTTGGGTGTCTACTAGGGGTGATTGATTTCAAGAAAAGCCGGCTCCTATCCTCGAACCTCAAATTAGCCAACCCGATCTTAAAACCGGACTAGATTGAACTGTGTAAATTTCTTAGACTGCAAGCAATTTAATTTATCAATAGTTGCGGATCACTCAGCTGAAAGGCATTTTGTGATGGCACTTTCCAGTGGTCACCATTTTGCATATCTTGGACGCAAACCAGAACTTCCCTGTCTTGAACATAGAATTCCGTCATTCTTTGTTCTTTCGGATAAGAAGGGAACTTGATTCTACGGGTAATGATAGTCCTTAACATCAACTAGAGTGCAAAAAGAATATGAAAATGACCCGACAGTGAATTTGCCAAGATAGAAGAATCATCCAGACGGATGTTGTAGTCGGTACTCATGGTCACAAGGGCTTGTTCTTCCTTCTGCATGCTCAGGATTGCTCTGTCTGGGCCTTCATTGACTTGTTTTGAGCAGGCGTAAGCACTCCTGATGATCAGCTTCTACTCATTGGACGAAGTTGGAAATTGCTGTCTGGGAGTGCCAATGAATGCGTAGTACCTTCAAGAGCTACATACTCGAAAGGCTCGTCGGTTGATCCCTTCTTCTCAAAAGTGCTTACAATGACTAAACGGGAGATCTCCAGATTAACATTTGCATTATAAGAGATCGCTCCTCTATCTTAAGGTAAATCACCTTCGGCAACTGATATTTTATCAGGATGGCCAAAGCAATCCCAGGCTCTCAAGATCTTCGCAAGTACTTTCTTATCTTCAGTTGCATCAACCACACTATTCAACCCGGTTAACTCGAGCAGGATGACTAAGTTGGAATCAGCTGAAGCACCGATTTCAATGCTTTCAGGTACACTTTCGCTTCACCTGAAGCCATCTGAAGAAAGCATAGGTAAATAAGATTCATGTGTGTCGCTCCGAGAAAAGGTGGCATCTGCTAAAGGTTGACACTTGGGAGGGAAGAAACACTAGCAGCAACATACAAGAAAATTTCAGCGCTGGCTCCATGTTATCACCCTTTCTCATTGTTTTTGCTGATATGCTCATCGATGGACATGGATGCACATCTTTGGAACTATAATCTTAAGGATCACTCGAAATGCTTCAGAGAGCCTCTCTTTTTTACCAGGAGACGTAAGTAATACAAGGAGGCAAGTTCGAGTTTGACATATACAAGAAAACTTCACCGCTAGCTCGCTGTCTGGCCCTTCCTCATTGTTTTCGCTGCTATGCTCACCGGTTGAGACTCTTCTGTTATTTGCTCTGTGGATTTTGGGCTTGATAGTGGGCCATCTTTTGGGCCTATTCATCGGTTCGTGCGGACTAAGGATCAAACAGATGGTCTTTATTTTATTATTTCCAACAATACGAGCCCTCGAACTTACTCATTTATTTGTTATAATGTATGATTACTGCATCAGGAACTGTCAATAACTGTCCTAGGCATGTCAACCAAGATAGAGAATGCATGCTGATGCATTATCCACTGCACATATATTTCTCTCAGTTCAATTTAAAGCTTCCAGACACCAACTACAATGAGCAATGAAGCTCCCAGGATTCCCAAAACAGTTGCCCAGTACTCGAATCTTTTCCTGGAAATTAATGCTGCAGAAGCACATGACAATGATGAACAGATCATTAAGGACATCATCATCATCATCATCCTGATTTTCAATGCCTACCATTGCCCTGGCAGTCTTCATTAAAATGTCGAAATTGTTTTATTACCGATTTATCTAAGTCAACTTAACTTCTATAGATTAATCTATTAGGTCAGCTATTTACAATTTCATTGTGTCTCAATCTTAGCTTAAATCACAATTTTGGCTTGGGCTGCCAAGTAGGTTCTTAAGCGCGTATCTTCGTGCCTTCAGGAATTATGTAATATTGTTGCCAAGGAGTGTCTGTCTTCGGAGCATTTGTTGAGGGGCCACTTGTTGAACATATTCAGTGAGAGAACCGTTGTTTTGTATATCACGACAATAGTCAGCATGCGTAATCCACATGCTTAAATTCATATGCTAGCAATAGAGCCTAGTTCATGCAGTGTTTGCCCTTTTTCTGTACAAAAAAAAAAAAAATCCAAAGTAAGTTCGAATTTTCTTCCTTTCATAAATGAGAGGTTGGGAAATAAGCCCACGACTTTTCATTATCTTCAATACAAAAAGTGACGTATCAACAAGTAATTTATCATTATTGAAGGTTAGACCTTATGTATGTGAAGCTACATGTCTTGAATTTCGTCGCAACAATCATTTAAATCAAGGATTTCGGCCAAATTAAAAGGAGCAGCGAAATTACAGGAGTATCGATTGAGACGAGGTAAATTTTAGGGGTTGGCACAGATAATCCCAAAAGTAGTAGAGGCAAAATGTAATTCGATCCAGCATATATCCATGTGCAAGCTAGTTATGTGAGTTCAAACCAGATAGCTTCATTTTCGTTTCATCCTGCACAGTCCTAGACAAGATATCCCTGATCTTAGCATGAACCTAATCTGCAACTGACCAAATGCTATGCCTGGAAAAACTTCATTGGAAACAGTTCCTTCATGAACTTGTCTTTTCTCAACTTTTTTCTTCCGCCCCCTTGTCCCTGTTCTCAACCATGTGACTGCATTAGATTCCAAATGAATGAATAAAGGGGAAAAAGCAAATGAACGTAATTTTCTCCTGTGGTGAGAAACGTGAGGCACACAAGGGATTCGGATCTCCTAGCTTAGGGGTTCTAAGATAGGAGACTTACTTCTAATCTCAGCCGTCCACCCATCATAGCTTTGGCAGAACGACTGACGGCACCCACTAAGCATAGTAACGCCTGAGCAGTCCAAATGGGACAAACCAAGCCAGGCCAATGCATGACAGATTTTCAAAAAAGAGTGGATCGACAGGTGTTGAAAGCTTCTCCAGTTCCAAAGTCACTAAAGCGTGATAGACGTGCCTTTTTTTGTTTTGTTTTGTTATGATTTATGATGAATTAATGTTCAAGTGGTACGATTAATGAAACCGACGTTTCAAATATTCAAATATTTCTTGTGGTACGATTAATGTTCAAGTGGTACGATTAATGTTCAAGTGGTATCTTCAAAAAGTGTCCTTGGAGGGTCGATTTCGCAAGGTTCTATTAATAATTGAGCTAATAACAGCTAAGAAATTGAAAGAAAAGAATTGTGGGGGCATCTTTCTGCCTGTGAAGGAATTCGGTTTCATGCATTCAAGAAGCATGTACAACTACTGGAACAACTTCAGTTCTCTACCAAACAAAGTAAACAAAGCCCGCATCAAACCACTATTCTCCTAACTTTCTCTCAAGCTTGTGGCGGGAGAGCGCTTGTTGTGGGTGTTAGAGATAATTAGGGTAACTCTCTAATATGCTTTTTCATGTTAGAAATATTGATATTTCTGTTAATTCTTCCGTCTCTTAAGAATGCGTGTATATCCCTTTTTAATTATTCATATTTTGATTGATGCGTTGTCTTATATAATCACATAATAGAACATATAGATAGGCTTGTGCATTTTTCTTCAAGATTGAACCTATTTCTCTTTTCTGCATATCTTTTTTATCTTTGGGATGTCGGAAAAGGAACTTGCACCAGGAAAGGTGCTTTTCCTTCTGTTTAGGAAAAGCTGAAAGAGATAAAGTGGGTTGTGTATTTTCAGGTCGCTCTTGATACAAATGATGAAGCATGATGTCTCTCTGCTCATGCATGATTAAAGAAGTTGCACTGACAAAAGTTCTCTTTCTTTTTTTTTTCCGGCTGTTCCACTTTTTACTTTTTTGACTCATCTCATACTTGACAACTCGAAGCGGGGTCTGCTTTCATACTTTTCCAGAGCCGTTTGATCATATAAAGAGAGGTGTTGAGTTGTGGGTTGGGTTTGTGATCCAAGGTAATGGAGAGTTGGGGTAGTGGCATCGATCGTGATGCGAAAACGCCATTGTTGTTCCCAAAAAATGGCGACAAGACTGGTCAGGACAATGGGAGTGATGCACTTGCAGGAGCGAACACCATCAACTTTAACAACTCTGTTTCGGCTCTGAGGCATGAATTCTTCTTGAGATTGCCGGACAAGGTCCGGTCTGGGCTTGACCCTGAGTCTCCCTTTCATCTCGACCTTTCCAAGACCACTGGCTTGGTTGAAGGTAACCTTTTGAGTTTCTGGACTTTGCACAGTTATCATGATAAAGCTTGTATCTTCTCAATGCTCTCTGCTTTCTCTGTTTTCACACATAAATGGCATATTGTTTGTGATTTACTTTTGGCTTTGGCTACAACGGAACCCAACCAAAATCCCAAGATGCAGACTAATGCATATTGCAACTGAGTACTTCAGTAACCATGCTTGCTGTAGGGTGTCTGTCCTTCTAGTTCAGTTCACATTTTTCGCACTTGGTATTTGAGTTCGTCTCCAAACTGCAAAAGCTTTCTCAAAAAAGCTGGCAAATAAAAGACTTTCAACCTACGTAAACATCAAATAACCAAAACCCACGAAGACATTGTCTCAGCGAAAAAAAGAAAAAAACTATAACCAAAATGAAGTGCTCTTACAATATCATAAGTCATTACAGATACTCATTTACTGGCTGGTCAGGGGAGAAGGAATACTATGAGAGACAGTTTGCCACCTTGAGGTCTTTCGAAGAGGTTGAGTCTCTTGAGTCGCCTCATTTCATCCATGAAGATCAGAACAGCAGATTACAAGCTCAACATGAAAGAGCTATGAAAATATCAAATTGGGCCAATGTGTTCTTGCTCGCATTCAAGGTATGCATGGAACTGTTTATCCTACCATCATCGTTCGTGGATTTCCACAGCTTCTTGAGCTGTGGCATGGTCAAAGAAAAGGTCTTGATGGTGTATGCATTACATGGAATCTCTCACACTTAAGCAATCCATAAGGAAATAGTGAAGATGGGAAGAGGACAATACATTGAAAGTACTTGCAAGTCAAGTAGTTGTGAAACCAGTGATCTATCTGCGGCCAATTCAACTTCAACAACTAAACTTGCTACATGGTGAATTTGGACATAATAAGCTAAATTTCGCTAAAGAATAATATAGATGACCTAATATTATATTGTTTTTCTTTACCAGATATATGCAACTGTGAAGAGTGGGTCCATAGCCATCGCAGCATCAACCCTAGATTCGTTGCTGGATTTAATGGCCGGCGGTATCCTTTGGTTTACGCACTTGTCGATGAAAACAATAAACATATACAAGTATCCTATTGGGAAACTTCGGGTTCAGCCAGTGGGCATTGTCATCTTTGCCGCTGTCATGGCCACTTTAGGCGAGTTGTTTCTCCAATTCTCAGCTTTGCTACTCTGCTCTTACATTATTTGGATTCTTGAATAGGACATATTTAATTGCAGGTATAAGAATTGATGACATCTTTCACATTGTTTAGGATGTTTCCTCTTGCTGTGGAATAGATCTGATTAAATAACTGTGGAAAGCCATTGGAAAAAACATTGGTGGAATTCAGTCTTCAAGCTTTCACAAAACCTTAACTTAAAATATTGCCACATCAGAAAAATGGAAATAGAAGAAAAGGTACAAAGTATTTCTAGAGATTCATCAGGATTTGATGGAAGCAATAGGGGCATTACAATTTACTTTGCAACAAATGGCTGTCTAATTACATAAATAAGCAATCTACTTTTCCATAAGATACAGGGTTTCAGGTGCTTGTCCAAGCAATCGAGCAACTTATCAGAGACCAACCTTCTGAAAAAATGACATCGGAGCAGTTAGTGTGGTTGTACACGATTATGCTGACAGCAACTGGAGTGAAACTCATACTCTGGATCTACTGCAGAAGCTCGGTAAACAAAATAGTTCGCGCGTATGCAAAGGTAAGATGACAGACCAAATTGACAAGGCTCGTCGAGCCAACAAAGTTCCATTTGGACTGGTGCTTTAACAGTACAGTTGTTTTATCATGATTTTGATTACAACAGGATCATTACTTTGATGTGGTGACAAATGTGGTGGGTTTAGTTGCTGCTGTTCTTGGAGATAAGTACTACTGGTGGATCGACCCAGTGGGTGCCGTAGCCCTCGCTGTTTATACAATTTCAAATTGGTCCGGCACAGTCTTGGAAAATGCCGGTGGCTCCTCTCTCTCTCTCTCTCTCTCTCTACTTTCTTTGTTATCTGGGGATTTACATTCAATGAACCTTGTTCGACTGAAGTATGCAATATGACAACAAATCAACTAGTATGTCATGAAGGAAAAGCTTGATTTTATCATTTCTTTGCTGAAAACTTTGTGGTGATATATGTGATCCCGGAAGATTAAAAATCGGTATCTCCTCTCAGTGCTAATCTTTTGCTATTTGGTCTCTCAGTATCTCTAGTTGGGCAATCAGCTCCGCCGGAAGTCTTGCAGAAGCTGACATACCTAGCCCTTAGACACCATCCTCAGATTAAACGCGTCGACACAGTTCGAGCATACACCTTTGGTGTCCTTTACTTTGTTGAGGTTAGTAAAAAATTTGGGTTTTTGTGCTGATGATTTGTCGCATAATCTTAACTACACTCGAGTTGCTAATTTCTTATACAATGATTTCGCTTAGTTTGTATAACGGACATTTTACATGACAATATCAGGTAGATATTGAGTTGCCCGAAGATTTACCGCTGAAAGAAGCACACGGGATTGGAGAATCGTTGCAAATAAGGATCGAAGAGCTCCCTGAAGTGGAAAGAGCCTTTGTTCATCTAGATTTCGAGTGTGAGCACAAGCCAGAGCATTCTGTGCTCAGCAGACTCCCAGATAACCAGCATTGACAACTCGTACAAGGACCTGGTCTTTCAATCATTTGGATTCTCTGGCAATTTGATGAACTCCTGAGTTTGGTATCATGTAAGCTGAGGACGAAAGGTGTTGATGTTGTCCCACATCGGTTGGAGGGAACGTTGATGAGCGATTTAAAAGTGTGATGAAAAGCCTCATCTTTTGAGCTTACTTTTGGGACGAGTGAGCTTGAGAACACCTAACACTAGTATCAGAGCTAGTTGCCAACAAGTCTGGACTCAACAAGAAACATTGGCCAAGCTAATCTACTATTTCTTCTTGGTGGGTACTGACTGGATACTTATTATGTTATTCCTTGCGCAAATAGTGCTTATGGGACTTCAACAAGGCGAATTTCACTCTCTGCCGATATTCTCCCAACTTATAACGTGCATGACAACGTACTCGATGAGAAAAGCGTGGTTAACACGATCAATGAGTAACTTTGTAATAGGGAATGAAATAAGCTGCGGAAGGATCATACAAAGCTCAATACGCTGAAAAAGGCCTTCTCTTTAGGCATCCACAGAATTCTTAAGCAACGTTCTTTATTCATGGATATATCAAAGGTGTCAAATTGCCTGTCCTTATTTAATCCATACCATGCATGTGATTGTAGATATGGTTGGAGGAAAATGCTTTAATTGAGGCACAGCCGACATACCTACTGTATTAGAACTGTTACTAGTGACCAGCCGGATTCTCTTAATGGTCCTGATAAGTACAAAAGAGAAAAATCTAGCAAAGTTGTTGCGCCTGGTGCTTTTAAACGTGATTACTGGTTTTGGCAAAATTCTAGATCAGATGTCATTGTTGACTTCCAGGCTGTTCCATGTGGGACTCATCCATACTGTCATTTGTCCTGAAGACAAATTTATATCGTAATGCAGCAAAAGAACCAATGTTGCCAGTGTCCTGGAAGTTTTGAGACCAAGAGTAGACAGTGGTAAAGCCTTGAACGTATGTATGCCTAGACAAAGTTTTGCGGGTTAGATACCAATGATAGACTGCTAACACAGGGTGAGAACACTGAATTAATCGACTCAAGATTGCAAAAGGATCTTCACTTATGTCATAATCATGACTTACAAGTACCTGTGAATCTTTATACTAGGTTTCATTTTCGTGAGAGAAATCTTCTAACGTGACTTGCAGAGAGAATCTGCCCTCAACAGATTTTGTAATTTTTTAATCTTCTATCCTGTAAACAAGTACCATCATCTTCATTGTCAGCAATTATGCCTCTGGAAGCCAAGATAATAAAATTTTATCAGAGTCAACACGCTAAGATTTTTTTGTCATGAGAAGAAAAAACTCTAATTCCGTGGACAATTGATCCTGTGAGACCATCTGTCGTGAGAAGAAAGAAACAACAGTAGTTCTACGTCTGTCAGTCCTGAAAAATTGGTCCTGTAGTCCTTTCTGAAACTTTGGTCTTTTCTGGGAAATTTTGAATTTCACTATTGTAAAAGAATCAGCCACATCTTTCACATCAGCAAAATCCACGTCCGAGCTCTCATTAAATGAATTTCTACACTACTAGAAAGTGTCTCATCTTTTATATTCAAATGTGCGGACTTGGAAGTTACAAAATCACCAGTGTCACATTGTGGATCGCCACAGCTAGCTGTCTGGTTTGCTCAGTGACATTTGGTCTTGGTTCATCCTTCAGGTCATCTAAAGCAGGAGGAACATCATCCTATTTGTCTTTTTTCTATTTATCTTCTTCTTTTCCTTTCAATCTCTCTTTTCTTCTAGGCTTTTTTACTCTTTGTTTCGTTCTTCTCCTATCCTTATGCCCCTCTTCTTCATGCTTCTCCTTCTCTTCTTCATCCGGAAGTTTCATCTGCAGTCATTTTTTAAGCTGTGTTCATGGTACTTCACATTGAACAAAAATATCCAATGCAAAGGTCTTTCTTTTGAAATGTGTTTGTTTCTTTGCAAGCAATATGCACACGTTTTTCCAGCAATTCAACGCAAGACAGAAAAGTGCTATTTGCATTTTGCCTTGCTGTTCCCTCTCCAATAGCCTTCTTGATCTGAAAAGCGTATCACAGTAAGTCAAATGAGATCCTGAATTCCAACTTAACCAAAACAAGGTTTCTCCAAAATCAGATGGCCAAAATGACTCGAGTATACTCATCTCTGATAGATATATTCTATGTGGTGGGATGTTCTCTGATGATCTATAATTCAAGTGTCTAAATTAACTTTCAACACCTCAAGACCATCGATTTAATGATAAACTTTTTTTGACCTCTCATACCCATCTTATTATCGTCTCTACCCAGTCGACATGCTTCTAACTTCTCTACTTGTGATGTTGCATCAACATAATCATGAAACTACTTATCTTCTGTTCATTTCCATGTTAAGGAAACGTTTAATAAGACCATTAATCAGGTAATAACTTCTCAGCTTAAAGCAAATGACATCACACCTTGACCTTGTGCTTAGTGCCATTAAAACGCCATGTCATCCGAAAACAGGGCTCCAGAGCAATAACCAAAGCATTAATTGTGAATGCAGCTGTCCAACCTTTTGACCGGACATTCTTCGGACATCGTCTGCCAATCTCCTCTTTAGACACTCATCTTGTCATGTCCTCTCTCGGCAACATAATTGGAAATGATTGATTTCGTTGATGTGTCGTTATTTTCTCTCCTACGATGATTTGTCTGGTTTTCTGACAGAACAGAGCAAAAGGATAACTAAAATTCTGTATGACTCGACAAGCTTCAATTCTAGTTTACTGGTATGTACCATACAACGCCACACCCAATTAGACCGAAAAATAAGACATCCGAATACCGGAAGATGTCTGAAAGACTGAACTGACGGCGTCTCCATTATTGACCAACCAATCGATGCAAGCAGGGACGGGGCGGTTTTTTCACAGTCAAACAAAAGGAAAGAGAACGCTGTCTCCATCAACTGCAACTGGATTCTTGAAACTTGACCACATGACCTATAAAGCAAAGAAGCTCAACATGGCTAAGATAGGCGATATTTAATGAAAGTTTGCCTCATCACTTGCAGAGGCATTCATGTCTGCAGGTCGGAAGTCTTCATCTTGCAGGACATCAGGGAACGGAATTATAATTCTTGATATTCCGATTCCAAGGCGGATGATATAGAAGGCTATGCAGCGGATATAGCGCATATCGACCACATAAGTAACATACATGGCCAGGTACAGAGCACAGATATGGAATAGGCCAACAGTTCCGATCAACAGGATGAGAGAGGAGAGCCAAGTGAGCTTGCTCACGAGCACGTAGCTTCCGGCCACAAATGCTATCGACATTGCTCCGAGAGCTATAAACAGCCCCGTTATTGCAATTACGTGGGCAGTAAGAGCAACGTAAGAGTCATTAATTTGTGCCCAAGACCACATGACAACCACGCACATGGCACAGTACATCGCAATGGCGTTGCAAATGACAAAGGCCTGGAACATACCCCTCTTCATCATTGTAGCCGTTCCTGGGTTTGCTTCAGAACTATCGATGAAACCTCCAGGGACTGCAAAACCAGCAGCAAAGGTCACGGTTGCCACAAGTGTGGCGACGATCAAACGAGCATTTGACAGTCCCCTCAATAGACTTCCGCTTTGGAGACCGAGGACGATATATTCTGCAATAATATCTCGATTTCTTGACTTATAGATAGCCAAATCTTTACTGCTAGGTGCCCCGGCAGATCTTAAAATCATTGATGCCAATCGCTAGGCATGGGCCAAACAACAAAAGACGGGGTCATCATAATCGGAAGTTGTGGTACATACGCCCAAAGATAGAAAAGATTGCTTAATTTTGTGATTGTTAATGTTTTACTTTGGAGCTTGTAGTGAGTGCATACCTTTTGAAGCGTCGGATCTGCTCTTTCCATCTGCCCCATAGCAATGTCAAGAGCCGTCAAGCGTTTGTTGTTGAGAAGCGCTCGATCAACTCTTCTGTCCAGCACGAGATCAAGCAGAACCACGGGGTGCCACGGCAATGTGGCCAAATGCAGAGGCGTGTTCCCGTCGTTGTCTCTCTCGTTTATGATCTTCTCAAGGTTGGCATTCCCAAGTATGTACCTCACTGCCCGTATTTTTCCGTGCTTGGCGCAGACATGAAGGATGTTTTGTCCTTGTTGATTGATCAACTCTCTGGGATCGGGCCACTGCTGGAGCAGCTCCTCGATTGCTTGAACATGACCCTCTTTACATGCGACGTGAATCGGAAAATGGCCATCTCTATCATATTCGACTGCACTCGAGGTGAAACTTTTAAGCAGGAATTTGATTCCATCACAGTAATTGATGTATGCTGCCAAATGAAGTGGAGAGCCGTGTCTACCATCTCTCAATCCAAACAGTTGTGGATTTCTCTCGAAAATTTCCCTCAGCATGTCTAGATAAAGTGCCAAACAAAACCATTTAAGTAATATATGATGAATACATTTAAAGACTTACATCTTCAATATAACTAGTAGTGATCTCATAAAATTTTATATTAGAATAAGATGTCTTATTTCAAATCTTTCTAAATCTCTTATTTGCCTATAAATATATAAATATTATATATAATTATATAGTTTAATCTTAGGCAAAAATCCAGTCTACGCTTAGAGATGAGCATTAATCATATAAAATATGAAACTACACACTCATCTAATAGCTTAAAATTTTAAAACAATTAGTAATAATCCTATAAAATTTCACATAATATTATAGTTACATTCCACCTCAGTTCAGAAATGTCTCATATCATCTATGGAGTCTTAATGGGTCTTATATTCATAAAATCTCTGTTCACTTATAACATACACTTTCATATTGAAAAGTCCAATATGGTATCAAATAAAGAGGTTCTCATTTCAAATCTTTTCAAATCTCATATTTGCCTCCCCGTATATATTCCATGCTCTAATCTAGGCCAAACTATGTCTAACAATTTAAAAAAATTGACAATATCATTCTCTTCTTGTAGAAACTTAAAGTTTACTTCCTCCTCCTTCTCTTCTTCTTCCTCCTCCTACTCTTATCACTCCCTCTCGAGCCTTTTGCTCACTTTACAGGTGCTGTTACTGCTGCTCGGTCTACTTGTTGCCGTCATTGTCGATGTTCCTCCATCATCACTCCTTCTCTTCTACTTGTTGCTGCTGCTCGGTCTGCTTGGCATATTAGATTGAGGAGCTGGGTAATATTTAACTCATGACTAAGAGATCACATGTTTAAATCCCATCACCTATCTACAGATTATTTGACACTAGGACCACATATAGGGATCACAAGGTTGGACTTGACGTTTATAGGGCTTGTAAAATGCTACATTAGCCTTGAGATAACTAGACCTCTACACTCTAGCCCTAGGTTACAAAATAAAAAATTATTTATGGATGATGTATATATATGACATATCAATTGGAAAAGATGGTAAGTGAGAATTTTGTTTCATATGGCACAAAGTAAAACATTCAAAAGAACAAAGAAGATTTAAAAAAAAAAAAATAGGGCTAGCAATTCGCAGTGCGTCGTGTTATTCATGTTATGTCAAAACTGGGGCATATCAAGAATATGATTGGTTCGAACATGACAAGTTCAACAAATGTGTTGTATTGCCTCAACATGAACATGACAAACCTAATAAAGCATGTCACGTGATACAACTAACATAATTATTGAATTATGCAATATGTCATGTATTGCTGCGATATAATATGTTAATAAACTTACAAATATATGTCAACCTTTGGTGTTATTGTGTACATGATAAACACATTAAAAATGTTTATACACGATAAATAGATTTTACATGTTTAAATAGTTTGCAAATAAGATTAGTAATTTTGCTTCACATCACATTTAGAGTTTATTATTGACTAACCAATTTATATGTTCTATAGCTTTTGCATCCCTAATGTATTATCAATATTCCCTTTGTTCATTTTTAAGTTGACCATATATTTATAATAATTTAACAACAAAGATGTCATTAGATAAGGGGATGAAGTGTTGAAACTTAGTCAGTTTAAAAAGCCAACACACTAGCACTTCCTTTAAGATAATGACATAAATAGTTTTATACCTTAGCTCAATGTATAGTGTAATCTCTCAATTTTCAATTTATTTAATGTGATTCATAAACTTTCGTCTAGTATATCAGGTCTGTGATCCATGAATTTTTGGCACACATACGCTCAAAGCAAGGTTTTGACTATATGAAATTATTCAATGTTGTCTTTGAACTTAAAGTTAATGGAATAAAAATATTAATCTTTTTTATATAATTTGGAGACTAGATGAACATATAATAAAATTTCAAGAATCATATCGAATAATTTTAAAATTCAAATATCATATTGCACATTAAATAAACATTTATTGACTATTTATGTCATTTCTCCTTTACTTTAAATGTATAGACTCTTGTTCAAATGAATTAAGCAAGTCAATTGCGTAAGGCATGACTTTTTTATTGTGTCATGAACAGGTTGACATGATCCCATCTATGCCAAATCATAACTTGTTCGATTATGTGTGGTCTTAGAAATGAATGGCATGGGAAACCGTAAAAAAATCCTAAATTTATTGCATTTTTATCTGTTCAATCTTAAACTTTTTTAATTTATCAATTGAGTTTAAAATGTTTTTATATTTTGTCAATAAAATGTATTCAATCAATTGATAATAATTAAAGTGAATACCAATTAATGATTATCAATCACCCTACATGGCACCACTAACTCTACATTGACAAATTTTAATACTTTTTTGAATTTTTCATAATTTATTTTATTTTATTTTTCTCTTTCCTTCCATACTTTTTTTTTTCTGTTTTTTTAATTGTTGAGGGTTGGCAAGAGAGCATTGGTCATTAGCCAAGCCCCAGAAATCCCCATCAGCCACTTAGCGATGGCCTAAAAGCCAGGAAAATTGCCAAAAAAGTCTTAAATCTTTGTCACTTATGCCGATTTAGTCATCAACATTTTTTTAAGTCAATTCAGTCATAAACCTTTTCCATCTTTGCCCTTTAAGTCATTCCGGCGAATTTTGGCTAGAAAATACCTACGTAGACCTCGTCGGCGACGATCGGATCTCGCCGGTGATGACGTGGTGATGACGAGGCAACGAATTTCTTTTTTCTTTTTTTCTTCTTTTTTCTTGCTCCGGCCACTCCCAAGGGTGGCGAAGCCCTCACTGATGACGGGCAAAGGCGGTGGGGGCTGGGGAGGCCGCTGCTGCCCTCGCCTGTCGTCGGCTAGATTTGGGCGAGGCCGACCTCCCCCAACTGCTGGAGAGGTCGACCAGCAGGGGCCGGGGGAGGCTGGCCCCGCTGGCTGCCCCGCCTAGATCCGGGCGCCCTGACAAGGGCTCCACCGCCCTTTGGAGCGGTCGGAGAAGAAAAGAACAAGAAGAAGAAGAAGAAGAAGAAAAGTCATCATCACGTCATCACCAGCGAGGTCCACGTAGGCATTTTCCCATCAAAATCCACTTGAAGGACTTAAATGGCAAATGTGAAAAAGGTTTAGGAGTGAATCGGTTTAAAAAAAAGTTGATGACTGAATCGGTATAAGTAATAAAGATTTAGATTTTTTTTTGGCAAATTTCCCCTTAAAAGCCCTTGTTGGCCATGGGCAATAGGGGTGATCAAGTCTAGAATTGTTAGGTTTCAGACCTAAACCTTGTACATGACCCTAGTATAATCGGTTCCCTTTGTACCCAACCATGTATGAATTGGATCATCTACTTGACTCACCCTGTTTTTCCTATCCGGTTCCAGAGTTAACCCTGCTTATATTGGAACCTATTTTTCAATTGCCCATCCTATACGATTTCGAATTTTATATTAATACACGATAAAAGTTCAGAAACATGGTCATGACCCAGCCCAATGCAACCCAAACCTAGCAAAGGCAGAGCTCGCCCAAGGGAAGCTGAAGACTGTCTTGTCTTGGGCATGGTCACCAGTTGAGGTCGCGACAGATGGCGTCACGCTTTCCTCGACTTCGTGACTCAAGAGGCGACTCCCACAAACCAAAACCAAGTTTGAATTATATCTTGGAAGCACCCATAAATCAAATAGGACAATGACTCAACTCAAAAACTTAGGACAAGCATTAAATCAAACATGTGGCGTGCAGGAGGAAAATGAATTATTTTGGGGTTGGACGGGGTGGGATCTTTGCCAACAACATAGAATGAACGAACAAGAGATATGCATGACATCAAATAGATTAAGTAGAAGCTCTCTCAGACCGTGGCAATTACTTGAAACAGGGGGTCCGATATGCCGATGGACGCACTCGAACGAGTTCAAGCCAAGTTGTTGTCGGTCCCCGCGAGATCCCTTGTCTGTGATCCTTGGGGGAAGAAGAACGAGTTCGACCATGGGCTTACCGGACAATGGAGGGGACACCACGGGCACAAAGGGGGGAGTCCGTGCGAAAGGCAGTAAACAAGTGCGATCTCCTTCCTTTTTTTCTCTTTTTTCACGATTCCTTTTTTTTTTTGGTTCTTTTCTCCCTTTCTCTATTCTTCCACCATCTCTGGTATTTTTTCTCCCCGATCTCCTCTCCCCTTTTTCTAGGTCCAAGAAGACCCCTCCTCCCTTTTAGCTTTGCTTCCTTTTCCACTTTTTTCTGACTCCATGCGCCCAAAACCCTTCATGGTGCTTGATCTACTTCACTCTCTGCCCCATGCGTGAGATTGCACCCTTGCTTCCTTGAGATCGCGTCGGGTCAAGGCAGATTTCCTTCTGCTTGTTGACCAGGTGTGAGGAAGAGAGGGCTAGAGCGTAGGCTAGAGGGAAATGGGCTGAGGAGGGAGAGACGTGCGAGGAGGTGGGCTAGAGCGGCAATGGGCTGAGGAGAGAGAGGCGTGCGAGAAGGTGGGTTGGAACAGCGGGGGTACGTGCGAATCGGTTCTCAAACCGGTCCAGTCAATTCGGTTCCTAGGTGGGTATTCCCTCTACACCGATTCTCGACCCTATTTTTGGGGTGGGCTGGTCCAAGAAACAGGCTTACCCGGTCCTGTTGCACACCCCTAGTGGGCGAGGGCACATAGCTATAAGTGATGGCTTCAAACCAAGCCCTTGACTTGCACTATAGGGTGCCCTCACTGGCCATTGGGGGAGGGCTCTCTACCCTCTCACTAGGGGTGTGCATGGTCCAGGTTGGGCTGGTCCCGTACTCAACCAAAGGATCGACCCGTACAGTATCGATTCTCAATTTTTGGCACCATGGATCGGCCCATCAAACTTGGGATCGGGACCAAACCGACCCTATCGATCCGGTCCAATCCTAGAGTCAACCCGAATCGCTAAATTTTTCATACAAGCATTGCAAAATATCCGGTATCAATTGAATGTAAAAGTTTCTAACCTTCAAATATTGATAGGGAGAAAGTTCATTATACTCCCCATAGAGAAACTCACACATTATACACATTTCAAAAAAAAAATGGAATCAATGTCATAACGTGAGGATGATAACTTTTTTTTTCCATTAATTAGCTAAGTGTACCACCCGCTGTGGTGGCGTAGTTGGTTCGGGCCTTGTGCTTCTCGCAAAAGATGCATGTTCGAATCCCAGCGATATTGCTAGGTGATTTAACTGCTGATGTGAGTGTGGTGGCTAGCTTACATTGGCTCAAGGTACAGGCACCCGGTTCCTTAACGCTTGCCAAGTGCAAAGGGGCCCAAGTGGAGTCTTCGGTTACCAAAAAAAAAATATCAAGCTAAGTGTACTTACTAATACTTAAAGCCCATTTTGCAAAAAGGACACAAGAATTGAACAATGAATTAAGGAAGGAGAAGCCTGAGCTGAAAAGGTATGTGCTTATTAAAAAATTGTCAATATTTAATATCTATATATAATATATTTTCGGGTTGGTCCAACCCGGACCAACCCGACCTCCTAGGACCAAGGACCAACCGTATAGTACCGGGTTGGCGATTTTAGGATCAAGGACTGACCCGTTCATCTCAAAAACCTGACCAGGACCGACCCTGTCGACCGTTGCTCACCCCTACCTCTCACGGTGGCCGACAATCCTTTGTTGGCCCTTAATTATAAAAAGAAAAAGAAAAAGAAAAGTAAAGAAAGAAAATAAAATATGAATTTTTTTCAAAAAAATAATAATATTATAATTACTCACATAAGTGCCGTTTGCATCACATCAATGACTTCTAGTCAAATTAATTAGATGGATTCAATTGATTAAATGTGAAAAATTTTAACACTAACAGCAAAATTAAAAAAAATTAGAAGTATATTAATAAAATTATAACATATATAATACTTTTAGGAAAATTGTCCTCCAACGAACATTGGAAAGGGGAAAGTTACCTAGATTGCCGTGTAAGACAGCGGCATGAACAGGCGACACGCCTTGAATGTTTGATGTATCAAGTGGCACCGTCAACAAAAGCCTGAGAACCTCCATGTTGCCACTCTCAACGGCCAGATACATGGGACACTTGCCTTCCTTGTTCTCCCAATACTGGGGTTGCAAATCCTCCCCTATCAATATGCGAACCACGTCAAGGTGGCCGTTCACAACGGCCTCATGCAGCGGCGTGTTTGCCCAGTCATTCTTCGCTTGAACGAGGGCCCGCCGCATCTCGTCTGCGCCGACGTTCGATGCTCGGTCTATGAGGGCTCGGGCCACAGGGTGCCTTCCCGCCCTGGCGGCCAAGTGAAGCGCGGTCTCTCCCCTGCAATTTTTCTGGGCCAAGAGCTGGTCTGGGAAGTGGTCGACGATGGCTCTCAGGATCTCGTCTCTCTCGAGGCCCGCAGCGACATGGAGCAACGAACTTCGGGAGGGGCTCAGAAGGACCCTCAGACACAGACGTGGATTGCGGTCGGAACAACAACGTTCTACGACTGTGATGAATCCGTCCAGGTCACCCTGCTCTGCAGCAGCGAATAGCTCCTGGGTCGACTTCTCATCGCATGAGACGGGGTCTTGCGTCAAAAGCGCTTCCAATTTCTGCAGCCTCTGTCTCCAGAGAGCACTCTCTGGCATGCTTATCTCTACCGCCATTATTGACTGGTCTGACGAATGTTCTCTCCTTATGGGTAGAAAGAGGATTCTGAGAAGATAATATTACGTGGTCCCGACGTAAAATTCCTGGGTCACTAGCAAGGGGACACCTGACGGATGGGTCGCACCCTATCTCACGGCGCATGAGGCCCACCTGCTAGGTGGCCTTTCCCTAGTGGCCGGGTACACTGCACCGGGACCACTGCAAAATTTTCCAGAGGATATTCAGTAAATTGATAGCATTTGTCGGCGAGGTTGCGCTCCCGATGCGCAAACTTAGATATACATGACATTGGCTATGGGCCCCGACAGATGGTCTTTGTCTTGGGCATGACTTTTGTGACTTTGAAGTTCTTCGATCGGTAGAGTTTCAGTAATCTTGCTTGATGAAAATGCAAATTACTCTCTTTTGCTAACCCTATCATGCATAAATGGAGGGGAAATCATAAAAAAAAATCTCAAATTATGTCAACCGTGACATATTTATTCTAAATCTTTCTCCATGACGTGATTACTTAAGTTTATAAATTGATACTTATATGACATATTTGTTCTCTGTTAAGATTCTGTTGATTAACACCTTTAATAATCCATTTATATGGACATGGGAAAGTGAATGGCATTAACATGGCATCTACGTCCCTTAAGTGAAATAAAAATGATGTTTTTTTGATTGAAAAATCATATGATAGAACACTAAGGGTGGATAAACGTGATATATAAGGACAAATGTAGGGTTTTTATGTCGTAAGAAAATATTTATGGTGTTGGCATACTTTGACATTTTTTATATCACAAAAAAATTTAAAATAAATATATCACGATAGATATAGTTTAAAATCTTGTTCATGACTTCTTTCCTAAATGAAAATGAAAAACGGAGTCCATTTTTTCTGTTTCAATTTATAAATTTTGAGCGACTTTTTTAAGTATAGGGTCCTTCTCTGATGCCTCGGCCTTTCGCAAGATAAAAGTATCTAATGTCTGACCGTGATTATCGGTTGTCGACATGAGCCGCGATGCTTTTAGTGGGAAAAAGCCACGGCTAAAAGATTTACTGACCCGACTTCCCTTCATCATGGGCATACTTTTATTGACCTTTGAAAGATTAAATGACATCTAGTTTAAAATCTTTTCATGACTTTTTTCCTAAACGAAAATGAAAAATGGGTCCATTTTGCTATTTCAATCTACAAATTTTGAGAAACCTCTTTCAAGGATCTTGTTCCAATAAATCGCCCGAGGAATGGGAATAGGGTCCTTCTCCAATGCCGCAACCTTTCGCAGGAAAAAAGTATATAATGCCCCACCGTGATTATCGGCTGTTGACATGGGCCGCGATGCTTTTAGTGGGAAAAAGCCACGGCTGAAGATTTACTGACATTTGTTCCCTCCATCACGGGCATGCTTTTATTGACCTCTGAAAGATTTCCTGACATGTAGTTTAAAATCTTTCTCATGACTTTTTCCTTAAAAGAAAATGAAAAACGGGGTCCATTTTTCTATTTCAATGTAAAAATGTTGAGCGAACTTTTTTAAGGATCTTGTTCCTATTAATGGCCCAAGGAATGAGAATAGGGTCCTTCTCCAATGCTGCGGCCTTTTGCAAGACAAAAGTACCTAATGCGTGACCATGATTTTCGGCTGTCAACATGGGCCACAATGCTTTTAGTGGGAAAAAACCGCGGCTGAAAGATCTACTGAAAGATTTATTGACCTGGCTTCCCTCCATCATAAGCATGCTTTTACGAAAGATTTACTGACCTCTAGTTTAAAATCTTTTTCGTGAGTTTTTTCCTAAACGAAAAGCAAAGTCCATTTTTCTGTTTTAATCTACAAATTTTGGGCAACCTTTTTTAAGGATCTTGTTCGAATAAATCACCCAAGGAATCAGAATAGGGTCCTTCTCTCATGCCACGGCCTTTCGCAAGACAAAAGTATCTAATACCTGACCGTGATTATCGGCCGTCGACATGGGCGGCAATCTTTTTAGTGAGAAAAAGCCACGGCTGAAAGATCTACAGAAAGATTTACTGACCTGGCTTCCCTCCATCACGGATATTTTTTTATTGACCTCTAAAAGATTTACCGAGTTCTAATTTAAAATCTTTTTCATGACTTTTCCTAAACAAAAACGGAAAATGGAATTTACCCCAAAAAAATGAAAAATGGAGTCCATTTTTCTGTTTCAATCTACAAATTTTCAGCGACCTTTTTTAAGGATCTTCTTCCTATAAATCGCCGGAGGAATGAGAATAGGGTCCTTCTCCGATGCTGCCTTTCGTGGGACAAAAATATCTAATGCTTGACCGTGATTATCGGCTGTCGACATGGGCCACGATGCTTTTAGTGGTAGAAAGCCACGACTAAAAGATCTACTGAAAGATTTACTGACCCGATTTCTTTTCCGGGCATGCTTTTGGGCTCGGGCCACAGGGTGCCTTCCCGCCCTGGCGGCCAAGTGAAGCGCGGTCTCTCCCCTGCAATTTTTCTGGGCCGAGAGCTGGTATGGGAAGTGGTCGACGATGGCTCTCAGGATCTCGTCTCTCTCGAGACCCGCAGCGACATGGAGCAACGGACTTCGGGAGGGGCTCAGAAGGACCCTCAGACATAGACGTGGATTGCGATCGGAACAACGACGTTCTACGACTGTGATGAATCCGTCCAGGTCACCCTGCTCTGCAGCAGCGAATAGCTCCTGGGTCGACTTCTCATCGCATGAGACGGGGTCTTGCGTCAACATCGCTTCCAATTTCTGCAGCCTCTGTCTCCAGAGAGCACTCTCTGGCAGGCTTATCTCTACCGCCATTATTGACTGGTCTGACGAACGTTCTCTCCTTATGGGTAGCAAGAGGATGCTTAGTAAGCTGATCGCATGCATTGGCGAGGCTGCACTCCCGAGGCGCGGACCTATATATACATGGCATTTGCAATGGGCCCTAACAGATGGAATTTGTTTTGGGCATGACTTTTGTGACTTTGAAGTTCTTCGATCGGTAGAGTTTCAGTGATCTTGCTTGATGAAGATGCAAACTACTCTCTTTCCTAACCTTATCATAAACGGAGGCGGGAAAAACCCCATAAAAAATCTAAATTAATCATAACACATTTATCCTAAATTTTTAATTGTAACACGTTTGTCCTAAATATTTTTCTATGACGCTAAAAATCCTAACCTATCTCCATCAAAATTCTGTCGATTAACACCTTTAGTAATCTACTTATATGGATGCCGAAAAGTGAACATCCGGTGAAAAATGATATTGTTTTAGCTGAAAAATCATATGACCGAATAATAATGGCATTAACGTTTATGGTAAATATGTTGCAAGAGAAAGTTTATGGTAAATATGTGATAATTGGTGTACTTTAAGGTTTTTTTTGTCATAAAAAATTAAAGTAAATATATCACAATGAATATATTTTGAGAATTTTTTGTGTCTTTTCCCTTAAACGAAAAAGAAAAACAAAGTCCAATTTTCAGTTTCAATCCACAAATTTTGAGACACTTTTTTAAGGATCTTGTTCCAATAAATCACCCAAGGAATGAGACTAGGGTCCTTCTCCGATGCCGCGGCCTTCTGCAAGACAAAAGTATTGATGCATGACCATGATTATTGGCTATCGACTTGGGCCGTGTAGCTTTTGCTGGGAAAGAGTCACGGCTGAAAAATTTAGGCTGCGCATGGTAACATTTATTACAATGAACAATTGCTTTTGAGAAATAGTTCTGTTCTATTTCTATTCACAAGAATAATTTCTGAGTAAAATAAAGTGTTTGGTAACTATACAAAATTTCTACTTTTGGAATAAAAAAATAATAGAAATTCCTTTAATACGATCCACATTTTTTTGTATTTTTGTATTTTTTTTATACTCACAGATGACCGAATGCTACTAGCCATCGGTGGCTAGCGCCGATTGCTGGTTGCTGCCACCCGACCACTGCTCACAGCCCACCAGTTGTCGCCGGCCGTGGGAGGGGGTGATGGTCAGTGGACTGTAGGTAGTGGTCGAACAGCAGATGATGGTGGGCGGTGATAGTCATGCGATGACCTACACCGTCAGTCGGCGGCAGAGGTTGTAAGTCGATGATGTCAGGCAGTTAGAGGGCGGCGATGATCGACGTCGACAGTCGGCCATTGACAGTGGTGGCTAGCGGCGGAGGCGGCTGGTGGTCAGAGGACGCCTACGGTCAGTGGCGATCAGTAAGGGGTGTAAGCGGCTTGCGGTTAGAGGAAGGTGGTGGCTGGCGGTGGTAGCCGCTGGTCGATGGCTGAAGGTGGCTTCAGGAAGCTGGAGGTGGCCGCGGCAAGAGAGAGGAACAAAAGAAAAATAAAAAAAATTATTAACTTCATTCTAGAAATTGTTCCTGAGAAAAAGAAACTACTTTTGCTTATTGTTTTTGTTCCAAATATATTCCTAGGCTACTCTTTTATTCTGGGGAATAGAAAAATAATGTAACATTGCTAATTAAATTTTTGTAGAATAGAAATCAGGAAAATAAAAACGTTGCCATGCATATTGAACTAAAATATTCTGAAAAACAACCTGCTTCCCTCCATCACAAGCATGCTTTTGCTGGAAAAAAGCCATGGGCAAAAGATTTAGGGTGTTCATGGTAACATTTCTATTTCTCTCAATTTCTATTATTTTTTGTTTTCAGGAACAAAAAAAGAACAGAAATTCATTTGGTAATACTAACTTGTTTTTTTGTTCCCGAGAATATATTTGGGCCAGAAATAAGAAATAAAAAAAAGTAGCTTTTTGTTCCGGGAACGATTTCTAGAAATAAGTTCTTTTTTCTTTTTTCTTTTTTTTTCTTTTTTTTTCTTTTGTTTTTCTCTCTTGCCGTGGCCACCTCCAGCTGCCCACCGTTGGTTGCCGTGACCGCCGCCATTTGCCGCCCGCACGCCAACCACCAACCAACTGTGGGTGCCGGCGGGCCATGGGCGACCGGCAGTTGGTAGCAGGCGGATGCAACAGGGGTTGGGCAGCAATGGGCGATGGCCGATGACAATCCGTTGTTCGTGAGCAAGAAGAAAAAATAAAAAGAACAAAAAAATTGTTAATCATACCAAATGCATGAAATTTTGTGTAGTTACTAAACATCTTATTTTACTCAAAAGTTATTTCGAGGAGTAAAAATAGACTAAGCTCTCAAAAGAAATTATTCTTCGAAAAAAAAAACGTTAAAAAAGCGACCCAGCTCCCCTCCATCACAAGCATTCACATATGCTGCCGTGACCTGAAAAAGGCACTAATCACGTCAAAAGTAGCTAGGACATTCGTTTCTTCCCCTTTCTCTTGGCTAAGACGCTGAAGCGCATCTTCCTGGGTATGAGGAGAGCCGTAGGAAGGAGTTGGATACTGTTGATATGACCTAGCATGTTAAAAAAAAAATGACATGTGGCATGATCTATCATTTGGGGCAGCACATGGGAGTCTGTGAAAAGGAAGAAGACAGGAACAACACCCCCCCCCCCCCCCAACCAACCCAAAAAAAAAAAAGGTGGCACTCATGTTGCTTTGCATTCTTACTGTTCGATTTCCTTGAAAAGAAATTCATGATGATCTGTGCAAAGATTCCTCCTTTATGTGATTCTCACACTTGAGTAGTCGAAACGATTCGAAGTAAGTCTAATTGTTTAGAATTTGATAAAGGAGAAGGTTATTATATCATCCACATTGACAATTTGGAAGAAAAGTAATCCGTTCAATAATATTGTTTGTATAGCTTCTTGTCCTTCTTTAGATTATACAATGCGTTGAGAAACGGTCCAATGTGGCGTTTAGACAGGTTTACCTTAATAGAAGGTATGCATCTATTAGGGTCCATAACCAAGTACTGGACAGAAATCAAAGGAACAATGAGTAAATCTTCCCAAAACTTTTCAGAATTAAAGTTTGTCGCCTCTTGATGTTTGTAGCATAGATTTGCCCTAACTATTCCTCTGCAGTCCTCTACTTAGAACGGTGCAGTCAATTTCCAGGCGTATCATTGGGTGATGTTTATGTTAGTAAACTTGTGTTCGAGCTCCCGCTCAATCTATTTCGCAGTTGTATGAAGAGGAAAAAGAATTTCACATGCGATCTCCCCCAGACGGAGCTTGCGCAGAGAATGGATTACACACACTCTACTGGCCAGCTTATTGAATGAGTGTATTCATAAAGCTTGTCGTCACTGAACTACCCTCTCCACGTACCCATGGTGAGTCTGCAAGAGATTTGTAGGGTAATCGCGAGCCTCTGATTCGGACACCTCCATTTCTCGCATGTAACACAGGATTGAATTTGTTCTTTCTTCCCTCTATAACTCAGCTTGTTGGGATATTATGAGTAACTTACCGTTAAAGAAGAAAATTTGGACTAGAAAGAGCCAAAAAGAAAAAAAAAATGCATACTGATGAGGTAGCGAGATCATTGGTAAGACGCAAAATCATGGACGGCAAGCGCAAGATCATCATAATCTTCTAGCTATTCTAGTTCCTCCCTTCTCATGATATCGAGCTTGATAAAAAGTAGGCATGAATCAATATGACATGCCGATTCCCACCGATAATTTAGGTACTCTTCAACTCTTGGGATGATCTTGTTGTAACTCCATTTGGCTTCTTGCAATAAGGATTTGCACAAATCATACCACCAGGAAACAATAGAAACACCAAATGTATGTATTAAATAGGAAATTTCCTAAAACTCGAATGCACACATGGTCAATTAGTACAATATTGAGTACCAACGACGCTTTTTGCTTACTGCTTTTGTTAGATACGGGATGATGATTTCCTCAATCTACGTTAAAATGCCGTAAACCATTTCATTATCCTGTTATAGAGAGCTAAGAAGCACACAACTTCATATAACTAGGAAGATCCTCCACAGCATCGATGTCCCATCTGAAACCACACGGGCAACAAGGTGGAACATCAACTTCTATAATGCATGAATATTATTCTCCAAGTAATTTAATGAGAGATGAACCTGTCAACAGCATCAGTGAATAGCTCGTTCATCCAATGTGCCATAAACATCGTGCACATTATCGATGATGGTTATCATTGAAGTTACTTTGGTCAGCCCTTTCCGTCAATTACCGAGCGGAGGTTCGTCTAACATTGAAATCTTAGAAAAAAAATAACTTGAAGTCGTGACCTACAGCATTCCAACATAATATCATCCTTGCTGTAGCCTTCAAACATACATAATGTATCAACATAGCTAAGATAGGCAACATTTAATGAAAGTATGCCTCAAATCAAACTGGCAAGGCTAAGTATCACTGGCTGGAGGCAAGGTGGCAAGGTGATTTATGCCTGCACATCGGAAATCTTCATCTTGCAGGACATCTGGGGAGAAAACTAAAATTCTCGATATTGCGATTCCAAGGCGGATGATATTGAAGGTTATGCAGCGGATATAGAGCGTATTTACCGCAAAAGAAACGTACATTGCCAGGTACAGAGCACAGATATAGTATAGGCCAACAGCTCCGATAAACAGGACGAGAGAGGCGAGCCAAGTGAGCTTGCTTACGAGAACGTAGCTTCCAGCCATAAATGCTATGGACATAGCTCCGAGAGCTATCAACAGCCCATTTATTGCAATTATTTGAGCAGTTAGAGCAACGTAAGAGTCAATAAGTTGTGCCCAAGATAACATGACAACCACGCCCATGGCATTGTACATCGCAATGGCATTGCAAATGACAAAGGCCTGGAACATACCCCTCTTCAGCATTGTAGCTGTTCCTGGGTTTGCGTCAGAACTCTCGATGAAACCTCCAGGGACTGCAAAGCCAGCAGCAAAGGTCACGGTCGCCACAAGCGTGGCAACAATCAAACGATCATTTGCCCGTCCCCTCAATATACCTCCGCTCTGGAGAGCAAGGACGGTATATTCTGCCATAATATCTTGATTTCTTGACTTGTAGATAGCCAAATCTTTACTTGTAGGTGCCCCGGCAGATCTCAAAATCATTGATGCCAATCTCTAGGCATGGGCCAAACAACAAAAGACGGGGTCATCGTAATAGAAGTTGTGACGCAAGAAGATAGAAAAGATTGCTTAATTTTGTGTTTGTTAATTTTTAACTTTGGAGGTTCTAGTGAGTGCATACCTTTTGAAGCGTCGGATCTGCTCTTTTAATCTGCCCTATAGCAATGTCAAGAGCCGTCAAGCGTTTGTTGTTGAGAAGCTTTTGATCAACTCTTCTGTCCAGCACGAGATCAAGCAGAACCACGGGGTGCCACGGCAATGTGGCCAAATGCAGAGGCGTGTTCCCGTCGTTGTCTCTCTCGTTGATGAGCTTCTCAAGGTTGGCATTCCCCAGTGTCGCGACCTCCCCGAAGGTGCACCACCTAAGGGTTCGGCTAATGGTTTGTTAAGTGTGACTTAACTTGAGTTCTCCCAAACTCGGACCAATTCACGACTTTGGTTTCACTTTCTTTAAACATGCAAGATATTCAATTTGGAGCCGCCACTAACCTATTTATGGTGGGTTGGTTAGAAACCCATGTAAGGCATCGGGAGTCACGCCTTACCCCTACGAACCAGAGATCTAGGACTCGGGGACTTGGTTACGCTAAATTGCTCTAACGCCCTTTCGGTACCTTTTCATTATTTTCAAAACTCCGCAAGCAGTTTGGATTCATTTTAATTCTATTCCTAACATGCAATGGTGACCACTCATAAAATCAACATAAATAAAAATTCAAGAAAGGAAAGCAATAATAAAACAAATCAAATCATCTAAACAAAATCAAATAAAATCAAACCAAGATCAAATCACATCTAATTAAATCAAAATCAAATCACATCTAATCAAATATCAAATAGAATCAAATCAAATCTAATCTAACAAAATCTAAATAAAAAAAATCTAACAAAATCAAATAAAATAAAATCTAATCTAGTATCAAATAAAATCTAATCTAGCAAAATTAAATAAAAATCTAACAAAATCAAATGAAATCTAACAAAATCAAATAAAATCTAAGTAAAATCTAATAGAATAAAATAAGATATGCATGAAAATTAACAAATCTAATGCAATATGTGAAATGCAATTTTTTTGGAATTTTTATGATTTAATTAGCCTAATTATCCATAGTTAAATATTACCTAATCTAAATTAGGACACCAAATATGTCAATTCCTAATTTAAATCAAATCTTATCCAACTAAAGATAATGTCCTATAATGCAATCTAGCTAAAAGAAATATCCTACCAAAAATACCTAATATGCAATCTAGACTAATTATGCAAATTAATCTAAATGTGCAATTAATCTAAACATGTGATTATTCAAATAAATATGCAATTCTAACTCTAAAAATGCAATTTCTAATTTAAACATGAAATTAATCTAAAGATGCAATTTTAACCTAAACATGCCATTAATCTAATTATGCAACTAACCTAAATATGTAATTAATCTATTATGCGTGCAATGCAACAAAATATATTTAAATATGCAAAATTAACTAAACATGCATAAAAAGCAAACTAAACAGAAAATAAGCAACTAAGCACCCAAAAGTTAAATTCTAAAAAAATGATTTTTTATTTTTTTATTTTTTTTTAAAAACGAAAATCACAAATAAATAAATTAAAATAAAAACAAACGAAACCGGGTCGGGAACCGAATCGGGTTGGTTCGGTCCCGACCCGTTCTGGGGCGAGTCGGATCGGGCTGCGCCCGATCCGCTCGCTGGGCAACCCGCGGGAAGCTGGGCTGGGCGCACAAAGGGCCCAGTCCAGCTTCCTTGACTTTTCCTTCACCTGCAACAATAAGCCCACACGCCCAAAACAAAAGAAAAAAAAACAACCCAAACAAAAGGTCAGCCCAAAAACAAATAAAGGCCCGTCCCTGCGCCACAAAAGTCGTCCAGCCTGCAGAGAGAAAGAAAAGTCAGCACCAAGGCCAAATTTTGACCCAATTCCAGCCCAGCCCTCCGCGTGAGAATCTCTGCTTTTGCGCGCAAAACTCAGCCCGGTCTTTCTCTGATTGGCCTTCTTCTTCACATGGACGCACATCTAACAATAATAGAAAAAAAAAAAAAACAAGCAAAGCAAAGGAAGACCAAGACTAATTTACTCTGGCAACTTGTTAAACATCCGAAGGACCTAGAAGGAACTCACTCATAAAGACAAAAATAGGATGGAATCATGGGCTTATTTATGCATAAAAACGACCAGCATTAACTTAAGGGGGGAATAATGCATCAAGGAAGCTTTAAAAAAAATGCCAATCAAACACACTCCCTCACAATTTCAAAGGACACAGCAAAAACATGAAGGTCACGAAAATAAAGCCACTAAGCTCCCTACACGACTCGGGGAAGTGGTGGTCGGCGCGCTCGAGCGAACTCGAGCCAAACCGACGCTCGTCCACAGAACCACCCCGGCCGTGATCCTCGGGACGGCTATCAATGGTACGGCTCAAAACCCACCTGTGAGCGGAGAAAAGAAGATATTGTCGCGCCGCGGAACCTCTCTATTTGCGTAAGGAAGAAGTCTTTCTCTCTTTTTTTCCGAAAAAATTTTCTTGCGTCCACTTTCTCCTTCTCCCCCTTTTTCTTTTCCGTATCCCTTTGCGTAGAAGAAGCCCCTCCCTGTCAGAAGAATTTTTTCACGCCCTGGTTCACTTCTTCTTCTTCTTCTTCTTCTCTCTCTCTCTCTCTCTCTCTCTCTCTCTCTCTCTCTCTCTCTCTCTCTCTCTCTGTGCGCCCTCAATTCTCCGAAAAGTCCCCCCTGTGTGCCTTCCCTTCGGCAACTTTAAATGTGGCTAAGGAAATATTCGGTCAAATCTTTAGAAGATTTGACCGAATATATTTTTTTAAGGATCCCCTTCATGCTTTCTTTTTCTTTTTTATTTGCCGATTCCTCATGTGTCTTTGCGTCCACTTCCCCCCCAAGAAAAGAAGTCCACCTTGTGCGCTTTTAGGGAAGAAGAAGACCAATCTTCAGTCAACTTCCAAATATTGCAATATCGACTTTTATTTTCTTTCCCAATTTTCCATCTTTGGATATCAAATGCAATATTTCCTCTTTTCCGTTCCTTCTTGTTTTGAATCAACCGCAATATATGCCCAAGATTTTTCTTGATATGCCAAAATGCTCTAACTAATTATATGCAGAAAAAATAAAAAATAAAATTCCTATTCTAAATGAAGCCAAAAATTTAGGTGTCAACAGCTGCCCCTCTTTGAAGGTGAGCTCGCAGAGGTTGCATTCAAAGACCAACGCGAGACCTAAATTCTGACTATGCAAATGTAATGAAATGAATTTTTTTTTGATTTTTTCTTTTTTGAAAAACAATGTGATCCTATTCTAAATGCAATGCTATGAGGATGTAAATGCAAAAAAAAAAAAAAATACCTGAAGTCACTTACCTGTCAGATTGAGATTGATCTTAACTTGTTCAGTTCATATCCAAATCCTCCAAAAAATGTGGTCATTCTAGAATAAAATGCCTATTTGACTAACTGAATTAACACAATTAAATAAGTCAGCAAATAACAATCACATCTAGAACGAAACATTAAATAAGAGGGAGACATCTCAGGCTGATTAAATGCAAATGTTATGCATGATATTTTTTGTTGAGACTAATTCTCATTTTTTTAAATGTAATTATGGCATGATGAATGCAAATGAAGAGAAAGAGAAACATACCTGCATACTTACCTTGGTAGATTGAGGCATGTATTGAATGAATTTTGGAAACCGCCTTTTTAGGCCCGAGCTCTTGCTTCGGTCATAAAAGAAGCCAAACAGTAAAAAGATTTGAACCGCCTTCTTACACAAAAGAAGCCAACGGTAAAATAACTTGAACCGCCTTCTTGACAAAAGAAGCCTACGGTGAAAAGATTTGAACCGCCTTCTTACGCAAAAGAAGCCAACGGTAAAAGAACTTGAACCGCCCTCTTAGGCCCGAACTCACTTCGGTCCCACAAGAAGCCAAACGGTGACATAATTTGAACCGCCTTCTTGACAAAAGAAGCCTACGGTGAAAGGATTCGAACCGCCTTCTTACGCAAAAGAAGCCAACGGTAAAAGAACTTGAACCGCCCTCTTAGGCCCGAACTCACTTCGGTCACAAAAGAAGCCAAACGGTGAAAGGGTTTGAAACGCCTGAATTGGCTCAAAAATTCCCTTCGAATTTTCTGAAAAGATACCTGAAACTCCAATCAGGTAACTTTATCCCTGCGGATTCTTGAACAAGCTGCCTGAAACTCTAATCGGGCATGCTGGAGCAAATATGATGCTTTAAATATCAGTTTAAGCACTCAAAACCTTTCAATTTTCAAGGAAACATTACCTATCAGATGATTTAAGCAAAGCAACATGCGCATTCATCAAGGCATACATGTCAATCAAGTATTTGTACATGATGGTTTTACCATGTTTGCATCACCAAATTTTCACTGAAAATCATCAATCAAGATCATTTCCACTAACGGCCTGAATTTCCTAAGAATGACAAATGAAACATTTTCGGTTAGAAAGGACTTTCACTCACTCTCATTGGAAGGCTCTTGTTCCGACCATTAATGCGGGAATAACTGTATCCCTCGATCTCACCATCATCATGTCAACAAAGGTCCGAGTATTCTCGCAAACCGTACGAATTTACCAATTAGAGAGGTCTTTAACAGGACTATAATTCGGGCTTGGTCAACGGCTAAGCAAAGGGGACTCTTTGAGTCAAGGCTTAGAAGGAAATTTCTTCAATGAACAACTTCAGGTTTACAAGTCAAGAACCCTACAAAATGAGATAGAAATAATCCTGCTTGCACTCCTTCGTGCTAAGCTTAAAACATTTGAATCATACGTTAATTCAAGTGCTCTAATCAGAAGAGACTTTTAAGGGTCGTAATGTAGGCCTGGTTCATGGGTTGAGAAATGAAAGGATCATTAGGCTCAAAAAGTGTGTAAGGGATGATAAATTGATGATCATCTCAAAATTGTCACTGGACTTCTTTTCACCGGGGAATTGTTCTAAGGCTCAAATTTCGAGCTTCTGGCTTTGTTGCATTGGAGATGCTACTTCATGTCAAATCCTCTGGATGTTGTTTGCGAGACTGCCCCTTTTGGCATTTTTTGGAAAACCCTAACATACTGAAGGTTGACTTACAAATTTGAGCCTTTGGCTCTGACTTCTATGGGCATCGGCCTTGCTTTTACCAGGCACACTGCTTTTTCTTTGCCCCTAAGTTCTTTAATTCATTTTTTCCGGGGCATTGGCCTTGCTTTTACCAGGCACACTGCTTTTTCATGCCCCACTTTCACATTTTTTTACTTGACTTATTGACTAGACTCAACAAGTGTGTGCAACATGACAACTCGATGACGTCCCTTGATATGTCACTTGTATTCTGTTGCTTCCAATGGCTTTTATTTTTGCCATGCCCAAGTGTAAGAGATGATCACCAGTGTGGGTTTAATGAAATGAAATTGCAGGCTCAAAGTGGCTAGCAAATGATAAAAAGTGTTTAGGATAGAGAAATGAAAACTCTTCATCATTTTTAAGGCACTTGATTCACCGTTTGATTTTTCATGTAATAGCAACACACGAAGATTGATGCAAGTGAAAGCAAGAAAATTTCCATCTACTTTTCTCATCCTTTAACACCAATTAAGCAAATGTACCACCAACTTGCCCCAATGTGGGGTGGTTCTTGACAGGGGTAATATGAAATGAAACTTCACAAGTGTTTAGGCTCAAAATGGGTAATCAATGGATAAGTGTAGCGTTTGAGATAGAGAAATGAACTACCTCTCCTCATTTCGGCATCGTACCTTTCGCGAGAGAATTCTTTACCTTGCGGACATGGAATTTTGCATACTCATCTCACAAGTATATAGACATGGGACTGTGTATGGACATGGCTTGCCTTTCGTCATCCCGATGCATCTCATTTAGCATTCTCAATCAATTTCACATCATTATCCAATGGTTTAATTTTTGCAATCTTCAGTGAGATTCATGAATGAAACAAACAGAACCATCATGCAAAAACCTTTTTTTTTTTGTTCAGATATAGGCACTTTAAGCTTATTTCGAAAATATTCATCTCACTCAGAAGTACCACTCATGTATAGCATGAACATGATATCAGACGCAAGAGAAAGTTACTAAAATGAAAGTCCATTGGCTGCTCTTGGATACGAACACACGAATTATCACCACGGAAGCTCAATCTTTGATGCCACATCTTTTTTTACCCCTGCATCAAAAGAACGTGCATGAATATGGCTCTAAATAAATAAAAATCCAAATTTGGAGAAATTTTCATCACCCATCAATGCAGTGTCTTCGTCAGATTGGAAAATGCCCCATAGTTTTCTATGATCATCTTTGCAAATTATTTTCCTTGGAAAGTGCCAACTCTTGATCAACCAAAAGGAGTTAGGCTCAGACACATGAATCAAAGGGGTTTAGAAAAACAAACAAAGTTTATGCACCATATACCTTTTTTTTTTTGAAATTTTCTTTTTCCAAATCTTTTTTGAATTTTTTTTAACAAGAAAACATGAAGAAACCCAGCTCTCAAAATTCTCCTTGGATGATTTTTTTTATTGTTGGATATCATCACCGAGCTGGTTTAGCATATTTCAACATGTTCTCAAAATAAAGAAAAACTTGCAACTTCATTGAATCAAATGAATTACATTTATTGGAATGGAAAATGCAAATACTCAAATCCTAATAACCAAAGTTCAAACAATAACTGAAATTCAGAAAGCAGAAAATCCTAAAAAGCAACAAAAGACCCCTTCGCAGAGAAGTACGAAAATTCTTCTACTCGATGTCCCCTTTAGCTCCTTCAGCATGGTTGGGCAAGGGATTATGCTGGACATTTGGTTGACCAGTGGTGAAAGAGAGTGCCTTTGTATCCAGGAGGTCTTGAACTTTATGCTTCAACACGTAGCAATCATCAGTGGAATGTCCAGTCTCGCCCATGTGATAATCACATTTTTTGGATGGGTCATAACTATTGAACCTCTGAGGGTTCGGACGCTTGGGTTCAGTTGAAAGTAGTCCTTTCTTCTGGAGGACTGGCAAAACCTTCGATAATGGCCCAGGAAGAGGAGTGAACTGCCTTTTATTGAACTGACGACGTGCAGAAGATCGATCTCCACCCTGATGTCTGCTAGTGTCACGAGTTGGTTGAGAGTAGGCCACGTTCACTTCAGATGCAAACTCCTTATCTTTCTTGAAAGTGAATTTCTTGGCAGGGATAGTTTGCTCCATAGCCCAACCATCGCGCAAAGCAATCTCAATGCGTTCCCCTACGGGAATCAACTCAGCCAAGGATTCGAAACGAGACCCCAACACTCGATTGCGGTACTCAAATGGCAAAGACTTCATAAACATGTCCAGCATCTCCTTTTCGGTCAGCTCAGGGATAATTTGCGCAGCCACAGCTCTCCACCTCGTGGCATAAGCCTTGAAAGTCTCGGTTTTCTTTTTCTCAAAGCCAATCAAATCCTCACGTGACGGGGCCACGTCCATGTTGAATTTATATTGAAGAATGAAGGCATCAGATAACTCCTCCCACGTCTCAAGCAGATTAATCTTTTTCACAATGAACCATTGCAGAGCAGGTCCGGTTAAGCTATCTTGGAAAGTGTGGATCATGAGCGGCACGTTGTCAGCATACGGTGCCATCCTCATAGTGTAGTACTGCAAGTGGACCTTAGGACATGAAAGGCCTTCATACTTGTTGAACTCAGGTGCCTTGAACTTCTTTGGGACCTGAACCCGAGCAATATGAGCAAGACCTCGCGGGAACTGATCTTGAAAGCCTTGCATTTGACGAATTTGCTCTTCCAACTTAGCAATGCGCTTAGCCTCATCACTCATTGGCATTTCAGATGATGCCCCGGCCTTATCAGTCAAGGTCGGAGGAACATTATCAATCAAGATTGCTCCATTCTCGGTCGAGGAAGTGCCGATGCTAGCATTATTTCCTTTGTCTTTTACCTCAGTTGGAGCGGGGTCATTGGGCAGTACAACTTCAACTCTTGGTTGAGCAGACACGGCCAAAGCAGAAATGCTTGTGTTTAGAGAAACAACTTGCTTCGAGAGATTTTCGAGGACATTCAGGACTGTCTTCATCTCTGTTTCAAGAGCAGCAACACGAGTTTGCTCATTTTGATCAGCCATTCTTGCTCTTGACCTTGTGATGATGGGTGAACGTGGACGATCCGTGATCACCTACAAAAGACAAAGCTAGACATGAATATGTGATCGGGAGAATGTTCAGTCCATGACTTAACCGATTTTCCTTTTTTTTTGTTCTTTTTTTTTTTAAGGGATGAATGGAAATTGACAACCTTTGACACACTTTAAAGAAAAAGTACATAATTGAAAGTTTCATGGAAACTGTTTTTTTCTTTTTATAAAAAAAATCTTAATGAGAATTAATTTTGACTCAAAAATTACTAGGACAACACTATTGACCTAACTTATCATGGACCGACTCAAAACTCAAAAAAAATGTAAATGAAATTCAAAGAATAGGGATAGAAGGCTTACTTCGCAAGTAGATCAAGGGCAATCACATGGACATGCGCATGAAAAGTGTAGCTCGATTTCTACTCTAAAAGGCTTAACTAAGTGGAGCCACAAGGATGATCGGACTAGCCGCAGGCACGCGTACTAAGTCGGGTCCTTATGACTCCGGTATGGCCAAAGAGTCGACCCGAGTCGCGGGCTTGCAGACCGGGGTGGATACTCTTGACACCAAGAAAGAAACTTCGGGGTTGAGATAGGCGACTCGAGCCGCGGGCATGCGGTTGGAGTGGCATCTATCTCAACACCATCCTAAGTGATCCTATGCGGCCCAGGTCCGGCGGCAGGTTGTGTGTGCTAAAGTGTAGTGCTAAAACAATCAAAGCATGCACATCAATTTAAATCAATCAACACTTCAAATAAAAGCATTCAACCAACCCTGCAAAAACATTCAACCATGAGTTAGGGACGTACCTGGAATCCTCGCTGCCAAACAAAATTTTTGAAAACAAATGAAAATTGGCCTAAGTCCTCTAAAAGTTTTCAAGTCCCCAGCGGAGTCGCCAAGCTGTCGCGACCTCCCCGAAGGTGCACCACCTAAGGGTTCGGCTAATGGTTTGTTAAGTGTGACTTAACTTGAGTTCTCCCAAACTCGGACCAATTCACGACTTTGGTTTCACTTTCTTTAAACATGCAAGATATTCAATTTGGAGCCGCCACTAACCTATTTATGGTGGGTTGGTTAGAAACCCATGTAAGGCATCGGGAGTCACGCCTTACCCCTACGAACCAGAGATCTAGGACTCGGGGACTTGGTTACGCTAAATTGCTCTAACGCCCTTTCGGTACCTTTTCATTATTTTCAAAACTCCGCAAGCAGTTTGGATTCATTTTAATTCTATTCCTAACATGCAATGGTGACCACTCATAAAATCAACATAAATAAAAATTCAAGAAAGGAAAGCAATAATAAAACAAATCAAATCATCTAAACAAAATCAAATAAAATCAAACCAAGATCAAATCACATCTAATTAAATCAAAATCAAATCACATCTAATCAAATATCAAATAGAATCAAATCAAATCTAATCTAACAAAATCTAAATAAAAAAAATCTAACAAAATCAAATAAAATAAAATCTAATCTAGTATCAAATAAAATCTAATCTAGCAAAATTAAATAAAAATCTAACAAAATCAAATGAAATCTAACAAAATCAAATAAAATCTAAGTAAAATCTAATAGAATAAAATAAGATATGCATGAAAATTAACAAATCTAATGCAATATGTGAAATGCAATTTTTTTGGAATTTTTATGATTTAATTAGCCTAATTATCCATAGTTAAATATTACCTAATCTAAATTAGGACACCAAATATGTCAATTCCTAATTTAAATCAAATCTTATCCAACTAAAGATAATGTCCTATAATGCAATCTAGCTAAAAGAAATATCCTACCAAAAATACCTAATATGCAATCTAGACTAATTATGCAAATTAATCTAAATGTGCAATTAATCTAAACATGTGATTATTCAAATAAATATGCAATTCTAACTCTAAAAATGCAATTTCTAATTTAAACATGAAATTAATCTAAAGATGCAATTTTAACCTAAACATGCCATTAATCTAATTATGCAACTAACCTAAATATGTAATTAATCTATTATGCGTGCAATGCAACAAAATATATTTAAATATGCAAAATTAACTAAACATGCATAAAAAGCAAACTAAACAGAAAATAAGCAACTAAGCACCCAAAAGTTAAATTCTAAAAAAATGATTTTTTATTTTTTTATTTTTTTTTAAAAACGAAAATCACAAATAAATAAATTAAAATAAAAACAAACGAAACCGGGTCGGGAACCGAATCGGGTTGGTTCGGTCCCGACCCGTTCTGGGGCGAGTCGGATCGGGCTGCGCCCGATCCGCTCGCTGGGCAACCCGCGGGAAGCTGGGCTGGGCGCACAAAGGGCCCAGTCCAGCTTCCTTGACTTTTCCTTCACCTGCAACAATAAGCCCACACGCCCAAAACAAAAGAAAAAAAAACAACCCAAACAAAAGGTCAGCCCAAAAACAAATAAAGGCCCGTCCCTGCGCCACAAAAGTCGTCCAGCCTGCAGAGAGAAAGAAAAGTCAGCACCAAGGCCAAATTTTGACCCAATTCCAGCCCAGCCCTCCGCGTGAGAATCTCTGCTTTTGCGCGCAAAACTCAGCCCGGTCTTTCTCTGATTGGCCTTCTTCTTCACATGGACGCACATCTAACAATAATAGAAAAAAAAAAAAAACAAGCAAAGCAAAGGAAGACCAAGACTAATTTACTCTGGCAACTTGTTAAACATCCGAAGGACCTAGAAGGAACTCACTCATAAAGACAAAAATAGGATGGAATCATGGGCTTATTTATGCATAAAAACGACCAGCATTAACTTAAGGGGGGAATAATGCATCAAGGAAGCTTTAAAAAAAATGCCAATCAAACACACTCCCTCACAATTTCAAAGGACACAGCAAAAACATGAAGGTCACGAAAATAAAGCCACTAAGCTCCCTACACGACTCGGGGAAGTGGTGGTCGGCGCGCTCGAGCGAACTCGAGCCAAACCGACGCTCGTCCACAGAACCACCCCGGCCGTGATCCTCGGGACGGCTATCAATGGTACGGCTCAAAACCCACCTGTGAGCGGAGAAAAGAAGATATTGTCGCGCCGCGGAACCTCTCTATTTGCGTAAGGAAGAAGTCTTTCTCTCTTTTTTTCCGAAAAAATTTTCTTGCGTCCACTTTCTCCTTCTCCCCCTTTTTCTTTTCCGTATCCCTTTGCGTAGAAGAAGCCCCTCCCTGTCAGAAGAATTTTTTCACGCCCTGGTTCACTTCTTCTTCTTCTTCTTCTTCTCTCTCTCTCTCTCTCTCTCTCTCTCTCTCTCTCTCTCTCTCTCTCTCTCTGTGCGCCCTCAATTCTCCGAAAAGTCCCCCCTGTGTGCCTTCCCTTCGGCAACTTTAAATGTGGCTAAGGAAATATTCGGTCAAATCTTTAGAAGATTTGACCGAATATATTTTTTTAAGGATCCCCTTCATGCTTTCTTTTTCTTTTTTATTTGCCGATTCCTCATGTGTCTTTGCGTCCACTTCCCCCCCAAGAAAAGAAGTCCACCTTGTGCGCTTTTAGGGAAGAAGAAGACCAATCTTCAGTCAACTTCCAAATATTGCAATATCGACTTTTATTTTCTTTCCCAATTTTCCATCTTTGGATATCAAATGCAATATTTCCTCTTTTCCGTTCCTTCTTGTTTTGAATCAACCGCAATATATGCCCAAGATTTTTCTTGATATGCCAAAATGCTCTAACTAATTATATGCAGAAAAAATAAAAAATAAAATTCCTATTCTAAATGAAGCCAAAAATTTAGGTGTCAACACCCAGTATGTACCTCACGGCCCGTATTCTTCCGTGCTTGGCGCAGACATGAAGGATGTTTTGTCCTTGTCGATTGATCAACTCTGTGGGATCTGGCCACTGCTGAAGCAGCGCCTCGATTGCTTCAACATGACCCTCTTTACAAGCGACGTGAATCGGAAAATGGCCATCTCTATCATATTCGACTGCACTCGAGGTGTAATTTTCAAGCAGGAAATTGATGCCGTGACAGTAATTGATGTATGCTGCCAAATGAAGTGGAGAGCCGTGTCTATCATCTCCCAATCCAAACAATTGTGGGTGTCTACTGGAAATTTCCCTCAGCATGTCTAGAATAATTGCCAAAGAAATCCATTTAAATATTATATGACAAATACATTTAACAGCTTACATTTTCAAAATAATCAGTGTTGCTTTCACAAAATTTCACATGATATTAGAATAAGAGGTTCTAAGTTCAAATACTTCTAAATCTCTTATTTGCCTATATATACATTTTGATCTTAGGCAACAACCCAATTATTAAATCACATAAAATATGAAACTACACACTCGTCTAATAGTTTAAATTTTTAAACAATTAGTAGTGGCTCCATAAAATTTCACATAGTATTAGAGTCACATTCCGCTTTAGTTCATACATGTCTCATGTTGCTCCTCTGCGTAGTATTAACGGGTCTTACATTCATATCATCTCCCCTCGTTAATAACTTAAACTTTTATATGAAAAGTCCAACATGGTATCAAATGAAAATGTTCTGAATTCAAATATTTTTAAATCTTATATTTGCCTCCTCGTATATATTTCACGCTCTAACCTTTAGCCAAATTACACCTTGGTCATTTGGTTCTCTCTCTCTCTTCCCAGCTTTAGATTGAGTCGGACTGAGGTTAGGTCGCGTGATCAAATGTAGAGAGAGAGAGAGAGAGAGAGAGAGAGAGGAACCTATCGAGTATTTGAGATGGCAACGTATGGCGCTCACAATCATGCAAAGGTGGTGAAGAGAGAAAGGAAGAGAAACATCAGTGACTGGGCAATAGGAAATATTCCTTCCGCTTCTTTTTGGTTAATTAAACTTATTTATGGACAACCTCATGGTTGGCATATTAGAATGAGTTGGAGAATATTCAACTCATGACTAAGAGGTTATCTGATCGAATCTCACCAACTATTTATAAATTATTTAACACTAGGACCATATACATGGGTCATAAGTTAGGATTCGACGAGTTTGTAGGGCTTGTAAAATGCTTCATTAGCTTCTAGATAACTAGACCTCTACACTCATGCCCTTGGTTACAAAATAAAAAAATTATGAATGGATGATGTACATATATATAACCTATTGATTAGAAAAGATGGTAAGCGAGTATTTCCTCTTAAATGGCAATAACGTAAAATGTTCAAAAGAACAAACACGATGTAAAAGTAGAGCTAGTAATTCGCAATCTGTCATATTATTCATGTTATGTCAAAATGGGGGTATATCAAAAATATGATTAATTCGAACATCACAAGTTTAATGAATGTGTTAAGTTGCCTAAGTACGAGCATGACAAAACCTAATAAAGCATGCCACGTGATACAACTAACATAATCATCGAATTGTGTCAATATGTCAGGTATTGCTGCGATACAATATGTTAACATATTTACAAATATATGTGAACCTTTGGTGCCATTGTGTACATGTTAAACACGTTAAACACATTTATACACAATAACTCGATTTTACATATTAAACTAGTTTGTAAATAAGATAAGTAATTGCCTTCTCGTTACATTTAGAGTTTAATTATTGACTTACCGTTTTTCATGTTCTATAACTTTTGCTTTTCCAACGTGTTTTCAATATTTCTTTGTACCTTTTTAAATTGGTCTAAATTTTATATATCTTTCAACAATAAAAGAGGATAAAGCATTATTTACCAAAAAAAAAAGAGAGGATAAAGCGTTAAAACTTAGTCCGATTAAAAAGCCGACACACCAGCACTTTACTTTGGGATAATGATACAAATAATCATTGAACTTTAATCTAATGTGTAATATCATTTCATTTATGCCAAAATCGTAACTTGTTTGATTATGTGTGGTCCCCTAAATGAATGGCATGGAAAATCGTTGAACACGAAAAATCTCAAATTATACCTCATGTGACACATTTACCCTAAGCTTATTTTTTGACATTAAAATTTCAAATTATATCTCATGTGACACATTTACCCTATAACTTTTTTTCTTTTTCTATTTATTTCCTAAGAAAAATACTTGGTTGGAAAGCTGACTGTCAGCCATTGCCAAAGGGCAGCGCGAGGGTTGCCTTGCCCAGATTTGCCGTTCGGGGTGGCAACCCCACCTAGATATGGGCAAGGCTACTCTCCCCTGGCCTCGCCGACCAAGGGCAAGGCTGGCTAGAGGGCAACAAGCCCTGACTATCTGCCGACAAGCTCTAGCCAAGTATTTAAAAAAAGAAAAAAGAAAAAGGAACCCATTTTTTTTATCCTTCGATAAAAAGATTCATTCTCTTCATAAAAAAGAGGAGGTAGAACCAATAAAGATTTCTTTTTCGATTCATCTCTGGAGTTGAATACCTCATTCAAGAATTGTTTTTGATCCAATACGTAAGAATCCATAGAAAAGGCAAATCCCTTATGATACATCAGATTTGGCTCGCTTATTGATAGAGTGAATAGATCTTTCATTTCTTGAAATCTCTCTTCTGATTCAAAATCGTGGTGTAATGTGTATCCCCCCTGTTCCGGTCATGGAACAGATGAAATAAATCAAAAAAATGTATTTTTGTTCAAGAATGAAATCTTATGGGAACTGTCCATATCCAGTTCATCCTTCGGAACCATATCACATCCCGGATATGATGAAATAGGATAAATTAAGATGGTATTTTGTAAATACGTAATTATCTTAAATATATTAACTAATAATCCATATGTTAATTTGGAATTTTTGGTATCACAAAAAAAATTAGGATAAATGAGTCACAAGATGTATAGTTTGAAATTTTAATTGTCACAAAAAAATTGTGAGATAAATATATCACATGAGGTATAGTTTAGAGTTTTTCGTGGTATTAATTCTTAAAAATATCATAAACTTATTACATTTTAATAAATTAAATCTTAATTTTTTTAATTTGTCAAATAAATTTTAAATATTTTTATGTTTTGTCAATGATACGGCCAACTTTCACATTGACAATTTTAATATTCTTTGAATTTTTCATGTTTTCTTTTCCATTTTTGTCTTTCCTTCTTTACTTTTATTTCTTCTTTTATCAGTTGTTAAGGGCTGGCAGGCGAGCCCTGACAATCCCCGTGTGCCACCTCATGATGGCCTGCGAGACCTTGATGGCGGTCACCGGCCAAGCCCTGACAATCCTCATCAGCCACTTAATGATGGCCGTGGCGAGGGCGCGGAAATGGCTTCAGACCATGCCCTTGACTCTCGCTGGCCACTGGGGGAGGGCTCTCCGCCCTCTCACAGTCGTCGACGGACTCCTATTGGCTCTTAACGATAAAAAGAAAAGCAAAGAACGAAAGAAAATAAAAATATAACAAAAATTTGTGTAAACTTTATTAAAAATTACCTAGATTGCCGTGTAAGACAGCGGCATGAACGGGCGACACGCCTTGAATGTTTGATGGATCAAGTGGCACCGTCAACAAAAGCTTGAGAACGTCCAAGTTGCCACTCTCGACGGCGAGATACATGGGACACTTGCCTTCCTCGTTCTCCCAATACTGGGGTTGCAAGTCCTCCCCTATCAAAATGCGAACCACGTCATGGTGGCCGTTCACAATGGCCTCATGCAGCGGGGTGTTTCCCCTGTGATTCTTCGCTCGAACGAGGGCCCGCCGCATCTCGTCCGCGCCGACGTTCGATGCTCGGTCTATGAGGGCTCGGGCCACAGGGGGCCTTCCCGCCCTGGCGGCCAAGTGAAGCGCGGTCTCTCCCCTGCAATTTTTCTGGGCCAAGAGCTGGTATGGGAAGTGGTCGACGATGGCTCTCAGGATATCGTCTCTCTTGAGGCCCGCAGCGACATGGAGCAACGAACTTCGGGAGGGGCTCAGAAGGACCCTCAGACACAGACGTGGATTGCGATCGGAACAACAACGTTCCACGACTGTGATGAATTTGTCCAGGTCACCCTGCTCTGCAGCAGCGAATAGCTCCTGGGTCGACTTCTCATCGCATGAGACGGGGTCTTGCGTCAACAGCGCTTCCAATCTCTGCAGCCTCTGTCTCCAGAGAGCACTCTCTGGCAGGCTTATCTCTACCGCCATTATTGACTGGTCTGACGAACGTTCTCTCCTTATGGGTAGCAAGAGGATGCTTAGTAAACTGATCGTACGTTCTCTCCTTTTTGCCCGACATTTTTTTTCTGACCAGCGGCCACGTGTTTCATTTTGATTGGGCGGGAACCACGCTGGCCGGTGGTCCCGGCCCACCTAATATTTTCTCAGGAGCATTCCCACGTGCTGCTATTACCAGAATAAAGGCACGAACCACCTGAAAAGTAGAAGCCCGTTCTTTTCTTCCCCATCTTTTGGCTGAGACACTGAAGCGCATTTTCCTGGGTACAAGGAGAGCCCTAGGAAGGAGTTGGATACTGTTGACGAACCCCTAGCATAACTGGGGATATGAGACAAATCAATCCTTCCGTGACCTACCTCCGAGGGTAGATTGCATAGTAATTGGATAAAATGACACGCGGTATGTCTTATCATTTGGGGCAGCACTTAGGGAGTCTGTAGAAAGGAAGAAGTCAGGAACCCTAATTGGCCTCTGGCTGGCGCAAGGAAAGCTTTGAATGTAACCTTATTGGGAGCCCCCAAAAAAATATGAGTGGCACCCATGTTATTTTGCCTTCTCACTTTTCCTTCTAATTATTCTCAATGAATAAGATTTCGTTATTTTATTTTATTTTTTGATGATCTATGCAAAGACTTCTTGTCTATGTGATTCCCATCCTCAAGTTTCAGGATAGTCGAGAAAAATCGAAGTAAGTCCAATTGTCTAGAATTCGAAGCATATAGAAATGTTGTACATCATCCATATCGATAATTCGTAAGAGAAGCAACCCGTTTAATAACATCGGTCGTAATATCTTCTAGTCCTTCTTTGGATTATACAATGTGCTAAGAAATGGTGCAATGTGGCATTTAGACAGGTTTACCTTAATAGAAGGCATGCATCTATTAAGGTCCATAACCAAGTACTGGACAGCAATCAAGGAACAATCAGGAACTCTTCCCAAAACTTCTCAGAATTAAAGTTTGTCGCCTCCTGACATTTGTAGCATAGATTTGTCCTAACTAATCCTCTGCAGTCCTCTGCTTAGAATGGTGCAGTTGATGTCCGCGCGTATCTTAGGGTGATGTTTATGTTAGTAAACTCGCGCTCGTCCTGCTCAATCTATATGGCAGTCGTACGAAGAGGGAAAAGAAAAAATTCCTATGTGATCTCCCCTCAGACGTAGATTGCGCAGAGAATAGATACACACACTACTGGCCAACTTATCGAATGAGTGTATTCATAAAGCTTGCCGTCACTGAACTACCCTCTCCACGTACCCATGGTAGGTCTGCAAGAGATTTATAGGGTAATTGCGAGCCTCTGATTCAGAGACCCCCATTTCTCGCATGCAACACAGGATTGAATTAGTTCTTTCTTCCCTCTCTAACTCAGCCTGTTAGGATATTACAACTACAGAGAAAAAGTGCTTGCATAAGATCAACTGTGAAAGAAGAAAAATTGGACTAGAAAGAGCCAAAAAGGGGGGAAAAGAAGGCAGACCGATGAGGTAGCGAGATCATTGGTAAGATGCAAAGTCATGGATGGCAAGCACAAGAGATCATCATAATCTTCTAGCTCCTCCCTTCTCATAATCGGGCTTGATAAAAAGTAGGCATGAATCAATATGACATGCCCTGATGACGGTTCCCACCAATTGTTTACGTACTCTTCAACGCTTCGGGTGATCTTGTTGGAGTATCTTGTTGTAACTCCATTTGGCTTCTTGCAATATGGATTTGCACGTATCAAACCACCAGGAAACAATAGAAATATCAAATTTATGTAGTAGGTAGGAATTCCTAAAACTCGAATGTGCATATAGTCAATTAGTACAATATTGAGTACTGGAGATGCTTTCCGCTTATTACTTTTGTTAGATACGAGAGGGTGATTTTCCCCTGTCTCCTTTAAAATGTCGTAAACCATTATGTTTTCATACTTTTGGAGAGAGCTTAAAGGCACAACTTCATATAGTCAGGAAGATCCTCCACAGCTTCGATGTACCCTCTGAAACCACACGAGCCAAAAGGTGGAACTTCAACTTCTAAAAAGCATGAACGTTAATGTCTCCAGGTAATTTTATGAGAGACGAACGTGTGAACAGTATCAGTGAATAGCTCCAATTCGTTCAATGTATAAACATCGTACACATCATCAATGATGGTTGTCATCAAAGTCGTCTTGGTCAGCCCTTTCTGACAATTACTGAGCGGAGCTTCGTCTGACATTGAAATTTTTAAAATAAAATAAAAAAGAACCTTTAAGTAGTGACCACAGCCGGATCCTCTGCCCTAGCTGCAGAGGATCCAACGGTGAAGGGAGGAGGAGAGAGGGGAGCGGTTTTCCACGCAAGAAGGGGCAGGAAATTGGATAGTACGGATCACAAGGATCCCCTTTCCCGATCCACAGCCGGATCTCCAACATATTATCATCCTTGCTATAGCCTTCAAGCATATGAAATGTTTTTTCTGGCTTTCTTTCCTATAGCTTCTGAAGATCTTTCGTAGACCCATCCATGTGTGCAGTTGATTAACCAGATGTATCGAAAGACTGCAGCGTAGGTAAAAGAACAAGTGTACATGCTATTATAGTTTCCTGAAACTCTGTCAGATGGACCGGTTATGCACAATTATAACTGCACAAGTGCTTGGGCAAAAGCGTTCCCAACGAAGCATGTCAAAGGAAGATATCTTAGCAGATTATGGAGGTAGGTTCTAGACCCAAATCAGGTATCCGACCTTATTATAACTGATTCCTTTTTTTGGACCTTGTACTATACTTTGTTTGCATTAAATTATGTATCCTACCTAATATATTTTTCGCGATCCAGTTCCAGGGTTAACCCTATTGATATTAGAATATATTTTGCAACCGTCCATACTATACGACTTCAATTTTATGTTAATACGCGAGAAAATAACATAATTCTTCTAAATTATATTGAAACATTAGGCACTTATAATTAATAAGTAAGTAAACTTTTTGACTAAACAAAAAACTAGGATGTATCGTAAACAAAATTATAATGCAAAATAAAAACCTTAACATTACATATACATTATTAGTCTCATTCCCACAATATTACATGAAACTTTTCTTTTATCTAAAATGGTTAACAAATCATTGGTACAAGCATAACTTTTCCAAAAGTGAAGAGCAACATAATTCATCTTCCAAAAGTAAAATCAAGCGAGCCAATCGACGTGGTACAAAATTTTAACAAAAACTTAAAATTCATATATAAAGAAAAATCAACAAAAATCATATTATTGAGACATATGCAAAAGTTATGATTTAATAAAATATATTTACTTACAAAATCAGAATTTTCACTAAATGAAATTTATTTTTCAAAGATTAGATTTAGGGTTCAAGGTCCAAGGTTCAAGGTAGGTTCCAGACCTGGACTCTGTACCCGATCATGTTATAATCGGTTCTACTTTTTTTTGGACCACGTATCCGACCCTGCTTTGCATTGGACCCTGTTTCTGATCCTATTTTCAGGGTGGGCCGATCTGGTAATCGGGTTTACCCAATCTGTTGCACACCCCTATATAGCATGCGGTGTTCAATATTTTAGTTTAATCGGAAAATTCGGGGGCTGTACTAATATAGGTGACCAATGTAAGACCTTATGAGGGTTGAAACAAGGCTATTAAGCAGTGTTTTCTCTTCGGAAGACAATTGACTTAGTCGTTGTAAGGAAAATACTATTTCAAATCAAAAGGTGAACAGAATAAACACCTCTTATCATTGATGAGTAAGCAATCTGCAGCTAGGTTCACCATGGGGACGTTTTGGACCTCACCAAAACGTCACCAAAATTATTTTATAATGGCCTAAGCCATAAAATACTTGTGTTTTATATGTTGTCAATCAGGTTGCCCATTGTGGTAGTAGTTGTAGCTTTTCATGGTATAGCTTATATTAACGGAGCAAAGTAAGGCACAAGCCAAGGATATGACTAGCTCTGAACTTGATAGCTTTCAACACTTTACCATGGAGAGATAGATTATCCACAATGGAGTATCTTTCCCTAGACCACCCTCTGATGCAAGTATCACCGGCCGGCTTTTATCTAGCGTTCTCTACTCACGCGGCTTTAGGAAAACCTTCTCAAGTCAGCCTTCCCTAGTGATTCAAGTGTAACCGAGAGAGAGAGAGAGAGAGAGAGATTAGAGAGAACTCAAGCTTTCATCCATCAATCCAACGGTACAAATGAAAGGAAGGGATACTCTTGTGGACAAGTTTGGCCACTAGCCAGAGGCCAATTAGGGAAAAGTTTGGCCCTAGATCGGGTTGGACCAACCCGACCTCCTAGGATCGAGAACCAACTCGTACAGTACCGGATTAGGGATTTTAGGACCGAGGACCGACCCGTTCGACTCAAAAACCCGACCAGGACCGGCCGAGTTAGGCAGGTCCAAGGCTGGTCTAGGATCGACCCTAGACCGTTGCTCACCCCTATTAACTATCTGCTCTACCTATTTTCCTAGTCAACCGTTCTACCTAGTCCGAGGCCAAGGCCACCTGCTCGGCGTACTCGTCCTAGCTGCCCATTATTTAGCCATCTCACCCAGGCAGTGGACCGTTGGAATTGTGCAATGAAGGGGCCGTGTTCTTGATTTCCCGGGATTGTGTCCCTGGTTTCCTTGGGTGAACGGGGTGTTCAGTCCGCGTCGCAAGCATTCATAGGCCCCTTCAACTTTCTGTTTTTGCAGATCTCAATTTTCTGTTTTTGCAGTATATCTTAACACCCAAAACGTAAATAAAAAAAAACCTCCCTCCCCTCCTAACAACAAATACCACCAAAAAAAAAAAAAGATAAGGCCACAGAAAAATCAAAAGTACCTCTCTTGTAAAAAAAATTCGTTCTTAAGTATAAAACCATAATGTGTCGACAGCACGACTTTCACAAGTGATTGTCAGTTTTTTTGAAGCAGAATCAGGACTATACATATTCTACTTACTAACAGATCCAGAATTAAATCTCCTCAAAATTGAGCTTCTTATCTCCATTCACAGCAATTGCTAGGATAACCACCCCCCCCCCCCCAAAAAAAAAAAATCAACGATGGGGAAATTTGAAGGTGAATTGTCGATTCAAGATAGAGCTGTCAATCTTAGGAGTTGTCGACAGATTACTAGGAGTCGTCCATTCAGATATTTGAAGGTGAAAATTCTTAATATTGAGGAAGAGAAGGAAAGAAATATGCTTTTTCTTTTCCCCTTAATTTCACTTTATCACCTTATTCAAAGTGATCGAAAGACTTACCTTTATATAGACTTGTTAAATGACGCATAAATATCTAGCATTTCAAAGAGATAAGATTCATGAGAATTTACAAAACATTAAACCAGACAGAAAAATATAAATAGTCACAATGCATTCAAAAGAAATTGACTAGCATTGAAATTGGCATCCTGGATAATTTTTATCTTCGTTTGTTTTCATTACTAAATAACTCACATCCTAAACCAAATTCTCTTCAATCATACCCAGTAGTTATAAATTCCGAAAGGCATCAATCTTGAAAGATTTAATAAAATAACTTCTACTAAATCTCTGGTCTTCATATGTGAAACTTCAATTTCTTCTCTCTCACTTGCTCTTGAATGAAGCGATATCGAGCATGGATATGCTTGCTTCATTCATGAAAAGTGAACTTTTAGCCAAAATAATCGTAAAAATATCATCAACAAAAATCTCTATTACTTTCTTTTGCTCCATATAAATTTATTTTACTAGTCTTCTCAACCATATTGCATGACAAACACATGAAGCTGCCGCTAGATATCTAGCTTCACATGTCAAAAGAGTAACTCTGGATTGTTTCTACACAAGAAAAATACAAAGTTTTTAATGCTTTTTCAATGATTAATATCTCATCAATAATCAATGTCTGAAAAGGCTCTAAGATGGAATTATTGAGTCTCATAGTAGTGTAGGCCATGAGCGACAGTCCCTTTGAAGTAGCAAGATATCCTTTTGTTTTTGTAGCTTTAAAATGAGATTACTTTGGTTTCTCCATATATCAACTTACAATTCCAACACTAGCACATGATATACGGTCTAGTACATGTCAAATATACTACATTTAATCAACATAAACATCATCATCAAACTTTTAACGTCGCACTCTATTAGTGTTTTGATAGGTGTACAGTTCTCATATTGAACTTTTCAAGGATATTTTTTGCATATCCTTTTTGGGAAATAAAAAAACCTGTCTACACTTTACTCCACTTCTACGCAATTATTGGACTTTTGTAGAACTTTCAAAAAAGGGTATACAGCAGGGCAGTTTTCTAAAAAAAAAACTCCCAAAATAGTACTTATCTCAAATAAAGCCCTAAAATTACCAATTTAATCTTAAATAAGGTCTCGAGTGTATCGGCAAACTATTTTATCGACCAACAAGTCCATGCATCTCATGTGCATCTTTCGTACATCTCAAATGCATTTTAAATGAAATGCATGTGAGACACATAGGCTCGCTAATAGGTAAAAATTTGGCTAGCCAATGAGCTTGAGATCTTATTAAGAGTAAAAGTCAGCCACTTCGATGTCTTATATGAGACGATACACATTCCAAGCCTTCTCTTGATAGAAAGGTCCCAATTTAGACTCTAATTTAACAAAACAAAACAAAAACGCGTAGATCACGACATAGCTAGGATAGACAACATAGCAAGGCATCGTGGGTCCAAAGAAGCCACAAGCCAATGCATGAGAGACTGAAAAAAGATTGTACCAAGAAATGTGCTTTTCCTTTTGTCTAGGAGAAACTGCACGAGGTAAATTGATGTCAACTTTCCATTTCATCCGGATTGTCTATTTTCAGGTCATTGTCGATTCAAACTATGAAGCATGATATCTCTCTTCTTACGAATGATTAAAGAAGTTGCGCCAACAAGAGGTCCCCATTTCCCAAGCAAAGAAGATAATACACATGATCCTTAAACTTTGGTCAAATGTATAATATGATCCATCAACTTTCAATTTATTAAATGTAACCCATAAACTTTTTATACATGTTCAAACTAGTCCCTGAACTATTCAATAGTAATCCCTTAACTTAAATTAATGGAATGACAACATTTTCATATAGTATAGATAATAGTTTGAACTTGTACCAAAAGTTCAGGGACCACATTAAATAAATTAAAAGTTCATGAACTATAATACTATATTGTGCATTATGCGAAAGTTTAAGAGTCTTGTTGAACAAATTAAAAATTTATGGATCACATTACACGTTTGATCAAATTTCAGGAACCACTGTCATTATCCCTTCTAAGTGTTCCTCTTTTTCCATTTTTTGTTTGTCATGTTGACAACTCAAAATGGATTCCGCTTTCGTATTTGGCAACAAAGCTCGTGAGGAAATCGGGAATGATGCACGTGCAGAATTGAACAGCACCCACTTTTAATAACTCTGTTTCGGCTCCGAGGCATGAGTTCTTTTTTAGATTGCCAGACAAGATCCGGTCTGGGCTTGAACCCGAGTTTCCCTTTCATCTCGGCCTTTCGAAGACCACTGGCTGTCTTGGTTGAAGGTATCCTTTCAGTTTCCAGACTTTGTTCATAAATCATAGTTCGCACAGTTTAAGCTCAGTTTGTTATGTATAGGCATGCACTCTTCCAGATATCATGGTAAAGCTTGTATCTTCTCGGTAGTCTCTGTTTTCACACATAAATGTCAAATGGAGTTTCATGTTTCTGCTTTGCTTTTGGTTTTGGGTACAATGGAACAGAACCAAAATTCTAAGATGCAGACTAATGCATATTGCAACTGTGAGTACTTCACTAGACATTTGAGTTAGTTTCCAAACTGCGAAAGCTTTCTTCAAACAATAGTGGTAAATAAAATGCATTGCCTTAGCGCAAATGAACTATAATCAAAAGAAGTGCTCTTGCAATATCATGTCATTAAAAGAATTCATTTTCTGGCTGGTCAGGGGAGAAGGATTGCCACCTTGAGGTAGTTCAATGAGTTGAGTCTCTTGAATTGCCTCTTGTCGTTGATGAAGACCATAGCAGTATATTATAATCTCAACAAGAAAGAGCTATGAAAATATCAAACTGGGCCAATGCATCTTGCCTGCGTTCAAGGTATGCATAGAACTGTTAATTCTACCGTCCTGGTGATTGGAATGCATCATTCCTGGATTTCCATAGCTTCTTGAGCTGTTTATGGGGCATGCATTGCGTGGTATCTCACTGAGCATGCTGTGAATTGTAGGAAATGATGAACATGTGAAGATGGCAAGTACTTCGAAAATACTAACAGGTCAAGTAGTCACGACTCCAGCAATCTCTTCAAGGCCGATGGAGATTCAAGAAGTAGACTTACTACATCGTGAATTTGGACATAATATAGCTAAATTCGCTAACCTCTATTCTGAAACGTGATTAGCACAATTATAACAAATAGAAATGGAAATGGTTTACTTCAGAATTAGTTCGACTTGACAAATGCTGTCCATCTCACTGCGTCATTTGATCTTCTTATACTATTTTTGCACCAATAATTAATGATTCAGATGAATGAATTATTTTTCTTTCCCAGAAATATGCATTCGTCAAGAGTGGGTCGGTAGCCATCACAGCATAGACCCTAGATTCATTGCCAAATTTAATGGTCGGTGCTATCCGTCAGTTTACGCAGTTAGTCGATGAAAAGCATTGACGCATGCAAGTATCATATCAGGAAACTTCAGGTTCAGCCAGAAGGCATTGTCATCTTCGCCCCCATCATGGCCACTGACGTGAGTTGTTTCTGCCATTCTCAGCTTTGCTGCTCTGTACTGACATTGCTTGAATTCATTGAACAGGACACGCGGTTGCAGGTGTAAGAACTTGATGACATCTTAGTACTTGTATAGTTGGCAAAAAAGCCTTAGGATATTTCCCCTTGCTGTGGAACACATCTGATTAGATAATTGTGTAGAGCCATCGGCAAGAACATTGATAGAATTCAGTCTTCATGCTTTCACAAAACCATTATTAATGATCTTGCCACATTGAAAGAATGGAAATCAAAGAAAAGGTACAAAGTATTTCTAGGATTTGATGGAAACGCTAGGAGAAATGCATCTTATTTCACAACAGATGGCTGTCAAATTACATAAATAAGCATTCTATTTTATCATGAGACACAGGATTTCAGGTGCTTGTCCAAGCCCTCATGCAACTTATCAGAAACCAACCTTCCGAAAGCATGAGATCATAGCAGTTATTGCGGTTATACCCCATTTTGCTGACAGCTACCGGAGTGGAACTCATCCTTTGGATCTACTGCAGAAGCTCGGGGAACAAAATAGGTTGCAGGCATGCGAAGGTAAGATGGCAGGCCAAATTGACAAGGCTTGTGGAGCCAACAAAAAATTTCATCTACGCTAGGGCTTTAACAGTACAGTTATTTTAACAGGATTTTAATTCCACCTGGATCATTCGTTTGATGTGGTGACAAATTTGGTGGGTTTAGTTGGTGCTGCTCTTGGAGAAAAGCTTTATTGGCTGATCGACCCAGCTGGAGACGTAGCCCTCGCAGTTAGCAAAGTTCTTGAAAATGCCGGCAGTTCCCCTCTCTCTACTTTCCTTTCTTTATCTGGGAATTTATATGCAATAGACCTTGTTCCACCAAAATATACAGCACGAAAACAAGACAACTAATTTGTCACAAAGGAAAAGCACGATTTCATCAATTCTTTGCTGAAAATTTTGTACCAACAAAGGGGATCTAGGAAGATAAAAGTCGGTATCTCCTCTCGGTGCTAATCTTTTGCTATTTGGTCTCTCGGCGTCGATTGTTGGGCAATCAGCTCCACCGAAAGCCTTGAAGAAACTGGCATATCTGGCCCTTAAACACCATCCACAAGTCAAACGTGTCTGTCGGCATATACCTTCGGCGTCCTTTACTTTGTTGAGGTGGTGAATTTTGGGTTCTTGTGCTAATGTTTTGTTGCGTCTCCTCAACCTGTTCTGCTCAAGTTTCCGAAGATTCACTGCCGAAAGATGCGCAAGGAATTGGAGAATCTTTGTAATTAAAGATGAAACAGCTCCCTGAAAGGGAAAGAGCCTTCCTTCATCTTATATTACATGTGCGAGCACAAGCCAGAGTACTCTGTGCTCAGTAGACTCCCAAACAACCAGCATTGACAACTCCCACAACGAACTGGTCTTTCATCTTCTTCTTTATTTAGAACTAGGACAAACTTCAGCATTCGGCAATACCGAGGCCAAGGACAAAAGGAACAACCGTTGTGTGCTGAATAGATTACTTCCGATCTTATTTGTTGCACAGATGTTGCTTTATGGGACTTCAACTACGTGAATTTTAAGCTGTGTCCAATATTCTACCATCCCATGACGCTCACGAAAACGGAAACATACTCGATGAGAAAAGCGTTATTGATACGAGATGCAAGAGTACTTTGTAGAGGAGGATGAAATAAGCCGTGGAAGGATCGCTGGGGGGTCAAGAACACCTGATACAGTGAACAACGCCTGCTCTTTAGGCATCCGCAGAATACTCAGTAATGTTACTTTCTTCATGGATATATATATGAAAGGTGTCGAATATACTGGGCGTGTGACTGGACTAGTGGTTCGAGGAAAAGGCTTAAATTGAGGCAAAGCCTACATGCCTGCTGTATTAGAACTGCTAATAGAACGGGCCGAATTCTCTGATGGTTGAACAGTTGATAGGCACCTCCATTGCTGGAAAAATTTTGCAAAAAGTTTTGAAACTATTATACGACTACTAATTCAGTCTTGAACTTATTTATTTTCCCAAGTCAGTCCTAAATTTCTTGGCAACTCGTCAATTCAGTTTTCAACATTTTAATTGTGACAATATAATTCCAAATATTTTAACGATTTATCAAGCTAGACCCCAAACATCTTTGTTGATGTGGCGGTTTTATTAGTGCTGACTATTTTATGTGACACAACTGGCGCTGATGTGATTTTTTTTTAAATCTTAGATTTTTTGTTAATTTATTCTTTTCATTTCTTTTTGGTCTCTTTTTACAACGCCAACGATCAATGCCACTAGCTCAGGACAGGTGACCTCCTTCAGCCACCGAGCAAGGGCTAGTGAACCCCCTGTTGACCCCGAGTGCCACAAGGGAGCCACGGCCCTCACGAGCCACGGCGGGCCAGGGTCGAGACACCCCCACCATGACCTGCAGTGGCCTGGGTGAGGGCTCGCAAGCCGTTGTCTGCAAGGGCATTGCGGCCAGCCCTCGCTCGCCGTTCGTTGCCCGGTGCTCCAAAAGGGAATGGTTGGTTTTGGCAAAATTCAAGATCAGAGGCTCCGTGAAGGAGCGGAGAAGGAAAACCAGTGTTGCCAGTGCCCTCGAAGTTTTGAGACCAAAGGGTAGACAGTTGTAAAGCCTTGAATGTATGGATGCCCGACCATATTGTTGCAGGTTACATACCAAGGATAGACTGCTAACACGGGGTGAGGGCACTGAATCAATCGACTCAAGATTGCAAAAACATCTTCGCTCATGTTCTGTTAATCACAACTCATGACATGCAAGTACATGTCGTACCAGGTTTCATTTTCATGAGAGAGATCTTCTAGCGTGGCTCGCATAGAGAATCAGTTCTCAAGAGATTTTGTGTCACTCCTCTTCCTAGACAGTAAACAAGTCCTCATTAATTGTCAACAATCGCCCCTCCGGAAGCCAAAATGGTAGAATTTTATCTAAGACAATACGCCAAGATGTTTTGTCTTGAGAAGAGAGAAACCTAGATTTATGAAGAGACAAATCTGAACCTTATGCAGAGAAGCCTGTTACGATGATCGCTTGGGAAGCTCCTGTATGTTTTCTCTCTTCATATAGGGGGAAAATCGAAAGGAGGTTAAATAACTCAACTCAAAACGAGAAAATTGTATTCGAAAATTGTGACATTCAATGGGAAATTATTGAGCACGAAAAAAAAAATACCATAAAATACTCCGACCTCTATGACCAAACACGAAGATATGGACTGAAATCTCACACCGACCACCTCACACCACCTCTGCACACTTTCTTTAATATAATGAGAACCTTATTCCATGGCTAGCTGCAAACAAATTGTACTCCTTCTTGTCGCAAGCGGCATTAATTTCCGCAGGATCAATCGAAACTTTTGTAGGAATATTTCCGTCCGCCCCTACATCGGGCCCAACATTTGGATTCGATTTGTTCGAAAGAGCCACCGGGCCGCCGAAATGGAACAGGGAAAAGTCTGAGTCCTCAGGGCACACCTTAGCTGAAGAATTCCTCTGTCCACTTTCCCCACACTGTGTTGGTTCTGCAGATCTCGGTCCTGTTTGGACAGTCTTCTCTTTGTTGACCTCATTCACGTCCTTCACACAAGCACTTTGCTTGGGAATGCGATTCTTCTCCTCCGGGTAGTGACTGTTGGCTTTGACAGCAGGCTGATAGATGGGAACTGGACCAGTATTAGGTACAGCAGTTAAGTGTGACATGGCATCATACCCCATGCAGAAGCCAGAATTTCCATCTAGACCATACCCCAACGGACCAGTGTACAAATAGCTGCTTGGATGCGGATATGGCACCAACCCATTAGCGTGAACTGCTGGCCATGGAACTAGGTTTTGAGGGTAATAACCAATGGGCGCAGGACCCTGAAACATCTGGAAGTACAAACTTTGACTGTGCATTGGGGGAAGCGTTCCTTGATGCTCAGAAGCTACACTAAGGTTCGCATTTATATCATTTGAGGTGTGGGGAGTTTTTACTGGTGTATAAGAAGCAACACTAGTTCCCATGCTTTTAAGTGGAATCCCAAAAACTGGTCGTCCATCCAGCACCTCCATTCTATCCTTAACCTCTTTAGCCTCCGCATCAACTTTACAACATTCAGAACGGCTATCACATGTTAAAGCTTCTCTTCTCTCTGAATGCAGACACACGTCCTCTGAATCTGATGTATATGAAGATTCTATGTTTCCATGGTTTGAGGATGCATTGCTGTCTACCTCACTAAGGCATGATGAGCAGTTATCGGAATTGGAAGTGGTACTTGTAACAACATCACTTGTCCCATTACTGGTACCATTCCTTGCAAGACACGACCCAACTTCCTCATCAGTAGCTTCTCTTGAGTTGTTGGCATTTGTGTTACTAGCATCAGGTTGGCTTTTGCAAACTTCATCTGCTCCACTGCCAGAATCAGTAAAACCCTTCAGATTGGAAACTTTATGATTAGTTCCCACAGAATCTCGACTATCTTCACTTGAACACAACTCAAAAGCCGACATAACATGACCAGACTCCTTCCCCTGCACGCTCAAACCAGAGGCAATTAAGGTAACATCAGAATCAGAGTTGCTCCGAGGGTACTTCTGTGGTTCCATGGGCTCCCAGACTTTCCTGGAATGGACCATATCCCTGCTGTTAATGCTGCTACTATTTACCCTGCTTTTTAGTCTTCCAACACCATGAGCATAATCCACTTGAGTATACTTACTGCTGCGATGAAAATTCTTTGGTACATCAAATGCTGATTCTGAGCTGGTCCCAAATTTTCCCTCACGAGCTACTCTAGACCCAGCAAAATGTGGAGCAACCTTACCTCGTTGACAGTTGATCTCGTTGCAGCTACACGAATGGATATCATATCTGTCATTCATCCTGTTTTTGGGAGACTGAAACTTCTCACAGTATTTGGTGCCAGAATTTCTAGAATTTGATTTCTGTGAGTTCGCTCTTGTCTGCCTAATCCATCCATTCATGCCCCTGGAGTGAAATTCAAAATTATCATTATAATATCTTGACTCGGATCGATTAGCTGCAGCACTACTTTCTGAAACAACAGTGGATCTACGTCTATCAGACCATCTGAAAAGTTGATCCTGTAATCCTTCTTTCTGAAACTTTGGTCTTCTCTGGGAAATTTTGGTTATCTCTGCCGTAAAAGAACCAGCCACATCTTTAACATCTGCAAAATCCACCTCTGAATTCTCATTAAATAAATTTTCAACACTACTGGAGAATGTTTCATCTTCTGTATCCAAAGATGCAGACTTGGAAGCAACAACATCACCAGTGTGACAAATTGAATCGCCACAGCTAGCGGTCTCGTTTGGCTCCTGAGCAACACCTGGTCTTGGTTCCTCCTTCAGGTCATACGAAGCAGGAGGAATATCATCCAACATGTCTTTTTTCTCTCTATCTCCTTCTTTTCCTTTCAACCTCTCTTTTCTTCTAAGCTTTTTTTCTCTTTCTTTTGTTCTTTTCCTCTCCTTGCGCTCCTCTTCTTCACGCTTCTCCTTCTCTTCTTCTTCCAGAAGTTTCATCTGCATAATTATTTTGAGCTGTGTTCATGGTACTTCACAGAGAAAAAACAAACTCAATGCAAAGGTGTTTTCTAGAAAGGTCCAGACCTGCTTTTCAAATGTGATAATTTCTTTGCAAGCAATATGCACACGTTCTTCCAGCAACTTCAACGCAAGACAGACGAAAATGCTGTGTGCATTTTGCCGTGCTGTCCCCTCTCTAAAAGCCTTCTCAACCTGAAAAGCATATCACGAGAAGTCCGATGAGATCCTGATTTCAAACTGAACCAAAACAAGGTTTCACCTCAATTGACCAAAATAACTTGAGTATATTCATCTTTGATAGATCTATTGTATATGGTGGGACATTCCCCAATGATCCATAATTCAAGAGTCTAAATTACACTTCAACACCTCAAAACCATCAATTTGATGAAAAACTTTCATTGTCCTGTCATATGCATCTTATTGACATCTCCACCCAGTCTACATGATTCATACTTCTCTACTTGAGAAATGGCATCAACATAATCATGAAAGTACTTATCTTCTGTCTATTTGGAAACAACAATCTCCATAGCTATGTAAAAGTAAATAAAATGGCTCTGCGAGTAACACAGCACAAACTATTAATTATGGAACTTTATGCCCAAACATGAGAGATACCATCGAGTTAGAATTCTTCACTGTGAACATACAACTAAGCTAATTCGAATCTTCTCTCTATGACCAACATTACCACTGAGCAGTCAACGACAATCAAGGGAACATTATTAGATGCCTATAAGCAAGACGCAGTAGAATTCGGAATGAATGTGTTTGTACTTAGAAGTGATTGCTATGTAAGTAAGACAGCAATGTGAAAAAAGTTAACATGCCTGCTCCTTGAATATAACAATTGCGGCATCCAACAGAAACTCTCGAGCAAGTTCAGGACTCTTTGCATGCTTTTGAGGACGTGCACAATCTCCATCAAGCTCATTCCTATCCTTGTCCATGGAATCATCATCCTGAAAGCATTGATACAGTTGAGTCAAGCTCCAGAGCCATGCCTATCCTATATTTGAACATAAGCTTTATGGCTCAGAACTTCAACTACCTCTTCTTCCTCAGCCTCTTCAGCATGTTCAAAAAACCTTCTAATGCTCTCCCCTCTTGTAATTGTCACAAAACCATTGCCAACTATAAGCCTGCTATGCACACATTGTTGACCATTTAAAGCATGAGCTTTAACAGATATTTCAGTAGATCGACCGTCATGTTTCCAAGCCCTCAGAGTGATAAAGCAAGCATTTAATCCACCAAGATCAAGGCCAGTGACTTGCACACTGTCACTCAGGCCAACATTTTCAAATTCCAGAATGTCAGACTTCCCTTCTCCTGTTCCAATTGCCCATTCAAAATGATGATATAATCCCACAGAGTCCAAAAATGTTTGGTGCCAATCAGCATGAACGGTGTCATCAGATACCTGAGAGAAACAGCCAAAGCATAATTGTCATGCTAATTACACTAATCGAAAGTCTCATGAGAGATCCAGCTTCTTTACTTTTCGATTAAATAGAACATTATTGGAGCTATTCGTCTCTTTTTTATGATTCACCACAATCCAGATAAGGAAACTAGAAGCCATTATTGAAATAAAACACAGAAGAGGATAGGAGTTCACAAACCTCATATTGGAAGGCTGTATCTGCAGCGCAGAAACATCTAGTACATCGAGGTTCTTTACGCATCCGCTTCAGCTCCTTTAGCTCCTTGAACTCACGAATGACGTTCCTTCTGCAATCTCTGCAAAACCTCTTGCTGTCAAACCTGTACATCCATTCCAAGCTTCAACATTACACAACTTTAAGAACTATACATCTCCAGTAAATGTAAATCACAGGAAAAAACCTACATAAAATAATTCAAATAGAAAAGATTTAATCAAGTTCCTACTATTCACAATACTCTCATGGTAAGTTATCTTCCTCATGAAAGAACTGCCTTTGTGTCATTATCAGATGATTAAGCAGTATAGCCATTTCTCTAGATCAAGCACATAGGTCTACAATTACACTTTTTCAATTACCAATCCTTAGATAAATTATCTAAATTTTTGCACGGAAATGGAGAGGGAAGAAATGTTTACATCTTTCCTAATACATGAAGCAGGAACGAGACAAAGATCAAGACCATGATTCAAGAATCAAGAAAGAGAAAATTCAGTGAGATAATTTGGGATACAGCCAGGCAATTCCAGATATAGGCAATGACAAGAAAATTCTGTTCGTACAGTGGAAAGTACTGGCCACATAATGGAACAGCTAATGAAAGAACAAAGACATGGGAAACTCATAGGATATCCACACCATTACAGCATGTATCACAAATCCACAAATCTCCCATATTTATTTCTCAAAAGAGTTTGAGAGTCTGTGGATTCAAAACACAGATCACTAACTCCTCTCACAACGGCCCCCACCTAAAAACATCTCTGCGGCTCAAGCAGTCAGGCCATCTCACCCACAGTGCACCTAATGCTTCCCCATTTCAGACTCACCCTTTGGATAGCACATGAAGTTTCGTTTCGAGCATCAGAATTCACTTAGCATGACATTGAGATCTTTAGGAAAGAAAGATGGAACTTAAGGTTGTGACCTTACAGCTACTCCAACAAATTGACATCCTTGCTTTAGCCTTTAAACAGATAAAATGAATTTTCAGGCTTTCTTCCTATTGCTTCTGAGAATTTTTCATAGAACCATTGTGTCCAGTTGAATAACCAGATGTTATTAAAAGACTGCAACATGGAAGGAGTGTACATGCTATTCTACTTTCTGGGAACTCTGTCAAGCAGATCAGTTATCGCAATTATAACAGCACAGGTACTTGAAAAAAGCCTTCACAATGAAGCATGTTAAAGGAAGATATGTTAACTATTTTGCACATAGCACAAGGTGCTCGGTATTTCAGTTTAGTCAGAAAATGCAGTGGTTGGACTAGAATAGGTAACCAAGGCAAGACCTCATGAGGTTTGAAACAAGGCAATTAAATAGAGTGATTTCTGTTTGGCAGATATTTAACTTGGTCTTTGCAAGGAAAACAATATTTCAGATCAAAAGGTGAGCAGAAAAAACACCATCATTGATGAGTGAGCAATCTGCAAGTAGGTCCACCGGACCTCTCACCAAAATGTCACCAAAACTATTTAGCAATGGCTTACAACTATATGGTTCTATGTGTTTTAAATGTCGTCAATTAGGTTGCTCATTCTAGTAGAAGTTGAAGCATTTGACGGTATAGCTTAAATTAAGTGAGCAAATTTGATGCATTTTGCTGTTTAATAACTCAAAATAGAATTTGACCCACAAAAAACTCAAAATAAACTGACAAGTCGATAAGACTATCATGCAATATGCTAGCTTCTGGACTTGATAGCTTTCAACACTGCCACAATGAGATAGATAATCCACAGGGAAGTATCTTTCCCTAGACCATCGTCAGACGCAAGCATTCCTAGGTCCCTTCACTGGATGCACTGTCAGATCTTGGTTGTCTGTTTTCACAATATATCTTAAGCCCCCAACCCCACCCTCTCATCCACATTTCCACCCCCTCCCCCCCCCCCCCAAAAAAAAAAACACAATAAAAAAAGTAATAAAGGATGAGGCCACGGAAAAATCAAAGCACCTTTCTTGTCAAAAAAGTGCGTTCTTAAAAATAAAACACTCATGTGTTGACAGCGCAACTTCGACTTGTAACTGTCAGTTTAATAAGGACTAAATTTATTCTAATTAGTAGAAGAACTGGATCTTCTCAAAATTGAGCTTCTTGTCTCCATTGATAGGTATTGCCAGGACAACCACCTTCTTCGTCAGCATAATGACGTCGCAGCTCCTATCCAGACCCCTCATCAACAACCATAGTTCTCCTTTTAAAACCCACTCATTTTAACTAGGTGTTCGTATATAAAGGAAGAACCACACACCTGTACATGAGCCTCTCAATAAAATCCTCTTCCTTCATCCTTAAGAGAGACTGCCTTGTCTCTTCACCCAAAGCCGACCAGAAGTCCACCAGTGTATCACAAGAAAGTCGGGCTGTATGTAATGCACATGTTTCTCTCATCCCATGTCCTCGGCCATAATTTGTTGTATTTTGGCTTATCCAACCCCTACCTCCTCCACCACATGCATCAGGATAAAGTAATTCGCGTTCCCGTTCTCTTGCACGTGCACTGTCAAATACCTGATTAAAGCAAGCTATCAGCAAGTGATAACAGGAAATTGATGATATGGTCACACAGTATTGCACTTACAATTTGGAGCCCCTTCAAAGATTTTGAAAACAAATAGCCATCTAGAATGGTCAACGACCCATCACGCGTTGTGGTTAGACCACCCCAAGGATGCACAGAAGGATCTTGAATCTCTTCCTGACACCTACTAGTCACATTCAATCCACCCTCATCCTGAGTTTTCGAAGAGGCTGCACTATTATCAGTAAGGTGCCCAACTGCTCCCTCCTGCTGGAAAGACTTCCCATACATGACAATTTGTAGGAACCCTTCAAGTAGCAAGCCATTGCAACGAGAGCAGTACATGTTCTTACGAGCCTGCTCAAAAAGTGTCTGCTTATCAATCCTCAGGAGCTTTTGTCGTGCCTGTGGGGACAGCTCATTCCAGAACTACAAGAAAAATTTCAAGTCTCCCTCTTAGTAATAAGTCAATACATACGTTAAAAGAAACGCATCTGGCAAAAGCCAAACATAAAAGGCGAACCATTATTAGAATACAAGCTACATAGTGATTTAAATTTCTTGGCAAACAATTTGATAGGCACACAAGAAAGAAAAGTGCATACAAAGTTGACACCTAGAAGTCTCATTCTTACAAACTATTCTGACTCTTTTTAGTTTCTTCTACATGTTGATTGCAATTTAGACAGTATCATAGCCATAGTTTTAAGGTGATCCTCTTTCATTCCTTTTTCACTAAGGACCCTGAACTGAACAAAAGAGTCGGCACGGGCAGAAACTTTGCACGACCGTCCTCATAGTCACATTGGCAACGTTGAGAAGCTCTAAGACTGTGCAACCTGGAGCCAATAAATGATACTACCACAATGGACACCGGCTTACGAATTAAGATTGCATACCAATTATACATTCCTATAATGCTCATACTAAATTCTTACTACATCGTGTACACACCCGATGACCATTTAATTCCCAGAAGTATGCCCAATAGAGTGTGCATTCAAAGAGGACCCGATATCCCAATCAACAGAATACCTATTGAAGCTAAAAGAAGAGAGTCCTAATGGGGAGCAAAACAAGCTCCCAATAGGATTAGCGCGCAAGGACTCAATCCACATTCATTCGAGTGACAACAATTCACACGGATCAACGCAATCGATCGAATCCAAACCCAATCCAACAAATTGACCATCTCGCGGACCACGGAAATCCCATGAGCCCTCTACCTTCTGGAGCTGACTGTAGCTCACATCATCGTGCTGCTTGGACCAGAACCCTTTGGCCGCCATCCCCGTCGACGCCGTGCACGAGGACGGCACCGGCGAAGCATTACTGGATGGGTCATTCCTCTCGGCTAATCCAGGCATCGTCCCTCCTCCTCAATTCGATATCCTGAGTCCAGATAACAATCCGTCCATCCCCCACGCGCGCCGCAGGCCGAGATTTGCCTCACGCGAATCTAATCTAACCCCCGGCGACTCCGATTCGAATTGCTCGATCGCAATCTATCGCAGTCCGACATAAAAACAATAAAAAAAGGGGAAAAAAAACAAAATCGAAATCCAATATCCAATCTCAATCTCGTCGGTCGAGGCTATCGCCGAGAAGCGACCGCCGGCGGGATTGCAGATCGGCGGAGCGGGCGGGAACCGATCGGGTCGGGTCCCGGCGAGACTGGGGAGGAACTTGCGTTGTGGGGGGGTTGGAGAGAGCTCGAAGAGGGAGATCAGAGCTCGGTGGAATGCAGGGTTTTGGTTCGACGATGAGATTTGGCCCTCCGCTTATATAATGCAAAGGAGAGGATGTCTAGAGAGAGAATCTAGAGAGAGAGAGAGAGAGAGGTCTTAGGTAACAGAAATGATGGGCGAATTGAGGCCACGGTAAAAAAGGGAGGGAGAGACCCGCTCGTGCGAGGAAAATTGCACAACCATTGAAAGAACAACCATTAGTACAAAGGTTGTGGCACATTGTGTTGCCATGGTGTGCTCTTTGAACTTGGCATTTGAGTCTTGTGGGAGGAATTTAGTGTTATGGAGGGCAATTGTTGTTGTTGTTTCTTTTTCTTGGATCGGAATCGGCCCCGATCGGCTCTTTCTTTATTTCGCTCGTCTTTCTATGGGGAGGGATCATCTGTACGGAAAGAACTGATATCAGATGCAGAGGCTCCGGCCTCGCCTAGATTGGACAGATCAGATTTGAAGGGTTCAAGTCGGCCAAGTCTGTTGTGAGGATCACGATGATCGAAAAAGAGAAGGGAGAATCCAATACGATGAGATCCGTTGGAATTGCATTTATGAGTTGCAGTCTTTGGCACGACGGAATTGTCTTGCTGGCTTACGATTGCGATTAATAAGAAAACCCGATATGACAAGGAAGAAATTCTCGCGCCTGTTCGTTTTAATTGCATTTATGAATTACGAAATCTGGCACGGCAAAAAGTAACTCGTTAGCTTGCGAAGCAATGAAAATCCGATACGACCGGAAAATGTCAACAGGTTCATTTTAATTACATTTATGGATTGCGAAAGTAATTTGGTAGCTAATGACTTTTAGCATGAAAAAAAAAATAGGTTGTTAGCTTATGAAAAATGAATTGTAAATCGTACGAAAAGACTCGATTCTAATGATGTATCGCAACGCATGAAATTATTTACTATTTGTTACTGTTAGATAGTATCTCAAGTCAATTTTGTCGTTAGCTTTGATGATAGATTTATTTCCATACTAGGATTTGGAGGATAAGGAGGAATGACTTTATGGCAATCAGATCCTAAGTTAACTAAACGTGTCTAAATTGAATTTGAGATCTCGAAATATTTAGAGACTAAAATCCAATTAAAATTGCCACTATTAAATGCTAATGACCCCCGTCGTATCAGATAATACAAAAACAAGATAGCGGTCTATAGCTGCTATTTGTATTGGCAAAACTTCCCGTCATATTTTGAAGCGGACAAATCGTTTAATAAATTCATATGTTATCTTATATCAAGTAATATCGATATTATAATTTTGAGCACTAATATATTTTCAGGAAGACGAAATGAATGGCAATAGGAAAGTCAAAAAGGCTTGGATGGACTCACGAGAAGCTAATAGAAGTAGATCACTAAATCAGATGTGGGGGGATATTCTTCGTGTAATTTAATCAATTTCAATAAAAAGTCTTAAATATTTTTTTTGCTTAATTTGTTGGTCAAGACCAAAAGCAACTCACTTAATTTGTACGCTGACAGATAGTAGTTCAATGCGTAACCAAGCATGTGTATACTCTCTCGTACTAATGGCCACAACTAGGCTTAATTCCATTATTAATCTAAGGAGTCCTTGCAAAGTAGCAAGTAATGCTTCCACTAGACGATAAATCGCAATTTCAAAAATGTTTTGCGTTTACACTTATACAGATTACCATAAGAACCAAAACCCTTCAATACAGAGAGTCACGAACAAACAATATCACAATTGCACAACAGAGAGGGAACTTGATAATAATAGAGTGTAAGCTTTCTCGATTTCTATCTATCCCTTTTTATAGGGGTGTCAATGGGCCGGGTCGAATTCTATGATACCCGACTCGAAACACTAAAGAAAATGTAACCCATACATTCGAGTCGGGCCCGTGTCTGCATGTGTGTCTTTTTAATGGAAATTAAGATATACGAGCATATTATCTTCGCGTCAATCTGAAACACGACTCGACCCTCACCTGAATATAATGCGATTTTCGAGTCGGGTACTCACTTAAACGTTTTGGGATAATATAATGATTCGGGTCGGGCCGGGGTACGTCGTTTGGTTTTGACACCCCCCTTACTTTTTAGCGTGCTTTGATTTTCTTTTATAGACGTTCCAGCTTCAATCTATCCGTTGGGGAGCCATTGAGGCGATAAGGAGCCATCAGAGTTTGATATGAGCAATCACTAGAGTCAATGCTGCCCGTTCAATATGTCTCCCGAGCAAAAGAAAGGTTTCCCAAAATGGAGCTTGCCACCATTGTCAATCAACTGTTTCTCTGACTATTTAATAAACTGGCAAAAGCTGCTCTAACTCTACTCCAACATAGCCTTGTCCACAACCATCTTCACTTTGTTCAATGACTAATAATAGCCTCGTGCAACATAGCCCGTCGGATCCGACGGGCTGTTCAAGCTATCTAGGCAGAATTGACTTCTAATCTTCCATTCAATGGTCTTATTAAGGATGTTTGTGATTATGGATCCATTCAAATATCGACCTTACCATGATTTCTCCAAGTACTTTAAGGGTATATACCTCCTTTTATCAAATCCGTTCTTTACATGTCAAGGTGCTTCCAATGCGTAGACGTCTTTTTCATGATTTGCCTAGGACGTAATTGGTAGACATAAAGTGTTTCCAATAGCATTATCGGCAGATTGCGAAAAACATCTGCAACCATCAAATAGAATCGAAGAAGAATAGTATGGTGATCATGAAAATGTAATTGAATGTTGTCTTCTTCTTTTTTTCGAAATGCAGCTGAATCTCTTAACGGCATTTTCTCTAGTTCTCCTGCACTTTGGTGTCCAATCAGCCTAATTATCACATCTTTTAAAGGTTGAGGGGTGGTGACTCTCATCTCTTGAACTTCAAAAGCCCAAGTTGTCCCTAAAAAGCTTTCTTGAACCCTGTTGTCCATCATAGCAGCACTCATGCATGCCCAAGGGAACCCGAACGCAGGAAGGGGAGGGCGCTATAGGATGCTGACACTGAGTAGTAAGACTTATGTCGATTTGACACTGGAGCCATCTACCTTTATTGAGTGCATTTAGATTTTGAAATTTTCAACGTCCTCTGCATTAGCTCCTTGTTAGTCGAAAGTGAAAATAATATTAACGATATCTGAATTTTCTCCTCTAGACGGTCACCAACAACCAACCGCCGGCCATCGCATACTTGACTAGAGACTCAAGCTAGTAAGGTTGAGGCTGGGGGGGGGGGGGGGGGCGAGGTCGACCCCCACTGAACTTGCCTAGCCACGGCAAAGTCGAGCTTGGTTTGGGGCTGGCAAGGCAAGCCTAAGGTCAATGAGGTTGACCTCACTGGCTTAAGTCCTAGCCGGTCGCTAGCCATCACCAAGATACAGTGAGTGGTTAAAGAAAGGAAAAAAAAAAAACTTGTTCCAAGAAATCATTGTCGAGAATAAGAAGAAGAAGAAAAATTTACTCTTAATTTATGTTCCAAATATATTCCTTAGATACTTTTCAATTTCGGCAAATAAGAAATTTAATTAACATATAGAAATGGATTTATATTTTTTTTTCTATTTCTGAGAACAAAAGAGTAAAGAAAAAAATAGAAATGTTATTAAAGGCAGTCTACAAAGTTGGTGTGGGTGGGTCGACACTTAACACAAAATTAATCCTTTTATATGACATGACACCTATTTGGCATACACAAGTGTAATTTGTGCAAAAAGTAAAAGAAAAGGCAACAACGGATGTCATATAGACTTTCGGACCAGGAAGTATTGAGGTGATTGACTAGTCATAATTTTAGGACCTAAAACGTAGTGAAAGTTTGAAGATTCAAATCCCGAAATGACATAAATTTCAGAACTCTTGTTGTAATTTGTCCCTTGAAAAAAGAAAGATCAAAAGGCGTAACGAGGCAGTACTCGAGATAAGCCATATAAAAAAATTTAAGTTCGTCTAAATCATTCACCCATATATCAAATTATCACATTTTTTAACATTGATTACCACATCTTAATGATACAAGAGAACGTGTAATATTCTGTGATCAATTAGTACATGTGTACACTACGAGCCATAGGATTTCCAAAGCATCTATAATACTGATAACATGTGAAAACCATGGAGATTTGCCTCCCTGAATTAATGCCATTAAGATCCTAATCTCACTTAATCTGCTGACTTGGGCTTGTTTCTATTGTGTTTATTGCTGAGTCGGGTATTCAAAAATCTTACTTGGCTAATGGTATCTAATTTTCAGATACCATTCATGAATTTGGTGGCTATGTTTCCTTCTGGATTTCTTAATTGCCTCCATCAAAAGAAGATGAAAAGTCTTATCTGGGATTTTCACGTCTAATCATGGATTGGGGAGTACATTCTTTGTGGCTTGGAGAGATGAACAGAGTCCACGTCCTGTCCCTCTTGGCATCATCTACAAAGAATCCACGTAAGCTTTCTTGATTGATTTTCCTTCTTCCTTTCTTTTTTTACCTATATGTATTTGTGGGGGCCTTGGAATTTCTGTCTTTTTTGTGCCGATCTAATGCCAATGCATTGTCAGAATATTATAAAATTATCATGTTTTTAAATTTTGTGATGGGTTCCTTTTCTCTGACTTTATGTTTTAATTTCTTTCCATCATCGTGGTATATTCCTTTGTTTCACGGAAAATCATGAAGTTTGTAAATTATCTTTCGTAAATTAATTAGTTATATCGATTAGAAAAATCATTCAATTGAAAATATTCTTACCATCGATAAAAATTTATATTAACTATTTCCATTGGTTATAAAAGCAATCTTCATTCATTTGTTTTTCTAAGCAACATAAGAGATATGTTTTTTTTTCAGAAAACAATTTTCAAATCTTGAAATTTTCATGAAATAGACGTATCGTAATAATGATAACTACAAAATAAACCTGGCGCGATAAAGTACCCATTTTTCATCTAAATTGTAACAACCAATGGCATATATCGAATTATATTATAAAAGTTTACTCGCAAAAATATGCGATAAATCGTTATCTAAAATATTGTGTGCAATGAGTGGGTGCATGATTAGTTAATGAGAAATTAATACGAAAATTTGGCCAGATCTTTTTTTATCAAATAAAGAATGAAAGAGGGGTCGTATTTAAAATGTTCAGTTTTTATTATTCTCAGATGTTGTCAGACAATAAAGCTTTTGGAGATGAGTTATTACGTCGTCGATCGCCAGCGGAATTCCATCATCAGGGCACCAGATAAAACAAACATCAATTGCTCATATAAAAATACTGAATTGACTCAAAAAAGTACAATTAGAATAGACTCGACGAAGGAAAAAGTAACGAATTATCGAATGACGCAAATTGTGAAATGATAGATCTTTATCCATAACTTTTTCCACACAAAAAAAAATTTCTAAATCCATTTTTCGTTAAAATAAATCATTTCAAATGTTCATTATACTGGTTTTGTAGAGAGAGAAAAAATAGGTATCGCATATATTTAGGCAATTTAACTTATTTAATTTACGGTGTGAACAACCATAAACATGAATTATCTAAATACCACTACTCGTCACCAATATCCGTATATTAGGCATATAGTACGGGTAGGCTCGCAATATAGGAAAACCGAAGTTAGTAATTGTAATGCACATATCGACGCGGTCGAGAATGAAAAAGTTATATATGGGATAATTGTTTCAAAATGATCATGTCAAACAAGAAAATCTATTATAATTTCTGAAAAAGAAAATCATTTTTTGCAAATCGATCATAAATGTTTTGTTCATAACATTTTCGGAAACTGTATCAGCACAAGTCAAAAAAGTTGGTATAGCACCTCAATATTGAATGTGTTTGTACTTTTGTCTTTTTGGTCATGTGTTTAGGTTTAGCAACTAAATTTGACTTCTTTTTAATTCTTATAAACATAGAAATATTTGCGTCCACCTCAAATAATCTATGTGAAACTTCTTCGTAGTATTTAAAAGTTGGACATGTGAAATACTTCTTTTTTTTTTTTACTAGAATGTCAAAATATACGTTAACTTATATAAATAACCATAATTTAGCACAATAATCTTTCGATTTTTCTTTTCTTTTGTTCTTGTTGTTGACTATGCAAAAACAATCGTACTGCACATAGGGTAGGACGGTTTGAGAATTACTAGCTAGGGGTCGTGGTCCAAGCTGATTGACATCAATCATCGGACTTCAAGCCGCTCGGTAAGCCCATAAATTGGGCCAATTTTCTCTTATGAACAATGCTCACATAAAACAACACGGTGAATCATATCATTACCAACGATAATACCATTACCAATTTGGCTCGTTCTCTTAAGTGAAACATTCAATCATTTGAATACAACAATTGGTTTTGGCTTGTCGTGACTATAATCCTAAGGCATTAGCTCATGACCAATTTGCACACAAGTGATCAACCCCACATTCAAAGCTCCTCTAAAATAATAATTATCACATCTTTAAATTCCTAACACAAGCACTCCAACGCTTCACCTCAATGTATCGAAACACCACTTTTAGCCCCCACGGGTTTGGAGAAATTGGACCTCAAAACCTAATATTCAATCCGGCTCATGCCCTCGCGTTGAAATAAGTCAAAGTCCATTATACCAATAGAACTGTTTCGGTTAAAATCAAAGACTAAATTCATCCTTATCTATCTTTCGTTTCCTGTCATGCGGTTCGAATTGTTGTTAAGTGTAAGTAAAGTTGCACATCCTTTATTTTCTCCTAGATTTTCTCTCCATTTTTTACATACGAAATGATATATACTACGAAATCGTCGAACCGCCTTAGTAATAACTAAATTACTCTAAACCATAATTAACATCCGATTAGGAAAGCGGAATTAATTCCGCAATAAGGTAATTTCCTAGATGGAAGTAAATAAGAAGACGAAATAATGAGCAATGGTGGCGGCATCTCGGCTTCACTAGACAAAGGAAAATTTGATGACTCCTCATGTGGCGGCGCCTCTTTTTGTCGTATACTCAGTATAGAAGGGAGCAAGGTCAATCAGAGGAAGCCACGTACTCCATAGAAAATACAATATTGAAAAAGTAATAAAAATTTGAAATAATCAAACAACGATTTCTGACCAGCAGGTCTGTGCCACGTGGTCCCCTGCTGTTGTCCTCTATTAGTTTGTTCGAGGGAACAGGTTTCGTTTGCGTCTGAAGATTCCATATTTAATGCCCCGAAATGATCTCTCGCTGATCTCTCGCGACTCGCGAGTTACAAACTTACAAGCAAGGCAATATAAAAAAGGCAATTGAGATATAAAACCTTCGAAAAGTATAATTTATTTTTAAAATTTGTCACTAAGCGTAACTCAATTTTTAAATTGTCAAAAAATAACGATCAAATCTTAAGACTAATCAGATGGGTCCGATCAAATCATCTATTTTATTGCACCTTTTGAAAATTTGAAAATTCTATTGTGTTTTAATAAGAAATTTTAAAACTCGCTTACGCTTTATATATAGACTTCATATATATCTCGGCAACATAACTTATTTAAATCATTGCATCAAAAATCTGAAACATAATAATGATAATAATAAAGTGATAGGACATAATACCAATATAAATTGAACTTTTTTTTTCAAAATGGTCACCTCGAACAAGAAAATCTCACCCACCCATGGACAACCGCCTTGATATTTGTTCTCACTTGCAACACTGCAGTCGTGAATTCAAATCCTCGCGTTGCTATCATGATTTAAGTGGGGGTCATATGACTATGGGATGCCGGACCAATCTTCCCCGAGATTTACGTCTAAATAGCGGCTTGCGGCAAGGCCTAACGGTTCTACCAAGCACTAGAGGGTTGTGTGACTTCTCGAAGGGGAAGTTTCGGTGGTTTTTCGGTCATAAAAAAAAAATCTTCTGTAAAAGAAAATTCATCTTTTGCAGCACAAGTCAAGATTTTCATAGAGTGCCTCAATAATTAGGATGCTTGACTATATCTAAGTGGGCAGCGATGCGAAAGCCCAAGACTTTCGAGGTGTATGCCTGTTTGGGTGATTTGTACTTTTTATCTTTTTGGCCATGTTTTTAGGTGGAGCATATAAATTTGAAATTTTTGATGAACTTATTAACTCTTTGTAAACATAGAAATATTAGCGTCTAACCCAAATAGAATATATGTGAGATTTCTTAATAGTATTTTCAAGTTGGAAATGTGAAGTACTTTTTGTTTTGACTAGAATATCAAAATATGTGTGAAGTTGTATAAATTGCCGTATTCGGTACGGTAAGGTTTAGATTTTCTTTTTTTTTTCTCTGTTGTTATTGTTGTTGACTGTCGAAAAGCATTTGTTCTATATATAGGATCAGAAAGTTTGATGCATAGAAGCCAAGTGCCGCGATCCGGGCCAATTGACATCAATTATAGGATCTCACCTTGCCAGGTTATCCCATAAATTGGGCCAACTTTCTCTTCTAAGGGTTGTTAGCAAGAACAGTATGACAAATTATATCATCATCAATGACCACACCACATCCCATCTCAAGTATCAGATCCCTCAAGACATACAAAACATTTGAATGCAACAGGTTTCAGCTTGCCATGGCTAGAATTAGGAGACATTAGCTCATAATCAATTTGCACCTCGAATGGTCAACCCCGCATTTAAAAGATCCCCTATAGAATAATGATCATCTCTTCCCTAGATTCCTAATACAAGCAATCTAATGCCACTCCATGACCCCATCGCGTCACCTTTTGGCATCTTGTGCCTCTACCTTAGATGCAATGAAGCCCCAGTTTCAGCGTACTTGGATGTAAAGAACTTGGACTATGACACTAGGCCCCCAATCCGGCTCATACTCTCGCGTCGACTAAGTCTGAGCCAGCCATATTAGTAAAACATTTTGGTATAAATTGAAGATCGCATCGATCCTTACTCATTTGTTGTTTTGATCGCGGCAATCCGATTCGATGCTAAACCCTCTTATAATTCTCATCATTTTTCCTGAATTTATCTTACTACTTCTCTAAGTTCTACACATAATAAAAAAAAATAATGTATTAAGACAACCGTGCTGAACCGCTTAAATCATGACACTGCCAAGAAAATCGGATGGCAGCTGTTATGGAAACGCCAATTAAGTAATTCTCAAATTACTATAAGCCATAACTGATATTCCACGTAGGAAATGGAATTATTACCACAATAACGTATTTTCTTAGGTGGAACTAAATGAGCAAGACGAAATAATGAGTAAATAGTGGCGACATTTTGGCATCATTAGGAAAAGACAAATTTGAGGCTGCTCTTTCGTGTATAGAATAGAGCAAGGTCAAGCAGAGGGGGCCACGTACTCCACACGTTATTCAAAATTAAAAAGAAATAAAATTAAAAAAATAAAATAATGTTTTTGACCAACAGATCTCTGCCACATGGTCGGATGCAGTTGTCCTCTATTAGCTGTCGGGGCAAATCAGCTTGATTTGGATCTTAAGATTTCATATTTAATGCCCCCCCGTAATGATCTCTTGCAAATTAAAAAGAAAAAATAAAAATTACAAGGCTAAACACGAGAACCAATGACGTCTCGTGTGTCGCGAAACCCGCTAACACTCGCTTAGGCACAATGTGTTCAAGATAGATTCGGACATCTTTCGTGAATTAAGCGTGTCGCGTAAGATAACTCGTAATGTGCCATGTCTGGGTTAGAATTAGACGCGACGCGACGCGACAAGATTACGACAATGAAGCCAACGAGACTAAATAGAATTCGAGCCAAAATCCCATTGGATGGCTTGAGTTTGAGATTGTTTGTACGTCATGTCTCGAGTTCCATTTGGCTTTATAATGTTATTGCCACATGCTTCTACAACAACACATGTATTCAGTGGTTGCAGAGTCCGTGACTTTCATCATAGCTCGAGAGCATACCATTTCACGGTCATTTCACTGAACTATAGGTTTCACTGACTGTGATCGATGCAAGATACGTGTTTTTCTCGATGACTTAATCGGAGATTACGCGCGACTTCGACTAGAACTTGGAGACTGCCCATGAGAACGTCTGGAGAAGCTAATGCTGTTAACTTAGTAAGGGGAAGAAGAAGGAAAGAGATCGCAGCCGATCAACATGGCAAAACTCGGTGCCAGTTCACCCGGACATTGCTGCTGCTCACGCGTGAACCAACATACAGTGCCCATAGTTCTCGAGACGATTGTAGCGTTTTCTTGAGCATCTCGGGGTAAATGATTTAACTTCACATTACAGTTACAAAGAAGTGGAGAAAAGAGTTGCAAATAAGCAATCCGGGGAAGGTACCACCTCTTTTTTGAGAAACTGTGTGGGATATAACTATAGTTGAGAGTCTGGACCTGCAGGTTTTGAGTTTAGGAGTGGTTGAAGAGCCTTCACGACGATCGTCATGTTCGGTCGGAAGTCCGCCTCATACTGGACACATAGCGCTGCAACTGCTGCTAGCTGCAAGAGTCAGGTAAACAGCTCCAGATTTTAGAAAGACATTGCTAATGCTAGATGTGAATTCAAGGCATGTCCACCCCATCAGAATGTCAGGTTGGTTCATTTTTACACGTAATTCACATTCGATGTTGCTGCTCAGATTAACGAAATCGCTTCACGTGCTCATGATCGAGTCTTTGGTCAATCAAACTAGAACTGTTAAAGCTAATCTTACTTTTGCCTCGAATGACATTCTTTTGGAGTTGGCACACACTATAATTCCAAACAGGCTCATAAAAGCACCCCAATACTTCTCCATATTCACAAACAAGGACTAGAAGAACAAGGGAAAGAACCTTGGCAATCGCCTTGGGCGGGTAGTCATTGTTTAGTTTCGGATCAACACACTGTTTCACTTTGTCTTCACTCAATCTCGGAGTTGCCTGCAATATCAAGAATCTCAATCAGTCAAGTAATCAGGGATCTAGGAGCATTTCCAAGCTTGAACAATGGAAGGAGACAGCAGACCCAAGTGACGAGACTCTGCTGTCCTTTGGGCATCGTGTGATCCACGGGCTTCCTCCCTGTCAAGAGCTCTAGAAGGACCACCCCGAAACTGTAGACGTCACTTTTCTGGGTAATCTGCCCTGTCATGGCATACCTGAAATTCAAAGCAAAGACGTCACCATGGAGAAAATGAAAATTGCAGAGAGGAGATCAGTGCTTCACTTCTAGACCCGTTGCTAAATTAGTCCTCGTCACGTGGGAAGTCGAAATTCACATCATTTTCCAGACAATTTTGACTTTGGCATATGCCTAGGGACCCCAGACGTTATGGTATTCTAGCAGCTCCTAAAACATTCAAACTTATCATCATTTCTGTACTTCGAGGCCACCATGAGGAAATAGATGCGGTCTAATATCTATAAGGTTATCATCTCTTTTATGTGATGAACGAAAAGCTTAGAGCTGTTTTTCCGTCATCTTCATCTTCAAGTCGTTTTCAAGCAGATACGTACAGTGCACTATCTCGATGTACTTAACAGAGAAACATTAACTAGTAATATTGCTATTTCTTCCGATTCTAAATGAAATTGAGTGGTAACAGCAATTGGCAATCTTATGAGTTAAATCTATCTAAGGATGAACTCTTTCGACCCACCGTATCATTGCTTTTTCCTTTCACTATTTCAAAAGCATGGGTCATTCAAGCAAAAAGATGTCTCCTCCTCTTTCGTTCCAATCTATCGACAACTCTAGGGACAGAAAGCAATTTTCTACAATCTTTTCAGTCATCAATTCTTCCAAACAAAGCATTGTTTTAGTTTTTCTTGGCTCTAAATCAAGTCACTTACTCTGGAGCATGGTAGCCAAAAGTTCCCAAGACCCTAGTTGAATGCAACCGCGCTGCGGTGTCGGACGACTGATTCGACAAGTTGAAATCTGCAATCTTCGCCAGGAAATTGTCGAACAGAAGCACGTTGCTAGATCTGATGTCTCGATGGACTATTGGAGGCTGAACTTTCTCATGCAGGTACTCAAGGCCTCTAGCTGCACCGTAGGCAATTTTGACTCTCTGGTTCCAACTAAGCACAGGTCCAGGTTCAGCATTCTGCACTCCTTTCCTACCTGCCCAAGGACCATGTATTAGATTCGCGTATCCCTTCTCCGAGTCAAAATAGTGATTATGCTTCAGTGTGGTTGCGGTCATACCATGTAGTATATCATGTAAAGAGCCCTGGGTGGCAAACTGATACACCAAGATGCGGTTATTAGCCTCCAAGCAGTATCCGATCAACTCCGTGAAATTCTCATGCTTGAGTCTTGAAACTATGGAAAGCTGCATTGGTCCATTACAAGATATTGCGTATCATGCCACGTTAAATTTCATTTGATTGGACTCATATAACACTGAATAAGTATAACCTGAGCTTCGAATTCGGAGTCTGGTTCTTGAGAAGAACTGGTGTCTAATTTCTTTACAGCTGCCTGCTGACCACTGCTTAACTTGGCTAGGAAAACCCGGCCATAGGAGCCTTCGCCCACCAAAGCCTTGGAACCAAAGTTGCCGGTCAACCGGTTCAACTCGCCCAGCGCCAAAGCTGGCACTTCAATGGGCAAGACCTTTTGCGGAGCTCCACTCCTAGCCACATTAGAGGGTTTTGGCTCTCCTCTTGCATTACCTGCATCACAAGGAAGAGCGTCATCGCAATGCAGAAAAGAATAAGAAAGTGCTTACACATAGTAGTTTGGCAAGTGAGCCAAGACAGGGAATTAACTAAATAAAACCATATTGATACAATGGAAGAGCTGGCTTTCAGGTGAAATTCAATAGGTTTAATGAATGAACGTTAGTAATTATGCACGAGATGCTAAAGTAACTTTGAAAATCAAAAGGAGGATAGCAAGAGGAGTCAAAGCAAATGAGAAGGCAAATTTTCTCATGGTTTGCTGAAACACTATTCTGATCACCATCATCATCGATTTGGCTGGCACTTAATTCGAGACAGTGGTTGGCCGTCGACAGATATAGAGCACCAAAATGAGGGGAAGAAAGCACTATTACCATATGGATCGCCTCCTCTAGGCGGCGCTGTGTATTGATTAGCAGGAGGGCCGTAGTTTTCCTCCTCAGATCCTCCGCAGCACAACATTCCTCTACCTGTCGTGATGATTTCAACACGCCATCAACCAAAAGCTCTGCCGGATTGGTGTTTTGCGATGGCTCCAAGTCCTGAAATCCTAGGAAAGCAGCCACCTAATGAACAGGGTCGATCAATGCGTTTACTAGTCAACAAGCCGCAAGCAAATCGAGCAAGAACGTCCAATTTTATACAGCAAGAAGAAGCACGGATTCATAAACCAACGATTCATATAGCAGCAAAACTGTGGATTCCCATTTCCCTCTTTCCTACATCATCCGCAAACACAAAATACATCCCCAAACATGCATTAAACTAAATTTTTCGTCATCTATGCAGAAATTTATCCAAAGAAGGACATCAAGAATCACAGCCCAGAAGATGAACAATGGTACCACCTGCCAGAAGGCCAGCGATCCGATGGACGACCCAAGAAAGAAAAACGGGAAGATCCAGCAGAGCAAATTGGGAGAGGAACCGGGAGCGAGAGAGCTAGAGAGAGGTTGAAAATTTGCAGGAGAGAAAGACGGGGGGAGAGAGAGAGAAAGAGAGGGAGAAGAGAGACTGGCCCCGTTTCTTGGTTTCGTGTTTTCCCGGGAATTCTGAGGCAGTTGAGAGTTAACCGCTAAAAACTGAACCAACCGACCCATGTCGTACAGAGGTTTTCTGCAGCTACGTGCGCACCACCAATCGCACGTTCCAACGTCAGCCAATCGGACGGCCCGGGATAGCCCCTTCGTTCCCCACGTGGGCGACGTCGTTAGGTAAACAGTTTGACCCGAGAGTGGGCCGTGCGGTCCAGCGAGGGCCCAACTCTCTTGGACCTTAACTTCGTGAAAATGGGCCACATCAACTACAGCTTCACGAGATGCAAAAGTTGTCTTGCGGTGGCAGAGGGAGGGAGAGCCGCTGCAGCCGCCGTCTGCCGGCAGTTGCAGAGGATCGCGGCGGCAGAGGGCAACGTCACCCTCTCCTCCTGTCTGTTCCATCGCTCTTAGGACACCACCATATTCATGCAAGCATCGGCAACACACGGGTCAGATCTCGATGAACCTAGGCATGGATGCCGGCAACCTAGTCCTCGATTCGGGGACCCAAGCAAGGCCACCGGGGTCTTAAAAGTTCAGGGATTTTAGAACGACCATTAAAATTCCCATGTTTAAGTGCAGATATTTAATTTAAGTATAGATTTTCTCATTAATTAAGGAAAAAATTTCTTATCAACTCGTTTTTTTTTTAAATATCGAGATGCCGGAAAATATTATTCGTGTAATGCACGGAGTTTTACTTTGTTGAAAACAGAGAAAATTAAAAAGCGAATGTACGTAGCACGGCGCAAGAGGGGAGGGTCAATTTTTCCAAAAATTCACGGAATTCGTCATCTGCGCGCCTTTAAACAATCAAAAGAAGCCACCACGCTCACTCGCCCCCACCCAACACTCTCTCCCTCTCTCTCTCTCTCTTCCTCCCTCGCTTTCTCTCTCTACTGCGCTCGCCAATGGAGGAAGAGGACCAGCACAAGGTCGCAGATCTAGTCAAAGAGCTCGTCCTCCGCTTGCTCTCCCAGAGCCCCGGCGACCCGGCTGCCCCCGACTCGCTCCGCCTCGAGGGCTCGCTCCGCTACGCGTTCCGTATCCTCTCCAGCCGGCTCGCCCCCTCGGTCGCCCCCGACGCCGCCGCCCTCGCCGAGTCGATCAAGCGCCGCCTCGCCACCCAAGGTAAGTCGTCTCAGGCCCTCAGCTTCGCCGATCTGTACGCCAAGTTCGCCTCCAAGACCGGCCCCGGGAGCGTCAATAACAAGTGGGCGGTCCTTTACTTGCTCAAGATCGTGGCCGAAGACCGGAACAGCGCGAACGGCGGGCTCGATTTCTCCGGGCCGTTGCCCAATTTGGATTCGCTTGAGGCCGGATTGGGGAGTAAATCGAGGGTTCTGCGGGACGGGGAAAGCGAGAGGAATGGTTGGAGTAATGGGGTTTTGCTGGTCGCGAAGGACCCCGAGAATTTGCGCGATTTGGCGTTCAAGGAGTACGCGAGCTTAGTGAAGGAAGAAAACGAGGTGTCGGAGGAGGCCTTGGTGAGGGATGTGTTGTATGCTTGTCAGGGAATAGATGGGAAGTATGTGAAATTCGGTACGGTAGTGGATGGTTATATCTTGTCGGATTTGGTTAAGGTCCCAAGGGCGACCAGGACTATGGTTAGGAAGCTTTGTGAATTGGGTTGGTTGTTTAGGAAGGTCAAGGGTTACATTTCAGAGTGTATGGATCGGTTTCCTGCTGAAGATGTGGGGACTGTTGGGCAGGCATTTTGTGCGGCCTTGCAGGATGAATTATCAGAGTACTACAAGTTGCTGGCTGTGCTTGAAGCTCAGTCGATGAATCCGATTCCCCTGGTCTCTGAGACGGCCAGTTCAGACAATTATCTTTCTCTGAGGAGGTTATCCGTATGGCTTGCGGAGCCAATGGTGAAGATGAGGCTGATGGCAGTTTTGGTTGACAAGTGTAGGGTCTTGAGAGGGGGGGCAATGGCTGGGGCTATTCATTTGCATGCACAGCATGGTGACCCGCTTGTGCATGAGTTTATGAGGCGTCTACTGACGCGAGTTTGTTCTCCTCTTTTCGAAATGGTGAGGAGTTGGGTCCTCGAAGGAGAGTTGGAAGACAATTTCGCCGAACTCTTCATCGTGGGTCAGCCAGTAAAAGCTGAGTCTCTTTGGAGGGAAGGTTATCGTCTTCATGCCGGGATGCTCCCTTCTTTCATATCCCCTTCTCTTGCGCAGCGTATTTTAAGGACTGGAAAGTCGATAAACTTTCTTCGCGTCTGCTGCGAGGACCGCGGCTGGGCTGATGCTGCCACAGAAGCCGCATCTGCTGCCGGGACCACGACGAGAAGAGGTAGTCTAGGTTATGGTGAAACTGAAGCCCTTGAATCTTTGGTTGATGAAGCAGCTAAGAGAATAGATAAGCACTTGTTAGATGTTATGTACAATAGGTATAAGTTTAAGGAACATTGTCTTGCAATTAAGCAGTATCTGCTTCTTGGGCAAGGCGATTTTGTTCAATATCTCATGGACATTGTGTGGCCTGAACTTTCTGAGCCTGCTAACACAATTAGCTCTTTTAAGCTTGCTGGATTGCTGGAAAGTGCAATCAGATCTTCTAATGCTCAGTATGACGATCCTGAAATATTGGATAGGTTAAGGGTCAAGATGATGCCTCATGGCACTGGAGATAGGGGTTGGGATGTCTTCTCATTACACTATGATCCTAGGGTCCCGTTAGATACTATCTTTACAGAGTCGGTAATGGCAAAATATTTAAAGATTTTTAATTTCCTATGGAAGCTTAGACGCGTGGAACATGCACTTATTGGTGCTTGGAAGACCATGAAACCAAACTGTATCACTTCCCATGCCTTCTTGAAGCTGCAGCGTGCTGTTAAGTTGCAGCTTCTTTCAACGTTGAGGAGATGCCAGGTTCTCTGGAACGAGATGAACCATTTTGTCACAAATCTGCAATACTATATAATGTTTGAAGTCTTGGAGGTCTCGTGGTCTAATTTCTCCAGTGAAATAGAAGCAGCCAAGGATCTGGATGATCTACTTGCAGCTCACGACAAGTACCTCAATTCAGTTGTGGAGAAATCACTCCTTGGTGAACGGTCTCAAACCCTTCACAAGTCGCTTTTTGTGTTGTTTGACCTCATATTGCGATTCCGGAGTCATGCTGATAGGTTATGTGAAGGCATATATGAATTGCAAGCCAGGTATAGGGCTTTTTTTTTCCTCTTGATGTGTGCAAGAACGCATGTATGAGTGCATTGTATAAGACATCTATGTTGAATGTAGGTAATACATAAAGTAATACGTAAGCCTATTCTCACTTTTTTTTTAACGGTGTAGGACTGGAAATTCTTCCTTACCTTCGCGAGACAAAAGCAAGGCGAGAAAGCAAAAGAATGACCAATCTTCAGAGCCTGGTTCACTAATGACTGATGGAAGGAAGGCCCTAACTCAGCGTGCGGGTGATTTTCTGCAGAATATGCGGCAGGATTTGGATGCAATTGCAAAAGAATACACATCATTGCTTGAGGGTTTCTTGTCTCAGTTGCCTGTTCAGCAGCATGTTGATCTTAAGTTCCTTCTGTTCCGCCTTGACTTCACTGAGTTCTACAGCCGGTTGGGACTTAGTAAATGAAGTTGCATAGTACTATAAGTTGCAAAATGAGTATAGGGAAACATTTGCTTTGACATTTGATGGGTGAACCACAATGTTGATTGCTTATGGCTTGGGATCCGTGTGGTTGGTTCTTTTGGGCATACCGTCGCAAGGGAACGGTCTTTCATAACTCACAGGTTTAATTTCAGGTATGGGAAAGTTTTAGCTTTATTTTTTTCCTTGTACTTAAGAAATGTTTTATCATGCACGTGATCTGAAGTATCAGTGTCTCATCTTCTTCTGCAGGAAAGACTGCTTGCTTTGGAGTTTTGAACCGATTGGAAGCTACGGATTGATATTGGTCGAGCAACTGAATTTGGTAGCATAGATTCTTCTGATATAGTTGCCCATCTCCTGTTTATGTTTTCTTTGACCGCTCTTTCTTACGTTGTACATATGTATCATGACGTTTTGTTAGAGATAGGTCACAGGACTCGTTGTCCCGGATGTTTTGGAGCTCTAAGTTTGCCTTGTTTTGATTGGTAGACAATTCAATATGTACCACACCCTGAAGCTTGGAAATGGAAATATAGCCTCTTCATTCTAACGATGACTTGTCTCCCATTTTATGTTGAATGTGATGGCATACAATGTCAGATAATTCAAGCAGTGACAAGCCACATAAAAGAAACTTGGAATGGGAGCAGGACTTGGATTTCACAGTTTAACATGTGTTCTCGCGTGGATTGTAGATAAAACTAGATTGAAACCAACTAATCTTGGTTTTGGATAGAAACTGTCACGCTGGCTAATTCTTTACCTTCACGTTAGCGATATAATAGCTGAAATGACATGGGCAATCGGAGTGAATTATCCGCATCAACTTTCCATGAGACATTCCGCAAACGCAATTTCATCACTGTAGTCATCAACTTATCACTTCCCTCTAACTTTATTTTTTATCGAAAAAGTTCACCACCTAAAATGCTCCAAAAGCGTGGCCTAGCATCTATCCACAGAAAAATTCATGAATATCTTAATTTGTTCATCTCTCACCCTATATGCAAAGATTCAAAAAAAAAAAAACCGACCAGGTAGCGTTCTGGTCCTAAGAATATTTGGACACTAACTATGCCAAACATCTTTAGTACCTGAGTTTAGCTTAAGAAACTTGCAACTTTTGCTTTCAACAGCGATCCAAACGCAGCATGACGGGAGTTCTTCGGCAAAGGATGGAGAAAAAAAGGTTAGTCTATACTCATCTGGATTCTAGAATTCATTTGGAGACACCATCCCTGTTTCGGTGTTGTCCTTCACGTACATTGCAAAGAAAGAAATATATTCATTCACCACCTCAAAGTTCCAGAGAAATGAAACCACCTTATCACAGTTCAACCATCCCAAGATCAATCATAGATCTATGTTAGCTTATCATAACGCCCTCAAGTGAAAGGTCTTCACACATGAGTCCAGTCTATGATCCGGGTAGCCTTAGAGTGTTTCTTGGGGAACTTACCCAAGCTGAACCTGCGACAGCGAATCTCCATAATGCGTTGACGTCATCAGGCAAAGCATATTCGATGCCCACACGTGGACCGATCAATATATTGTCTGGCTTTGGCCCATCTAGTATTTCTAATCCACCTGGACCAGTCACAATATCTATGAGATATGCAATGACAGATCACATAAAAGAGAAGCCAACAAATGAAATTCTTTTTGGTGACTTGCATTCTGTATTTCACTTTTCATTTTCTAGCTACATGTCATTATCTTAGCCCCATAGATTAGTCACCTCCTTTATAGAGAGAATCCATAAGAGACAATTAGGAGTTGCAAAAGCTGGTGCATCACTGACCAGGAGTATAAAGGGGATGGCATGACCAGTCAGTTGAAAGTCCTAGTGCTTGGCCAACCTAGCAAAAAAGAGTTCCTGTTCAGTGATTTAGATACCAGACACTTTACAGGAGAAGAACAAGCAAAAAATTACGACTAGTTGGATAACAGGGTACTGGGAAAAGTCATTTCCTAGATCAAGGTTTGCAAATATAAGAACCACATAAGAAAGTACTTGCATTTTCACCAGGCACAGGACAAAACTTATTCCTACTGCAAAAAATTCTCATTCATTTACAAGCATAGCTATCAGTTAGTATTGAAAGCTAAAATGTGGGAATAACATCTCTCTCTAGACAGCTAGCTCTCACCTCTTCTCAGGAAACAAGTGGACCTGGTTTCTTTAAGTCTTTTATTGATCACCTCATGTTTCACCTTCTAGCCCTACCTCGTCTACATGACACCTTCCTAGCACCACCTCTCAAAAAATTTCAATCAGCTGTATTTGAAGGACTCTCACCTACTCAACTTATGAAAAAGCTCTAATTGATTTTGAAAGAAAAAACAAATCATGAACTGGGGGAATTGCCTCACAATGTTTCATCAATCAAATAATTCTACTATCAAGCCATTTATTAGTTGCCCAGGCATCAAAATGTATGACATGCTTCCTTCACATACTTCTGATAGTCATCCAATGGTTCAATCCATGTAGTATGAATATCGATCCTTCCCATTATCCAAAATAATTTCACTTACACATAATAACTAGGACAGCGCCAATTTCCCAAAAGTCAGGTTTGCAATATCTACATCTCTTCATCATTAGAGATCCATTAGTGGATTAGATAATCCTGCTTAATCGGCCACTTTTACATCTATTGTAGTTTGGATTGTTGGTGTTATCCCAAATTGGTGACGCCTTTCTTGTAAAACATAAGACATGAAATACAAAAATTAAATACCCTTTACATTTATAAATCACTCAACATCATTGTCTTACCAGACCTCTGTTTTCATGTAATTTATTCACTGCATGTTTTACATTTATAAGTGGAAGCCTTGGCCATCGAGCTCCATTCAGCATAATCTTAATGTGTCTAAGCTACAATCATTGATATAATTTTAGTTTTGAACCTCATTATCTGATTTCTAGACGAAGAGGAGGTTAAGCCTACTTAATGAATTGAGGACACCCTGTTACCAACAAGCTTCCACCACAGGCTTTGAGTTTTTTTGTAAGATAGGGTATATGCAGTCAAATGCTGCTAATGTACAAATAACATGTACAAATACATGAATAAATCTCTCTGCAGGGAACAAATAAGATCTGCCACCGGGTGACATGGAATGAAATTAGCATTAGAATGAAAGACTCATATATTATTTTAAACTGACCTTGCCAGGCCCGGTAAGAAGCACAGGCTTCTCTGTTTCCTGACCCCTACGTTTCTGGATGGTCTCTAGCCCTACAACATAAGTTGACAGTGACTCAGCAATGCAGCATCAATGAAGAAATGGACGGATTCTTACATCTCCAGACCAACCAACTGAAAATCCAACTAATTCTCTTCAGCTCATCAATTAACTTCAGCATATTCTAAAAATGTGCCAGATTGGAAAAATTATGGAAAACCAACAGGCAAGAAATGTTGATGAATGGAGAGGGAGTCCCATATCTACTGCTGTGGATAAGCCTCTGAACAGACACTCGTCAAGAAAGACATAGGGAAGGGAGGTTTAGGCAATGCAGTTACCACTAACTGGAGCACAAGAGCGAATCAGGACAGCAGCTCCATTTCCTTCCTTGTCTGCTACAACATTAAGCATTGCATGGAGACCATAGCAGAGATACACATATGCATGTCCTCCTGGTCCAAACTACAAGACAACATTCAGTAACTAGTCAGTACATGCACAAGCTATTCAAAAAAAGTAAAAGTAGGGTCATGTTAGCCTCCAAGAACACTTGTTTAGCATGCATAGCAAAGGAACTCTTGACTTTCAATGTGCATAGCAAGAAAAAAAGTGTTCAAAGTCGAAACTTCCCTTCCTACGCATGCTTTAAGTGCCCAAAGTACACTCATCTAAACCCTTGTTAAAAATAAAAAGCGATATTTTCCTGGAAAAATCATAGACGAAAGTCATGACAAGCTTACAACTGGTGCCGTCCTTGCCGTAATGCCAAATCGACCATGACAAGCCGAATCATTTGGCCGATAGGCTTCAACCTGTTAGGACTCAGAATCAGGGTATTTTCAACTTTCAGTGCAAAATACATTGAGGCGATTGATCGACACAGACGATCAGAAAGAGACTAAGCAACAGCTTAAGGAATATGCGAATTCCGACTCCATTTTTTGACAAGTCGACATTTTGACCAGAAAAAACAATGAAACATCCCCACAACTAGTAATGCTAGACATGCTGCTCATGCTCACCGCAGCCTACATTTCCTAGGCAAATAGCGGCTCGACAAAATGTACCCAAAGAATAACTTAGGACGCCCAAAAATGAAGAGCACCCACCTCAGTAATCTGAAGAACAACATCGTCTCGCCTCAGGAACTTCCCGAGCAGCCGCGGCGCGAGGTCCAGAGCATCTATTTGAAAGAATTCCCGCGAGAGAATCTCGAACCGGTCGATGGATGTGGTCGAGGGCGGCGGAGCTCGACTGGGTCGATGCCGGGGTCGAAGCTTGGCCCTGGGACTCGCCGCTTTCAGGGTGGCGACGGACTTGGCTCGCCGGCTCGTCCGAGTTTTGAGCGACTCGGTGCGATCGCTCGCTTGACTCGGTGGCTTCCTGGGTCCCCCGAGACGTGTGGTATCGCTATTCGACGCCATCATCGTCTTCATTGGGAGTCGAGACAGAGAGACAGAAGGCGAAGTGGTGTTCGGAATGGTCGGCCGGTGGGAAGATTTAAAGCTTGTGCTCATTTTTCTCGGTCTAGTTCAGACCGGCTCGCCTCAAATTTTAAGGAAAGTAAATAAGAGGTGAGCCCGAGCTTACTTTGATTTTATGTTCCATGCTCCTATCTAAATTTATGTAAATCTCGTCGACTTATTTTGCATCCGACTTGCCATCTCATGCCGCACGTGATTATTGTTATGCTGCGTCATTTTCGTAATCACTATTCGCATTCGATTTGTCGTGTCATGCCGTGTTATATCGTATGTGATCATTGCTCTATCGAGTCATTTCACCATCAAATCTCACGTCCGATCGGATCTGTCACGTTACGTCGCATGTGATTATCGACATTTCATCATTATGTTACCTCAAGAAGAAATTTCTTCAACATGAATAATGCCATCGAAATGCTCGAAAAGGGTTTTGCCTCTACAAGTATGATCGACGATATTTCGAATGCCGCCCGCGATGGGAATCAACTTTCAAGAAGCACCCTGCCAGGTTTTTTTTAGAGCCGTGATTAAATGCTTTTACGACCTAACTCTAGATGGATAAGCCTCATTAGTGGGTCCATTATTAGGTTTTCTATTACTAACAATGATGCTTGACTGGCATCATTCTCTTGCATATCTTGTTAATTAAGCGATGTCTCCCATTGGTTTCCATTCACGTTCTTACCAAGAGGACTAAACAATATATAACTCCAACTTCATTCCACGATGTCTCATGAATAGACCCAAATGAACACCTAAGTCTCCGAAATTTTCAATGAAGCCTTTCGGATGACATTGTAAATTCAATGAGCCGGGCTCCAAAGATCGAACGCCCTTCATTACTCGACGTGCGATGGTAATCGTCGGTTGGTATCACAAACTGAGACAAGAAGAGAAAGTGAAGTCGACATTCTCATTCATCGAAAGCGATCCGTAACTTCGTCATCGGGAGAGCTAGTATGCTCCTACCATCCATCCGTAACGCAGCTCACCTATTGAAATCTTTGCTTGTCGACATGGAATGTCCGCTTGGCACTTTTGCTGGAAAAATGTTCGGATCTCATGGGCCTTCGATTACTAATCATTCCTCAGCGGTCTTGGGCTGTCCAATGATTTGTGATTAGCATCAAGGTTGTAAAGCGGCCATCACCGTTAACTTTCCGATCTAAGCTTCATCATGAGGGTCTCACACTCACCGTAAGTTGGCCAAGGCACAAGACAGACCAGATGTCCGGGCTACTACATTTTGGTGTCGGGTCGTCTAGTGACTTGCGTCACAAAAATTGGTAGGATCTCTCATCACTTATTTACAAATTAACGCCACAAGAACCTCAAATCATACCCGATGTAATACGAATACTTAAAATCTTTCGGTGTCATGGGAAAATCCTAGACCTATTTGAGTGGAACTAAAATAAAGAGTATATATAGCTTGCGTTTTTTTTTGGCAATGCTAAAAGAAAATGTTAGGAGCATTTATGTCACAATAAATAAGTTTAGGGTTTTTGATGATCCATAAAAATGTTTGGGATATTTTTGCTATAATGAGAATGAATTGGACTTTTTTTTTGTGGTATTTACCCTTTTATCTACCCGCTGTCTTTTCCCGAGATGAAAAGGTTTGGAGCAAAACCTCTATTCTTCATCAGGCGATTCCAACATCACCCAGAACTTCATAGCTATTCGGTTCTTAAGAGATCGTGGAAAATTAGAAATCACGGTCAAAATTCGATCAACTGCTCATTTATAAAAAGCATAGAAACCAAGCTAAAGCCTGGGCGCGCTGCCTTGACTACTTCAAGGTATCTCCCCAAGTCCTCAACCCGTCCTAAGGCTATTCAAACACAACTTGTCGTCCAGATCTAACACCAGATCGCATTTATTCAGTACAATCATCAAGATAGAAAGCGACCCTTTGTAGCTACAAATCCATGGCAATTTGGGAAAATAATAATCAAAATTGATCTGTAGAACATATACTCCGATCGATAAGCCCCTACCTAAGAGGAGACTTCTCCTCAGCTCCCCATGTTAAGAATAGCTCGATTCCCAGATTGAACCGGCTCGGTGCTCGCCCCATTCACAACGTGAGGCCGGATACGACCAATCATCTGTCATGTATCATTATCATAGAAGTCATATTATCCAATCCTGTAATCACGGTTAATAAACCAAAAAGGTGTTTAGAATGAATCATGAGGGTAAGGTGACAAGCTAGGAATTGGCCTTTCCATGTCTCTATAGAGCTCGAGCATGGACCGAGCAATGTTGTTCTAATCACAAACAAGATAGATAGATAGAGAGGTAGGTAGGTAGGTAGATTGATGGATTAGATAGATTAGAGAAAAGGGTATCAGAAGCACCTCGTCCCTTTTCCAAAGCCACCAATCTCGCCCGATGATTCCACGTAACTAAGGCTTTCCACTTCGATTGGCCTTTGGCACCCCAAAAAAAGCTTCAATTCAATTGAAAAACTTATAATATATTTCAGTCAATTATCCTTTTCACATCGGTCCATAAGTTGTGACGTGACTAAACGCGCTAAGACGCCGCCGCCACAGGGCCAAACGAAGGTCGCAAATCTCTTTCTGACATTTACCTAAAACAATAATAATACCTGAGTGAGAGAGAGAGATATAGATAACAAAAGGTAGGTCGACGCCAACTTTAAATTATTTGTGCCTTTGTGGTCATGACAAACGGGTGGCTAAGCTTGATCTACAAATATGGTCTCTTTTATAAAATAAAGCGTCGGTCAAGATGGAAAAAGACAGCGCGGATCATGGGAGAGAGCACGAAATGGTAGTTGGGAAAACATGTAGGGATAGACCAGCATGGAATGAATACGATGGACAAGGAAAATGACCCGCACGAATCGTAGGAAGTGTGCGAAGTATTAGTGGGAAGATTTAGGTTTTTCTATAGGAACCAAATTAGGTTTTCGAGAAGGGACCGGGTGATTTCGAAAAGGGGTATGAAGAACGTGTCGATGGCTGGACAATTTTGTTAAAGTGATGGTACATGAACATATCTTGAAAAGGTAAGAGTTATGTAAATTATATTCAGGTGAAAATTTGGCTATGTTTCTTGACATTTCCTATTTATACTTCAATTCCAATTTCATTTTGAATATGTTTTCATATGTGGCCCGACGACTCATTCATGACGGTTTTGAGGCAAATGTTCATTTATCATCTTATCTTGCCGTCAACCATTTGACCTAAAAGCTTTCAAATTACAATCAAAAGATGAAGTGGGTACAGTCGGCGATACAAATCTAAACTTCAGGAGATAAGTATGCAACCTGAATTTGTCTATGCAGACGCAAGTACCGATGACATTCTCGAGCATTGAATAAGCAAAAAAATCTAGAAGGCGGGCTCAAGATAAGAGCTAGCGTACTGATGGTAAACGAGCCACATTTTCGAACTGCGAGGAGTTTGCTTTGTCCATTAGAATGAATTTTCTGAACTTCTTGGCAATTGCTAGGATTAGTTGCCATGTTCAAGCAAGGAGACTAATCGTTGACATGAGATCGGACAAGAGTTTGTCTTACAAAGAGTTTATAGTGGGCGATATGCACATTCGGCTTTCTGCTCTATCAGATGGAGAACTCTCATGGGACAGTAGTTCTTACACACTCGGGAACTCAAAGCGTTCTTCCTTGCTCAAATCAAGGATTCTGCCTTTGAGAAATTGCTCATAAAGAAGCCGGCAACGATCTACCATACGCGCCTTTGGTCAAATCCATTGCCCTGGCCGAATCTACAACTCGTCCTAGATTAACATTTTGCCAATGACCAACATTCAGATTCACATAAATGTACGGAGGTCAATTTATGTGGCGGTAGAAGGCGTCGACCATTATTGGCAGCTCGCTACAAATCAAGTTCAAGACCAGCTAAAAGCATGCCAACGGAAATGGTGGTTGCCATGTCGCTCTTGGTACGTACGGTTCTTGACTAGGGCAAATTTTCTTTATATTATACACCTAACCCCTCCTGGAGAAAATAAAGTTTTGCCAACATCGAGATAACTCCGCGTCATAAGCAGACAAGACAGAAACCCTTCGACATAGATTTCGACCCCAGAACTCGTCAACCCTAGAGATTCTCAAACCCATGTTTCTGTTCAAACCCATGTTTTCTTCCAACGACCCAGCTTTTGCCCGAATCACTGAAGGAGTCCAAGGAGGACCAGAGAACAGCTTGCCATACATGCTCCCCATGTAAACACTCGAATGGTCTGAGAGCCCAACCCCATTCATATTGCAATCATTACTCTTTCTTTTCTATCTTCCAGCACAAGAAAAAGAAGGGCCGGTCAAAAAAGACAGGACATAATCAGTTGTCAGCACGAGAGAAAATCGAAACATCATGGACAGTCACGAACCCAGAAATTCCTCTGCATGTTTTCTGGAAGGTGGGGGCCACCCCCCCAAATTTTTCCATGCATTCCAATACTTGGGGCAATAAATAAATACAAGATGACATTATCATGAGCAAAACTGGGATATCTCCAAGGGAAGAGAAATATATGGTATCAAGAAACAAGAACAAATATAATTTTTGTAATTTCCTGAACTGACCAACGATCTTTTTTGTCCTAAAAGCTCTTCTCATTAGCCATTTTTGGACAAGGTCAGGACCTCTGACTCTTCCCCAACCACAGTACCAAGCTTTCCCCCTACCGAAAAAAACCAGTAGGGACAACCCAGAAGAAACACAACCCCAAAGAAATGTAAGAGAAATTAAGATACAAAGTACAAAATAATACCGCCCACATTAAATTAAAGAACCAGGCCAAGGTATGTACACGGAGTCATCGGGGACGGGAGGCGAGTGCGCCGCCGTCGCCTCGCCGGTCGTGATCAAGAGGTGGCCTTATGGGCCTGGGGCTGGGCCTGAGGGATGTTGTGCGGCTGGGGGGCATGGGGGAACGGGTAAGCTCTGGGCTTCGGCTTGACGAGGGGCGAGGCTGCTGCGGCGGCGGCAGCGGAGGCGGCGGCTGCGGAGGTGGGCGCCGTGGTGGTGGTGGTGGCGACGCGCTCGCAGGAGGGGCACATGGTGAGGGTGGTGGCGGGGAGCTGCATGTAGAAGGGCTGGGAGGTCTTGAGGGCCCGGAGCTCCTGGAGCTCCTTCTGAAGCCTCCGGTTCTCCTCCGTCAGCGTCTCGCAGCACCTCTTCAGGTACTCGCAGTCTATCTCCGTCTGCTTCAACTTCGTCCTGTACCCGAAAAACAATGGATCTTTCTTTTAATGCTGGAGAGTCTCTCTTCATCTCTTTGCTCCGTTAACAAACCCGACGAAAAGCACCCGTACAAAAGAAGGAAGAGTACCTGGCTCTCCTGTTCTGGAACCACACCTCAACTTGGCGAGGACGGAGATTCAACTGTTTCGCCAAAGCTAGCTTCTGCTTCTGCAGAATACGAAAATGGATCGTTTCCATCAACAGATTAGAAAGAAGAAAATAATGAAATACCCATCAACAGAAACCAACAGCAATACGCCATTTTCTCCCGACATCCTCCCATGGGTTCTTTTGGGCATACTGTTTATTCAGAGACAAGATGAATCTGGAGGCACGAGTATCGAGAGACTCACGGGATTGAGGGTGCTGTGTTCCTTGAAGCTCTCCTCGAGGAAAGCCGACTGTTCCTTGGAGAGCCTAAGCTTCTTCCGGGTCAGGCCGTTGTCGTCGTCGTCGCTACCTCTCGAACAGTCCCTCTCGTTGTCACCTTCCATGTCGACCCTCTTGTTGCTGCCGCTTCTAAATCCCGCTCCGCTTCTGACGCCGAAGTCCATCTGGAACGACGAAAGCGCGCTGTTCGGCGACGACTGCTCCGCCTCCTCCGCCGCCGGAAACCGGTTCACGTCCAGGCCCTTGCCGGCCCCGCCCGACGATTCTGGCTCGGAGCCCACTGCGACATACACCATCACAAACATAAGATAAATTTTAAGTGAAAGAAAGAAGAGAAGATTCGCGATTTTCTGGTCAAGATGCACCTAACGTGATCTCACCAAATTTCCTCTTCCTTACCAAGCTTATTGAGATGGGAAAGACATTTCATCGGCTCAATCATCTTAAAATGAACTTCCTCATTACAGAGGGGGAAAAAAAAAAGAAAGCAAAACCCAACAGCAGAAAGCAAACAGTAATTACAGTGATCGGTGAGCCACGGAAGGCGAAACTGCGAGGTGCAGGGCTTGTGGGCGTGGTGGTTGCTCCTGGTATTGGTCAGAGGGACAGGCAAGAGATGTAGCTGAAGAAGAGTCGAAGGAGGATGATGTTGGTGGTGGTGGTATTGGCGGCGATCCGTGGCCGGACTCTCTCTCCTGTTACCATCACTGTCGTCGTCGTCGTCGCCGCCGCCGCCGCCGCCTCTCGACGACCTTCCACTTACTCCCAACCCCATGCAGAAGCCCAAGTCCTTGTGGCTACTATCCTTGTCCTCGGCCATCTTCGGGGCTTTATCGAGGAAAGAGAACGGCTTCGACGTGTCCCCTAAACTCAGAGCCAGCTCCATCACAGCGAAGCGAGAGACGCGCAGAGGGGGCAGACAGAGAGAGAGCGGTCGAAGAAGAAGAACCAAGAAGGAGGAGGGCGAGGATGAAGAGAAGCGAGCGTGATGGACTTTTTAAAAAGGAAAAGGCCACGGACGAACCCAATCCCTCCCCTTTTAAATGTAAACACGCACACAAGCACACCCCTCCCTTTGCATTCACTGTACCCTTCTCTCTCTCTCTCTCTCTCTCTCTCTCTCTCTCTCTTCTCTCTCTGTGGATTTATCTTTTGTTTTGGCTTTTATGGAGCTTCGCTTCGCTTCGTTCTTCGTTCCTTTTTATGGCGTCTGAGGCGAGGGAGTAAAGATTGACCGACAAACCCTGGTTGACAAACGCACGTGAATCCATATAAATATTTAGGGACTCGGCATTCTTCATGCCCCTAGAGAGAGAGAGAGTAGAGAGAGAGAGAGAGATGGTAGTGGTAGATAGAGAGTAGAGAGAGAGTGTGTAGTGGAGGGGGAGGATGAGCAGAGGAAGATCGAGATAGATTCGCAATTCTTAAATGGAGGCAAAGGAGTTGTATTGACTTTTGCCGGGCGGTTCAGGCGATATTTATTAGGCGCCCCCGCAGAAACTTTTCTTTGCATTTTACCCATTTCTTGAAGGATGCCCTAAGGACCCTTTAGGGTTTTGGCTTTGTTCCAGCCGAAAGAAAAAAGAGGTCTTTACTTTTCTATTTAGACTCACGCGTCCATATTTATCCGTATTTGCAAAGGAAGTAGATCTTTCGTTCGGGCACAATACTCCCGTTTAAGTGTCGATAAATTTTGATGACCGATATATAGAGATGAGGTTCTCATTGACTATCAAGATCTCGTCACGCAAGGTATGCGCAATGACAACTCGGAACTTTGTGGGTCAGAAGTCGACTCAAAATCGTGATACTCCTTCTTAAAAGAAATGCCTTAAATAAATATATCGTGAGTAAAGTCTCGGCGTTTCCAATTTAGATCCATTCGTATGCTTGAATTCCTCTCTCCATGGGTATGAATTTTTACCTCTCATTACATGCCTTTTTTCTTGTTTTTATGGCTTGGCCAATAAATGCTTAGAATGAAATTCCGATGCTAGGACCGATGACTATGTTTTCCTCCAATCATTGTTCGTGAGCGAGAAGTTTTATGTCGTGGTTATTGTCCAAAAATAAACTTAAGCAAGGTAAAAGTTTCGAATGATTTGATAGAGAAACCCAATGACCTAAAAATTCCATAATGAAATTTGACAAGGAGTCCTTAATTGACGTGATTAAATCACGAGTAATTGACTTAAGTAAGGTAAAAGTCACGAGTATTGGCACACCGTACCTCTCTCTCTCTCTCTCTCTCTCTCTCTCTATATCTGTGCGCATCAATTATTGATGTATACCGAGCGTCGGGGCAGCGTCATGATTGTGGCAATATGAGAACGATGATGATCATGATGGCGATGATGATCATGAGGGTTGGTGGGGTCGCAGTCAGACCATCCGACGGCTGGGATCGTCCCCTCGGGGTCGTTCGCCTTTGACCCTGGCGACCCGCCCAATCATTCTGCCTCCTCTCGTCAGCGCAACCCCCCTTCCGCTTCCCCCTTTTTTCCCAAAGCCCAAAATCTAAAATTAAATTCCACGAATTCCCCGAAACACGAATTCCTCCCTTTCCCATATTTTAATTTTCCCTGAGGAAATCGCTGACGCAATTGAAATGAAACGACGACCCCCCCCCCCCCCCCCTCGCCCTATGGCCTAACAAGACCCCGCTGACTCGCCAACCGGGAGGAGCAGCAGTGCACCTTTACCAGCTGCACTCTCCACGTGGCGGGACCCCATTGGGAACGGGGGGGGCGACCAAGCGTGATGCGTGCCCAGACAAGAAGACATTGGGAAAGATATTGGGGGTCAGATTAGCACGAGATCTTGACCGGGGCACAGTCCCTCCTTTTCTCGTGTTTTTCCTTGGGCAGACAAAGCGACCACCTTTTTTCATTTTTAAAATATAATTATTGTTATTTCTCGATATTCATTTTAAAGAAAAAGGGAAATTCGAAAGTGCAATCTTCTTTTTCGTGGGTCTTTCTAAAAGCCCTCGAAAGCTTAAGCAAAACCAAGAAGAGAAGTGGGGGGGGGCTCGGGGTATCCGATGAGCCCGATTCCTCTAGGGTGGGTCTAAACTTTCCAAGTTTAGTCCCCGTAGCGGGGGAGTTGGTGTCTTGAATAAATAAAAAGAAACTAAATTATAATTCTTTTATTATTCTTTCCAATTTTTCATTTTTTTGGAGATTTGGTGGATGAGGTTGATAAAGAGGGAGTGAAGTGGTGGTGGGCCCACGCGCGTGGGTGGGACTCTTTTTTTTTTTTTCATTCTTTCCAAAGAGGGGGAGGGGAGGAGGTGGGCTAATTGAAATTGCCACATCTAGAGGACGTGACCGGGTCAGATATGTCATGCTTTTGGGATCATTGCAATAATTGAAGTCGTGCAGGCTTTAATGATAAGCTCTGGGGAGGACAGAGAGAGAGAGAGAGGAGGGGAGGTGGTATGTGTTAGAATTGTCTGGCGGGACCCGTCTTGGAGCTTGTGATCGAGAGGATGACCGTGAAGAAGAAAGGAGGAGGGCAAAGGAGGAAAGTGAAAGAAAGGAAAACACGAAGACAGACTGTGCCAACCACCCCTTTCTTGAATTCCACCCCCAATCGTTACTGCCTTCGCGCAGTCGCGGGTTGACATTTATTGCGGACGTCCCTGCTGTTTCTCGCTTGACGTTTCGACTGTGGATCGTGTTCGTGATGCGTCTCTGTGCGTGTGTGTGTAGTTCTTGGCAGCAGAGGATGTTTGGTTTGGATTGGCAGGCATGTTTTGTGGGGAGACTGTTCATCTCTGTTCCTCAGTAGGGATGAGAATGTGTAATGTCCGGTCCTGCGAAACGTTTGTGCGGTTTCCGAGCGGGATTTATCATCGATTGGGTATCTCCTTGGATTGGGTAGATTCTCGACGGCTTAAGCGTCGATAGTAGAAGTTGAAAGGCAGCCATGGAGAAGACGGTCTCCCGATTGTTAGGGTTTCCGCATGGTGGCCTGGCTAAGGAGTTGGATAAGATAGAAGAAGCCGTCTTATCTTACATTTGATGTCGATTGTGTGGATGCGACGAGCCGTTAAATAAGATATCGAATGATTTATACCTTAGCTGCTTAAACAAGATGAAGCTATCCCGTTCGAGTAGAACGAAAATTTTTTAAAGATAGGAAACAACGAGCATGAGATATTTTCATACGGAGAAAGAATTGGGGTTGTTACAATTGGCACCACCCATGGCTATTGCACGCTTGACGTCGCTCCGCTTGCGGTCGTCCCCTTAATTTGATCTCTTCTCTTCACCATATATGTGCGAACGCAAACGTCTTTTTGTGTGTAAAATAGTCATTATCTTATTCTATCCAATATTATCAATATCCTCAATGATGACGCGTGGACCACCTATTCGATAGTGTCGCCTAAAACCCTAGTTAGCACCGCACCACTAATTCGGTAGCAAGGGGCACTTCGAAGCATCCAACTTGGAATGACTACAGCAAAGTAAGCTCGAAAAATTTCATTCTTGTTCTCAAACGCGAGGCGAGAGACCAATTCCTATGGAGTTAACAGGTGGCGTAATTCATCATCATCTCCTTCCCTTTCGGAGCACCCGAGTTCGGATTCGCCATGTGACTTGAACGAATAGCATCGACATAAGGATGAACGGGCCTGCCGCTTTATAGTAGGGAAAAAGCTCGTGGACAGATGATCAGCACAGGCGAGGCAGTGAACCAGGACAGATCAATGGGCATGCAAAGACAAGGGAGAACCGGTCGGACCGATCCAAAGTCGATCTCCACGAGCACAGGGGGAAAGGCGCCCCAGAATTAGGGTTAAAACGAGAGGGAGATAGAAAGAGAAACTCCCATCATCATGTGATTGAAGGATTGATTGATTGATTGACTGATGGGTGGACAACGTAGATTTGAAGCTAAGGAGGGGAAGGGAAGGAGGGGGGGTGGGGGGGGGCCTTCTGACCCAACACGCAGAAAAGAGACAAGAACAGATTCACTGCAGTGTCGACGAGATCTTGCGATCTGTACTTCGTGTAAAGGAAAGAATGGCTGTGCGCCCCCCTCCAAACTGTTTCTAAGGCGAATGGTCGCCATCATTATCCCTTCCTCTTCCCAATAACGAGGTCTTTTGACTCTTGAATCTTCCGAGTCCTCCTCTGTTTCTTTAGGGTTATTCTTGTTCTTGGAGATTTGCTAATTTTTAAGCAGATTTATTGTGTTCTTTCTTTCTTTTTCTTTCTTTTTTTGGAGATCTGTTAGATTTGCCAATCTCCACGGTACGGGAAATTTCATGCGTTGAGTAATGTGACAACGGTCGAATAGTTATGTGGAGGAGCGAGCTTTAGCCCAAAATATTGAAAGGGAGTTTATAAGAAAAGGGTACAAAATCTAAAAGGAGGGGGTTATTCCATAAGAATTTGCATCATTTAGTTAATCAAATTATCGTATTATGTGATCTGGAGGGGGGTATTCCAAGATGGGACGAAAATTCACATCATTCGATTAATCAAATTATCGTATTTTATGATCTTCTTTCTGTATCTATAATGCCTTAATAAACCTAAATTTTTCTCCTTTTCTTTTCATTATAAGTGGATGTCTGAATTATTTGAAAATTTTTTTGACAGGTTCTCATTGAGCATTTTGGCCCCCGGCTCTATGCATGGCAAATAAAATTATCGATGCAAGTGTCTCAAAATTTTCCTATGACTTTCTCTTCAAAATTTGCAAATGAGAAATAATATATATATCAAAATGTCTGCGCACGCATATGTCGAATTCAAACAAAAATTACGAAAAGCTATATGTGATTCGTATGCTATTATTTTATGCAATCGAAACATATTCTTGGTTCCGAATCAAACGAAAGTCGAAGCGTAAGAGGCATCGGACGTGACAATAAAAAATACATATATGAATTGAAAGTGAGGGCCATCTCAAATTCACATAGGGAGAGTCTAGAACATGGCTCGTCACCTATCTTTTTTGGGCCAAATAGCATTAGGGTTAATAAAAGCAAAACCATGGCTTCCTCTTCATATTACCGCGTGACGAGTCTCCTCTTTATCGCTTTTCTGTGTTCCATTTCTACTTAGTGCGGTTGTATTGAATATGGGGGGTTCAAATCTCGCAACTCCTTTTTTGAAGAACTTTTCAAGCCATGTAGACCGACTTACATTTGAGCAATAGAAAAGATATGATTAACTTTGGAAAAAACAATTATAACTTTGGAATTGTCAATGATGCTCCGGTCGAATCCATCCCATTGTTTGGCACTATGCGAAGTGCAATCGAGCCATAATCTTTTTATTTAAGCCAATTAGTTTATGCACCGTATGTGTTTTGTTTGAAATTAGTCTTTCGATAAAAATGCAAAAGAAAAATGTTGATGTGATCGCGAAAAATGGTAACAGTTTTGGTTTTTGATTTCTTATTCCCCGATAAGTTTGGGATGAGAAACATGTTTGGCAAATGCTCTTAAAATTTATGTTCCCGATATGAAAAAAAAAAGGCTGTGAGGGTTTTAGATAGGAGATCAGAAAAAAAAATTAGTTTTTTGTTTATCGGACGAAAATGCACAGTGCGAGAAAAAAGAGAAAATCGATTTCTTTCTCGGTATTTACTCTTGTCGCAAACGAGAAATAAAAAACTAACTTTGCCAAACATTAGAGAATCATTTCTCAAAAAAATTCTTTATAAAAAATTCTTTATAGGACAAAAATAGTTACTAAATGCACCCTAAACACAATCGTGTCATCCTATGTGAATTTCAAAATATTAAAAATTATATGTATACACGCACTTAAACATTTAAGAGCACGATTAAATATTAGGGCCACCCTTGCCGCCTCCCCTCCTTTTCTCTCTGTTAAAGTTCGACTCTCTTTGAAATCTTCGAAATCTTACTTGTAAGCACGATATAAAAAAATTTCCAGGTCATCATTATTTTGTCCAGTTGGCATTAGTTAGTGGCCCTAATCTGCCATCCACGTCACCATCTGATTTGCGGATTTAATGAAGGCACTGACGTACACGAAAGAAAATATATAGTTTAGTGACCAATCGACAAAAAATAAAAAAAGTTAAAACAATTTCAAAAACTACAAAGACGAGCGGTGCCTTTTTTTCCATCGATTTATTGTGTCGTTATTCCTATCGCTTTTGGAAAACCTCCCCATATCGTCTTGTTTGAATATTATTGTATTATAATGTATTATTTTGATAAATGAATGAAATCTTTCTTTAAGCAAAAAAATATTGTCATAAGAATATCAATGATGCATGCCATCGATTTTATAAGAGAAAGTGATATAAATGATCATTGAACTTTGGATAAATCTAGAACGTGGCCCTTGAATCTTAACAAAATATGCAATGTAATTTTTAAATATTTAATTTGTTTAATATGACTTTTGAATTTTTCGTATATGTTCAAACTATCTTTGACTATATAAAATATTGAATATAACCACTTAGTTTAAATTAATGGAAATATAACATCGAACATTTTTAATATAGCCTGTGAATTAATTTGAATATGTATTGAAGGCTTATGGAGCACATTGGACAAATTGAAATTTTATGAATTACATTGCACATTAGGTTAGAGTTCAACGATTACATTAAACAGATTAGAAGTTCACGAATTACATTACACATTAAATCACAGTTTAAGAATTATTTGTATGATTATCCCATCCTACAAGAATCAAGGGATAAATGCGTCATAAAAGGTAATAAGATCCTAATTCAGAAGAACCTCGGTATTTATATAAAAAATGATTTTTGGTAGTGAATGTCTTAGGACCGCTATTTAAGCAACTGAGCAAGTAAATTTTTGCATAATATACCGACTATTTTAGTATTGTGCGAAGTTAATATATTGAAAATTGGAATTATTTCAAATTAAGCATGCTTAGAGAATATCAAGAGGCGTTAGTAAACCTGACACCTTGAAAAAAGTCATTCACGGGGAATAGTAATCAATTCAGGTAAACCATTAAAATAAACCATACAAAGTGAGAATGCCTGCGTCAATAATTACGCTAACAAATGTTAAGGAGCTCTGGGAACCACGCAATTAGTTATTCTAAGATAAAATAACATAACTAGCCCCTAAAATCTAAGTAAATATATAATATGATTTAAAGATTTTTAATTTGTTCCATAGATATTTAGTGCGATACCTAAAATTTTAATTTATTCAACAATAATCCTTACATTTTTGGTACATTTTTCATTTTAGTATCTAAATTAAACGCTTGTCCATGATCTTAAATTAATGAAATGACATAATTAAATACTACATTCAACGTATGTGAACATTTTAGGGACCACATTACATATCGGGCTAAAATTTAGGAACTACATTATACATCGAATCGAAATTTAATGACAATTTACGTCATTATCCCATGTTCTAAAGATTGAATTACTGTGACGACGCGGAAATATCCAAGGGACAAGTAAACGAATCTCTAAAGTCACGGTACCAAAAGTCAAAATTTCACTTGGTGGTTCATAATTCTTCGGAAGCATGATTAGATTTTGTAATCTCGCGGAAGAGTCTTTCATCACTCTTGAACAAAAGAGGTTAAATTATGGCGACGACGCAAAGTCAAACGAAGGACGAGTGACGAGATCTCTCGTGGCTATGGAAGGCAAAAGTCCAACGCATAGCTCATCCGGAGATTCTTTCGCGATTTCGCCTTTCGCCACTTGACTCGACGGTCGGCGATCTTCGGCCCCCACGACAGAGACTCCCCGTCGCCGCCGAAGATACGTCCGATCTGCCCGACGGTATAGAAAAAGAATAAAAAAAAGAGGGTATTTTGTCGCGTACGCCGTATCTCTTGCTGAGATTACGGTGGACGGAGGGCGGCTTCGTCGGAGGCGCGTGACGTGACCGCACGAGAGGGGTGGGGGCCAAGGCGAGCCAACGGGCGGCGGGGTTCGGCAAGTGGTCACGTGAGGGGTGCGTGAGCGGGTCAGGGGAGCGACGTGACGGGAGTAATGTGGGGGTGGGGCCGGAGGAGGGGTGGTGTGGGGCGGCGTGCACCGTCGCGGGGAGACAGATCGAGCGGCAGCAATCATTTGTACGTGGGCTTCCTTTTTGGTTTCGGGTCTCCTGCTTAATTATAAACATTAATTGAAAAAAGAGACGCAAAAGAAAAAACAACTAATCATTAAAAGAAAAAGGGGGAGAGAGTGATAGGCAGGATGTCGTGTGCCGGTGGACGGTGGCGATTGCGTGAGACGTCCGCCGAGGTGGGCCCCCGCCACCCGGCTGATCAATAATGAAGGGGGGGGGGGGGGGGGGGGGGGGGGGGATTGGATTTGAGGCCGACGGTCCCCGTCGTTTTGGTTCGGCCGTAACCGGACGACTGCTCCTCCTCTGCCGCGGTCCGGACGATTGCATGATTTTCGATCAATTCATACGTCACATTGCGGTGAAGACTTGAATCATGATCTTTAGATGAATGTGGTAAGGTATCGACACGTCCGCTACATAATCTAAATGTGGGATTTTTCTCTAAAATTTCGCTTTTCTTGCGAAAAAGTATGTAATTTGAAAAATATATATATTAAAAATGATTACTTAAAGAGAATATTTTCATCGTCCATAAAAATAGCCATCCATATATAAATCATTTTTCGATAATAATATATATTTTTATCGATTAATTCATGTGATTTTTTCGAAAGAATATTTATAAAGATATTTATGTTTAGCAAGACGAATGAAAATACCCAAGTATAATCACAATCCGGACGGTGATTTCTTAGTGAGCAAATTGACCGCCGAAATTCGCAGAATAATTTCCTCAAAATAGGAGGAATTTGAAAAACTCTTTACGCAAGTGCGGGCATTACCCGTGAAGTGCACAACATGTTTAATTTTCGTGGTATACGCAAGTGCGGGCATTACCCGTGAAGTGCACAACATGTTTAATTTTCGTGGTACGTAATAAAAATAATAATAAAAAAAGAGGAAGATAAATAAATTACTCGCGAAGAAAAACGTGACCCCTCTTCAATCTTGTTCTTCTCCTCCCTTTTTTTTTTCTTTTTAAATTCCTTACTTTATTTTTGCTTATGTATTTAATTGGTTTATTATTTATATTTTATTTATCTGCCAAGGGGGGGCCCACTGGGGGGAAATTCTGGACAAATTCTTTGTAATGATTGCTTTCTGCGTGGGGGGGAGTTCGATTAGTCAGCCCCTGACATTGTGAGGTTTACGTCTCGTGAGAATAAAATATGAAATAAAAAGAAAATGTGAAAACAAAATAAAAAGAAATTAAAAAAAAAGGAGGTTGTCTCTATTCTTTTCATGCGAACAGTCGTCCCCCACTTTCATCAGCCACACGTAAAAGGAAATATAATGATTACAAAATGAAAAACCTCCACGTCAAACATACGTTCTCCACTTTCATCCCTCTCGTCAATTTTAATATAGTAATTATTTATTTTAAAAATAATAATCGAAATAATTACTCGACAAGAAAATATAAAAAATAAGTACCTATATCAAATGAAATAGTTAATTGATAATAAAATCTTAGTAATCGTGAAATAATATAACGAACTATAAAAATATGTTTCGTTCATTCATTTTCATAAGCGATTAACTTCTGAAAATTATTATAAATTCTTTTTATTTTAGGTGATTGGGTTTTCTTTGCGGGATATTGTCCTTTTGAATGAAAGACCATCTAAAATGGATATCCAAAGATCCATTTTGACGAGTAGATCCCACTTTTGAGATTTAAAATGCGTTCGTCTCTCATCGGTTAGACATTGGTCAACTCTAGGCCAAACTTAATATTATTTGAAGACGGTGGCAAAGTTTGATGTGTCAAATGTTGTCTTTTTTGTTAGACGACGATCAGATTGGGGATGTCATTACAAAGACAAAGATAGAAGCTCAAATTTTGTCTACAAGTCCAAGTCGTGCGCCCTTCCTTTCGGGGTCAAATCACTCCTTCCTTTATTCATGCTTATCGTCTAAAGGGAGTAGAGAAATTACTTGTTTCTGCCAAAGCTATCCCCTGTAATCATTGGTTATGTCTACGTTATAAGCATTCCAATGTAGCCAGGCTGATAGAATGTCGAATGAGGAAATAATGGCCGGTCAAACTTTGGTCTAATTTTCCACCGTCCCAGAGCCCAACGGCATACCTGGAGGTCTCGGTTGTGCGAAACTTCCAAGCCCTTGACTTAGTGTAATTGATAGGTTTTTCAAAGTATCAAGTTGCCGAGACGACGCGCCGGTTTCATAGACACGAGCTATAAACCTCAGTATGGGAAAACGACTAGGGTCCATGAGTACGTAATTTTGCCTAACAGTATTGAGCTCATTGGAAAGCTCTCGACACGAGTATTGCATTGCCTTCAAAAATGACACAAGTTGGAGGACGGAGAAGTTACGGGATGGAGATATTATCTCTTATATTTTTAAGAGATTTTGAGTCGCCACCTTGCCTTACTCTGCAGAAATAATCTCTCAATTCAATCGCGGTTCAAACGTTTTCAACATTCTCACGCTCTCGAGGGAAGTTGTCATGTCCTCCTCTTTAAATCTCCAATAAGCGAACGCCAGGACGTCGTAACTTTCTTTTAGAATCCTAGTTTTAAAGCACGCGTTGTTATGTTGCTTGCTTGAAGAGTTGAGTGAGGCATTTTTCTAGTGTGCCACGACATCAAAATGAAAATCTCTAATCTTAGGATGCTTCATTATAATGCCACAATGTTGTTATTATGACGGCTTGGAATCTCCAGTTTTAGAATGTGTCATCATGCATGTTTGTGGACCGTTGTGATGACTGGCCATTACAATGCTGATCTTGCCGAAATTGCCCTACGATGCATGTCGATGTTGTTGATGATATGAACTGTGCAGTTTTTAAGGGATACAAGGTGGGAGATTTGTAGGGCTGCATCAAGAAGCCAAAACATTGTTCATGTACTGAAGCAATATGATTCATCATGCGTTGCACAAGCTGCGACAGTGCGGCCGGAAGTCAAAAGCCTAGGCTTATAATGAATTTTAAAGCGAATCACGGTTTGCAACTGCATTATGATTTTGTTTCGACTTGATTAGGAGAAAAACTATGTTTATGCCTATACGTTATTATGTTCGACTGGAGTCGCAAATTGAATGAAAATAGTCCGTCGCATTGTGTGAGCTATCATGTCGCTCCTTTAGCATGTTTTGCATCTTGATCATCACGAAATGCTACACATGATTATCATCATGTGGCACTCATTTAACCATTTCTATTTGGCGTATGAGTTGTCATGTTATCCTGCTTGTAATTTTGCTCCGGTATGCCATTTCTTCATTTCTTCTTGGTCATTCTGCTGCGTTAGCAATATCTATCGATTCTCTCGTGACTCGTCTTTGGTGAAAATTTGAGTTCGAATCGGCAATTGCATTTGCCTGATTGCTAGTATCTGAACGTTCGGGTTGGATCCCACAACGTCTTGAAAGATTTGATTCTTGCAGCAATTCTGTTGGTTAACTGAAAAAGGGTGTTGGATGATTGATTAACGTTTGATTGCGCAAAAATTTGTACAACTCCACTCGAGAACATAATACAATGTCAACGGCCTTGCAATTTCAACCTCGGTGGTTGGATCATTATCACGTTTAGCGACAAGGTAATGACCTCTCTTCATTTGCCTTTGCTCATAATTAGAAGCCGCGTTCCTCAAACATGTGTGTCTCTCGCATTGGTCGATCCTTTAATTTGAACAATTGTACACCTCATTTTACTCATTGCTCTTAATCATCATTCACCTACTCATTCCTTCTCTAACGACGCAAAAGAGTTTTCATTTTTCAAAATGGAGTGAAAGACAACAGGAATCTAGGCGTTTTTTGTTTTTTTTTTTTTTGGTTTGTGATCTTGCAAGATAAAATAACTCTTTTTTTGGGTTAAAAAATTAGAATATTAGTTAAATTTGCAAAAGGAAATGATCATTTTAAATTTCCCGTAAAGAAAAAGTAAAACACGAGTTAAATAAAAACTAGTTCGAAAGATTTAGATGCGATTCAATGTGCCGATAATTGTGTTGGTATAAAAGTCTAAAGTATTTCGGATTAAAAATAATATATATATATATCAACATGCGTGAGTGGCAAGATCTCCATAAAAAGTAACATTGCAAATTAAAAAGTAAAAATAAATCCAAAGAGGTTTTTAAGTCCACGGTTAATTGATGGGGTTGTATTTATGGATTTTTATCATGTCCATGAACTGACCTTTTCATACTAATTGCCATTTCCCATACGTATTGTCGAGAAATTCAATTGCCATAATTAAGGATTAATTGTCAATTTCGAGACCTTTTTTGTCGGTGAGTTGTTATATTATGTACGTTGAGCCTGATCTGCAAAATTGATGCATCAAATAATATGGAAGATTGCAAAATTGACATTTAAACAAATGAACCACATGTAAATGATAGTCTAATGCATTAGTATATTACTTTGGTAAATCAATGTAGAATATGCTAAGCATTTTTCTTTTTCTCCACCGGACCTAGTACATTTCTTATATTCAAGTAATTCTATCGAAATATTGTGCTCGGTGCCCTAATTATTTCATGGTGGCGTATCTAAAATGTTGCATAGAATATGTATTTTACAAGGCATTTATGCTTACATTCCTCATAGTCCTCGTATTTCTAAACCTAAACTGAGTTAACACAGCCAACACCAAAACAAGGAAAAAAAGCCGAACCTTGTTTTTCCGATGACATCCATCCAATCTGTGATGAGAATTTTCATTCAGTCTGGCTAAGGGTTAAAGTGGCTACTTCATGAGTGGCATGTGGACATTGGAAATGCATGGAATGGAGATTTATTTACGTAAAATATTCAAGTTGGTAAAATGAACAACTAATCAACAATGAAGGCAACGCGTTGATGATCATGAAGCCATATTTGTGCCGTATAGATTTTTCATGATTATCATGGCGTCCCTAACCCTAACCCTAGGGCCAGAAAGCATGCATGCAGCTAATTATTCGAATATTCTTGGTACAAAGATAAAAGAAAAAGTCTTCCGAAATTATTCCACTATTTGCCACCTCATGACTCTTCGCCAAAAGGGTGAAAAAAGATTGAAATATCACCTGGTGAGGACCCCGACGAGAGGCATATCTTAGAAGACAGCTTCGCATGCAAAACCTAGACATTGGAAGGATCTATTTTGTTCCCTTCAGACAACATCATTCACCCTTAGTCATGCATATGCCTTTTGTTCTCTCTCTCTCTCTCTCTCTCTCATCTTAATTGTCATAATTATTATCATAATCATACTCGCAATCATCATCATCATCATCATCATCCATCTCCCCCCCCCCCTCTCTCTCTCTCTCTCTCTCTCTCTCTCTCTCTCTCTTCATTACTCTTATCTGGGATGCTGTGTGACTGCTGGGAAAGGGCAAGGCAGGGAGGGCCCAAGAGAATTAAGGCATGCATTTCTAGTGAGAGAATGAGAATGGGAATGATGGTAATGATGATAAGATTCCAATGATGGGCTCCCGGACTGTTTCATTGGCTTGTCAAGGTCGAGGAGGGAGAGATTCATGATTAATTATTATTGCTCTCGATTGTTTTGGCGATGATTGTTTACCAAAGTTCATCATGAGGGGAAGTTGCGTTAAACAATCGCCAATTCGGAAAGATGCTTTTGGAATTTCGTCTCGGAATGCGAGGCTCAATTAGTGAGACTTTGGAAAGTTGGAGACACAATTTCACTTTCGATGTTGCGTTTGGAATAAAGTCTTTTATTATTAGGAAAGCGATTAGAGATGACGAGGAATTTTGCTTTGGTCGGCAGAAGAGAACAACTTTGACCAATCCTCCGTCCCACCAAATGAGAAAAAGAAGAAAATCTTTGGACAAAGAGAGGTGATTGAATCCTAATGATGTTCGTTATCCCTTTTGTTCTAAATGATATTTTTTATGGGACGATATTTCAACGCTCATTCTTTATTTAATTAAAAGCACACTGTTTTTTTTTTATGCTAAATGATTAAATTAGCCTTAACTTTGTCGAGCACGCATTATTATCTTTTAGTACCTTTTCTCATGCAAATTTCCTTATCTTATGATTAAATTAGCCTTATCTTATGAGTTACTATTTTCCTATCTCTTCAATATTTTCCTTCTTTCGTCTTTCTTGAACCTAGTTTGAAGAGTACAATTTCCTTTTTCCTTGAAATTACCAAAACCAGAACTCGAGTCTGTGTTCAACTAGAAACTCAATTAGTAAAGGAGTTGTGCTCAAGCGACGAGAAACTCATGCATGGCCTTTGTAGACCCGAGCGTAAGTGCTCAAAATAAGAGCCAAGAATCCAAGCATTGACTTTATGGACCTAGGATCAAGTGCTAAGCTTCAAGCACATGTGACAAGGCTTTGGGCCCAAACTCGATGGACCCGAGCCCAAGCATTGGAGATCGGGTACTAAAATGTCAAGATCCGAGAATGATCGTTGGGGTTCTCGTGTCCAAGAATTCATAATCCCACAAAGGAAAGTGTTTTCCAACTTTGAATTATAGCCTTACTTAGAATAAAGGCATCTTTTATTTTTACTAATCAGAAATTGGATAATATATGAACTAAATTGTTTTTGGAAACATATCACAAATATAGTATTAAATGAGAGAAAGATTAATCTTCTTGAGAGCATAATGTTAATTATAAGTACGAAACTAAATCATGTGATGGTATATTTGATCAGATAAAATGAGAATGATATGTTTTAAACAAAAAAGAATGTGGGAATAGTGTCTCCCTAGTTTCTTTTTTCCTACTTACGAAACGAATTAGCATGAAGGGAGAAGGCGCCATCCCATAAACCCAACATCATAACTAACAATAGTAGATAAATGTATGAGAGTCTTTAAATTAGACATTAATCATTGTCAAATTCAGGTAAGAATGTAGGCAAGTCTTCATAACTTCTCAACATCATAATGATGTCCATCGTCCATTTTTTTTATTGTTATAATTTTCATATGGCGTTCGTTCAACATTTCTTTTTGTTTAAAGCACACCGTTAATTATCCTAAACTATATTAATTATATATTAGTGCTAACTAATGGATTTTTTTAAATGGAATTAATAATCTATGAGTTGCTATTTTCCTGTATGCATTTAATTCAAAATTTCCTTTTCTAATTTTTTTATCGAACCTATTTTGAAGAAAACATTCCTTCAAGATAGCAAAACCAAAACCCGTATGCGTAGTCAACTAGAAACTCAATTCAACAATTTAATTTCTTGTTCCTTTCAACTGTTAACATAAAGACTAGAAAATATATGAAACAAAAGAGAGAAGAGGAAGATTGAGACTAAACTTTTTGATTGTTCAACCATGAAGAAAGTTTATCAATATTGCTCACGAGCCATGTCATTAGACTTTTTTCCATATATAAAATATAAGTTTTAAAGAAAAGAATTTGTACTGAGATTAACTTTCAATCAAAATCACATAAATTTTAGAGAAAAGAACAAAAGAACGATTCTCTAACAAGTTAAATTAAAGTATTATTTCTTAAACAAATCATCAACTCATGATCCCAAAATGGAAAAATATCTTCCGACTTTGAAACAGAGTTTTACTCACTTCGAATGATGACATCTTTTGTGTTTACTAATTTGAAAGGATATCAGAGATTAGTTAATAATTTTTCCATTTGCAAACCCAGCGCAATTGTAATATTGAATAAAAGAAATGGTGTTAAGAATAATTTTATTAAGAGAGAAAGAGAGAGAGGCGATAGTGTTACTTATAAATTCTGAAACAAATCTTGTAATTGAAGGATAATTTGCTCAATTAATGTAAAAGTTGATGTGTTTCAACTTAAAAAACGTGAAAATAGTGCCGCTTTAATTTCTCTCTTGATACAGAAATACACAAGCATGGAGAGAAAGGCGCCATCCCATTGAGCCATGGCTACATAACTTCTCAACATCAAGATTACAATCTCAAATAAAAATCTTTATGAATTAATAACAATTTGCAATTGTGGGTGGGGGCACAGATAAAATCTTAACCTAATGTAATCGTATAAGACATATAGTTATCATATAAGACACAAAAGCACAAGGTTAATTTATTCTTTGGAACCACAAGGAAGCTTGAAACTCTATGCTCCTTGGCAATGACATGAGACTAGGCGTAATATGAAGATACAGCACGAAGCGCACCCTATCAACATTCGAGGCTCCTCTTGTTTTGCAAAAATGAAGATAGAATATATATATATATATATATATATATATATATATATATTTAAATATCGCTTGTACCTCTTAGAATACGTAGTCAATAAAGAATATTTTTATTATCGATAATAATTTATGCCCAAATATTTATGTGGATTGCTTGCTAATTTTTATGAGTGATATATACAATCAATTTTTTTTTTTGCAAAAATGTTTTTCAAGTGATACATTTCGGCAAAATAAACGTACCCAAAGTTTGAAGATTGAGCTGGGGACCGACATAAAATCCATTGAGATCGTTCAAAGTTTCTTCACTTGCATGACCTTTATTCCTTGAAGAAAAAGTTTTAGTATGACCCGGGTTGACCCGATAAGCTCAACAGTATTGACCTGACCCACCTAAATCTAGGTTGGGCTGTTAGGCCCGCGACTTGGTTTGATCCATGCCTTGCTCAAAGTAAAGAAACTGTGAACCAGGCTCAATGGATTGTTCCGCCGTCCTCGGCCGAGGCGAGTTGATATCTAGACTTTGAGAATTGAGATTGATACCGGCTTGGAGGAGGCAATCTAGCCGCTTGCGGTATGCAGAGATTAGGTTTGTGGGTTGATATCTTTCAGACGCAGGGAGGGGCGCATTCATGTCGGATTGACGTTCGCGATCTTGCAACAAAAAGCAACAGGTTTTGTTAACGACTCGGACATGTTAGAAATTGGCAGGCTTTGCCCCAGAAGAAGGTCGAGAGAAGGTAAAACGGAGAAACTCCAGAGATGTCCGAGAAAGAACTCGAAAGCATCAGCTTGATAAGCGAAGAAGTTAATCGTGCCCCCGCGGATGCACCGAGTTAGAGGGCCTGTTGCACAAAATCAAAGTAGTATCCTCCCTAACCCTTCCAAGAGAAGAAAACCTAACAATAGGCAGAGCAAAGCAGAGAGAAGAACCAGGCCAGAAATCTAACCATGAGATCCTGACCGTGATGTGAAGAAATACGAGGTGAAATTTTGTAAGATGAAATTAAAAAGCAGAAGAGAGAAGCTGCTTGCTCAAGAATGCATCTACATGTCAATGAAGAATGGATATGCTCCTCAGTAAACCTATCAAGGATGAGAAATTTTGTTTTGCTATTTTAGACATAGGGCAGGTCATGTCATCTTATGACCATGACCAGATGCTCAACGGGAATGCAAATCCCAGCATCGACAACCTGTGCGCAAGCGATGAATTACGAGAATCCTTGCCACCTTACCACTCCATGCCATCTTAATCCACCAAAAGCCTGCTCCAATCGAAGTACAGCTCACTGAGTCGCTCTCAGAATGAGCCAATAGGACTGAATCTTATCAAGAACAGCAAGATATTAGGATATTATTCTCACTGCATGTATGTCCATAAGAGCCCGGGAATCATCCGGGGGTCAGATATTGACAAGCTATTCATTGCATGAACTTATCCAAAGACAAGTCATTCATCTACAAATTCTCCCGGATAGAACAAGGTCCTTTACCCAATTCAGCTCATAACTAGCCCATAAGTCCATGAAAGTTGGAACGTAGTCACCAATGCACGGACATGGCAGCATAAAAGGACAAAATCTTCACTTTGAGTGATCAACAGTGCTCAGAGCTCAAGCAAACACCTACTATCTAGTAGTTCTGCACCACTTATCACTAAACACCAAAGAGATGTGACAGATTCTTTTTGTTTAATACTATTGCATGAGTCAAGGCTCACATCTGAAGTGCCTGAAGCTGATCAACGGCTAAAAGCATCCAACCCCATCACAGCTTGATTTGCCTTTCATAAGGGTACTGAAGATACTATATGGAGGAAATTATAACCCAAACAAAGCAGAAGGGGTTCAAAGTTTCATAATTACCTGAGCCACAACTATCTGGAAGAAAAATGAGACTAAAGCAGAGCTGCAGAAGCAGTTTTTAAGCAACAATTCACACTTGTACAGGTGTAGAGTATGAATACTTGATCAGTTAAGTACGCTTTCAGTCCAGTCGCCTCCTCCTGGTTGCACGAGAATCCCCACTGTCAACATCTGAAGTCCTAGAAGCATCACCTCTTCTTCTGGAAGATGAAGTTGAAAGGGATACCATTGAATCAATTTCGACGGCAGTATCCATTTGGCTTTCTGAGTTTATTACAGCAGCAATGCTTGAGAAAGAATCTCTATCGTCAACCGAAGGAGGCTGCTCCTCATTTCTGCCTAGATGATGATCACGGAATGCTTCCACAAACCTGTCAGCACTGCTCAATGCTGATGAGTGTGTAGGAACTGTAGCATTTCTATGAGATTGCGATCTTCTTATCAATAAAGAGGGTCGGCGGCTCTCTCTCCGATCGGTATCATCCCTCGGAAAATCAACATCAACAACAGGCGGCACAATTGCAGTCTGCTCTCTGCGCATCCCGCGAGAAGTCAAAATTCGATTTAGCACAAGATTACTCCTTGATGTTTCACGGATATCACTAGACTCAGGTGGCTGAGTCAAATCCGGGGTCAAATCCAATCTACTACCAAGATGCCGAATGATGTCCTCCACAGGGAAATGCAGAGGAGATCTCTGAACGACTTGCCTGAAACTTTCAGCACGACGTGCATTAGGCCTCGGAGGGATCTTGAGAGTCAAATCTTCCTCAGGCCTACAAGTACTGTTCCCACGCCCATATATTGGAGTCACAGTCTTAATAGTTACCTCTCCCTTGCAAACAGGACATTCCTTCACATCGGAGTGAATGTTTAACCATTGGTAAATGCATGGCCAGCAAAACAAGTGACCACAACAAGTCACAACAGGGTCTCTAGCCAAGTCCAGACATATATTGCAATCGAAAAAGCTCCCATCAGTCTCACTACCTTTCTCCATGTCATCCTTCTTCTCTGACTTGGCTTCTATGAGAAAACTTGTGTTGTTCTCACAAACTTTGGGCCCCTCTCCTAATCTATCCTCAGCAGGAACACTCCCCTCACCAGTGTGCAAGGTCGCCACATTCCCAGAGTCAATCACCAGCTGATCCAGGTCCATGGAAATGTTCTGTGCATCCGGTGAAATTCGAGCTGCCCGCCGTCTCCACCGCTGCCGACCCCTCAACCTAGCTTCTCTCACCCTGCGAACTTGCCCTTGGTACCAGCTCTCGATATCCGCAATTCGCGTGGACACTTGCAGTTCTCGATCAGAAGTGGGTCCCAGATTCAAATCCAGGTTCATAGCATCAGCCGTCTCCTCTCCCATGGATGGAACTTTACTCCTCACAAGCCGAACAAGCTCGAAATTGTCTTCCTCAAGCTGCACAAGCGAAACCAAGAGCAGCAGATTCACTCGAGAGCTGACAACACTAAGCCACAGAATTCCCTCTTAACAAAAAACACAACTTTCAGCGTAATCATTAACATAAAGCCGCTGCCCGCGTTGATTCAGAAAGCGCACAAGTGAAACCTTGAAAAATAGAGCGGAAGGTTCCCCAAGACGTCAAGAAAAGCCCCAAACCGCGATCCCAAGTGAGAGAAACAAAAAACAACGAAAGCCCTAGACATCGCGGAGCCCGCCGATCGCGACGGACATCGAATTGAAATCCAAAAAGAGTCAACCCGAAACCGGTAAATCCCCCATCAAAGCCAAGACAAGGAAGCGGCGCGGAATCAAGAACCGCGACGCGAGCAAAAGGGCAAAACGGGAGCAGCGGGAGAAAGACCTGAGCGCGAGCGGAGATCTCGCCGAAGCGGGTCCCGGGAGACTCGCTGTACGGAGGCGGGCTCCTTCCGCCGGCGAACTGCCGATCAGCGCCGCGCCAAGCTAGCTCCCTGGTCGACTCTCTCGCGGGTAATGATCACCCATCGTCCTTCAGAGAGAGAGAGAATGAGGTTGGGGGGGGGGAGGTATTGTAGAGTCTCTCGCAATTGGCAGCGAAGAGGAACGCGAGCGAGAGAGAGATAGAGAGAGAGAGAGAGAGAGAGAGAGGGGTGATCAGGTGCGGACAGTAAACAAGCAACCGAGAAAGTGATTTCGCTACGTGGACGACTAGGATTGAAGAGAACCTTTGCATACGGTGGAGATTTGATGGAACCCCTCGCTGGCCCCACCCTTTTTCCAGATTTCTTTTCTTTTGTTTATTGCCTTTTCATTTTTATTCTCTCGGTTGCGTTTGTTAGTGCTACCCGCCTTCGCGCGTTCGCGCCATGCCATCGCCCAATCCAGGCGCGTGCCCGCCAACCGCCAGTTAAAATGATAAGACTTCAATAGATGCTCTTTAAGAATCCGCTTGTTTTGCGAAAATTATTTTTCTCAGCTTTTCAATATTTGATTCACTTAAAAAAATGAGTCAACAGAAAAAAAAATTACTCTAGTCAAAGAAGAACTTAGGCTTGAATTCAGGACAATGATCTTCTCTATGAAAAATAAGATTAGAGAATAATTTTCGAAATATGACTAAGTATCGACACATGGACTAGAAACTCCATATTTGGACATGAGAACTCGGACAATTATTCTTAGATCTCCACATTTAGTACCCGGCCTCCAATGCTTGGGCTCGGGTCCATCGAGTTTGGGCCCAAAGCCCTGTTGCTTGTGCTCGAAGCCTAGCAGTTGATCCTAGGTCCATAAAGGTATTGCTTTGATCCTTGACGCTTAAGCTTTTCTTTTGAGCACTTACGCTCCGGTCCGCAAAGGCCTTGCGTGAGTTTCTTGTCGCTCAAGCTTAGGTCCTTAATTAATAAATTTTGGTTCTTATAAAAATAATAATAAAATACAACTTTTTTATTATCTTCATATTTGTTTTCTTTTTATATATTTATTTTCTACTTTTTTTTTCCCTTTTTTCCTTCTTCCTTGGCTGATAGGCCATAGGCAAGGGACAAGCTTGCCCAAGGTTGTCGAGTTAAGTTGAGCTAGCCTTGAGAGAGCCTCAATCTCGCCATTGCCAGATTTGGGGAGATCGAGCTTGTGAGTTATAGTAGAGATGGAAACCGAGCATACTATCATCAGCTTGGGAAGTAGTGGTCGATTATGAGAGTTAATTGTGTTCTCTCTATGTCTTTGATTTGTCCCTTCATCCTTGCCCAAGCCAAGGTGGCGTTGGCGGATGTGGCCTAAGCAATGGTGATGCTTGATGAGGGCGCCCTAGCCTAAATGAGGGTCGACCTTGCCAAATTTAGCTTGGGTGAGGCTCACTCTTGGTAGGTGAGGGTGAGCCCGGCGAGGCTCCCATTGCCAAATTTGGGGAGACTAATCTTCGGTGGGGCGACGGCAACCTTTGTCCAAGAGAGGCTAGCTCGCGAATGGCTGGCCATTGCCTGTCGATGGCCGGCCGACATATGGGGATGGCTAGTTATCGACAAAAGAGAGTAAGAAAAAAAATAAAATAAAAAATGTCAACGTTAATACCGGTGGTGTCACGTAGACTGGTTGATGTTCATGTTAGCAATATTCAGTCAAAATTAGTTGGAAGGACTGAATTGGCACAAAATGAAAAGATTTAAGACTAAATTGGTATCATTAAAAGATTTATAACTAAATTGACACAAATATAATAGAGCTAAATGTTTTCCGATACTTTTTTCCTTTATTACAGATTTTAAGACCTCGGATTAACTTTGTCCTTAAAACTAAAGTTTTTACTTTCAAGGTGAAGTAATTCATAAATCATTATACACTTACAACCTCTCTGTAGTTTCTTAATACGAATCTGTCTGCAATTTTTTTTTTGAAGATAACAAACTTAAGAAAACAACATTTACCAAAAAAAAAAACTACATAAGCAAGGACAGATAGAGAGAAGGCCTAGAATGCTTAAAACGCAAGGATGGAAAGGAAAAAACAGTACGCAGCAATCCGTCTCCCGTGGGTAAACCGGGTTTACAGAAAGAAATATTCAAGAAGCGACTGTTTCACATTGGATTGTTACTCCTAAGTTATTCAACCTTCTCCCTCACGCCAGCTTATACAGCCCAAATCACACTGGATGTACATGTGGAATAAACCCTCTTTTCTAACAAATAATACACTCTTTAACTATTTGTTGTGGAGCCTTGGTCCTCATGAAGTTGGTTCGATGGCAGATGTTTTTTCGATAATAACATCTCGATCTTTTAATTGAATGAAAGAGCTAATTGGTGATGTTATTCAAGGAAAGACACCCCCAATGGTGGTCACAACTTTAATTATTCTCTTGAGGGCATAACTTACGTAAGAAGCATTGGATCACTATAATTGATAGAATAATGAACACCTCCTCTGCTGGACATGTGGTTAAAGATGAATAAGAGCCCAGTCGCTTCGGCGTGATATCTTGTGATGTCATTCATTAATCACGTTTGGTTATAGAAGGGTCAAATACTACTCATAAGTCATAAGTAAGTTACTGCATAAGTACTTTTATGCTTGGATCACATGAAATGGGTCAAGCTTTTACAAAGAAAAAAAGATAGAAAAAAATTAGAAGATAAGTTCCTCGCTTAAAGATTCTAATATCAAAGCTCTATCAAGTTGCCTGAACTTTTATTATCAATTATTTTATCCAATTTTCTAGGATGCACCATATACGAGTTCATAGATAAAAAGTATCCTCCTTAAAAGATGGTTATATGTGTCGTATCTTGCTAATCTTTTAGTAGGAACCAGTCCGCATTGTATGTATAAACAGATTTTCCGGCCACAAGTAAGGTTCAGGCGATCCTCGCCAGTCACGGGAGAGAGCCTGATAAGGACACCTTCTCTTGTATTTAAGTGAGGGCGCATAGGCCCTTGTCCATGAAAAGGGTTGTGATGCCCTCGCCTAGATCAACGAGGGTTACTGGCCCTTGCCTATGGTTAGTGAGCATTGGCCAATGATCTCGACAACCTAGAGTTGTAACAAAAAAGAAAAAAGAACAAAAAGAACAAAAATAGCAAATTATTTAAAAAATATCCATTGTTATTGCCTATTGTGCCGTGTGGGACATATAATGTCAATACTTTCGATTTTTGACTAAAATTGATTGGATGTATTATATTGGCAAATTATCAAAATGCTTATGATTCAATTGACACAATTGTAAGGATCGGGACTGCAATGGTTACAAGTGCACAAATTCATAAGTTTTTGTTGTTGATAATTTCCTATTGCTAGACCAAGTATGGATAGGTGGAAATATTTTCTTGATTTTAGATTGGTGGACTTTTTTCTTCTTGTTGATCGGGAGGCCTTATTCTGATGTACAAACCTTGATGGAGGTAAATACTTCACACCGAGGTAACATTCATCCTCACTTAAAATTTGGTAATATAAGACTACTTGAAGTTTACATATTTTTTTTTTTTCCAATTGATAGAGCCTTACCTGATGTATATGGACAGAGCAATTGCCATGTATTCGTGGTGATTATTCAGATTGAAAGTTTAAATATGTTTCTTTAAGGTATATATTAACGACATCCATACTTACTAGCTTTTCAAGGGAATGTATGATCTTCTTCGGTCTAAGTGAGCCTATAATAAAATTTTGTTTGGAACTTCCATAAGTAAGGGTAAGTTCAATTCCTTGCACTGAAAATGGAGTTCATTTGCTAATAAGATGTTGGGGCCCGCATGAATGTGATTAGGCTAAATTTGTCGTTCATTGTAGTTAATATGATCAGATTACGTTTTTAATGATGCCTATAAAAGGCAAAAGCCATTCATGGAAGTCAAATTCGCAAAATCTGGCATTTAATGCTTTAGTCTGATGAGCATTTAAGGTTTGAATTGGACATATGCATAAGAGATTAGGATCAATGCATGCTGTGAAACCTCTTTACATTTGACCAAATACAACCATAACATTTGGTAATCTCTTAAAATTTGTCCTTTTTATAGTATTTCTAATCAAACATCAACCAATTTGCCATGTAAGTAAATGTTAACCCAAATGATATTGGTGCTATTTTACATTCCTAAAATTCCATTGAAACTCTCTCTCTCTCTCTCTCTCTCTCTCTCTCTCTCTCTCTCTCTCTCTCTCTCTCTCTCTCTCTCTCTCTCTCTCCTGTAAAAGTGCCTAGATAATTCCAAGTAATTGTGTAAAGTCACGAAAATGGAATTATCTATTTTTTCCTAGTTTCACTTGCCCGAACTCATTTGGAGTTTCCTTTGTGATAGGCAATACACATTAGGTAGCCCATTTTACCGAATGATTATATATGGCTTTACATTCATGAAAATGGTTATATTTTAGTAGGCTTAGATTTAATTTACCTTTCAAGTGAATATGGATGCCTAATTAGCTCTTTTTGACTGCCGAATTGGGGAACTAAATTACACGAGACTTGCAATGATGCACATGTATTAGTGCAACATAATAAATAGGCAGACTTGTTTGGTCCTATTTAACTGCATCCTTTGAAGTATTGGCCATTCTCTTCTCTTCATCTACTTTCTTCTCTCTTTCAAGTCCGAACCTTAAGATGACAAGCCCGCCTACATCGCCCCAAGAGGAATTCCAGGATGGATTATCTGGAGTATCATCTCCAAAGACAAGTGCAGATCAATCCAAAATGAATGAGGTATGTCTCGATCGAACTTTGCACTAGGTTATTGGTCATGTGTTCCTGTTTTAATTACGATGATGATTGGTGATAGATAAAGAGAAAAAATATTCCAAAGCTCTCTAGCTATCTCGTTTGGTTTATGATAGAGTTAGATTTGATTTACTACAAATGATCCATCATTTAGATCTGCGAATCGATTCAACTAACTTTACATAGATCTAACCTCTGTTTGGTTAGAATCTAATTCTCTTTTTTAAGTGCATGCAAATCTAAATATCTATACCGATGAATCATTGTTGGTTGAATTTAGGGATGATTGTCCAAAAAGCCATAGATCTATTGTTTGGTGGCTAATTCAGTTTTAAACTTTTTAATTTAGCCATAAAACCTTTTGATAATTTGCTAATGTAGTCATTTCAACTAATTTTCACCAAAAAATTATTGATGTGGACTACTTTTATAATTTTTAAAATTTTTTTACTGAATTTTTTCTTCATTCTTTCACTTTACTTTTCTTTTTATCAGATTTTCAGCCAGTGGGGTTGTTGGCCACAGGGTGTAGGCAAGGATTGCCAACCCTTATTAGAACCTCGGCACACCAATGAAGGAAAATAGAGAAAATTAGAAAAAAGAAAAAAATATTCAAAATGTTATAAAAATTACCACATTCGTCGACATTTCTAGCCATAGGCCAAGCCCGTAGGATGGTCGCGTCCATGTTTACGATTTTTAGCTAAAATTGATCAAATAAAATATATTGGCATATTGTTCAACTGTTTAGTATTAAAATGGATAAAATTGAAAGATTTAGGCATAAATTGGCTGCTAGTGTTAAGACTTTCATCACAATTTTTCGAATTTTATTATTGTAAACAATATCTAAAGTACGCTCTTTTATTGACAAAAAACACACACACACACACATCGAAATTGTGAAGAGGCACGTTTTGTTAATATACAATAGAAAAATAGATAATAATTTTCTAGGGTTGCTGATTTGAATGTATTATTCTTTTTATAGTTCAATGTATGAGTTGTTATCTGTTATTTGTCACTGGCTGGACAATAGTACTAATTACAATTGTTTGAAATGCCAACCATTAATGAGACCATTTCGAGTTGTTGGATATATTTTGTACTTTGCAGCACAAATTTTGGACCATTTCGAATTGTTGGACAGCATGCAATGATGAATATAATGGTATATGCTTAGACAATTTCTTCGCTCATGTCTTGTGCTTCTTTGTCTCTTTCATCCTTGTAGGTCAATCGGTCACTCTTTACTGCAGACAACTCTCCCGTTTTAATCAGGTCGGATGAAGTATCTGGTTCAAAGAAGCCAAATGATCCTAATCAAGGAGGACAACATGATCAAGTGTATACATCGCTTCGAGCAATAGTCAATGTAAGTCAACTTTTTATAAACTTTTTTTATATACAAATACCGTGTAAGGTTTTTTTTTTGTTCTTTGATATATGGTGAGATAGGCCATGACATAAATGGTATTTCATTATAATAAAGTATGGCTTTTTCAAATTCACATTTTTTATGGTGTTAGATATTTGGTTTTTGAATGCGGATATCCTCATGAAAAGATTGGCATAGTGTATGATTGCGATGCACACGACTCCTTCATCTTGCATCTTAAAGTATAATTTGTAAACTTGGATGTATTTATCAAGTGCACAACTAGATTTCATCTATGAATGGTTACAACTAGAGATTTATGTACATATGTTCCCAATTCTTTTGACTTTGACTGTAAGTCGTAGATAGTTTATTCTTTAATTGTTTAATAATGAGGCATGTTACTGATGATTTTTGATTGCAGAAAGTTGCTTCAGAGTTGAGAAAAAGTTCAGATGAGGTGCTCGACCCGGATCCGATATCGTATCGTTTACCTGAAAAGTATGGTGGGACAAATGCCTTTAACATCAAGGTAATATTACTTTGATGATTTTTATTGTGTGCATTGTGAAGATTTGAACAAAATTTCTTGAGTTGAAGTTTATTTTGATTGATAAATGACAAATGAATTAAATCCCAGGCATCGTCAAGTCCATCTTCTTCGGCTGAAACCAAAACCAGGGCTAAAAGCACACTAGTTGGGGAGGAAACGGTATCTTTTGTACTACTCCCGGATTGTCAAATTGGCATAGATTCGACTAAGGTGGCAGCTAGAATTTCTTCTTCACTTTTTTTTTTTGTTGAATTTCATATTAGCATCTCAATTTAAATAACTTGATTTTTTTTAAATTCATTCATTTTTGCGATGCCATTGTCAGCAGAATATCCAACATCAGTCTTCGTTTGAAGAGAGGCTTAGAGGGTGGCATATTGAATGCAGACGACGAGCAAACGGAAAATTAGATTTGGTAATTGCATATCCAAAACTTTTGTTCAAAGTTTCAAAATAAGTAATCTAAATTCAAGTGATTTGGTTTCTTTGAAACATTACAAGGTGATGAAATGAATCATTTCATCACCTTGTAATGTTATCGGAAAGAGTTGTAAAATCATAATTTAACTTTATTGCCTGTTTTATAATTAAGTTTACTCAAGCTTTTTTACACAATGAGTAATAGCGTTGCACATGGATTTCTGGTATCTATTGTATTTGCAGTTCTATCGCCATGGACAGTTAAGCAGGATGTTTCGCTCAACTGTCGAGGTTGTTGAGTATATAATGGAGGCCTTCACTGCTAAGGAGACATTAGGAGATCATTCCATACAGGTGAATTATTAAAACTCTAAATAAGTAAAAAGCAATTGATTATTTTTTTTTCTTAATGCAAGTATGTGATTTCATTTGGGTGTCAATTTAGGAGCAAGGTCCAGGTAGTGCAACAAAAGGTTTGTCGAAGAGAATTATATCGTCCGATGAGAAAGAAGAAATTCCTCCATCCAAAATTCTTAAGATCTCTAGTGTAGAGAAGTCTCCGAATGCTCAATCTGAAAGTGGCAGAAGTGTTGACAATACTAGTGTTGAAAAGGAGAATCCAGAAACCGACGTTAAAGCTTTCTTGGAGGAATCATACAACAACATCAAGAACTTCTTCTGTAGCGGATCGGGGGCACAAGGTTAATCCTTTGAAGCAAATCCTACAAGTCCAGAGAAAAATGGGCTTCTTATGTCTGCTACTTATTTGATTACTTTCTTTATAGAGAGCGACCATGGATGGGAGAAATCCTTGAAGTCACGCAGTAAGAACAAGGATGATGTATCTAGTGATAAAGAGACTCACTCAACAGGCAAAACTGCTTGAGATGAGGACTGCTTTGATTTGTTGAGAAAGACAACCGTCACTCAGCACCAGCTTAAGCATCCATGATTCAAGGGACAACAAATCAAAGCAGTCCTCATCTCAGGCGGATTTGCCTGTTGTGTGAGTCTCTTTATCACTAGATGCATCATCCTTGTTCTCACTACGTGACTTTTAAGAATTTCTCCCATAAAGACATGGATTAGTTCAAAGGTTTCTTCACAAATATCTGATTTGGTTCATCTAGTCAGTGCAAGTAAACTGAGTTTATTTTCATTTCATTCCATTGGACTTTGTTGGATGATATCTGTTCTCGAAAATCTTGTTATTTGAACCATGAATCATTAAGCCTTGTTTCTCCGTCGGGAATAGCGAAAGTGGAAGGGCAATAGAGCCTTTGTTTTCTTTGTTAGAAAATAAAACGGCAGTGTTCGGAAAACAGGCAAAGTGGCGTTTGGGAACAGCAAAGGAAGCAACAAGAAATTGTTGAAAAGCAATAAACGTCCAACAGTGGTCTACAGCAACAAAACCAAACCTGAAACAGAATGTTGGTTGGTCTGAAAGCTTTCATTTAGATTCGAACCCGACGAATTCATGTCATGTCCCTAAGACAATATTGCCTGCCTCAAACACATACCAAGGCCGCCGGATAATTGTCTCCTAGGATAAAACCAATCTCTATCTCTCGCTCGTGGTACTACAAGAAAAGACTCGTCGAACACAACTGTACGTTGTGAATGATACCGCATGACCGATTCTTGTGACTAATGAAAAAATTATGCCTTTTCATGATATGAGTTCGGAGAAAAAAAATACAGAACATGTATGACGTGGTGCCTGTTGAATGAACAGTCACCAAGACCGAATGAAGAGATATGATTGAAAAGTCACAATGGTTCTCTCATTCTCATTCACACATTCTAGGGGACACTAAGTCCCCAACATTCTTTCCGTTTGTTTTGGTGACTTATAATCTCTATCGAGAATATATATAGTAGGCAAAGAAGATTTTCTTCAAGTTGTTGTCACTGATATAGGAGCTGGCAAGTGGAAACATAAAAATTCGAGAACGTGATGGGGCATTTATCTCCTACTCAAGTTATCTGCTGCCGTATTTGCCTGGAATAGTCAAAGTAGAAAACGAAACATTCATGATCTCATTTTTGGTGACATAGAACACAGCTAGGTGATCAGTTCGAATATCGCGAATGACAACTTAAATATCCATGAGATGGTCTCATCTAGTACAAGACCGTGTTCGACTGGAGTCGCGGGTATCCTCGCTAACCTTGGCATGGATGCTCAGCCCAGCGCCATAGGCTATTCTCTTAGGATACTGATCAAAAGAGACATATGGGCGTCAGCCATCATGCCAAAGGTGCAGTCATTGGCCATTACCAATCGAGCATTCACCATGAGGCTTAAGAAGAGGCCTAACTTGCAATATCTTTCGCAAACTTTAGGCACTCTTACAATTTATATTCACCTCTTGGTAATTAATTAGTTTTCTCAATTAATTAGGCCGTTGATTCTGTTATGGTTAGTATTAGTAATGTACAGGGAACTTTCTTTTGATAGGGTACCTTCACTGAATATGTAAATGGGCTCGGACTTGGGCTCTCCCTTGATGAACTCTCGAGTGAGGGCGTTGGGTTTTCTATTGCACGTTCCAATACACTGTCCATTCCCAATGTATGCCCGTGTTCGGTAAATATCAAGGAGGACCAACGCGGTTGTAAGGATGATGACAACCTTCATATGCCTTCATGGTTCTGTTTGGGTAAAGAGACTAATGATGAAAATGTGTTTCGATTATTCAAATTGGGATCCTTTGATGCAACCACACGAGACATGTCATACTTTTTGAGGAGCACCATTTTAAAGCTATACAGCTTCCTTAAGTTGCTAGGTGAATGACTCCGTACATGATCAAAAGAAAATTCTACGGGGAGTATGTTTATGTCGGGATCTGTAAATGGTAGAGTTGAATGATCTATCGAAGAAGCGTGAATTATCTCCTCTAATCTTGTCTTCTTTTTATTTGAGGAGATGTCTTCGATACCTCATAGGGTACTCGAAGCTACCCAGAAGCGCAGGATCGCGTGACAAGATATGTTTCACCAGAATCCTAGGAAGCCTTGGAAAAAGCCGTCCTGGCTTGCTGCGTCAAACCGTCGACGATTCCATATAACACGCGACCCATCAGACTACTCTCACCCCAGTCATTCCTCTGACTATGTCCATGTACTAGAGATTTATGACAAGGAACCTAAAAAATTTACAACAAGGCACACTTGGATAGTGACCATGTCCCAGATGAAATGCTTGGGATCTTGTGGCAGCGAATGCAAGTTGAAATGCGAGATACGCATTTGGATGATTAATGAATCCTGGCCCTGGCATGATTTGATAAGACGCTATGGCCCGATGGCCCAGCACGAGATGAAATCAATTGCTGTTCTAGCAGAGTGGCAGGAAATGACGAAGGTGCAACAGCGCAGAGAGAGAGCAAATTGAGCTCGCCGTCATGACTCATGACAGTGATAAGAAAGCCTGTGCCTTGGTTCCCACGAACGTTGCACCTGAAAACACCTTCTTGGTAAACTGGGCTCTCAGTCAATAGAAGCATGCGTTTGCGGTCGATCCCATAGCTCCTCCTCTGCAGTATCTTCGAACAGGGCTGGTGGAGGCAGAATTTGAGAGGAGGCAAAGGTAGGCGCACCCGGAGATCTCTAGCTCGCAGCCTGAACAAAAATAGTCTAGTCATGTAGAATACCTTCACTCTCAATAGTTTCATTCAAGTCTATAGATCATAGAACGACATGATGCTCATAACGCGTATGTGTGGGATAAACCAAATCCTCACCCTGCTCGAGTTACAGTGCTGCTGACCATAGAACAAGTTGGCAAAGAGTCACTTTGGGACTATGACAATTTAAGTTTGTAGAATAGTAGTAACTTGAGAAGGTCCTTCTATAGACGTACATATATACAAAAATTGAGCAGGTTTAAAAAATCCAAGTGTGCGATTGGGGCAAGAGACAGTTCGGAGGAAAATATGGGGAAAAGGCAGAGGAGTTGAACAGAACTTGGAACCGGAAACTTCCTTCCGTTCTTATATGGGTTTGCTTGTTGACGTCAACCGTGAAAAGAAACCTTCTATGTCCACTCCAGGCATTCATTGACAGTATTATTTTGAATGAGGATAACATGAATATTTCTACAAATTAGAAGTGATCATCCCTCAGCTAAGTTTTCGTGACTACACCACTTTAAATTTCTCAGATTCGTCACCAGCCGTGTAAAACATTCTCCACTCCTCCAAATTGCTTCCTCAACGGGCAACTCTTGAATTTTTTTCGACTTTTGTTTTGTCTTTTCTCTAAAGAATGAATATTACTCCTTCTGTCAAATCGCTGTAGCTAGTAGTTACCATATTGGTATCTACTTTTGATCAATTGATGTGCTTGTGGTTCAAATGCCTCATTTTTAATGAAATAAACGAGACTATTTTATCAGAGAAAATTACCATGTAATATTTCTCAATGCCCGCCAAGTGACCCCAGATGTAAGAGTAGCTTCTATCTCAAACTTGTCCAGCCGCATATTTTACAAAGATCCATTGAAGCTATGGAAGAAAAAGGGGGATGGTTGAGTCCTGCACCTGAAAATTCCACCTTTGTTCTTGGGATAAATAAACAGACCATTCTAGGCTGGGAAGGTCTTGCCTTCGCTATAACTGGAGAAATGGGTCTTCCAGACAACAGCAACGGAAGATGGCTTGGTACAGTAAACTGGAGCACAAACGGACTCCCTTAGACACAGGTTGTAACTAAAGAAGTTGAGATTCAGAAGAGCTATGTTGAAGACGGTGATGATGAAAACATTAGGTTGGATCTGAAAATTATTTTCTCGATCAAACAAGAACCTCTGGGTAATTTCGGTGTCAATCTTCCGACAGCTACCTATATAACGGCCAAAGCACAATATGATGGGAAGAATATGTCCTTTGTCTCATTGAGCAATGTAATGGTAGAAAACATGAAGAATCAAGTTACCTCTCGAGATTTCCTAGTACCTCCCTGTTGGAGTTGTCTTAATGCTGCTAAGTGTTCTGTTGTTTTAGTTGTCTTTGTTACTGTATTCAATCACGTTTGTGTATTAGGCAGTTGTTTTTTTAGCTGCTATTTTCCAGGAAGTGGAACTAGTCAGTTTGCTCATGTTGTAAGCAGTTCCAAACATGTCTCTTAATACTTGTACTTGACAGTTTTCGAAGTAATGAAGTTGTGTGTTCCTTCATCCGTCTTCTGTAGCTTCTCTGCCTCTGAATTCTTCTCTACATTGCTTGGCAATGAGAATGACGAATGTCTGATATTTGACAGTTATTCTTAAGTATACTTGATCTTACACTACCGCAGGATGTGTAGCTAGGATCTCCACTTCAACAAGCAACAACACAGAGTTGAACCAGATAAGGTCATGGTGCTTTGAGGTCTCAAAGTTTAACGAAAATCCTAAGTTGGTGTGGGTCTGGATTGCGGTTGCAACTGTACTTGCTCTGGTGTACTCTAATTTATCTGCTGAAACAAAAAAGGCAAAAGGGGCCTAGTGGAAGATACTTCCCAAAAATAGAAGACTAGAATCACTTGTTTTTTACTGCACACTAGTTGGGAGATGACCAAAGACGAGCAGCGAGAAGTGAAGACGACAGGGCCTCCTCTGATTGAGCATCTTTCTCATTGCCGTAGTTCAAGACGGAGACACCAATACTCTTCTACAACAGACAGCTAAAAGAATTATTGCTCATTCCAAGGATGATGAAGGAAAACAATCACTGTCGTGAAAGAGCACATGCAACTCAAAACATTTCTCTGTTTTCTTTGTACTCCAGGCTAAGCTTTCGCACACCAGACAGAATCATCCTCCTCAATCCCATTAAAGACATACCAGCCATGTCAAAACAAGGAGACTAAAAACAAGCCTTTTCCGCTTGATCAAGAACCAAAAGATTATAGTGACCTTAAATCAAAGGCTTCTTACCAGCTCTATTAACCTAGAGTGTTTGCATTAAGAGGTACCGGTCGACGCTAAAGGTACGTAACTTTTTCTCACTACTAAATGTTGTCTCGGATCTCGGGCGCGTGGCGCAGACCTTGGGTCGATGGGCACGAGAGAGAGAGAGAGAGAGAATGATTTGCATCATTCTACATCACGACGTACATCACGACGTGATCTCTCAATATTTAGATAATATTTAGCAAATGCCGACTTTTTTTTATTCTAGCATTGTTGCAGTTGATTATGGAAAGCTAAGTTAAAAAAATTTGGTATCAAGTATACCAGTTCCATTTACATTAATTTGCTTTATATTCATCAAGAAATAGAATGTGGATAGACATTGCTTTCAATACAGCCGAAATTGAATTTGTTTAACTTCATTATCAATATTTAGGTAAAGAAGGCAGAAAAGTGCTCTTTATATTTATTTATGTTTTTTCAAATTTCACTTGCATCAACTAGTTTAACGTTTTCTTTGTGATACCTAATGTTCATGTACTCAATGTTTTTATGGTTTTTTTTTTTTTTACATTTATGGAATAAGCTATATTCTAGTATGTTTAGATTTTACTTAGCTTCCATGGAAATATGGAAGGCTTATTAGCTTGTTTGGCTACCAACTTTAGGTTACTAAAGTACATGAAACTTGCAATGACGTTCTTGGATCGGTCCAAGATAAGACAAAATTGCTTGGCTTTATTTTACCTTTTTGTTTTAAATATCCACCATTTTCTTCCATTGAGTTGCCATATTCTCCCTTTTCATTGGTTTACCACACAATTTTGGGCTTGCAACAAGCGTAAGCTTTCAAAGCGATATTTGAAATGGCAAACCTAAGATGAGAACCCTTTCTCCCTCATCAAAACAATTGGGTGGATCATCTCAGCTTGTACCAATTGGGTGGATCATCTCAGCTTGTACTATCTTCTCCTTCAATAGGTTTAGATCCATAAAAAAATGAGTGAGGTAAGTCTTGATCCACCTTTGTTTTGTGCTAGGTTAATGGCCATGAATTTTGCCATTCAAGTAAAGAGAAATGGAATTTAACCAGCATATCTTTTTCCAAGGAAAAATCAAAACTGCTGGATGATGAAAGACGAGAAAAATACTCCAATGGTATCTGGGATTCTTGTTTGATTTATGTTAATTGTTCTTTTTTAGTAAATTATTTATGTTAATTGTTGATTTACTTAAATGATCTATATTTAGACATTATGCATTTGATTCTACATTATTCTTGATATAGATTGGAACATCTATCATGTTAAAAATGTAATTTTTTAGTTTGAGTGCATGCAGATCTACTTGTTTATACACTTAGTGAAACTAGCAAATAATTATTGGTTCGATTTTTTTGAGTGGCAAATGTTGGTTGAATTTTACCAAGTATAAAATGTCCTAAATATTCTAAAATCTGTTGTTGACAAATAACAAATCACACATACGTATTTGTATGTATATATATATATATATATATATATATCTTTGTTGTGTGTGTCCAAATCTGATCTATGAGTACTTAGAATTGTAAATCTATGTGTGCAAGAATGCGAATTTGAGGATAACAAAATTGAAATTGCTGATAGGTTTTTTGAGTATGTGTTGGAATAATAGATAATACTATTTTAGGATTGATGATCTGAATATATTGCTTTTTGAATAGATCGATGCATGAATAGTTATTTGTTGGAGAATGAAACAAATAGCACTTGTTTGAAATAGCAAAACCGTTATTAGCTTTCATAAGCAATTTGGACTGTTAATGCTATTATGGCAAACCTTATCAGTATATACATAACTCGTTTCCCTTAATTGGTATATTTACTATTGAGAGTTTCCTCTTATATCGTAAGCCGATAAGTAATAATTGTTGCAGTGGAGGCTAAAGAATTGACTGTGAACGCGAGCCCTCTTTAAGATAGAAAGTCGACGATCATTAGACAGTAGAGAATCACGAGTAGCTAAAGTATAATAATTCAGTGAATGATTCTTTTGCCCACTACTTCTATATGCACTTTGGAAGATTTTAACAAACATTTCTTGAGTTAGGTATGTGGTAATCGATAATTAGCATCTCATCTTTTATTCATACCACTTTTCATTAGTAGAAATTTGTAAATAATGCTCACAACAAATGACAAATAATCAAATCTTAGGCACATAAAAATCCGTCTTCATCAACGAAAGTCAAGACCAGGGCCAAAACCGTACTTGTAGGTGAAGAGACGGTATCTTTTGTACTTCCTCCAGATTGTCTCATTGGCATAGACTTGGACAAGATGACTTCTTAAATTCAACTGCTTTACTTTTGCATTGAATGTAGATAAATATCGTGACATGTATATCTAATTGTCTGATTGTTTTAATTTTTATGGTGTGACTATTATTTATTGATTGTAGAACATACAACGCCGATCTTCATTTGAAGAGAGACTTCAAGGTTGGAATATTGCCTGCAGGCAACGTGTTAATGGAAAAATGGATATGGTAACTACATATTCAAGAAACTTCATTGCTAGTGCTCTCCTTAATAAGATCGATGATTCAAAAGAAGAAACGTATATTTGACTGATTTGGTTTCTGTAAATATTGAAAGGAGATCAAATGGACTATGATGATGTATGTCGGCTATAAGGATTAATAAAACCTTCATATGGTAACGTTAAATCTATTATCTTTGCAGAACTTTCGTCATGGACAATTAAGGAGGATGTTTCGCTCGACTGTTGAGGTTGTCGGGTTTATAATGGAGGCTTTGAATGATGATAGGACATCAGGGAGTATTTTTGTACATGTGAGTTGTAAAAATCCCAAATATGTAAAATGTGAATGGAATTTATTTTTTCTTTGCGGTTAGTGTGTGACTTTATTTGTGTGACAATTTAGGAGCAATGTTTTGTTATTGCAATGGAAGGTTCGTCGAAGGGAAATATATCTACTAGTAAGAAAGAAAAATTTCCTTCATCTAAGTCAGTGAAGATCTCTGACGAGGAGAAAATGGCGGCTGAACGTTTTTTGGTGGAATCACGCAACAACCTCATGAATATTGGCAGCAATAGATTAGCAGCACCGGGTTTTTCTTTTGAAGGAAACTTTAAAAGTTAAATAGAAACTTCAGCTCTTGTATCTAATTATTTATCCGATTGTCTTTATAGAGGAGCCAGGAAGTGGGAATGAGGACAATGCATCTAGTGATGAAGAGACTCAGTGAAAGAATTGGACAACTAGTGCAAGCATCCATAGCTGAAGAGAAGCGCCTAAAATGATGTCCACATGTTAAAATGTTTCCTCTCTAATATCTGATTAGATTCCATATGTAAAATAGGTGGAAGGAAACTGAGTTTATTTTCATTTCATTTCATCAAACTTATGGGTAATATATGTTCTCCAAAACTTTTGTTGTTTGAACTATGAAATATTAAACCTATTTGTCAGCTGATAATGGAGAATGTAGAATGGTACTCAAGCCTTTGTTTTCTTTCATTTTGTTGTTGGCGACTTATATATTCACATGTATCGATATATTTATATGTCTTTTAGGCATCCATATTTATTTTGGGGATGACTAAATTGAAATTGGCAACGGGTGGCTTTTTACTAATACACAATGAAATATAGATAGTATAGTTCTAGGATTGCTGGTTTAAATGTAATACCCTTTGCATAGTTCGATTTATGAGTTGTTATCCGTTATTCATTATTCACCAGACAATAATGATAATGGAAATTATTTGAAATGCCTAACTTTTATCAGCATTTCAATTAATTATAATAAACATTGTTTATATATATATTGATCTCATTTTCTTTGATTGTGTTACTAGAAATCAATGTTCTCTAGTAAATGCAATGTTAAGTATGCGTAACAATACCAATTAAAGGAATGGGTTCCATTTACATTAATAATACATACATTCACACCGATAACCCTAGAACAATAGTTTTTATCGTCCCAATGTATATACATTTAGTCATTCATATAGAAAGATATCTAAATGCTTAAGTACAATTGCATGATAAAGCTAAACTAAGGAGAATCCTTTATTATGGTAACGTAATGAATGTAGTTGAAGATTCTATTCTGTAGGATACATTTCGTCCCTTTTCAAATCGTTGGGCAGTATAATTGCACAAGCTTTGATAATTTCTTCACTCATGTCTTGTACATTTCGGTCTCTTTTATTATTTTAGGTCAATGATCACTCTCTACTATAGAAAACTCTCGAATTCTAATGGGATCGAATGAAGCATGTGGTTCAAGGAAGCCAAATGTCCCTAATCAAGAATGACAACATGATCGAGTATATGCATCGCTTAGTACAACAGGCTTCATAAGTTAAACTTTCTATGATACATTTTTATGGATACAAATATTGTGTAAGGTTTATTTTGTGCTTTGTTATTCCATGAGAGAGATCGTAACATAAATGCAGTTTCACTATTATATTGAATGGCCTTTTCAGTTTCACATTTATTTTAATGGAACTCCATACTTAGATTTTGAATGTAGATATCTTCACGAAAAGATTGCCATAGTATAACCTTATGATGCACATGACTCCTTCATCTTGATTCCTGAAGTATATTTGATAAACTTGGATGTATTTATGAAGTGCGCAACTAGATATTGTCTGTAAAAGGTTACAACAGGAGATTTGTATATAAATGGAGTACTACGTTCCCAATTCGTTCGACTTTGACCGTAAGACATAAATAGCCATCCTTTAATAATTTGTGATTGTAGGAAGTTGCTTCATAATTGAGAAAAAAATTAGATGAGATGCTCGTCCCCGATATAATATCTTATTGTTTACCCGAATATTGTGGTGGGATAAATATAATTTCAATAATTTGTTTATACATTGTTCACACATGCATTGTGAAGATCTAAACAACGTTTTTTTTAGTTGAAGCACACATTGATTGATAGATGACAAATGATTAATTCTTAGGCACAGAGTGTGCCGCACAGTCAAGTTCATCTTCTTCTGCGGAAACCCAAAACATTGCCAGAAGCACATTAGTTGGAATATACCTGAACATGGTGGCTTCAAGAATTTTTTCTTTATTTATTTCTACACTGAATTTCATATAATTTGGTCCATTTATATATCCATAAATCTTTAGAATTCATTTATTTTTTGTGATGCCAATATTAGCTACTGGTCGTAGAATATCCAACATCAATCTTCATTTGAAGAGAGGCTTCAAGGGTAGCATATTGCGTGCCTACTATAGGGATTGTATGTCAAAAATTTCTATTGCTTCTGCTTTCTTTAATAATCTCAAAGCTTTAAGAGAAGTTGCGTAAGTTCGTGTGATTTGGTTTCTTTAAATTAATGCAAGGAAATGAAATGATTTATCTAGTAATGTATGCTAGCTGAAAGGATTTTAAAAATCTAAATTTTACTTCATTGCCTATTTTATTATTAAGTGTGTGCTCCAACTTTTTTTACGCCTTTTGATTAGCAATAGCTTTGCTCCAACTATTTTTACACCCTTTGACTAGCATTGGAGTGAAGGGTTGTAAAAAAGTTAGGGTATTCAAGTGAGTGACAAAAAAGTTATGTGATTTAAGTAAATGTTGTACGAACATTATAGGATTCACATGATTTATGAAAAAGCCATTGCACAAAAGTTGTGATACATCAAAAATTGCAAAAACCATTCATCCAATTGATGGAGCCATACTTGATATACCTGGACAAAGAGATTGGCATGCATTCGTGGTGATTAATAAGATCGAAAGGCTTATGTATCACGTGCTGTATGTTCTTCTGAGGTAAATATAGACAACATGCGCACTTATTAGCATTTCAAGTAATGTGCGAGTCTGATCTTGCAAAAGTAAGGGTCTGCTCCTTTTCTTACATTGAAAAAGGAGTTGTTTGAAGCTTGTAATAAGATGCATTGGCTAAATGAATGAAGTAGTCAAGTTAAATTGGTCATTCAATATGGTTAATGCAATCGCGTTTTATTTATTGATTCTCCAAAAGAAGTCAAACCCATTCATGGAAGTCAGATACTCAAAATCTGGCATTTAATGCAATAGTGTAATGAGCATAATTGGATATGATCAATTGATGGACTAAAGCCTACACATTTAAATAGATACATATCCATGAAATTGTTAGTCTCTTGATTCTTATTCTGCTTATAATATTTCTAATCACACATCAGCCAATTTGACATGCAAGTTAATTGTCCACCTAAATATATTGATGCCAGCTTACATTCCAAGAATTTGATTGGAACTTATTTTTCTTTTTTGCCGTAAAGTTGGAATCCTCTATCAATTCCAGATAAATCTATATCGTTAAATCAATTAAAAATTTCATTGCATCATTGTTTCCCACTATTTTCGTTGTTGCAATGGATTACGAAAAACTAAGCTAAAAGAATTTGATGCTAAGTATTCAATTTCTATTTAAATTTATTTGTTTTATTTTCATTATTAAATTGCTTTCAAACACAGCTGAATTCAATTTGATTGACTTCATTATCAATATTTTAGGAAAAGAAAGGTGGAAATGTGCATTTTATTTTTCCAAATTTCACTGGCCCCAGCTAGTTTAAATGTTGTCTTGTAATACCTAAGGTTCATGTACTCAATGTTTTCATGGGTTTTTTTTTTGAATTTATGGAAGAAGCTTATTCTAGTAGGGTTAGATTTCAATTAGCTTTTATGGAAATATGGAAGGCTTATTAGCTCGTTTGCTTACCAACTAAGGTCATGAAAATACACGAGAAAATGATGTACTTGCATTGGTCCAAGATAATAAATGGGCAAAAATTTTTGGCTTTATTCCAGCGTATTGTTTCAAATATTGACCGTTTTCTTCCCTTCACCTACCCTCTTCTCCCTTATAATTGGCTTGCAACACATTTTTTTTGCTTGCAAGAAGCATCGGCGCATCACCTCTCAAAGTGAACTTTCAGATGGAAAACCCTAAGATGGGAACCCTTTCTCCCTCATCGAAAGAACAGGGTGGATCCTCTCAACCTATGCTATCTTCTCCTTTGATAGGTGCAGATCCATCAAAAATGAGTGAGGTAAGTCTCGATTGACCTTTGTGCTAGGTTTCCGGCCAAGAATTTTGTGATTCAAGTATAAAGAAATGGAATTTAACCAGCTGGTACTTTTAAAAGAAAATCAAAAGTGCTAGATGATAAAAGCTGAGAAAAAAATCCAGGGCTATCTAGGGTTCTTGTTTGATTTATGTTCATTGCTGATTTACTTAAATGATCCACAATGTAAATCTGTGCCTTAGATTCTACATTCTTCATATAGATCGGAACATTTATCATGTTAAAATCGAATTTTCTAGTTTTAGTGCATACGGATCTAATTGTTTGTACATTTTGTGAAACTAATCAATAATTGTTGGTTGATTTCGTTCTCTTTTTGAGGGGGAAGAATGTTGGTTGAATTTTATCATGTATAAAATGCTTATAATATTCTTAAATCTTTTGTTGACAAATAGTTACATAAACGTCTTTGTATGCACATCTATATGTTTACATCTTAATTGTGTGTGTCCAGATTAGATCTATGAATAACTTTGAATTATAAAAGTATGTGCACAAGAATACAATTTTGAAGATGATAAAATTGAAATTCTGGGTGGATTTTTCGAATATGCATTGGAATAACAGATCGTACTGTTTAGAGTTGAAGGTTTGGATGTTTCACTTTTTGTATAGATAAATTCATGAATAGTCATTCGTTGGATAATAAACAAATTATAGTTTTTTGAAATGGAAAAACCGTTATTAGCTTTTAGAAGTAGTCGGACCGTTAATGCTATTATGGCAAACGTTATTAATATATACCGAACTCATTTCCTTTAATTGGTATTCTTACTATTGAGAGTTTCCTCTTATAGCATAAGTCGATAAGCAATAATTGTTATAGTTGTGGCTAAACAAGTGATTGAGAACCTATGCGTCCCTTAAGATGAATGATAAAGAAAGTTGGCCACTATTAGACAATGGTGAATAACGAGTAGCTACAGCATAATTATTCAGAAAAATGCGCAACTTTTCCAAATTGAAAAATGAAGAAGAAGTTGACAACCCCTTGCCTACAAAGTGAAATGATTTTCCACCATTCTTTTTAATATTACATAATCCACCAATTCGTTTCTTAAAATTCGATGTTTTGAAACCGTGGCTCTCTTCAAATATTTTCCCTTTTTTGTGTTTGTCATTCTAAAGATGTTGTTTCTCTTCATTTTATGCTACCGTAGTTATTTCATGAAAGAATGCTTTACTTGAAGCAACGTGATATGCTATATATTGCTGGTTTTGGCTCAATGCTCTTCCTCTCAAATTCTAAAGGTTCCATGGAATCATTTCGGACAGTATCATGCTATCCACATGATATGATTTTCTATTCTTTTTCTTTCAGCATATGGCACTATTTTTTTCTACCCATTTAGTCCTTTAATAATTTCATCGTGTCTCACAAGTTTGATTCCTAGATAGGAGGAATGGGTTCTTAGACTTGAACGCATGTGGTTGGTTTAGTGTTTTTAATTGTACAATTGATCGTCTAAAGCATGGGTTTCTTGACATCTTTGTAATAGTTTGCCAAATGTTCATTTATTCAACATCATGAATATAATTGAAGATATTTGCAGCACCTGTTGTCTTGTTTAGAATTGATTTGCAGCATTTAATGATGGATGTAATTGTATATTTTACTCGTGTCCTGTACTTCTCTTTCTCTTCCATCCATGTAGGTTGATGGGTCAGTATCTACTCTAGACAACTCTCCTACTCCAATGGCTTTGAATGAACCATGTGATTCGAAGAAGCCAGACATTCCTAATCAAGATGGACATCGTGATCGTTTGTATGCCTCACTCAAGGCGCTAGTCACTGTAAGTCAACTTTCTATTAACTTTTTTTAAGATATAGGTGATCAATGTGAGGTTTCTATTGTCCTTTGAAACTTTATGAAATAGAACATGACACAAACTCAATTTTTATAAGTAAACATTTTGTTAAGTTTGTGGGGATACATAAAATTGGTGTAATTGTTTTGTAATATTGTGTGAAATAGACCATGACATAAATTAAACTTTACCATTATTGAGGATGTATTTCTTATTTATTTATTTCACTTTTGTGAGGTACAACCCTTGAGTTTTTTAATGCCGATATCCCCAATAGAAAAGCTTGGATGTAAATTTGAAGTACACACTTGATACACTTGCCAATGTTGATACCCAAATAGTTGATTTCTTTCTATTGATTCTCGAAGTATATTGATAAGCTTGGATATATTTATGAAGTAAACATCTAAACTTCAATTGTAGGAAGCTGAAACTAGAGAAATCATGTATAAACATAATAAATATACTACTACTTCCCTGACTTTGACAATAATTTAGAATAGTTCATGCTTTAACGATGATATATAATAGCATTGATAATTTGTGATTGCAGAAAGTTGTTTCTCAATTGAGAAAAAGCATTTTAGATGATGTGCTTGACCCGGATCCAATATCATATCGATTACCAGAGTATGATGACGAGACAAATGTCTCGATCCACAAGGTAATATTGTTTAAATGATTTGTTTGTATACTATTTCTATGTACATTTTTGAAGATATGAAGAAACATTTCTTAAGGGTGATCGACAATCAACATCTCAAATTTTATTCATACCGCTTTTCATTAGTAAGAATTTGTAGACAATGCTCACAAATAATCAAATCATGGATACAGACAAATCCATCTTCATCAAAGGAAGTCAAGACCAGGGCCAAAACGACACTTGTCGGGGAAGAGACAGTATCTTTCGTACTCCCTTCGGATTGTCTAATTGGCATAGACTTGGACAAGGTGGCTTCTTGAATTTCTTCATTTTGCATTTATGTCGAATGCATGTACATATTTCTATATGTATATCTAAATGTCTAATTGTTTTCATTTTTTTGGTGTGATTATTGTAGAACATACAACATCGATCATTTGGAGATAGGCTTCAAGGGTGGAACATCGCATGTAGACAACGTGCTAACGGAAAATTAGACATGGTAACTGCATATTCAATAAACTTCATGGCTAGTGCACTCCTTAATAAGATTGATAATTTGAAAGAAGAAATGTAGATTTGACTGAACATTACAATGAGATGAAATGGTTTAGAAGATTTATGTTAGCCGTAAGGATTAATAAAAACTTTGTATGGTAATGGAAACAACCGAAACCTATTATTTTTGCAGAACTATCGCCATGGACAATCAAGAAGGATGTTTCGTTCAACTGTCGAGGTTGTGGAGTTTATAATGGAGGCTTTGAATGATGATAAAATGCCAGGGAGTAGTTCTGCACAAGTGAGTTATAAAAGTCCTAAATATGTAAAATGTGAATAAAAGTTACTTTTACTTTGCGGTTAGTGTGTGACTTCGTTTGGGTGACAATTCAGGAGCAAGTTGTTGCTACTGCAATGAAGGGTTCGTCAAAGAGAAAGATATCTGCTGATAAGAAAGAAAAATTTCCTCCATCCAAGTCATTGGAGATTTCTAGTGAAGAAAAAATGACGGTTGAACGTTTCTCGGAGGAATCACACAACAACCTTATGAATATCGGCAGCGGCAAATCGGCAGTATCAGGTTTTTTCCTTTGAAGGAAACTTCATAAGTTAAATAGAAACACCGTCTCCTTCTGTCTAATTATTGATTTGATTGTCTTTATAGAAAGCAAAGAAGGAGAGAAGTCTTTAAAGCCAAGGAGTGAGAATGAGGATGGCGCATCTGGTGATAAAGAGACCGAGTGACAGTATTGGACAATAAGAACAAGCATCCATAGTTGAAGAGAATAACCTCAAATGATGTCCACTTCTTCAGATCTTTCTTCTCTAATATCTGATTTGATTACATCTGTAAAATAGGTGGAAGGAAACTGAGTTTATCTACATTTCATTTGTCAAACTTGTGAGTTACATTTGTTCTCCAAAACTTTTGTGGTTTGAACTATGAAACATTAAACCCGTTTGTCAGCCGATAATGGAGAACGCAAATTGGTACTTAAGTCTTTACCTTCTTTCTTTATGTTGTTGGCGACTTAAATATTCATATGTACCGATAAATTTACACGTCTTTTGTGCGTCCATATTTGTTTTATGAGTACGTATGATCATATAATGTATGTACACGAGAACATGATTTTGGGGATGAAAAAAATTGAAAATGGCAACAGGTGCCTTTTTGCTAATATACATTGAAATAATAGATTATATTATTCTACGATTGCTGGTTTGGATGTAATACCTTTTGAATAGTTTGATTTATGAGTGTTTATATGTTATTCGTTATTCATCAAACAATAAACTGTAGTTGTTATCTGTAGTTGTTATTTGTAATTGGATTTATGAGTTGTTATCCGTTATTTGTTATTTGTTATCCATCTGGAAAATAGGTGGAAGAAACTGAGTTTGTTTATGTTTCATTTCATCATACTTGTTGGGTGATATCTGTTTTTCAAAACTTTTGTTATTCGAACTATGAAATATTAAACCCGTGCAGCCAATATTGGAGAAGGTGAAATGGCACTCAAGCCTTTATTTTCTTTCATTTTGTTGTTGGCGACTTATATATTCATGTCCGACATATTTATATGTCCTTTCTGCATCCATATTTGTTTTATTAGTACATAGAAATGTGGAATGTATGTACGCAAGAATATGATTTTGCGGATAACAAAATTGAAATTGGCAACATGTGCTGATATACACTGAAATAATGGATTATATTGTTCTGGGATTGCTGGTTTGAATGTATTACCATTTGCATAGTTTGATTTATGAGTTATTATCCATTATTCGATGGACAATAACACTAAAGGCAGTTACTTGAAATGCCTAACGTTTATTAGCATTTGTAATTAATTAGATCGTTAATTCTGTTAAGAGAGACATTATTAATATATACTGACCTCAATTCCTTTAATTGTGTTATTAGCGTTTATGGTTCTCTGGTAAGTATACGAAACAATACAGGTTAAAGGAAACAGATTCCGTATTTATCAAATAAACGTAGAATCAAACCAGCAACCCTGGAACATTAGTTTCTATCGTCCCAATGTGTAGAAAATTAGCCAGTTATGTAGAAAGACATGTAAATGCATAAGTACAATTGCATGATAAAGCTTAAATAGCAAGATATAGTTAGAGATCCTGTTTTGCAGGATACATTTCATCCCCTCTTGAATCGTTGGGCAGCATTTGATGATGATTATAATTGTATATGCTTTGATAATTTCTTCACTCATGTCTCGTACTTTTCATCCTCTTTCATTGCTGTAGGTCAGTCGGTAACTCTCTACCATAGAGAACTCTTATTTTCTAATCGGATCGAATGAATCATGTGATTCAAAGAAGACATATGTTCCTAATCAAGAAGGACAACTTGATCGACCATATGTATCAATTAGAGCAATAGGCTTCTTTTGTTTTTTTGGTCGTAAGAGCAATAGGCTTCGAAAGTTAACTTTCTCTGGATTTTTTTAATACAAACATTGTGTAAGGTTTTTTTTTTTTGTGCTTTCTTATTCCGTGAGATAGACCATGACATAAATGCAGTCTCACTATTTCATTGTCTGGATTTTCCAAATTCACTTATATATATATATGGAATTCCGTCCTTGGTTTTTGAATGCAAATATCACCGCAAAAAGATTACCACAGTATGACCTTGCGATGCTTGTGACTCCTTCATCTTGATTCCAAAAGAGATATTTTATAAACTTGGATTTATTTATGAAATGCGCAACTGAGTTTCATCTGTAAAATGTTACAACAAGAGATTTGTGCATAAATAGAGTACATATGTTCCCAATTCTTTTGATTTCGACTGGGAGACATAAATCGGCCATCCTTTAATAATAAGTATGTTAGTGATGATTTGTGATTGTAGGAAGTTGCTTCACAATTGAGAAAAAGTTTAGGTGACGTGTTCAATCCTGATATGATATTTTATTGTTTACCTGAATATTGTGGTGGATAAATGCCTCGAGAGGCTTCGAGGGTAGCATGTTGCATGCGGAGGTGCTAATGAAAAATTAGATTTGGCAATTGTATGTCCAAAATTTCTATTGCTTCTGCTTTCCTGATAATCTCAAGGCTTAAAGAGATGTAATGTAATTTCGTGTGATTTGGTTTCTTTAAATTAATGCGAGGAAATGACATGATTTATCTAGTAATGTATGCTAGTTGAAAGGATTTTTAAAACCTAATTTTTATATTATTGCCTATTTTATTATTGAGTGTGCTCAGACTTTTTTTACACCCTTTGATGAGTAAGAGCTTTGCACATGAATTTTAGGAGTTTATCTGATGCTAATGAAGCTAACGAGATCTATTATCTTTGTAGTTCTATCGTAATGGACCGTCAAGTTCTCTCAACTGTCGAAATTATTGATGGAGTCTTTCATTGCTAAGAAGACATCAGGGAATCATTATGTATAGGTGAGTTGTCAAAACATTAAATAGTCAAATGCGAATTGGATACTTTTTCTTAGTGCTTAGTATGTGATTTCATTTAGGTGCCACCTCGGGAGCAAGATTTCATAACTGCAACAAAAGATTTGTCAAAGAGAAATGTATCTTCCAGTGAGAAAGAAGATATTCCTCCATCCAAGTTATTCAAGATCTCCAGTGAAGAGAAGTTTGCGAAGGCTCAATCCGAAAGTAGCGGAAGTGTTGACGGTACTAGTGTTAAAAAGGCGAATCTAGAAACAGACGTCAAAGGTTTTCTTTTGGAGGAATCATAATCTTCAACTTTAAGGACCTCAAAACCCTAAAATATATGTCACTATACTCAGTCTAGCATTTTCAGATGATGGACCAGCAAGGAGATCCCTGATATTGAGTCCCATTTACCTACTGAACGAGCTTCATTCGGGACGTGCAACCTATCAAAACGAAGCTCTTTCCATCCTTTACGAATGTCTACATGACGACTTATCCAGATTTTGAGCTTAAGTTAATTAAAACTTTAATTTCCCTAAAGATATCGCTTCAGTAACTCTCCAGGACAGAAAGTGAACATGGAATCCATCAGGCCTAAGCGACAAATCCCGACCACCCACTGCACAATCCTATCACAACAGCCTTTCAATGACAATATTGTACGTCTAGGAACCTTCGTGGGTATCGGTAGCATCCCTTGACCATCGGACAAGCAGAAAAATGATCTGTAAAACCGGCACTTGCTATATTCCTAAATAGAAAATGACCTTCGCTACATAAATTACATATTACAAATGCATGCACTTGCTTCACCCTCACGTAGCTCTGGTCAAGGAAAGCGGCTGGAGCATTTTAGAGAGGAGAGAAGGCTGGACTTGTCAGGGAGGATGAAGAAAATTCTAGAGAGAGAGAGAGAGAGAGAGAGAGAGAGAGAGAGAGAGAGAAGCGGGGATTAGTTCAACAACCAGATCCTAAGTCAAGGAAACGATGCTGCAAAATCTTTTTCCCTTGGACAAATCTAATGCATCATTCAAGGCTTGACCGTTCCATACAACAATTTATAATTTTCTCGAGATAATTTTCTGCCGTACTTGATGGGCATAGGAAACAAATCAATGGAAGTTCAGGGCGGCTGTCAAGTGTCAACTTCGTATTGTTTACCATTGAACTCCAAGTTACAGTCTACTAAATTTGGCAAACCTCTGCAAATCCACACTCAGGGGCATTGGCTAAAGGTAATATCCTTTCTTTTAGATGAACAAAAACAACATGAATCAAGAAAATAATAAACACGCAGTCAACGAATGAATACATAGCATAATCGATCGTCTCATCTGATGAATTCAAAATAGATGGGATCGGAGTTGAAGACATCATCTTGTGTTGCTGCTAGTTTTATATCCTCTTGAGTTGTTGCTAGTTTTGCTCGAGGTTTCCTTAATTTTACTCTAGGCAATTGGCATAGTCAGATACTATCAGTGTGAACAGTTTGTGTTTGTCTAGGAACATCGAGGCTTGACCTACACCTTATTTCCTCACCAAAAAATATTCCCTTCTTTTGTTTGAGTCGACGGATAGAGGCTAACATCTTAATAGTTGAGATAAAGCATACAAAAACTCTATTTTATTGATTCATTTCATTCTTAAACATATTTCCCTCTAATCATGAGTCAAGCTTCCGTGTTTGTATATTGTGACTTGCTAAATGGGAGGTAATGACCATTCGATTATAGAACAAGTTAGCAAACAGTCACTTTGGACTTTTTCAATTTGGGTTTATAGATTAATATTAACTTGCGAGGTCTTTCTACATAAATACATACAAAAATAAATAAATAACTAATCAAGCTGCAGAAAATCCAAAAGTCCAGTCTGTGCAAGAGGTAGTTCGAGAGAGTTAAATATAATGACAATGCAGAGGATCTGGACAGAACTCGGAACCGGAAAGGTCCTTCCGTTCTCATCTAGCTTGCTTGTTGACGTTAACCATGAAAGAATCTGCTTTAGGTCCACTCCAAGTCATTTAGTAATGTTGCATGTTGCTATTTCAAAAGAGGAAACCACGTGTATTTCTTCAAAATATAACTGGTCATCCCTCACCTAAGTTTTTATTGACTTCACCCCTCTAAATATCTTAGTAACTTCACCGACCATTTAAAAGTCTCCCCGCTCTTCAAAAATTGCTCCCTCAATCTGCAACTCTTACCAATTTCGACTCCCATTGCTTGTTGACGTTAACCATGAAAGAATCTGCTTTAGGTCCACTCCAAGTCATTTAGTAATGTTGCATGTTGCTATTTCAAAGGAGGAAGCCACGTGTATTTCTTCAAAATATAACTGGTCATCCCTCACCTAAGTTTTTATTGACTTCACCCCTCTAAATATCTTACTAACTTCACCGACCATTTAAAAGTCTCCCCGCTCTTCAAAAATTGCTCCCTCAATCTGCAACTCTTACCAATTTTGATTCCCATTTCTTCTTTTCACAGAAGAATGGATGTAGTTCATTCGGTCAAGTTGCCATTGCTAGTAGCTACCGTCTTGGCACGTACTTTTGATCAAGTAACGTGCTTGAGTTCAACTACCCCAGCGTTAGTGAAGCAGATGAGAATTATTTTATCCGGGGAAATTTCTCTGTAGTTCTCAATGCCCTCCAAGTGACAGCAGATGTAAAATTTGTCTGGCCGAATGGGGGACGGTCGAGTCACGGCAAAAAGACTGACACCAGTACTTCTGTACAACTTGCACATAAACAAACGATTGCCCATTCTGAGGATGATGAATGAAGACAGTCAATATCATGAAAGAGCACATGGAGTTCAAACATTTTTCTGTTTTCCTTGGATTCCAGGCTAAGCTTTCACATACCAGATTGAGTCATCCTCCCCGATCTCATGAAAACATATGATCCATTCAAAAGAAGAAAGCTAAAAGAAAACTTTTTCTGCTTGCTCTAAACCCAAAAGATTACAGTGATCTTAAATCGCAGGCTTCTTCCTAGCACTATCAACCCCACGAGTGTTTGTAAATTGAGTCCGTAATTTTTCTCCTTATTCATTATAGAATTGCACTTTTGTTTAGAATTGTCCTTAAACTTTTCAAGATCGTTGCAATATTATGTTTTCCATTAGCTGAATCAACAAAAAGTAGTAATGTCGCTATTACTTTGTTAATGGACTTTTAGGTGCCTAGACCGCCTGCTTACAAAGAGGTCATATCTGCGTGCTTTCTTGTTGACGAAGAGTATGAATCACACCCCAACATTATTCCACTTAGTGAATACTTCAAATATTTCTTTAGACCAACACCATTGGACACCATTCAAATCTTTCTGCCTTTACTATCTTGGTAAAAAAAATCTGCACTATTCACCCGTGTATCAATTTTCTCCAATGCTACAACCTTTTGTTCCATTTTCTCTCAGATAAAGTGATATTGCATTCTAATGTGCTTTGTTCTTACATGATATCCATGATTTTTTAGCCAAGAATATAACACTCTGGTTATCACACACTATCTTCATTCTTTTGTGTCTAAAACCAAGCTTTTTACACACTACGGCCAGATCACTTTCTTAGTGGCACGAGTAAGGGCCATGTACTCTTCCTCGATTGAAGACTGTTGGTTTATTACTTTAGCAAGTTGGGGTATTTAAGTAAATGTACTAGGCTTAACCCTAAGCCTATAAATACCTATTATTTTACTGAAATAAAACAGCAGTTCAACTCTTTTATCGTTTACATGGTATCAGAGCTGGAAATTAAAAAATTCTAAAACCTAAAATAGTTTCTGGGCGAAACCCTAGGCGGCGTTACTGTAGCTCCGTCGTTACTGTAGCTTCGGCGTTATTGTAGCTCGCGTTACTATAGCTCCTCTGACCAGCGCTTCCCAGGGCTGGCGACCCTCCGACCGGCGTCTTCCAAGGCCGGCATCTTCGTGGGTTGCTCAGATCTGGTGAGATCTTCTCTGGTTGGCGTCGCCTAAGGCAGATCTGGTGAGATCTACTTTGGTTGGCGTCGCCCAAGGCCTGAGATACCCTTCGGGCGACCGTCCAGCCCTTCGTGGGTTGATTTTGGTGTTGACAGCATGATTAAAAGTCCTTCGTGAGGTGGTTCTGTTGCTATTTGTTGGTATGGTGAGCATGGTTTGGTTCTAAAAGCACGTTAGCTTTGATGTTTATTGTTTTTGTTGCTTTGGGTTGCTGAATGGTGTTTGGTGAATGGCTGATGGTTCTCAAGCTTGCTGCTTTAGTCTACGTTTGATGTTTATCAGTGGTTTGTGGTTGCTGTGATCAGTGGTTTGAGGTTGGTTATTGGTTTAATACGTAATTAAGTGGCTGCTGTGTTTAGTGGTTTGCCGGTGGTTAGTAGTTTGTGAAGTGATTGGTGGAGTGTGAGGATGTCTACTGATTCATCTGTTAATTCGGGATTGGTATCGTCTAATACATCTTCAAGTTCAGTTTCTTTGGGTCCATATTATAGTATGGCTAACTTACATAATACTTTGGTTAAGTTGGACGGTACCAATTATCCTTCTTGGCCGATAGCTCTCTCGACCTTTGTTTACTCTAATCGTCAATCTAGATGGCTTGAAGAAGAACCACCAGCAGATTTAGCTAGTTTAGAAGAATGGAAGTATGTAGATGCTACTTTACGTACACTTTTGTGGGGAAGTATGGCTGAATCTATTCGTCACCTGTTCATGGATTGTATGACAGCCCGTGAGATTTGGACAAAGTATGCTTTATTGTATTCTGGGCAGAATAACATGAGCCGAGTATGTGATATATGGGAGATTTTATTTGAAGCCAAGATTAGTGATGCTGGTTTGGCCGATTATTATGCTCGTTTTATATCTTTATGTCAGTGGCTCAAGTCTTATCTTCCACCAGCTACCACAATTACTGAGATGCAGCAACGAGAAGCAGACATGCTAACTGTGCTCTTTCTTCGCGGTCTTGGTCCAGATCATAGTGCCCTTCGTCAACAAATTACTTCACAAGGTACTCTTCCCTCCATTGAAGAAGTGTATTCTCGAGCTGCTCGTTATACTTCTAGTCCCAAGACATTAGCAATTTCAGATAGTAGTGCTATGGTGACTCGTGGAGGTCAAGGGACTCGCGGTCGTACTAACGGTCGTGGGCAATGGAATCTTGATAATTTTTATCGTGGTCGTGGTTGTGGTTTCCAAGGTAGAGGTACCGTTCGTGGTGGTGTTAGTAATAATTCTAGAGGAGGACGTGGTGGTGGTCAAGCGAACCGTTTTTGCACTCATTGTCAGCTTTCTGGGCACACTATTGATTATTGTTATGACCTTCATCCTGAACTTCAGGGTCTACATGCTTCTATTGACACTGAGCCTTGGGCTCCTTCTCCTGGACAAGAAAAAATACAGTTGACTCGTGCAGAATATGATGAGTTGGTTCAGGCACGATAGAGTGAGAGCGGTACTATATCTGGTTCTAATACTACTTCAGCACATCATAATGATCCTGCATGCTTCATGTCCAGTACAGCTCCTCCTCGTTCTTGGGTTATTGATTCGGGTGCCACTCATCATATGACCGGTGATCCTAACCTTCTCACGTCCACTTCATCTGTTCCTTCTACATCAGTTACCTTAGCAGATGGTTCTCGATCTAAAGTTACTGGTACAGGTTGTGTGTCATTGAGCTCCTCTATTTCTTTACCTTTTGTTTATCATGTTCCAAACTTTTCTTCCAATCTCTTATCAGTCAGTTCTATTACTCGTGACCTTGATTACGATATTATCTTTTCTTCATCTTCGTGTGTTCTTCAGGATCGGAAGACTGGACGCCGAATAGGTGGTGGGCGTGAGTCTGGTGGCTTATATGTGCTGGACCCTGAGATTATTGCTGCTTCCACAAAAGTTCAGCATACATCCGTGGATAATTCTTACAGATTGCATTGTCGCCTTGGTCATCCGTCAGCAGATACTCTCCGGCGATTTCCTTTTGTGTCTAGTTCAAATCTTCAGTTTAGTTGTGAAACGTGTCAATTAGGTAAACACCATCGTGAGTCTTTTCCACCTCGTGTTTTGAGTCGTGCTTCACGTCTCTTTGACGTGATTCACTCTGATGTTTGGGGTCCTAGTCGAGAGTTTTCATTTGGTTTTCGGTACTTTGTTACCTTTATTGATGATTGTACTCGTACGACTTGGTTATATTTAATAAAAGATCATACTGAAGTTTTTTTCCTCTTTCTATCAGTTCTATCATGAAGTTCGTACTCAATATGATTGTTCTATTAAATGTTTGCGTACCGACAATGCTCGTGAGTACTTCTCTTCATCTACCTTTGTTCCTTTTCTCCAGTCTCATGGCATTTTACATCAGAGTTCTTGCGCTCACACTCCACAACAAAACGGTGTTGCTGAACGTAAGAACCGCCATTTGTTAGATGTTGCTCGTTGTCTCCTTCTTCATACTCATGTGCCTAAATCATTCTGGAGTTATGCGCTTCTTACAGCATGTCATCTTATTAACCGTCTTCCTTCCTCAGTGCTGAAAGGAGCTATTCCTTATGCTCTTCTTCACTCTGATCGTCCTTTATGGTCTGTTCGTCCTCGTATCTTTGGGTGTGTCTGCTTTGTTCATATTTTGTCTCCTGGATTAGACAAGTTATCACCTCGTGCTGAAAAGTGCATGTTCGTTGGTTACTCTCGTACTCAAAAGGGATATGTTTGTTATAGTCCTACTCGTCGTCGGGAGTATGTTTCTGCTGATGTGACCTTCTTTGAAGATAAAGCATTTTTTGGTGATGATCATACTCAAGGATCATTAACCTTGGATCTTATGCCGTCCTCTGCTCCTACACCTCAATCGGCGCCACTACCTGTTACTTCTAATGTTGCTCCACCAAATCCAGGCTTAGCAGCACCGACTCCTCTTCAGGTCTACACACGTGGTTCTCGTTCTATATGGGGTCATACAGCTTCACCAGTTAGCGTTTCACCACCACCAACACCACCAACTTCGGTCCAGGCTTCCGATCCTCTTCCACCATCTCTTGACAGTTCTCCTATTGCTCATCGTACTCGATCTCGGTATCCTCTATCTCATTTTGTGTCCTATCATAATTTAAGTCCTTAGATGTCTGCTTTCGTGTCTGCTCTTGGCTCTGTGTCTGTGCCTGTGCCTAATAGTGTTCAGGAGGCTTTGGCCCATCCAGGATGGGCTCGTGCTATGGAGGAGGAAATGGCTGCATTACATCATAATAAGACTTGGGAGCTTGTTCCATTGCCGGTTGATAAGCAATTAGTAGGTTGTCGCTGGGTTTTTGTTGTTAAACACCATCCTGATGGTTCGGTTGAGCGCTTGAAGGCGCGTCTTGTAGCCAAAGGCTATACTCAAACTTATGGTGTTGACTATGATGAAACGTTTTCTCCAGTTACCAAAATTCCGTCTGTTCGTGTTATTTTTTCCTTGGCTGCTAGGTCTCAGTGGACTTTACATCAGCTTGATGTCAAAAATGCCTTTCTTCATGGTGATCTTCACGAGGAAGTATATATGGAGCAACCACCTGGGTTTGTTGCTTAGGGGGAGAAGGTGTGTAGGTTGCGAAAAGCTCTTTATGGGCTTAAGCAATCTCCTCGTGCTTGGTTTGGTCGGTTTAGTGATGCGGTCATTACATTTGGCATGCATCGATGTAATGTGGATCACTCGGTGTTTAGTATGTCATCTTCAAAAGGCTGTGTTATTCTTGTTGTTTATGTTGATGATATCATTGTCACAGGAAGTGATGTTGAAGGCATACGACGACTCAAGCAATTTCTTCAGACGGAGTTTAATACTAAGGATTTAGGTCGTTTGCGTTATTTTCTTGGTATTGAAGTTGCTTATGCTAATGACAGCATTGCTCTTTCCCAACGAAAGTATGCTCTTGACATTCTGAAGGAAGTTGGTTTACATGATGCTAAGCCTGTTGACACGCCTATGGACCCTAGAGTGAGACTTGATGATGAACAAGGCGAACTTCTTCATGATGCAGAAAAATATCGTCGATTAGTAGGCAAATTAAATTATCTTACCATTACCCGTCCGGATATTTCATTTGCTGTTGGTGTGGTAAGTCAGTTTATGAGTTCTCCTCGTACTACTCATTGGCAAGCTGCTCTACAAATTGTTCGATATTTGAAGAGAGCACCAGGTCAAGGACTTGTGTTCCATAATCATGGTCATCTTCGTATAGCTGGTTATGGTGACCCTAAAGATTTGGAGGTGACAGGATATTCCGATGCAGATTGGGTTGGTTGTCCTATGGATCGCCGGTCTACTTCGGGATATTGTGTATTTCTTGGTGGTAATCTTGTGTCGTGGAAAAGTAAGAAACAGTCCGTTGTTTCCCGGTCTAGTGCAGAGGCTGAGTATCGTGCTATGGCTAATGTTACTAGTGAACTTCAGTGGGTTCGTATGTTGTTAGCTGAGATTGGACTACCTATGATAGGACCATCTCTTCTATGCTGTGATAATCAATCTGCTATTCATATAGCTAATAATCCAGTGTTTCATGAGCGAACCAAGCATATAGAAGTAGATTGTCATTTTGTTCGAGAGAAGGTGAATCGTGAAGACATACGATTGGTGCACACCAGTTCTGAAGAACAACTAGCATGTATTTTCACAAAGCCTCTTCGAGGCGTACGAGTTTCATATATTTGTCATAAGTTAGGACTTTTTGATATGTACTCTCCAACTTGAGGGGGAGTGTTGGTTTATTACTTTAGCAAGTTGGGGTATTTAAGTAAATGTACTAGGCTTAACCCTAAGCCTATAAATACCTATTATTTTACTGAAATAAAACAGCAGTTCAACTCTTTTATCGTTTACAAAGACAAAATAATTGTGCTATGCCTTTTGCTCATCCAACTCACAAATTTGCTGAATAAAGAAATAATGTATCCATTAGTTGACCTCTTACTATTAATGGCATCTCCCCAGTCAGCATTCACGAAGCACTTCAATTCTAATGCTTGTGGTCCCTTTAAGCTTTTCATGGCTTGCAGCCCGAGCATAAGACTCTGCTCACGGTACTGCGCTACTGGATGTTGAGAAGGCTCAAGGGATGTCGGTGGCTGAAGCTTTTGGTAGGTATTGATCTCTAGCATTTCGACTGTCCAGAGTCTTTGCTTGGTTCCGATGCTCATGAGGCATAAGGAGGAATATTACAATGCATATGTAGGTGATGATCTAAAAGCATTGATTTAAACACAGATTCCTTTATCTAGTCCTTCCTATTCCAGGTGAACATTTTTTAGATAATTGTAAACTAGTTCCACATGGACTTCCATTGAAGAAAATTCAAATGTATTGGTAAAAGCCAGTCTGCCAACACCAATTGAGAGCGACCTCAACAAGTCGACCCTCCATAATATCTATCATCATGCCCGTCCAAAAGTCCTTGCTTGGTTCCTATGCCTACGAGGCATCAGAGGAGTATTGCAATGCATGTATAAGGTGATTATCAATGCTAACAACATGTGAACACAGATTCCTTTATCTACTCCTTGTCCTGTTGAAATTTTTTAAGGTGATTGCAAACCCAGTCTCACGCAGACTTCCGTTTAAGAAAATTCAAGTGTATTGATAAAAGCCAACCTGCCAACATCAATTGATAGGGCCTCAACAAGTCGACATCCCACAATATTATCATCATATTTGTCGATGATAAATCGCGTTTCAAATACGTAGAAGATAAAGTTCTTCTATTTATTTTAGTTGACTTAAGGACCAATGTTTGTTTCTTCTAGTTGGCATCTACCTCAACCGAATTTTGATTCTGGGGTAATCCAAGTTTGCTACCTGTCACATGCTATTGGCATATTACTTACGAGGATAAAATATTGATAGGAACATAAAGCATTTAGAAGTTTCCGTCCGTAATCTCATCTCTAAATGGAATCACATCGCTATGAGCAGATTAATATACCGAAGTGCAGTGCTTACAATGTCCATATACCGTCAAAATAGAGCAAGAATGGAGCAAAAAAAATGCTTTTCTGATTTTTCTCAAGTATTCAATGGAACAACACGGATGGTTGCAAATGAAGATGCAAAAGATAGCTCTGCTACTGTTAACATTTATAATTTTTCTCCTGAACAGATTTACAAGAGTAATCCCATCATTTTGTTGCCCTGTAGGATAGGATAGTTTATATAGACTATAAACGGGCGTCCTCAACCTGTAGCAGTAGAAAGAACTAGAAAATGAAGAGATCCAACTGTTAAAACACATGGATCATGGAAAGATTATTGCTGTTCCTTCAGGTCCAGAGCGCACGACTTGTTCTCTCAAAGACTAAGCCAAATATTCAACCAGTCATGTTTTCTCGGTCACTTTCTATAAATTTGATTTGTCAAACTGTGTTAAGCGTTGGAGATTATCTATTATGAAAGTCACACTAGAGGTTAATGATTATCGCCATCCCATTGTCCTCATTCTCCGACTAATCAACTTTCTATAAGCAGATGACTATGCCCAATTGTATTTAAAAAATATTCATCTGTATGTAAGAAAAGAGAAAGTAAGAACACTCCCTTCTGGAGCTGCTCATCAAGATCCCAAGAATGCAGAGAAAACCTTAAGAGAGCTTCAGAAGCACAATGCAGTTTTGTAGATACAGCAATCGGCTGCCCATGTGGCTTTCTCTTGAGAAGAACAGGACTTTATGTCCCCCCTAGTCACATAGCATGAGGACAACATGATGCATTTGAAGATGCAGAGCAGAAAAGTTCCTTAACCTTTTGTTTTCATTCTACTGATCACTCGAGTGACGTCTTTGAGAAGATTATGACTGTTCATAACAAAATCATCAGTGGGCCAAGAGATCTTTGTAGAGTGTAGCAATTGTTATCCATAACAATCGAAATGAGAGGGCAGAGAGTTCATATGGTAGGGTCAAGCAATGTTTTTCCTTTTCCAGTATCATCCTTCATTAGGCTCGGAAAGAATACAGTTCCGTGTTCCCAATGCTACCATGCTTGTTGACTGTGAAGCATGAACATGCTCAGATACTTTCCAATGCCCTCCTCAAGATTTGACGTGATTCATGTACCTTTTTCAAGAGCAAGACAAATGCTTGCGCTCATGGTGAATCGTCACTCCAGCCGGCTTTTCTTCTCATTAAATGCTTCTTCATCCTTCACTTTGGTAATTTCCTCTTAAATTCAATTGTGTACTTCTGTTTATTAGTTTAAGTTGCCAAATCCTACAGTCAAGGAAAAGGTTGCTACAAAATACGTCTGGAAAAGTGGTCAAGGCTTGACAATTCTGTAAATTAGTTTATTAATTTCTTGGGATATTTTTCTGCAGTATTTGATGGATATCCGAAAGAAATCGATGGAATTTCAGAGCAAAATTAACTTCGTTTTGTCAACCATTGAACCCATATTTTCTATCTCCTAAAAATTTGCAAGCCTCTGCAAATCCAGACTTTTTAGTGTATTGACCTATTTTTCAGAGTCGAGGTCTTTTTTCAGTCTTGAAAATGTTAATCTACTATATAAATAGCCTTGTCTACAACTAGTCAGTTTTTACTCCGTTAGAGAAATACCTCCAACCTTCCCTGCATTTTAGTTCAGAGCGATGATGCCGGCATTGAGAGTGCATTCAGCATGAATGAAGTATGGTGCAGAAGGCAACTGGCTAAAGAATACGGCTCTTCTTCAAGATGAACGAAAAAAACATGAATCAACAAAATAATAAACAAACAGTCCACCAACGAATATGCAGCATAATTGATCAGCTTTTCTAATGTATCCAAAGTAGATGGGATCAGCGCTGGATACTTCCTCTTATGTCATTGCTCGTTTTACTCCAGGTTCCCATCAATTTTTCCTGTTGCCATTGGCATAATCAGATACCATCAGTTTGAACTGCTTGTGATCATCTATGAACATCCAGGTTTGACAGGGTTGTGTATACCTTATTTCCTCACCGAGAAAAATTCACTTCGACCCTATGAGCCACTGGACAAATGCTAAAATCTTAGCAGCTAAGAACAAAACGTGTGTTATTGTATCAAACCATTACATTCTTGAACAATTCTTCCGTATAATCCTGAGTCAATCTTCCACGTCTGTAAGTCAACTTGACACCTTCCAAGCAGGAGCTAATTACCGGTTTGAATTGACGGAGCAGGTTGGATGATAGAACAACTTAGCGAAGAGTCATTTTCTATCACTACATTTTGGGTTTATCAAATTGTAGTAACTTGACAAGCTCTTCCTAAAATAATACATGCACAAATATACAAATTAACTATACAAGGTTTGAAAAGTCGAAGTATCTGATCTGTGCAAAAGAAATTTCAGAGGAAAATATAATGAAAATGCAGAGGAGTTGAACAGAGCTTCGAACCGGGAAGGTCCTTCCATTCTTATCTAGATTGCTTGTTGACGTGAACCATGAAAAGGACTGCTTTAAGTCCACTTCAAGTCGTTTGTTAACCTCACCTTCTCCGAAAAGGAATGCACTTAACTCTCTTCAAAATATAACTGCTCATCCCTCACCCAGGTTTACTTCACCACTTTAAATATCTCAGAAACTTCACCGGCCATGTCAAATCCCCCACTCCTCAAAATTGCTTCAATCTGCAACACTTTTACCCTTTTTTCGACTCCTTTTTCGCCTTTTCCACAAAAAAATGGCCATAACTCCTTCGGTCAAGTTGCTATTGCTAGTAGTTGCCATCTTGACATGTATTTTTGATCGAGCAAAGTGCTTGAAATTCAATTACACCGTCTTTAAAGAAGCAGATGAGAACCATTTCATCAGGGAAAATTCCTACATAGTTCTCAATGCCCTCCAAGTGACACCAGATGTAAGTGCAGCTTCTATATCAAACTTGTCGGGCCGCATATTATACAAAGAGCCATTCAAGCTATGGAAGAACAAGGGGGGCGGTCGAGTCACTGCATCTTTCAATTCCACTTTTGTGCTCAATATAACTCCACGAACTTTTCCTGGTGGTGAAGGTCTTGCCTTCCTTATAACTGGAGAAACAGGTCTTCCAGACAATAGTGACGGAAGATGGCTTGGTATCGTCAACTCGAGCACAAATGGACTCCTTCAGAACCAAGTTGTAGCCATAGAATTCGACAGCCGGAAGAGCTATGCAGAAGACGGTGATGATAACCATGTGGGATTGAACGTGAATGGTATTTACTCAATTAAACAAGAGCTTCTGGCTAGCTATGGTGTCAACCTTTCAACAGCAAGTGATATAACAGCCAGAGTGGAATATGATGGACAGAATATCTCGTTGTTTGTCTCCTTGAGCAATGAAACGGGACAAAACATGAAGAATCCAGTGATTTCTTTCCCGCTCAATCTTTCCGAGTATCTCCCGCAGAAGGTGTACCTAGGATTCTCCGCTTCAACAAGCAACTACACGGAGTTGAACTGTATAAGGTCATGGTTCTTTGAGGGCTCAAACTTTGATGAAGATCCTAAATTGTTGTGGATTTGGATTGCAGTTCCAATTATAGCTGTGTTGTGTGCTCTAATCTTTCTCCTGCATAGGATAAGAACAGGCAAAAAGGGTCTAGTGGAAGACACTTACCCAACAATAGAAGACCAGATCGAGGGCTCAGCAATGGCTCCACGGAAGTTCCGGTTGAAGGATCTCAAGAGAGCGACAGGAAACTTTAAGAACAAGCTAGGACAGGGGGGCTTTGGAACAGTTTATAAAGGGCACATAATGGATAAAGAGGTAGCCGTAAAGAGGGTTTCTCAGGATTCCCGTCAAGGCAAGCAAGAATTTCTAGCTGAAATCACGACCATCGGCAGCCTCCACCACCGGAATCTCGTGAAACTGATTGGATGGTGCTACGAGAGCTGCGAGCTCCTCCTCGTGTACGAGTACATGCCTAATAGTAGCCTAGACAAGTACATATACCGGCACGAGAAGCCAATAGCTAGTAACTCAACCCTGAATTGGCAGAGAAGGCATCATGTAATATATGGAGTAGCTAAAGCACTTGATTATCTCCACAATGGAAGTGAGAAGAGGGTGCTTCATCGCGACATCAAAGCAAGCAATATCATGTTGGATTGGGAGTTCAATGCTCGGCTTGGGGACTTCGGGCTGGCACGCACAATCCAACAGGCTGAACAGACGCACCACTCAACCAGAGAAATCGCTGGAACCCCAGGTTACATGGCTCCCGAAAGCTTTCTTACAGGAAGGGCGACCATGGAAACAGACATCTACGCATTTGGTGTCCTCATGCTTACAGTTTGCTGTGGAAGAAAACCGGGCAATCAGAATGAGGAAACTAATATTGTGTCCTGGGTATGGGAATTGCATAGGAGGGGAACGATCTTATGTGCAGCGGATTCAAGGATGAATGGAGAATTTGAAGACGGAGAAATGGAGGACATGTTAGTTCTGGCGTTGGCCTGTTGCAACCCGAATCCGAACTGCAGGCCCTCCATGAGAAGTGTTCTGCAGGTGCTGACTGGGGAAGTAGCTCCGCCAATTGTGCCGCTGGAAAGGCCAGCTTTCATCTGGCCACCAATGCCTCCATCTTTTAGAGAGGACTTACATTGCTCCATTGCCAAAGGCCAAATGTCTCCCATAACAGAAATTTGCGGAAGATAATTGTGCACAGCGGTAGAGCCTACAGATCTGTGCTTTTCATCAGCTTCTATTTGCCATTATAGTGTCTGAATGTTAATCATCTTATAGTACATTCAAGATATTTCCATGTCGCGAGTCTTTTTTTTCTTTTTTTGCTTCTGAGATGACTGAGGAGGAAGCCCACGACATCCTTGCTTATGCCAGTTGAGGCAGGTAAACTCGCCGCGGGCATCCTAAAGTTGGTTTTCTTTCAATTATAATAGTACGTCCTGCTTGAGCTACACAGAAAAGGGGAATAAGCAATAGCATTTTGTGTTTTCAGAAGGAATGACATCAGGCTAGTGATATGATTACTTTCTGTGGACTTCAGTGTGATAAGGCGCTGAGTGCAAACATTGGAACCCAGCTATTACAGGATAGGACTGCTACCAACAGTTCCTACCGTCTGCAATCTGCTGCTTAGTAGATATATAACAGTCAACCAATAGAAAATCCATTGCCAGAGTGCGTGGCTGCCGCTTGCATCCTATAAGTACCATAACAAGTTCTCAGCGAATATACCGAAAGAATGGCCTCCTGTTCCATGGGCTACATGATAATAGATGCAGGAAACTCATTCCCATGAGCAATTTGGCAAGCAATATAACTATTAACTCTGACACGGAAAGTGGCTCCAACCGAAGGAGAACTTCAAGGATCTTTGGCAGGTCAGCTAAATTCCTGCTTTTTTTACTGTTAAAATTCTGAAAATGGAGAGACAAGATTAAGCGAGAGTTTTCGCACTTAGCATGCATTTCCACAACTGATGCGACACAATATGCAGAGAAAGAAATTCAAGCTCGACATTATTGTCCATTTCTTTGCATCTTACATGCTGAAGCGGAAACAGATGGAGATTTTCTCTTTTCTGCTTTACACTTGCAAAAGTTAAACTTGATTTCCACCAGCTATTTTAATGACGATACTCTCATTAGACACAGAGTATCCCCAGTTAAGCAATTGCGTTCAGGGCCTTTTGGGATTTTCATTGGGAAGATAAGCATCTCTCCACTCTCACATTGTCCACCCACCACCACACCTCACATTGCCCACCCTCTCTCGTGCAACTCAAACTTGACAAAAGATAGAGAGAGAGGCACAATGGAGAACGCAGCATGGTGATGATAGATGGCGGACTGACCACAGCAATAGGAGATGATGACACAGATTGAGAAAATCCCTTTCACACTTGCTCTTTGGGTGAGTTAGTGAGGTTCGCATCTCGGGTTTTGGCATCAAAAGAAGATGGTTAAATCTCCTGTCATTAGGTTGGCAACTTCCTTGACCTTCTAGGTTTAGTCATTTATTAGCGTTCAAACATGATCTCACAACTTTGCTGCGGCTTGTGAATTTTACAAAAAGTCTCTCCAGATAGGTTACTACGATCCCCGTTGTAAGCATTAGTCATTTCTCTTGAAGTTACATGGCCATTTTGGCCTTTTTGATCTCATATTGTCATCTGCATCTCGAAAGATATGAAAGAAAGATCCTCCTCTAAGCCATATATACGACTTGACCCGGTAGCTGTTTTACCAAAAATACTGTAGCAAATTTTTTTTGGTCAAAGGTCAAAGTCAACAGGTCAACCGGGTCGGAGTCAACGGGTCGCGGGTCAAACCGGTCCACGGGTTGGGTCATGCGGGCCGTGGGCTCACGGGCCGGGTCCGCAGGCCGGGTGGCCAGCTGGGCTTACTGGCCATGGGCCCATAAACTCTGGGCCTGGACGTGGGCCGCGGGCCCGCTGGCGCGTGAGACCCGCGCGTGAAGGCCAGCGGCGCGTGGGACCCACGCGCGGCCTTCCCTGCCTCCTCTCGTGATGGGCCACCTATCAAAATGCTCGTACCGATGCGCCCGTCCCAATGCTGTGTGTATATTCTTCGTATTTTGATCAAAATTTGTCGAAATATACGAAAAACCCGCTGGCGCGTGAGACCCGCGCGCGAAGGCCAGCGGCGCGTGGGGCACACGCGCGGCCTTCCCGGCCTCATCTCGTGATGGGCCACCTATCAAAATGCTCGTATCGACGCGCCCGTCCCAATTCTGTGTGTATATACTTCGTATTTTGATCAAATTTTTTCGAAATATACGAAAATCCGGCTGGCGCGTGCGACCCACACGCGAAGGCCAGCGGCGCGTGGGGCCCACGCGCGGCCTTCCCGGCCTCCTCTCGTGACGGGACACCTATCAAAATGCTCATATCGAGGAGCCCATCATGATGGTATGCGTATATACTTCGTATTTTGATCAAATTTGTCGAAAAATACGAAAAACCGTCGCTGCCATCTCTGGGTCCATGGACCCTGGGCCTGGGCGTGGGCCTCGGGCCCGCTGGCGCGTGAGACACGCGCGCGAAGAGCCAGCGGCGCGTGGGACCCACGCGCGGCCTTCCCTGCCTCCTCTCGTGATGGGCCACCTATCAAAATGCTCGTACCGATGCGCCCGTCCCAATGCTGTGTGTATATTCTTCGTATTTTGATCAAAATTTGTCGAAATATACGAAAAACCCGCTGGCGCGTGAGACCCGCGCGCGAAGGCCAGCGGCGCGTGGGGCACACGCGCGGCCTTCCCGGCCTCATCTCGTGATGGGCCACCTATCAAAATGCTCGTATCGACGCGCCCGTCCCAATTCTGTGTGTATATACTTCGTATTTTGATCAAATGTTTTCGAAATATACGAAAATCCGGCTGGCGCGTGCGACCCACACGCGAAGGCCAGCGGCGCGTGGGGCCCACGCGCGGCCTTCCCGGCCTCCTCTCGTGACGGGACACCTATCAAAATGCTCATATCGAGGAGCCCATCATGATGGTATGCGTATATACTTCGTATTTTGATCAAATTTGTCGAAAAATACGAAAAACCGTCGCTGCCATCTCTGGGTCCATGGACCCTGGGCCTGGGCGTGGGCCTCGGGCCCGCTGGCGCGTGAGACACGCGCGCGAAGAGCCAGAGGCGCGTGGGACCCACGCGCGGCCTTCCCGGCCTCTTCTCGTGACGGGACACATATCAAAATGCTCGTATCAACGAGCCCATCATGATGGTATGCGTATATACTTCGTATTTTGATCAAATTTGTCGAAAAATACGAAAAACCGTCGCTGCCCATCTCTGGGTCCATGGACCCTGGGCCTGGGCGTGGGCCTCGGGCCCGCTGGCGCGTGAGACCCGCGCGCGAAGAGCCAGCGGCGCGTGGGGCCCCCGCGCAGCCTTCCCGGCCTCCTCTCGTGACGGGCCACCTATCAAAATGCTCGTATCGACGGGCCCGTGCTGATGGTGTGCGTACATACTTCGTATTGTGATCAAATTTGTCGAGAAATACGAAAAACCGTCGCTGCCCTATCTCTGGGCCCATGGACTCTGGGCCTGGACGTGGGCCTCGGGCCCGCTGGCGCGCCAGCGGCGCGTGGGTTCCACGCACGGCCTTCCCGGCCTCCTCTCGTGACGGTCCACCTATCAAAATGCTCGTATCGCCGATCCCGTCCTGATGGTGTGCGTATATACTTTGTATTTTGATTAAATTTGTCGAAAAATATGAAAAACCGTCGCTGCCTCATCTCTGGGCCCATGGACTCTGGGCCTGAACGTGGGCCTCGGGTCCGCTGGCGCGTGAGACGCGCGCGCGAAGGCCAGCGGCGCGTGGGTTCCACGCACGGCCTTCCCGGCCTCCTCTCGTGACGTTCCACCTATCAAAATGCTCGTATCACCGATCCCGTGCTAATGGTGTGCGTATATACGTCGTAGTTTGATCAAATTTGTCGAAAAATATGAAAAACCGTCTCTGGGCCCTGACTCTGGGCTTGGAAGTGGGTCGCGGGCCTGCTGGCGCGTGAGACCCGCGCGCGATGGCCACCGGCGCGTGGGACCTACGCGCGGCCTTCTGGGCCTCGTCTCGTGACGGGCCACCTATTAAAATGCTCGTATCAACGAGCCCGTCCTGATGGTGTGCGTATATGCTTCGTGGTGTTATCATATTTGTTGAAAAATACGAAAAACCGTCGTTGCCCCCCATCTGTGGGCTCATGGACTCTGGGCCTGGACGTAGGCTACGGGCCCGCTAGTGCGTGAGACCCGCGCACGAAGGCCAACGGCGCGTGGGATGCATACGCGGCCTGCCCGGCCTCCTCTCATGACGAGCCACTTATCAAAATGCTCATATTGACGAGTTCGTCCTGATTGTGTGCATATATACTTTGTAATTTGAACATATTTGTCGAAAAATACGAAAAACCATTGCTGCCCCCATCTTTGGGCCCATGGACTCTGGGCCTGGGCATGGGCCTTGGGCCCGCTGGCGCATGAGGCCTACGCACGAGGGCCAGCGGCACATGGGGCCCACGTGTGGCCTGCTCTCGTGACAGGCCACCTATCAAAATTCTCGTATCGACGAGCTCGTCCCGATGGTGTATGTATATACTTTGTATTTTGATCAAATTTGTCGAAAAATACGAAAAACCGTCGCTGCTCCCATCTCGACACCGCAAAGGCACATGGGGCGCGTGTGGCCTCTCGAGGCCGGCGACCACTCAAAATGTTCATCCTGAAGATTAATTTCTATACATGTTATCACAACATGATTTCATCCGGCGAAAAACAAAATAAAGCCTATGAATAGTACGGTCATACAACTCGAAACCGGACCCTAATCTCAATCAATTCTCAAGAAACAACAACCTGGCTCTGATACCAATGTTAGAAGTAGATTGCGATACTTACCTCTTATAGAATAAATAAGTAATTGTCCAGAAATCATGATTGATGGAGAATCTTCTACTCAACGATGGTCCGAATATAATCACAAGAAAGATATTCTTGTTCCATAACGTAAATGTTGATCACTCTCTCAAAGTATGAATGATAAATCTATTTGAGGGAGGAGAATGCTTCTTATGTTCTGTTTTTCATCATTGGAAAACCAAAAGGGAGAAATGGAATAAAACCATTCTAACCTCTTCAAAATGATACCTCTTCATCACACCCAATTATGGACACGCCCCATTATGGGCAGACACACCCTTTCGATGGTGGACCGCCAAAAATTGCTGCATATATATCTCTGCAAAGTTAAAGGGCCACGTATAAGGGCTAATGCATGCCCAATGTCGAAACATCAAGGAAGTTGATGCATGATGAACTTTTCCATACTAAACTTTTGGTTTATATTTGACAAATCCTATGTCCAAATCATAAGGTTGCCTAGTTAAAGCAATATTTAAGGGCCACACATGCCATCTAATTGATGCGGCCCTACCCGATATATGTGGAGGGAGCAATTGACAAGCATTCACGGTGATTAATCGGGTTGAAGGATTTATATGTCTTGTGTTTCTCCACGGTTAATATGAATAACATATGTACTTATTAGCATTTCAAGAAGCTTATATGTCTGACCTTGCAAAGTAAGAGTTGGTTCCTTTTCTTGCACTGAAAAAGGAGTGCACTTGCATTTGACGATGACATGCTATGGTTACCTTATATTATATTTAATAGGGACAAGAACAATATAAATAGCATAATTTTTATATAATACTCATTTTGGTATTATAACTTTTTAATCGATTGCGTCATCGCGATGACTTAAAAAACGTTCATGACAAGTTTCCCATTTAATTTTCTAGCATTGGGGTGAAGGCTTGTAAAAAGTTATGGTATTCAAGTGATTGACTAAAAAGTTATTGGATTTAAGTGAATGTTGTATGATTATTATAGCATTCACATTATCTATGAAAATACCATTGCACAAAAGTTATGTTATTTGTGCTGTCTTTTTTCCATAGCTAATGTGATCAGATTATATCTTAATAATACATCAAAAATTGCAATAACCATTCATCCAATTGATGAAGCCATACCTGATATACGTGGACAAAGAAACTGGCATGTATTCGTGGTGATTAATAAGATCGAAAGGCTTATGTATCACTTGTTATATGTTCTTCTGAAGTAAATATAGACAACATGAGCACTTATTAGCATTTCAAGTGATATACAAGTCTGATCTCGCAAAATTAAAGTAAGGGTTTGCTCCTTTTCTTGCATTGAAAAAGGAGTTGTTTGAAGCTTATAATAAGATGCATTGGCTAAATGAATGAAGTAGGGTTAATGCAATCACGTTTTATTTATTGATGCCACAAAAGAAGCAACCATTCATGGAAGTCGGATACTCAAAATCTAGCATTTAATGCAATAATGTAATGAACATAACTGGATAGGATCAATTGATGGACTAAAGCTTAAACATTTAAATAGATACATCCATGAAATTGTTAGTCTCTTGATTCTTATCTGCTTATAATATTTCTAATCACACATCAACCAATTTGACATGCAATTCAATTGTCCACCTAAATATATTGGTGCCAGCTTACATTCCAAGAATTTGATTGGAACTTTATATTTCTTTTTTTTGTTGTAAAATTGGAATCCTCCATCAATTCCAGATATATATATATATATATATATATATATATATATACCGTTAAATCAAATTAAAATTTCATTGCATCATTGTTGCATCACAACGTGATCTGTCGATGTTGAGATAATATATGGCCGATGGCCACTATTTTCGTCGTTGCAATGGATAACGAAATACTAAGCTAAAAGAATATGGTACTAAGTATACAATTTCCATTTAAATTTATTTGCTTTATTTTCTTCATTAAATAGATTATGGGTAGACATTGCTTTCAAACACGGCTGAATTGGATTTGATTGACTTCATTATTAATATTTTAGGAAAAGAAAGGCAGAAATGTGCATTTTTTTTTTATTTTTCCAAATTTCACTGGCCCCAGCTAGTTTAAATGTTTTCTTTGTAATACCTAAGGTTCATGTACTCAATGTTTTTATGGGTTTTTTTAAATTTATGGAAGAAGCTTATTCTAGTAGGGTTAGATTCCACTTAGCTTTTTTGGAAATATGGAAGGCTTATTAGCTGGTTTGGTTACCAACTAAGGTTATGAAAAGACACAAGAAAATGATGTACTTGCATCGGTCCAAGATAATAAATGGGTAATTTTTTTTTTTTTGCTTTATTCGACCATGCATATTGTTTCAAATATCCACCGTTTTCTTTCCTTCACCTACCATCTTCTCCCTTATAATTGGCTTGTAACGCATTTTTTAGCTTGCAAGAAGCATCGACTCATTAGCTCTCAAAGTGACCTTTCAAATGGCAAACCTTAAGATGGGAACCCTTCCTTTCTGATCGAAAGAGCATGATGGATCATCTCAACGTATGCTTTCTTCTCCTTTGACAGGTGCAGATCCATAAAAAATCAGTGAGGTAAGTCTTGATCAACCTCCACGAATTTTGTGATTCAAGTAAAAAGAAATTGAATTTAACCATCACCTTTTTTTCAAGAAAAATCAAAAGTGCTAGATGATGAAAGCTGTGAAAAAAAAAACTCTAGTGTTCTCTAGGGTTCTTGCTTGATTTATGTTCATTGATGATTCACTTAAATGATCTATAATGTAAATCTATGACTTTGATTCTACATTCTTCATATAGATCAGAACCAATTGACAAGTGTAATGGCTTAGGGTCAAGTCTCGGTTGCGAACCAATTGACTATTAACTTAACTCAAGCTACGTGCGTATAGTATACCACGAGGTTAGTCACACGATTTAGCCAAACCTTGTGATAGGTTGGCTAGTCGTTGTAGTTACTAGCCATTTAGTGTGAAGAATGGTTAGTGGTCTCATGTAAAAGCCAAACAACGTAATGAGTTGACTAATAGTGAGATTCAGGGCCAAACCATGTGACGGGTTAACCAGCAGAAGTCTTCTAGAGATTGCACGTGAGAGATGACGTGCAATAGGGGCCTAGTTTGTTAGTAGTCCAAAGGACTCGCTTGGGTCGAAGAGTCCTGTGACTCAGGTTTATGCCAATCGAGCCGAAGAGCCCCGTTGACTGAGGTACATGACAGTCGGGCTCGATAGTGAAAGTGCGTGTGGTACCTAGAGTGGTAATTATTGTATGCATCGTGGTTAATGATCTATTGATGTATCAATAGTAGACACGTGTAAGCTGTGTGATGTCCTATTAAGAGGTTAAATGACAGGCTACAGACTCTAGAGCGATAGCATTCCTAGTCCGGGTATAGGGGTAGACTCATTCATATTTTTATCTCACTTATTGTTATTAACTCTTTTTCAGGTACATGGTTGAAGGGGTGGGGGATATGATTTGAATGGGTCCCTTATATCCTGGAGTTATTAGAGGTGGAGATATTCGCCTATGATCATCTTGAGGGTCGGCGATGAATCCTGTGGACGTCGCATTTATCATCTGAAGTGAGGACAACGGGGAATGCTGCACGTTCTGGAGGGGGGCACGACACTTCAACCCATTTTGCGACTTCTTTTTCGCCTTTTCAACAAAAAAATGCCCATAACTCCTTCGGTCAAGCTGCCGTTGCTAGTAGTTGCCATCTTGGTATGTATTTTTGATCGAGCAAAGTGCTTGAAGTTCAATTACACCGTCTTTAAAGAAGCAGATGAGAACCATTTCATCAGGGAAAATTCCTACATAGTTCTCAATGCCCTCCAGGTGACACCAGATGTAAGTGTAGCTTCTATCTCAAACTTGTCGGGCCGCATATTATACAAAGAGCCATTCAAGCTGTGGAAGAACAAGGGGGACGGTCGAGTCACTGCATCTTTCAATTCCACTTTTGTGTTCAATATAACTCCACGAACTTTTCCGGGTGGTGAAGGTCTTGCCTTCCTTATAACTGGAGAAACAGGTCTTCCAGACAATAGTGACGGAAGATGGCTCGGTATTGTCAACTCGAGCACAAATGGACTCCTTCAGAACCAAGTTGTAGCCATAGAATTCGACAGCCGGAAGAGCTATGCAGAAGACGGTGATGATAACCATGTGGGATTGAACGTGAATGGTATTTACTCAATTAAACAAGAGCCTCTGGCTAGCTATGGTGTCAACCTTTCAACAGCAAGTGATATAACAGCCAGAGTGGAATATGATGGACAGAATATCTCGTTATTTGTCTCCTTGAGCAATGAAACGGGACAAAACATGAAGAATCCAGTGATTTCTTTCCCTCTCGATCTTTCCGAGTTTCTCCCGCAGAAGGTGTACCTAGGATTCTCCGCTTCAACAAGCAACTACACAGAGTTGAACTGTATAAAGTCATGGTTCTTTGAGGGCTCAAACTTTGACGAAAATCCTAATTTGTTGTGGATTTGGATTGCAGTTCTAATTATAGCTGAGTTGTGTGCTCTGATCTTTCTCCTGCATAGGATAAGAACGGGCAAAAAGGGCCTAGTGGAAGACACTTACCCAACAATAGAAGACCAGATCGAGGCCTCAGTGATGGCTCCACGGAAGTTCCGGTTCAAGGATCTCAAGAGAGCAACAGGAAACTTTAAGAACAAGCTAGGACAGAGGGGCTTTGGAACAGTTTATAAGGGGCACATAACGGATAAAGAGGTAGCCGTCAAAAGGGTTTCTCAGGATTCACGTCAAGGCAGGCAAGAATTTCTATCTGAAATCACGACCATCGGCAGCCTCCACCACCGGAATCTCGTGAAACTGATTGGATGGTGCTACGAGAGCTGCGAGCTCCTCCTCGTGTACGAGTACATGCCAAATAGTAGCCTAGACAAGTACATATACTGGCACGAGAAGCCAATAGCTAGTTACTCAACCCTGAATTGGCAGAGAAGGCACCATGTAATATATGGAGTAGCTAAAGCACTTGATTATCTCCACAATGGAAGTGAGAAGAGGGTGCTTCACCGCGACATCAAAGCAAGCAATATCATGTTGGATTGGGAGTTCAATGCTCGGCTCGGGGACTTTGGGCTGGCACGCACAATCCAACAGGCTGAGCAGACGCAACACTCAACCAGAGAAATCGCTGGAACCCCAGGTTACATGGCTCCCGAAAGCTTTCTTACAGGAAGGGCGACCGTGGAAACAGACATCTACGCATTTGGTGTCCTCATGCTTGCAGTTTTCTGTGGAAGAAAACCGGTCAATCAGAATGAGGAAACTAATATTGTGTCCTGGGTATGGGAATTGCATAGGAGGGGAACGATCTTATGTGCAGCGGATTCAAGGATGAATGGAGAATTTGAAGACGGAGAAATGGAGGACATGTTAGTTCTGGCGTTGGCCTGTTGCGACCCGAATCCGAACTGCAGGCCCTCCATGAGAAGTGTTCTGCAGGTGCTGACTGGGGAAGTAGCTCCGCCAATTGTGCCGCTGGAAAGGCCAGCTTTCATCTGGCCACCAATGCCTCCATCTTTTAGAGAGGACTTACATTGCTCCATTGCCAAAGGCCAAATGTCTCCCATAACAGAAATTTGTGGGAGATAATTGTGCACAGCGGTAGAGCCTACAGATCTGTGCTTTTCATCAGCTTTTATTTGCCATTATAGTGTCTGAATGTTAATCACCTTATAGTACATTCAAGATATTTCCATGTCGAGAGTTTTTTTTTCCTTTTTCTGCTTCTGAGATGACTGAGGAGGAAGCCCACGACATCCTTGCTTATGCCAGTTGAGGCAGGTAAACTCGCCGCGGGCATCCTAAAGTTGGTTTTCTTTCAATTATAATAGTACGTCCTGCTTGAGCTACACAGAAAAGGGGAATAAGCAATAGCATTTTGTGTTTTCAGAAGGAATGACATCAGGCTAGTGATATGATTACTTTCTGTGGACTTTAGTGTGATTAGGCACTGAGCGCAAACGTTGGAACCCAGCCATTAAAGAATAAGACTGCTACCAACAGTTCCCACCGTCTGCAATGTGCTGCTTAGTAGACATAACAGTCAACCAATAGAAAATCCATTGCCAGGGTGCGCGGCTGCCGCTTGCATTCTGTAAGTACCATAACAAGTTCTCAGCGAATATACCGAAAGCATGGCCTCCTGTTCCATGGGCTACTTAATAATAAATGCAGGAAACAACAGTCATTCCTATGAGCAATTTGGGAAAGCAATATAACTATCAACTCTGACACGAAGAGTGGCTCCAACCGAAGGAGAACTTAAAAAAAAAAAAAAGATCTTTGGTAGGTCAGCTAAATTCCTGGTTTTACTGTTAAAATTCTGAAAATCGAGAGACAAGATTGTGCGGGAGTTTTTATTTCTCACTCCACACGCATTTCGAGAAAAATGCAACACAATATGCAGGGCCAGAAATACAAGCTCGACATTATTGTCCATTTCTTTGCATCTTACATGCTGAAGCAGAAACGGATGCAGATTTTCTCTTTCCGGCTTTACACTTGCAAAAGTTTTCCTTGATCTCCACCGGCTATCCTGATGACGATACTGTCACTAAACACAGAGTATCTCCAGTTAAAGCAATTGCATTCAGGGCCTTTTGGGATTTTCACTGGGAAGATAAGCATCCCTCCACTTGAATTCTCTGAAACTTCTGCTCTTTACTGCACACCAGCAGGGAGATGACTAAAGATGAGCAGAACGGATAGAACACAACAGACACCAAGCACGCCGAACAAACGCAGGCACTATAATGAAAAGAGCACATGCGACTCTATCATTTCTCTGTTTGCTTTCTATCCCAATCAGGTGATGTCCAGGCTAAGTCTTCACACGCCGAATTGAGTCCCTCAATCCCCCACACCATCCACATCAAAATAAGAAGACAATTAACTTTTTGCACTTTATTTAGACCCAAAAGATTACAATGGACTTGAATAGAACCCCAAACCTCACGTTTTTTTAAGGACTAAGTCACAGGTTCATTACTAGCTCCATTAACCACCTTGAGTGTTTGTACCAGAGGTAATGATGCCATAGGTCTCTGAACCTTTTCTTATTATTGAATGCAGTCACGAGCTTTGTTCTTGATGTGGTCCTTAAAGTTTTAGGATCAATACAATGTCATCCTTTTGTTAAGTCGACTACTGAAAATTACTGACAAACATCGTTAATTGAGTTTTGAGTGTCCAAATTGAGATCTGATGTGTACAATCAACTAGTGCAAATGCCTTCATGTCCTCCATTTAAGGGCCCATAAGAAGTACATTATAATTTATTTTTCCTTTTTTCCTTTCTTTTTCTTCGTTTCCTTTTCCCCTCCTTCTTCCTTGCCACTTCCCCACAGTACTCCACCAACACCAACTCCATTCGCACACATCCTTCACCGCACATCATCCCACCATGAACACTTGTGCTCCATCGCCTTGCCATCCTCATTGCCCAAGTCGACTCAGCATCCACCACGACCACCACCACCTCACATTGCCCACCATCTCTCTGCAACTCAAACTTGACATGATACAGAGAGAGGCACAATGGAGAACGCAGCGTGGTGATGATAGATGGCGGACTGACCACAGCAGCTAGTGTGATGGTGGACAGCGGGATTGGCATGGAAAAAGAAGAAAAAGGAAAAATGAATAAAGGAAAAGAAAGAACAATATTTACCAAAAAAAAACAAAGAAAGAACAAAGGAGGAAAAAACTATATTCTGCTGATTTGGATAAAAAAAGAATGCAGCAGTTCATACTATTCCATGAATCCCTTCATTGCTAATATGGACTGCTAGATTAGCAAAAAAGTGCATTGCTAGGCACTAGAGTTCTCTTTTTTCTTTTTATCTTTTTGTCATCACAGACTTGGCACTGGAGTCAACAGAACACAATTTAAAAGTAGTGCATGGACTACTGTGAACCAAAAAAAAAAAGGTATTCAGAACCACTTTGAACAAGGGTGAAAGTTCAGAGATGCATGGTGTCATTAGCCCTTGTATCTATTATTGCAAACCATAGAAGATTAGGAAACACGAACTATTTCTCTCCTTACTTTTACTGCTAAACCTCATATGTTCCAGGAAACACTAAATCAATGAGCTACATCAAACCATAAATAACTTATAGGATGAACCACTAATAAACTTTTAACTTCCAGACTTTCTATGAGATACTATCACCAGGATTAAACTATACAACTACCATTCAGTAATCAGTTCTGCTAGATTATCCTCACCACAGATATGGTGAAACATCACAGCTTCAATCAGGACTGTAGATGATAGTCCAGAGTGTAGGCACGAATATCAGAAGGGCTTGATCCAGGCCTGCCATGTATCATGGCATCAGAACTGGCTTTAAAATATTGTTACACATTCAGAAGATAACAAAATAAAAAAAGTACTTCACAAGTCTTAGAACAGTAAGCAGTTGCAGTAAGGGAAATACTTTTTATTGATGGTACCATAGTGGAACCTCGGCCTTCCATTCTTAACATCTTGAACATACTGCAATCAAGTATATGTGTCTTAAATATATGGAAATTACTGGAGATCATCCAATTATATGGATGTACATTGTAGCATCATAGTTAAGACTTTTACCAATTTCAAGGTAACCAAAATGGATGAAAATGCCAAGGAATCAAAAGGTATATCGTCAAGAGTGAAGAGCTGGCAATCTGACGATTCAGAACCAGGTGAGAAGTGAGGATTCCGCAGCTTAGCTAAAAAAATTACATAGGTCTGTCCACACAAAACAGGATATGCTTAAAAGTCTGTAGGAAACACACATATGATAAACAAAGAGATAGATAAAGATTGATTTTCCTCACTTGACCAATACGAGGTATGTCCAGCTGAGCAAAAGGTGAAAGAACCTCCACTTCTGCACATGCTTCTTCCCATGTTTCCCTGATTGCCCCTTCCGCAGCTGACTCCCCAATTTCCATGTAACCAGCAGGAAGAGTCCTATTCAACAGTATATGTGCATAGGAATTAAGAATGAAGATCAGTAATATGTGTAGAATTTCTTTCCTCAAATCCCTCAACTATTAGCAAAGACATTGTCTTTTCCCTCAGCAGAAGGTGATCAAAAGGCAAAGCTTCTACAACCCAAACTCATCAATATGTATACACACCATAGACCATTGGAAGGTTCGATGTTCCTCTTGCATAGTAGGACCTTGTTATCATGCTCAATGAGGCAACCTACAACCTAGAATATCAGTTTCCAGAAGTTAACGGCCAGTCTTGCCTTTTCCAAATACAAGAACAGCATCTCTATGTTGTACTGAGAAAAAGGCATAATGTACACAGGATGCTACTATAAACTTCAAATCTCTTCAAGGGTAAGACTCAGAAAATATTTGGAATGGAAAAGTTAACTTGGTTTGAGCACGAGTTAAATAATACAATCAAATTTTCAAGTAAGACAAACAGGACATCTCTACCATCTTTGGATTCTGGTAAGCAATTTTCCCACAGAGCGTGCAGATTGCTCTCATCTTCTCCTCTCCGTCGGGTATTTCATGCTTAGTTGGTCCACCACACCATTGACAGAAATTGATCTTTTTAACATTTCCCTGCTCTCAAATTTGTCAGCAAAAGCAGATTAATGATGGGTCTTATAGGCAAAAGCAAGACATATCCTTTTATACTTTCTATTCATCTTCACATAGAACCAAGAAGGAGAGACAATTAGAACTTAGATTAAAAGAACCATCATTCTGGGCCATCCCAACCGGAGGATAAACTGAAATATCAGTCAGTCAAAGACTGACTTGCTTTTAATTCTTTCACAAACCTACGACTATTTCCAGTTAAAGCTTACAGTTTTCCTTTCCAACTAGTGTCGCTTCTGCCTGTCCCATTGTCAAATGCGACGATGGAGTACATGCTAGAGCAATAATCACAAGAGAACAAGAACTTTAACTACTAAATGCGTAAATGCGCACAAATTTCTAACATAAATCTCCACATTCTAGTTTTCCCCCCTCAACAGTATCAGCCCGCGCTGTAAGCAGATACTCGTAGTGTCTAGACAGGTGATTCATGAATTTTCCAGCAGTGGCTGCTCCACATACCGACAGCCACAAGCCAGATAAACTAATTGGAGGCGAAAAAAGGGATTAAAAGTTTGGCCACAAGAGTAATACTTGATGATACAGCTAAAGCTACGCTATCCGCATCATAAATGAAATTTGGCAATTCACTCGCTCCTGAAATCACGGCAATTATCCCATAACCAAAGCCTCCCAAGCTCCTCACGTTCCAATTTCTATCCCAAAGCACTTTCAAATCAAAAGGCAACGGTATCAGCACGGAACCCCACCAACCAACCAACGTTGGCGCACGCTACATGGTCGCGTGTCACGAACCGGGCGAACAACACCGAACTGCCAAACCGAGGATGACAAACTTACTAATGTCTGAACCGCGACGGGCGCCGCGGAGGGAGCCGTGTCCGAGCTCGGCTCAGACCGAGCGGCGGCGCGCAGGCGAGCCGTTCCGGAACCGCAATGCCTCCTCCGCGCCGGGAACGCGGGGACCCGGAGCGAAGGATTGGAGCCTCGCCTTCTTCCCAGAGAAGGGTTGTAGAGGGAGAGGGCGGAGAAGCCATAGGCGGAGCAGGGTCGCCTCCAAGGGCCGAGGGCCTGAATCGCCTTGAGCAGCATCGCTTCCGGCGCAGAGGGGGAGGAGGGGATCCCGAACCTTCGGACTTCGGACCGGGCACGAGTTCCGATTTCGATTCCAAGTGGGGGGATGCCAGAAAGCTTCGAGGGATTGCAAGATCAAATCACCGGAGAACCAATCGGGGTCTAGAGAACACCGCCAGAGTCAGCTCCGGCGAGAGTTTTGCGCCATTTTGGCTTTGTTCGTATCTGGAGGGAACGGCCCGACCGACGATCAAGTAAGCGAAATCCCAAGTGATGCTGCCAATGGTTGCCGGGAAGGCAGGCCAAAAGAAAGATCTCCACCAAGAAAATCGTCTCAAGTATAAAAATGAAGCTTATTTAAGAGTCACATAAATCGTTGTCCATAATAAAAATATTTTCCGTTGGCTAATCATTTTAGGTAACACGAGCAATCATCCATTTGTTCGCGGAAAATATTTTCCTTATTTTTTAATATTTGGTTCGGTTAAAAAAATAAGTTGAGGGAAACTTAGTTAATCAAATGCTCATTCTTATAAAATAGTTTTGTAATTTGTTTTCTTTCTTTCTTTTCTTTTCTTTTTGCTTCTTCCGTGGCTAGCCGCCAGTCACAATGATGGCCAACGACAAGCTACAGGGGACAAAAAAGCTCGCCCTTGCTTTCCTCAGGCAAGCTTGACCTCGCTCAATTTGGTGAGGTGGAGCCTTGCTTGAGTTGGCAAGGCTCACATTTACTAGAGTCTAGTGAGATCAAGCCTCACCTTCCTAAGGTGACCTCATCTCTCGCGCTATGGCCAAGGGCTGGGCATCACCAGAGTTAGCAACCGGATGAGGAAGAAGGAAAAAGCCAAAAGAATAAAAGGAAAAGTTAATCTTTAAGTAATTTTCCCCCAAAAAAATCAAAACAGATTTTCAAAATTAAAGGGCGGAAAATAATTTCTAATTCATTTTCAAGTTTTAACCAATAGTTTTTTAGTTCATCTTTAGGTTTCAATCAAATACCGAGAACCGTTGTCATTTTTCTAAAAGATGATTTCTTGGAAAATGTTTTTCAAAATTGTCATATTTTTGGTGAGACAGATGGAACCTAAATTAAAGTAATAAAGTTCTTTTCTCCGCATGTATTCGGCATATACAAAGTCTATATCATATGTATTTTTACATGCATGTGTATGAGTGATCTTATGGCACTTACCAGGACCGTTTGATTCCCAAAGGATTGATTGCTTGCAACAAAGGGGAAACGAAGAGGTGAATGGGTTTCCAGTGAACCTGCCCTCAGGTATAATGCAGAATGACCAAGAAGACGCAAGTCCTAGCTCGAAAGATGCAACAGGGCCAGTTTCCAGATAATCATATAGTAAATAGTCATCAATAAATATGACGAAATGAAAAGTTTTACATATTGTCGCATAGGGTTCATTGATATTAATGTGAATGACTTCCAACACATACACACAACAACGCGTGGTCATATACTAGCTTCCAGGACACTACACTCGATCCTTTGGAAGAAAATCTTGCCTTGTCCGACATCGAACCCTACATTATAAGACTGTTGTGCCATCACTCCAATTACGGATCGGCTGTTCTCTTCAGGAAGTGGAGGAAGGCAGGCCATGCAGAAGATGCCCGGCGTTACCTGGAAAAACAAGCTATTGGTGTCTAAGCTGAGTTGCGCGCCGCCGGAGAATTGCAAATTGACGGTCGGGAATCCGTTCAAATCTCTATCCAGCTTCCCTGCGTAGCACAAAAACTTCGGATCATTCACCTTGTTCAGAAGTCCTGCCATCAAACGCTGGACCTCGAATTGCAAATGAACGTATGCCTCTTCCTTCAGGAACATGAAGGTGCTTCCCGAGTCTATAATCACTCCCCCACCGGAGTCCCCTCTTTGGAATGCCTTGGGGTCGATCGGTAGCTGCTTCTCTCCGACGCTTATACCTTGGAGTTCCACGTAGTATGAAGAATGTAAAGGCTCCAGAGACGTAGAATCGCCTTGCATGATCGCCCCGTCTCCCAAGATGAGCTGATTGTATTGATACTGGGTGTCCTGTACATTGCCGATGCAGTAGGAAAATTTGGACCCGAATTGCCTAATCAGAGTTGGCCTACCATTAGAACCATAGCTTAGTCCTAGTATCCCGCTTTCTTGCCCATTCACAGTGATTTTGTTTGCGTGGCCGCATCCGAGCATTTCAATCGGTACCTTCACCGTGCCCTCGCCGGATGTCTCAAAGGTGGCTTGCTCGGTGGCAAGGTTGCCGGCCGTGGCGCTTCCGTCGACATACGATCTCTTGTAAGCGCAATATTCAGAATTTGGATCGCATCCGTTTGGCGGTAAACAATTGTGGGGATCGCAACTGATGTTGGAGTACGTTGACGATACGGAGGGATCGAAAAGCGGAGAAGATTGTTTGAAGCAATCAGTGCATGGAAGGCACTGGATCCAAAAGAGGTCGCTTCCCGTGTCCATGGACACTAGTTGCGGGACTGGTGGTGTGCCAATGGATATCTTGGCAAGGAACCCAAACTTGTTAGCATTGAGTCCAGCACGAATGTCATCGTCATTTGGAGCATCTCATATAAGATTATCTCCTTAATTAAACATTAACAAATGTTCACACTCATAATCTAGAGTTGAGGAAATTAAGAAAGTCGGTCTCCTATTTTCTCTAATTTTCCTTTTTCTTATTGTCAGAATTGGCCAATTATAATCGATTTATTACCCGTCAAATCTCCATCAAGATCCTTTTTTCTTTCCAATTTGTTCCTAACTTGCAAATACGCACATGACACGTGTGAAAGATTAACCAAATCGAAGTTAAGATTCGTTCCGGCTTTGGAAGATTTCTTCTCGTTTTGCGCTTCCCTCTTTTTTGTGTGTTTTGCTTCATTGTTGATGCGTGCGCTTCTTCTCTCTTTTAATGACTCTTCTTATAATTTCTTTCATCAATTATCTTGCTCAATCGCATTATTTGATGAGGAACGTGTACAGAATTTGGTGTAGCACTCTTTCTTTTGATGCCATTAGTCCTCACTAAGCTCCAGGTTTCTTATTAGCTGGTGATGATAATAAAAATTCGAACAAAAATAGCAAAAAATTACTAAAAATTATCAACGTCAGCACCTGTCGTGTTATGTCTGATGGCTGATATTAAAGTCGGTACCCGCAGCATCGGCAGCTCAGTCATTATGCTGATAATGCAAACCTGAACAAGCTTGGGAAATGCGGCAAATTCCCGAGGAGATCACTGGATAGAATTGACAAAAGGGCAGTGCAGGATGAGGGGAAGGCCAATATCGTGACACATGCAAAATGCAAATGAAACAGAAGTTGTGTCAAAGAATAAAGGAGTGCAAAAGAGAACGTTAGCTGGAATTGATGAGTGTCTGGATGGTGAAAATACTGTATAGAAGTGCAGGAGTGCGACCAGAAAGAGAAGTTCAGTGAATGGGTTGTCCCAGACTAAATGGGAAAGCACTGACAAAGTAAATTCATAGCTCGTCGCCAGTGGATCATGAGCAAAATGGAGGAGGAAACTGAAGAAGGGCATAGAAATCAGGCGGCCGAGTCTTCTATTTATAGAAGTGCCGCTGAGTGTCACACTACAATCATCTGACGATGTATCATTTGAGCTAGTCCAAAAAGGACTCCATTCGTTCAGCCAGTATAGATTCTCAAAATACATACTATTTCATTTGTAAATAAATCTGAGGACTAATCTGAGGAAGAAGCAATATACCTATACTGGCTGATAATCTGAGGATCACAGTGATCCTCATTTGCGTTCTAGGCCAAACTGGGATTTACCCCAGATTTCCCGAGACTTGTTCTTGTCGACTGATGCAGAAATTCCATAGACTCAATGACCAAAACCTGGGTTCTGAGTCCGCTTGAGAAATATCTGAGACATCATTAGATTCATGAAGCCTTATTCTTTGCCAATCTCTGCTAGACAGCTATGACACATTACTCCTACTTTATGCTAGATCCTAGGCAATAAAGAATGAGAAAGAAAAGCTAATTAGTTCCCAATTTCTTCGAAAAATAATACATGTAAATCAACGAAACTCATGGTCATACATTAAAAATAGCAAAGCCTTGGCTACCACTTGTTGCTGATTGCAGAACACACTAGCGGCGGCATCAAAACCGGGCAGCACCAACACCTCTACTCAAAAGATCCATGCAAAAATAATCATGAAGATGGATGAGGACCGACATATATTGTGTATTTGTTAGCATGTAACACACGTTCCTGGCATCTACCATGAAGTCTAATGCTTCTGGGGTCCAGAATTTGAAGAACCATCTGATGCATCCTCAGTTCACAGCCAGCTTATCACACAGAGACTGATATGCTGCACTGCAAAGCTTGAACTTCTCCTCAGCAACAGCCTGATCAATCACGTTACATCAGCAAAAGAGGGGATGAAAACAAAATTTCACAAAATTGAATAGTACTTTTCAAAGCCAATAGATATTTTAGAAGATATCCAGCATAGGAAGGAATTAGAAAGCCCCCAACCCAAAAGTTAAATTATTAGGTGGAGCTAGAGTCTAGACAACATGAATATGAGAGTTCGAAGAAACTTGTGGACAAGCAATGCAGGATACTTTCAATACCACTACTCACTATAAACTAGAAGAAGCAAAATGCATGCAATTGATGCTAGGAAATAAGACAGATCATAACCACACTTGAAAAAGTATTATTACAAAAATACATATACAATTTTCTATTAAATAGACGTGAAAAATTAACACTTGGCTGTAATACCACGTTAAAAGTTTCAACCCAAAGCCTTAAGCTATAGGGTGAAGGAGGTTCCAAGCATACAGGCTGAAGCGAACCTCATCGACTAATGATATAACAACAGTAGCAAGAAACTACTAAGGCCTTCCATAATATGCCTTTCTTAAAAGTCTAAATGATACAACAAAGGTCTAGCAGGTCAGTTCTCCAAGCATTTTCCAACCACATAAATGGACGCCACATGATCCCTCTCCGTTGTATACTCCTAATTGAGACATTTTCTGAATTTAAGTTTGGAAAACTCAGTTTACCTTGGAAGTGCCATGGTGACGATCAGGATGCCATTTCAAAGCACAAGCTCGATATCTGGAATTGTCAGCAAAGGATCAAAATCAGAGACATGGCGAACACACTCCAACATGCTCAGATCTTGAAATATAACAAAGTAAAGCATTCAACAGAAGCAGATCTTAGTGAAGACTCACGCATTCTTGACATCTTCGAGCTTTAAAGGACCCGAGGCACTCAACCCAAGGGCCATCCTATCAGAAGATTCTGCCTCTAGATCACCAGACTCTGATGAGTCGTATTCATCATAGGAAAATCTCCACTTCCCATATCTCTCATAACTATTTGAGTAGCTCGACGTACTTCCCCACCCATGGGGATTCTCATCATTAATAAAGGACCAGAAGTAGAATCTATTCCCACCAAAGGTGGACTTGAAAATTGTATCAACATCGGCATCTTCTTCACAGAATTGGAAACCTCCTTAAAAGAGAACAACAGCACCATGATAAATAAAGAAATCTACCATCTACAAGCTTTTGTTTATATAAGAAATTGACAAATGTGTGCCATCTTATTTAAGAGATGCGTGAGGATTCTCTTAAGAGTATAATATATTGAATGACAAATGGGACAAAGTAGGACATCTGACTGGAATCTTTTCGCAAAAAAAATTCTAAGATTTAGAAACTAATAGCAAAAACAAAGATTGCATAACCTATTGAATATGACACCACAAAAGATCTAATTACAAGTAGTTGGACAGTGAGATAACTAACGGCCTTTGGCTATCAACATGCAACTTTAAATCCAACTTCTGATATCTTAAGAACCATATGTAGGAGATTTCCACTATTCAGATTGCTAATTCACCAACACTCGCTTTAGTAACATTATAAAGACAAAAGGTCCCAGAACAAGGATTATTTTCATCACATGTGCTACTGCTACAAATAGACATCGTTCACACTACATGAAAATTTTGCTCTTTCTTACCTCTACCCCACCGTTGAGGTCCATGTCTTCTGCTCCTATCACTCCTTGCTCCCCTAGTCCAGTAATGCTTAAACCATGAGGAGCCTCTACCTAGGAACGGGTCATCTTCATCAGCCTCCTCTTGCCACCTCTGAAGACACAACCGAATGAAGACCGCCATGTAAATTTACTTAATGTTAGAAACTACCATATTGCGAATGATTGAGGAGATTCAGCTGAACTCCATTGCATGTTCTGTTAAACAGAAAATAGATAATGGAAAGTATTGCTCCAACAAGTTCCCATCTGTTTAATCATGTATCAACAGAACTTTCAGAAACATATAGCTAGCTAAATTTAAAATAGAAGAAAATTTCTAAGGCAATTGTTGTTCCAACTATTTCCCATATGCTTACAAGTAAAACAAGCAGTTTTGGAAACATACTCCTGTCTTAGCCAGCTAATTAAGGTTAGAAAAGAATAAGAAAATTTTCTGCTCTGTTCAGTATATTCCACCCACATGCAAAGACTTTTTTTATAGGTCTCCCACATGCAAAATTTCATAATCTTCATAATATGAAAGAGCTCTGCTACATAGCTCTGACTGAAGTTGACAGTATTAGAACATAAATTATCCAAGGCAAAGGAACATGTAAGGCTTATTATTTAACTATTCAAAGGACAAACTCATCTGAACTGATAACATCTAAAAGATGGTAGGCAAAGCCTAAAGCTTCTCAATACCAAAGTCAAACTTTATATCACAAGGATTGTCACTCCACAACTCACAAGAATTGCATCCCATATAAAAGGAACAAACATAACAACAAAGAGGTGCAAGAAAGGAGGAAAAACCACGTACAGAATTTCTATCAAGACCTAGCATAATGTTCTGCTTTCAGAGGTCAGAGACCAAATGAATCAGGTGAAAGAGGCAAGCCGCTACTCATCCCAGGTGAATGGTTGTAATTTGTTAGATTGATCAAGGCGTTCAAAAGAAGAAAGTGGAAGCAAATCCACACCATGCAGAACAGCTTCACAAATTGCCACATAGATCATAAAGTACAACAGAAACAAACCTGGAACATGACATCAGCATAAGCATTTACATTCCTTAACAATGTTTGCTTTGCATTCAATCTTCGGAACCTTCTTGTATATTGGTTAAATCTCTGCAAATATTGAAGTCGATGATTTGGTTTAAGTTCAACCATTCATGGTGTTACAAGGAAGAAAATCCGATCATGACTAAAAGGTCATCTAAATTGGCAAGAAGCAAACTGAGAAACTTAGCTACTAAGACCCAACAAAGAACAGAGTGACCAAATAGCCTATTAGCCAACAAAACAAGGACCGGAATGACCAAAAATCTTATCAGTAAATGTCAAACCACTAATGAACAAGCAAGATCCTCAGGTATTCCCTTATTATACTAACCAACCGTTCAGAAAACATTATTCATCCAAGCTGTCTCAAATAATATCGATTTACAATTTTTACCCTCGACCATTGGACACCCGCTTGACATAGTTTTGGAAAGGCAAAAAAAAAGGGGTTCTTTTATTCAACAATGGTAAATAGAAGTACTAGAACTTCAGGAATTGTTGAAGACAGAATGCTAAACAAATCAGAAAAACCAAATGAACTCCCCTACAACCACATCCAGCTTAAAGATGAACGCTTTAATTACATTTCCCCAATAACCCAAACATCCACTCTACTCCAAGATTGCATCAAACCCAAAAATTCCACCAAACAAGAGCCACAACTTCATCCAATCTCTGCCCTCGTCGTTTCCATTGCCATCAGGAAGACCCAACAGAGTAATATGCAAGAACATGAGCAGAAACCGCGACAAGGGAAAACAAGGAAGCGAAAGTAACCATGGAAATGGGAAAAGAAAAGAAATACTCACAGGTTCCCAATGAGTGCGTCTTTTACGTTCGAGGAAAGGGGTGGAATGAAAGAAGGCAGCTCGGAGATGGGTGCAAGGCGTCTGAGCGTCTATCAGAGCTGCTGCTTTTATGGCGTTATTCATTTGGGCCGGATCAAATCGATCAAACATTCAAAGACGACACACACTGCTACTGCTAGAGATAAAAGAGCAAAGAGAGGGAGAGAGTGGCGGAGTCCCTGAAGATGGGGCCAGTCGGTGGGGGGAATGGCTTCGGGTTTGCGAGTCGACGGGTCAGCGAGACGCTGCGGCTGCGCTTAAGCTTAAGCCCGAAAACATTTTCGGTCAATGAAAATAATCAAATTTAAATTTTAGAATCTAAAGAAATAAAAATACTTTTTGGAAATAGCTCGTATCTATTTTTTTCTACATTTTTTTTTTCATTCTCCCTCCATTGATGGCCAGCCACAGCCACGGCGATGGCTGCATGAGCTCATGGCGGATAGCCAGCCACCGCTGAGATCTAGTAAACTCGACCTCGTTGAAAGGCACTTGTGGCTCATAACCCTTTGCCGGAGGCTCGATGACCAATTGAAGGGAATAAAAAAGGAAAAAGTTCAAATTAACATATTTAAAAATATTAATTTTTTTTTACCACAAGATAAAGTTATGAAATTGTAATCACTTTTCAAAAAAGAACAAAAACTATCTAATGGTTTTTTGAAAGATTATTTTTTACAACTTTCATTATTATGAATCTTGCCCTCAAACAAGCACGACCTATAATTGCCAAAAAAAAAATTCTAGAATTTTATTTTTGGTTTTTTCGACCATGAGCCCATGCTTGGAATTTCATGGGAGACTAGCATGAGACACTAACATCATGGCCTCCACTTAACACGTTAAAAACTGTGGATTTCAAACCTTCGATATCGGTGATAAGGGAGAAAATATTAACCAACACAGTTACCCATCTTTAGGTAGCCGTGTGGCTGTGTGTTGAAAATCAAACAAACCATGTCTATCTGTAATATAGCTAATACATCAAACAATCCTTTTTAGCCCTGACACCAAAAGTTAGAAATTCTTAAAGACGCTAATTACATAGGTAACTCCATATGCGTGATTGTCCCAAAATGTGTTTCCATTCCTATCAATAAAAGCGACTAATCCTAATTCAACCTAAATGCTTGCCGAAGCCCTCTTCTTCATTAATATGAAATGGTATTAATTAGTACAAGGTCCCCATTGCAAGTTATTACATCAACAGGGTTTTTATACGTTTAATTTAGAAATGCGTGATTCATACCGGCGTAGCAAAAGGGGATTTGGATCCCCTGACCTAATCTCACCTCAGGGGGTTCTTTACATGAGAGCCATCTAATTTTTGATCGGATGGCTCCCCTTTTAATAGAGGGTTTTTATTTTTGTACTCAGGCAAGGGATCCAAATCCAACAAAAGGTGGCTTGTAACAAAAGTTTTACACTTTTTCTCCTCCATCTGCCTCAGTTATTTATTTCTTTTGGTTGGATTGTTTTAACTATAACTGTTCAACTAGTTGATGAGGTCTACTACTTACTAAATTGGCTTCCAAACTTTGAATTCATTGCATCCTTTGTGATGAAGCTCAAAGAAACTTAGCAACAGGAGCGCCCTGAGCAATTGACAAGTACAGAATAAAATGGAGACTAAAGCATGACCCTACAAATAACGTTTTGAGCAGGAAAAGGGAGGTGAGGGAGGACAGCTGAACAACTAATCCCACAACCGTTATCCATGAAAAGGACAATGTGAACACCTGGTTGCAAAGAGCAGCTCCTGCGCTGGACACGAGGCGAGACTCCTTAGCTTTTTCCCTTGTGTTGACTGGCCGGAACCTGACTGCTTGTTTTGGCATCGAATGGTGAATGGAGAGGATGTGCTGCGTATCAACGGCATCAATTCTCTGTGCTCTTTTTGTACTGGGAAAAGAAAAGGGAGCAGAAAGTGCAAAAGGGAGGCCTTTTGAGTCCAAATGTAGTTGTAAATGGGGGTAATCGATTTTCGAACGGTTACCGATTTCCTGTTATTTGAAACCGGGAACCGGAACCGGACCGGGTAGTCCGGTCTAGTCCGATTCGGTTCCGAGTGGGAAATTCATAGGAGGTGGTGGTGGTGGAGGTGGAAATATTTCACGCTACTATCTTGTATTATAGACATATATAAATTCGATAAAGACATATTGTAAGATATGAGATATCGATTGCCCTCAACAAACTGTATTACGTGTGTCCTAACTTCGAGTATATATTATAATCTCTCCATAGAAAGATATTGCTTCCTGTTGTTTTATCAACGTGATAATCACATAATAGCGCTCTGGGTGTCATTTATTTCTGTGGAAATTTCATTGAAAGGAAATTTATTTTCTATAAAAAGTATTTTTAAGGAGACACAATTAGTTTTCATTTGTTTAGAGGTATCAAGAAATGATTTACTTCTTCCTAGGAGGGAGAGCCATTTTCCTCAATTTACTATTATTCAAGTTTCCCCCGTCCAAATGTCAGGAATTCGAAATACAATTCCTTGGAAAACCGTTTTCCTCGAAACAAATGGATCGTGCACTTCAATTATGATTTTCGGTGCGAAGCATGATATATAGTTTTTATGATACAAGTATAACGCCCATCTGAAACACAAACAAAGAGAGCACATTATCAAATTGGTATGTTAGGTTAGAAAATGATAACAATTGGTATTATCTCAAATCATACAAATTGATACTCGCAAATCCTAATAATAATACCTCGTAGCGCGTTGCGGACTCATCCGATGCAATAGCGCAAATTGCAACCGTGCCCTTGACCTATGTCCTTTTTCCATATACGGTCCTTCCTTTTTCGCCCTTTTCACCTTTTGGGCCCCCCTTCCCCGCGAGGCAGCGGACCCGGGGCACGTCGCAGATTCGTCAACTCGATAGTCGCACGCCACCTACTTCCTCTCCCCTCTCCGCCACCGCACGATGATACGACCTTTCGACCGCTTCCCCGCTGTCGGTCAACGGAAGACTCGGTCTCGGATTTCGAGAAATCAGCGGGGCGGCAGACGAGTGTCCCGTGGGTGCGAGCGCACCAGATCGGACCTGCCAACGTGATCGTTGGGACAGTTGCGGACGGAGGATGAGTTGGAAAAATATCTCTTTTTCCCCCCCGCTTTTTTATTTTTATATTGTTTTTCTAATCTAATTTTTCCCGACTTATTATTACTCCCACCCAACCCCCGTCACCTTTTATTTTCGGGTATACTTTTTCCAAGACGAATTTGGCCCTCATCTCTCTTCCTTATTACATCTGTGTCCTAATCCTACTAATATGGTATTAATTATAAGTTAAAATTTTTGAAAAAAGTAACAATAAGCTTTTTGCGCATTCATTTACAGTCAATGATTTTTCATAGGGAAGAATTATTTATTTTAAGCAGAAAAATTTTCGATCGCGACCATTTTTAAAAAGATTAATATTTTAAGCTTGGTAATTTCTCAAACAAAAAGTAATTACTAGACGCTCTCTAAGAAGGTCGCATCCAAAACCAATCCAATCTTTTTTTTTATCAGCTAATTAGGAGGGGCAAATCGGTCTTTCGGGCGGCAGGGGCGACCGAAAGCGAGACAGCTGTTTTTCCACAAGGGTCAGAGTGGGGTCCAACGATCGTGGGGTGGACTGAGAATGGACGGCTGGGATCGAGCGACACAGCAAGATTTCGGACGTCCGCTCTGGATCAAGGCCCCCTCCTTTTGCGCCCCTTTTTAAAACAAACAGAGCGCGCAACCGCTCTTTCAGGTCTCGAGCTCTCCCAGAAGCGAACGAGCGAGAGAGAGAGAGAGAGAGAGGGAGCGCGGTCGGAGATCGGAGTCGAAGATCGGAGTCTCGCCGAGGTAATGATGATCCGCTCTCGATTAGTAGATCGCAGCCGATGCTCGCGTGAACCGCTCGCGTTCGTCCGCGATGGATTTTTTGAGATTTTGCCTGTTTTTGTGGCGGAGAGGGCCGTTTCTGATCGGTATTCGTCTTCGGTGTTTGCGAGATCGGAAATGGCTTTTCAAACATTTGACGCTCGTTGTTCGTGTCGATGTTGTCTCGATCGCTTGTTAGGTTGGCCGCGGTCGCATTTCCCGTGATCTCGTTGCGGCTCGTTCGAGTTCTGCACGTCGATTCCTTCGTGATATTCCACTCGTGAACGTATGTCAATTCGACGAGCTGGCTTGTTCGTTGTCGGTTCCCGTTTACGTGGAATTTGCGTCGAGTGGTTGAAATAGGAGCTGCTCGGTTTGATTGCTTGCCTTCTCGATTAGATCCTTGTTGGCGTGTCCGGTATCTGTGCTTGCATCATGATGCCTTGTTCATGTCTATATTTCGTGGATTCGAGTTTAGCGAGGCTGTAGTTCCGAAACTTTATTCTCTGGAGATTTGCTTTTACATAATGTGCTCTGCAACTGCATATTCCTCATCTGGATTTGCCAATGCCTCTCTGTAATTTTATTTGGGATCGACGAGGTTGTTAACAGAAACAGTTAAAAGGCACTTTTCCCTTCAAAAAAGAAACAGTTAAAAGGAAGTAACGAATAAAATTTTTATTTCGTTATTTGATCTTATTTTTTAAGAATTTTCCTGTGTTGGATTGCATTTGACATGATATTGGGGCGACTGTGCAGCAGTGTAGCAGATGGCAGATTCTGAGGATATTCAGCCTCTTGTGTGCGACAATGGTACTGGAATGGTCAAGGTAATTGCTCTAGAGTAATTTTAATGAAACATTGTAAAGTAAGTGCCATGATAAATCTTTATTTGCTGCGATACAAATGATGGTAGTCAATTGAGCATTTTATTTCCTCTACAAAAGTTATTGAATGCTGTGGTCTCTGTCAAGGGGGGCACGAATTGGCTTAGATGCTTTGCTTAGAAAAAATGGAAATTTCTATTACAAGCTTGAGTTGCTCTTGACTGATTCACTATTATCAATTTAGGCTGGGTTTGCGGGAGATGATGCTCCTAGAGCAGTATTCCCTAGCATAGTAGGTCGACCTCGCCATACAGGTGTTATGGTTGGTATGGGACAAAAGGATGCTTATGTTGGTGATGAGGCTCAGTCAAAGAGAGGTATTCTGACATTGAAATATCCAATAGAACATGGTATCGTTAGCAACTGGGATGACATGGAGAAGATTTGGCACCACACATTCTACAATGAACTCCGTGTGGCCCCAGAAGAGCATCCTGTTTTGCTAACAGAAGCACCTCTCAATCCTAAGGCCAATCGAGAGAAGATGACTCAAATAATGTTTGAGACATTCAACACTCCTGCCATGTATGTGGCCATTCAGGCTGTCCTTTCACTGTATGCCAGTGGTCGTACAACTGGTAAGTAATTTTATGAGTTTCTGCTCATATATTTATCATGCACAATTGATACACAACAACCGCGTCATTTGGGAACAAAATATCTATGAGAACCTCATGTCAGGTAAAATTGTTCTGTTTGAGGATTGAAGATAGACACTAAATTTATTTGAACTCAATGAAAATTCTGTTCACATCAATATATGGAATGATGCACGCACATAAATACACGAACATCTGTCATTTCATACATTTTTGAAATCTAACAACCGATGTCCGATGATATATTAACTAGAAAATTTGCAGCCAGCAGTCACAGGGATGGCATTCTAGCCATCTCTCAGGTCAATGGCAGCTCTAAAATAATCTCTTGAATGTATCGGGACAGATTCTTGCTGAAGTTATTATATTTCACAATTGTTCTATGCCACCATTGCAAAACTAAAATCTTGTGAATCACTGAAGAATGGTAGTTATTACTAATGCAATATCATTTTATTTTGATGTGGTATGGTTGTCCAAAAATTGAGTTTCATTTTTGTACCTTTCTCTATCTAGGCATTGTTCTGGACTCCGGAGATGGTGTGAGTCACACTGTTCCCATATATGAAGGCTATGCCCTCCCACATGCCATTTTGCGTCTCGACCTGGCAGGCCGTGATTTGACAGATGCCCTCATGAAAATCTTGACTGAGCGTGGCTATTCTTTCACCACCACTGCTGAACGAGAAATTGTGAGGGACATGAAAGAGAAATTAGCTTACATTGCTCTTGACTATGAGCAGGAGTTGGAAACTGCAAAGACAAGTTCAGCCGTTGAGAAGAGCTATGAGCTACCTGATGGACAGGTCATCACCATTGGTGCTGAACGGTTCCGCTGTCCTGAGGTGCTCTTCCAACCATCCATGATAGGCATGGAGGCTGCTGGCATCCATGAAACGACATACAACTCTATCATGAAGTGCGACGTTGATATCAGAAAGGATCTTTATGGCAATATAGTCCTCAGCGGAGGATCTACTATGTTTCCTGGCATTGCTGATAGAATGAGCAAAGAAATTACCGCACTGGCTCCTAGTAGCATGAAGATTAAAGTGGTGGCACCTCCTGAGAGGAAGTACAGCGTTTGGATCGGCGGTTCCATTTTGGCATCCCTCAGCACCTTCCAGCAGGTAATGAACCTCTCACTTATTTATGCTCTTCGAATGTGTATGCGTGAGAACAGTGATGCATTTATCGGCTGATGTATGATTACAATTGTGGAAGTTTAGTTTGTTCAGTCAATAATGGGTCTGCAAACAGCGATGATAGTACCTTGCTATATAAGTGCAATCATATGAAGGTTTGAGAATCTGAAGTTGAGGTTGACGTTCTACATTCTATCTAAATTTGGGTGAACCTTGATATAATTTGCTGGTAGGCACCTCTAGCTATGCACTTATTTGGACAGCAAGTATATCACATCCTCTCTTTTTTTATCTGAGTGCAGATGTGGATTGCTAAGGCAGAGTACGATGAATCAGGGCCATCGATTGTTCACAGAAAATGCTTCTAATCATCGAGTGGGGTACGGCAAACGTCGTAGAAGAGATTCTTTCATCACGGAGAGGTTTTAATCTGCAAATTCCTTCTTTTCTTGAGCTTCCGACTTTTTTGTTCTCTTCCTCGTGATTTGGGACTATGGAATGTAAACTTTAAGCGAATTACCGTGGAGATTCGTTTGTTCCTATACCATGTTACTAGAGGCAAGCTTATTATTGTTGGTGACTTGGCATGGTTTTGAATCAAAGGATTCTTTGAAACAAAGTTCATTTGACGTGATTGTAATTGATGAGTGTAACTTCCATATATACATAAAAGGGTGCTTTTGCAGATCTCACATTTTATCTGCTACTCTTTTGATGGCTTTTCAATTTCTAATCTTTTATATAACGAGCCCATCTGTGTTGACATTATGGTTCGCTTTGACACAAATAAGGCCCAGGAGCAAGTAGTTTATGGCAAATCTTGGCCTTCTTTTATTTTTCGTTATGTCGAATTTGTAATTGTCAATCAAATAATTTGAAAGTCATTTCTTTTTCCAAACTTATTGTTGCTTTTTCCTATTTAGACGTGTTTTCTTACAATTGAAAACATCTCTCGTCTCTAGCCAAAAAGAGGAGATGTTTCTCTTAATTCATTTTAGTAATGTAGTAAGTGATATAGACCATCAAAGCTAAGAAAATCTTGTCTAAATTATTGATTTTTTCGTGTAATAAGAATATTTCTATTTTCGTAATCGGTACTTTCTCGAGCGTGAAATATCGCTAAAGCACGACAAATAATCTTATCATGCCGTGACGCATGTACTTTGCTCGCGATGCTGACGGCCTCATAGAGTACCGACTACCCTCTCCAGTCTTTGTGCACGTACCGCTCCCTTGAGTTTTGTTATCACATTTCAAAATCCGAAAATGCCCCGCTTCTGGACTCGCGTTGTTTTTCCCACGGGAGTCCTCGAATTTGCAATTTGTACAATCAAGTATCTTCATGGGACTCTTAACAAGTCGAAGTCGCCCCTGTGTTGTGGATAGTTTCGGCGTCCCACATGGCCAATTCGATTTGCACTAATTAAATTTGAGGCACAATTATCCAAACAATAATAAATTGAAACTTGTAAAAATATTTTATTTCATGGCGGGATTGACAACACATTGGAATTTTACCGGACACCCAAAAACACGTTGACTTTAATTTGCTAGAAATATGAACAAGAAGTTCGAGGATTATTTTTGAAAAATGGCACAAGTTTGGGAACCAAACGTTTACACTCATTTCAAAAACTGAAGTTGCAAATTACTAGTGAACTATGAACTATGAAGAGGGTGCTTGGAATTTCCCTTGGATATTATGTCATGTTGTTAATTGCAATATCGATGGAGAGATTTGGTCAGAGGATGGAGCGGCTACACGGCAACTATATCATGAAACAGTTCTACCAAACAAGTAGCCCCTGAAGTGCAGGGTACTTGGTGGGTGGCTGTCGGCTCGGATTGCGCAGCCAAAAGTCGAGACATGGCTCTTCATCCCGAATCCCCATCATTAAAACTCATGGCGCGCCACCTGAGCTGAGCTCCAGCCAACATGGCTCAACAAAGCTTTTGTGGTCACTCCTACATGACGTTTCTTGTATTCAAAGCAATCCCGAGCCCCAGAATCTTTGCAGCCTCTGCAATTCCTGGCAAGAGTTTCCTGAACAATCGGTTACAGCCTTTGTTGCGGGACACTCTAATTTGTGGGTCGACCACCCCCCAGAATTCTCATTTCTGAGAAAATCACACACTGATCAGTGTTATTAAGAAATTCAGACCACCCGGTTAGAAATTGACTGAGCACAGGATTGTTGTGCTTCACTTTGACACCGGAAGATTCATGCTGGATCAATCTCCTCAAATAGACGTTAAAATGATTTGTAGTTTCAAAACCAAGCAGATATCTTTCCAGTTCATGTGGCATAAGAAGTTTCTTGAATTAACGATCCGAGTAGGGCAACGATGACGAGCATAAATAACAGCAGACAACATACGCTGGGAGACATGAATCACCAGAAAAGATCAATCTTGTGGAGTTGGATGTCGACATTGCCCATGCCCCATGCCCATGCTGGTGAAAGGGCCCAGCCATCCCGCATAACTTTGACTAGCTCTCTTCATCTATGAGAATAATTGAAGAGCTGTCTACTCCAACGTCCACTAGAGATGCCATTTCATCATCAAGCAACATTGGCAGAGGGGAACCCTGTATCATCGAAGGTTGAAAGCACTCCAATCAATATGCTGAGAGGCGTGTGAACCTCATGAACATCGTAAACACTTGTGAACTGACATCAGATGGATTAAAAGGCCAAATGGATATGAACCTCAGAATCAAACAGATTTTGCTAACAAGCATCCAAATAAAGAAAATTAGTTCTCTCCAGAACAGTCATCCTCATGTTAGATGTGATCAATACATTGGAAGTAAGGCACTGGCTGCCTTCTTACTGATAGCACAGCTGCATTATAGAGTATGCTTAATAATGCCATCCCAGGGCACTCATTCACAAGACCCAAATTAAAATAAAGATAGGAAAAGCAACCCTTTTTTATCCAGCATAAATTTCAAAATATGATTATCCTATTTACTGAGTTTCATGCAACCGTATGTAGGATCAATCTCTTTCAGAAGGAAGAAGAGTAAAATGTGCCCAAAAGGCTCTGGTTGTTTTTCTTTTTTCCTGTACACTTAAAGTGGCAACTAAAAAATCAAACAAACTACTCCTGGATTTTGTGTAGATGGAGTTCCTGCTGAACTCACATTTCCAATTTCACCTTCACTTTGGACAGTCACTATCAAGTGCTCTGCCACATCTTTCTGTTAAGTGAATTACCAGTGCCATCCAGGCATTAAATGGAGGCCCATAAACAAATCTTCTCAAAAATCACTTTCCAAGGTGTTATTAGCGACGCAAGTATGCTGCAATAGATTTTATAAATGGGTATCAAATTTGAACTTAGCCATACACGACAAAGATCTGTTATCAAAACACTCAAACATTTCACTCGATAAAATAAGTGTCCAAAATTTTTGAGTTTGCATCTAGATTGCTGAACTTATGTACCATTTTCTTCGAAATTATACTTTGGCAGTGTCAAAGAGCTAAAATCACTGACAGATTGGGTTTTGAAGTCGAAAGATAAGAAGTTTCTTTTCATCACTATAAACTAACTAGATCAAGAAGACATAAAAGAGTCAAAATAATCTAAAGTATATATCAACACCAAACATCCTCCTTGCCCTAGTGTTCTCCAGCTGAAGTTACAGATTTAAAGAAGAGGGATAAAGGCCATTCACAGATTTAAGAAAAAAGCATATCTAGTGATGAAGCCGAACCTCTTCTTGTAGATATAACTTTGGCCTGATGGACTTTAAATTAAAAATGCTTTCACAGAGAAGCTTCAACTTTCCAATCTGAAAAAAATGAAATGCAATGTTTAGAAAGAATTTCAAATTAAAGACATAGCAATGGAAAGTTCAGGAACAAAACCGTGGTGGTGGCTGGCAATTTCTTTGTTTGTACGGGCTTCTCACCCACAGATGCTGCAATGCATTTCAAAGTAATTGCTGCCAAGGAATTTAAATCAGTGTGATCTGACTAATGAAACAGCACAGAAGGAGACAGATATAGCATCATTACATATAAGTCCTGAAGACATTTTCTTGGGTCCTGCTGATGCAACTGACGGCCTTTCATCTTCTATTCCATGAAAAGCCTTAAGCTCCATAAATCTGGAATTGGTTTCAACTCCACAATTAATCATCAACCAAATAACCAAAAAGATGATGATACATTGGCTCTAAATCCGAGTTTTGTGACATTGGTGAAAGCATTAGCCTGTGGGGTTGAGCAAAAAGACAGAGAGGCCAAAAATTTGGTCCTGGACCAATTTTATAGGCCTAGGCCAGGATTTTGGCCTCCTTTTTCAGGCTAGTCCTGGCCCTGTGGTCTATTCTCAGGCCTGAAATGGCCTGGACTGGCCCCTTTGTCATAAAAATAAGAATATATGATATAGAAATAAATTAAGAAATGAATTATTTATTCCAGAAGCACTCCCATATAGTCCTAAGCAAGTTAAAAAATCAAATGAACAAGAAAAGATGTGGTCATAAGGGTCAAATAATGAAAAGTGGGTGAAAACATGTCGAAAAAGTGAGGATCAGCCCATGCTCACTCTAGCTTCACATGTTGCAGCACCTATTCAGGATACAGAGAGTCGTGCAATTATCCAAGATCTAGGTGGTATAATGAGACTTGACCACAGAGAACTGTAACCTGCATTTTGCTTCTTTCAGCTGGAAATGAAATATGATGGAAGCTATTATTCAGCACAGACTATATTTGCCACTCCCCCAAATGTATGTGAGATCAGATGCCACCCAATCAGACATACACAATCACAAATGCAGATCAGGCCATTGATTATGATTATGAAAATGACCTGTGAAGCCACTGTTAGTGACCATCTTAGTTACACCATTCTCATGTCTAAGCTTTTAATAATCATGTTACAGAAGTAAAAGCACCAACATTCAGCAACAATCCACTTCATACCATCCATTTCAAGTACCTGGGATGAAGATGCTTCATTTCCTCTGGGTTGTCACCATGCCTAGACATAACAAGGCGAACATACCTGCAAGGACCAGAAGGCAACATCCGGAGTGATCAACTGCCACACTGTCTCATCCCTTCACTAATCCTTAAATGCAACAATTGCAGCCTATGAAATTCAAGAATAATTACATCTATCTATCATGTATAAATACCTATAGTCAAGCTCACTGAGATGTCAATAAGTACAGTTATAAAACCCCATAAAGGAGAAGTTGGACAAGATAATCCCCCTGATACTACGATATACTCGTAAAAAAGCATGTCGTTCCTCCAGCAATAGACAAAAGCGGTAAAGAAATGTTAAAAAAAAAAAAACGTGCCGTATCTCAGACTCCTTCCTTTCTCGAGCCCGGACCTGAAAGGTATATGAGAGTACATAAGGATCATTTACATCAGAAGAAGTGAAAAGCAAAACTATAGATGAGATTCACCTCACTCCCATTTAGTACTTCAACTCTTGCTAAACGAGCAACCAGGACAAATCTTGGGACACCACCTTTTGCAGGATCAGTGATGGGATTTTCAGAAAGCCTAATGTCCTAGGAGGAAAGAAGGACAAGTAATCAAAAACATACAACTCTGAAACCGCAATATGAGAAATATAAGTACAATATTATTAGTTGTCGTGCTTTATGATCTTTAATAGGAAGGCAACTGGCTATACTCATGGGTCAAAGCCAATGATTGAACAATCATTAACAGTCAGCACAGATTCTTTATCCTCATAGACATATAATCACCTTTTCATCAACTGAACAGCATCAGACACACAGGACCCCCTCAAAAAGAAATTTTCGCGCAACCAATTACTGCCCAATTGGGGAAAAACTTTGTAAAGCCAACGGAAGCAAACATTTTGACTTTCCTAGAGTTGATATGCTGAGAAAGTTTGTGAAATACACCAACTGGTAACACAGAAACTGTCAAATAACATTAAAACTACTCTGCAAGAACAATGTCATCTAATCAACAACACTTTTCTGACTGAAGGCACACAATGTAACTTGAAGTCGAACATGAGTATTATGTTCAGTTATGTAAACTAGCCAAATTTCTAAATTAAGGACATAGGAAGACGTCAAAAAAAAGTGTCCAACATTTGGACACAGTAGCGTACGTCTTCATCATAAGAAAAGATGTATATTCTGGTATATTTCATCCATCATATGCTCTGGACAGTTAAATTCTCTATGGTTCAGTAGTTCTAATTTTGGTGTCATATTTTTCTTTCAATGTCAATGAGGGAATTCCCATATTTAACTAGTCAATCGCCATATTCTACCCGGCTTAAATAGTCAAACTTTCACTTAGTATCACAAATGTATCTGTTATTGGTAAAAACGTTGTTTGGGTTTTTCAATCAGTTAACGCTTCAGCTTCAAGACCCATATAAAATTGGTTCTATGGTTTGTTTATTAATAAGTGCCTTTTTAAATCAATAGGGCTTGCAAAATGTTGGGGAGCAAGGGTTGCCACATAATATTTTTGCGTGTTCTACTATAAGATATTATGGGCAAGGTTCTGAAATCACAGATTACATAGCTCTTTATTTTGCATGCGACTTTTCTTCATCTTCTTCTAACAAGCTATCTTGGGTTTTGGAAGCAATCTTAATTCTTGTCTCTGCCTTCATCTTTGCCTCTACCTTTGAGTATATTATGCACAAGCTTTATCCTGATAGCCAGAGAAGGATGTATCCTACTGCATTTTATTTTTATCCATCAGCAATAGCTCATTTTTCCCTATACAAGCATTAGTTTACTCGCTGTCTGAGAACCACAGATCTCAAATGAGGTTCTATAATTTGATCAATATTTTAGCTTGCAAATGATGATTAAGATGAAAAAAGCAAAGAAAGAAAGTATGCTCACCTCACAAACAAAGAAATATCTGAGCTCTCAAATGAGGTTGAGAACCGCTAATGTCAAATGAAGAAAGAAAGTTTGCCATCTGGGAACTACTAATATCAAACGAGGTTCTCTAATTTGATCAATATTTTAGCTTTCAAATGATGATAAAGATGAAAAAAGCAACTAAAGAAAGTTTGTTCACCTCAATAACAAGGAAATAGAAGTCTCAAACAGTAACCTTTGTCAGTTAAAACATTCTATATTTTACAATCACCTTCGAGAAAAGGGATGCGAATCAGTGGTTCAGCCGATCCTACCAGTTCAGCCAAAAAATAGTTGCTTAACTGGTTATTCAGCAGTCAGACTTTAAAAACACTGAGTTTGGCACCTTAAGTGTGCCTACGTCTACTACACTAATCACATGACTCAAAATTCCCCCCATTCTCTTAGCTAAAGTTTCCTCTTCTTTATCAGCCCAAAAATTATGAACCTTCTTGCTGACCAAAGAAAATGAAAAAAAAGTAGCACATTGTCCTCAAAGAAATGCTTACCACCAGCTTAGGGAAATAGTTCAGCGAGTCAAGAGATTCCAGATCTTCAATGCAATTGCTCCCTAAAACAGAAATCAAAGTACCTTCAATATAAAACTTGTCTGGACAGCCATGATAAGGTATACACAACTTGTGAACAAGTTTTAACAAGTACCCAGAAGAAGACAGCGTAAATTTTGGAATGGCTTAAAGCTTTCATTGTGAATGTCATATTCATTCAGCCTTCTGTTGACTGAATCATTGCCAGGGTAAAATATCCGCTTCAACTTGTTCTTGTTCAAATGTATCTGCTCTAAGCTGAGTTGGGAAACAATGCAGAACTTTTAATAAAAAATCCATAAAAGAAAATTGGGACCTATATTCTAGGTTTCCTCCCTCACCTTCTAAGCTGGGAAAGCTTCACAATTTCCTCCCAGTCAGCTATAGAATTATTTTCCAAGTTGAGAAGCCGAAGAAAATCAAAGCCTCCATCTATGAAGGATGAACCTGACTACAAAAACAGAAATCGTACAGCAGTTCCAGAAAGTTAAATCCAAATCTGACTGTTGCCCATAATTTGGAAGTAGAAAGGGACAAACATTGTCAGAGAGAACAAAACACAAATGACCAATGTTTTTATATGTATAGTTTCTAGTTACACAATATGAAAAGTCTGACCAGGGATATTCCCAAAGTTTCCTCACCAAAAATATAATATATTATATCTACAACAAAAAGAGAAGTGTAAAGAAAGCTTTAGTTCTCTACGAGTTAAGATTGCATCGATTGTGTTGCAGATTTAAATGATTATAAAGAAATAATTGTGTGAATATGTTTTCTTATGAAATTATTTATATAAACTTTGCTGCCGAGTTTAATTTGTGCTTGTCATGAGTACAACTCACATTATTTCCCCACTTACTTCCACCCTTTGCCAGGCCACAACCCTCAATCTTCTGAATTATTATGTGGTGGCAGCTAGAACATCTGAAGTTCGCAACAACTAGAATAACTTACAAACTAGAAGACAAATAAGAACTCTACAGTCATCATGTGCATGACATTAACATGATATTCCTCATTGCGTGTATTTTCCTGTTCCTGAATGCAAACATACAAGTTGATTATTTTATTAAGACTGATTTCACATCCTCCTTAAAAGCAAAAGGATGTCCCTTTATGTCTTGCAATTATTCTTTGTTAATATTATGTGACCATGGCAAGGTTTTATATTCTTTGGTTCATGAGCATTCTAGTATAATTTTATATTGCTCTACACAACCAAATATAAAAGAAATCCAAGGGTATTTTATTGATGGTGCAGTAACATACTTCTATTGTGCTTATGTTATTTCCCATCAGATGCAACTCTTCAATTGATGGAAGTGACTCTTTGAGCATATCAACCTGGAAATGCAAAATGTGTCATTCTACGTCTGAAAAAAAGTTGAAAAGACCACACAAAAATAATGAAGGAAAAATTAGAGTACCTGCTCCCAACTTATGCCTGTATTGTTCAAGACTAGTACACGTAAGTGATGTAACTTCGGCACCCCAGTAGCATTCTCTCTCATTAAATTGTTAGACAAATTAAGGACAGTGAGAGTTGGTAAAGTTTCACATAGCATGGCAACATCCTGCAACAAAGGTTCATTAAAATTAGCACATAGTTACAAAGGCTGATGTCTCTTTTGGTTCTCGAAACACTGCACACATGCAAATAACAAGTGTTCAAGAGCAGTGGCTGCTTTATGTTTATTTGATTTTTTCCACCTGAATTAAGTGGACACCGGTATTACCAGCTGTTGACCAGCCGACTAGAGAATGTTCACCAGTCAGAAAAGTAGTGATTGTACCAACGCATTGTTTAAATGTTCTTTAAGCAAATTGTTGCCAACCAGTGATCACAGTCTCTAACCATTTTCCTTAGCCATCCATAAAGTTGAATCCAATGTCACCCCAAAAGAAATTACAAAAAGATAAGAAAAGGAAGAGAAATTAGCCAAGAAATCATAGTTTGCGCTAGTGTGGTATCATGGAACAGCTTATACTGTTTACGGTGGGTTATGCAGAGCACCCCTCTTCAAAATTTTCAGCACGGAAGTTTCTCCATTGGGTCACATCATCCCAAAAAATCTGGAAGCAATACGTCACTTTGCATCTTGTGATGCGTGTCAAAAGAATTCAGAAGTGGAAGGTTTTGAGGATCCAAGTCTCCACTTTCTAGTTTTTAGTTGCTTTAAATTTTTATGGTCTTCAAGCACTAGTCTTCTTTATTCATAGTTTCTGTTCTAATAGTCTGGTTTTTAGCCTTTGTATCCATTTTCTTCTATATTCTTCATGTACTAGAACAGTCCTTGATTTTTTATATGTAGAAAGTGGCAAACAAAAAATTGCTTCAACAAGTTTAGTTAAGCAAATAGAGGAACCTACGTTTTGCAGCCTTAATGAGAATGAAAGGTCAATCAACATGGGATTAACAAGAGTACCTTCCACTCACAAAGTAAATTTCCTGTCAAATCTAGCTCCTTCAAATCTGCAATATAAGCATCATAATTGTGATGTCATTTCACCAAATATAGAAGCATTGACAAGCCCCTTTTTTTTTTTGGTTTTCTTTTTTTTTTTCGGGGGGGGGGGGGGGGGTTCAAACATTGGCAAGTCTATTCGGCTAAGAAAGGGTACCTAAAAGATTAAAACTTGTGCAAAATAAGCATATGAGCACTACTTTATCCTACATGACTCTTACTTACCGCAGTTCCAGCTACTGTAACACAGGAATGCCATTTGTAACAACTTGGCAATCAATCTACGTGAATCAAGTCTGCATAACGAATCTTAGGTAGTGACCTTTTGGGAGTAGGCCTCTTCTTAAATTACCAAGCCACAATCTCTCTTCCATCTAATGTAGGATTAGGATGTTGTGAGATCTTTCTTATCTGGAGAAGAGGATGTTTTCGTCCAAAGATTGCTCATGACTAGAAGATGAAACATTCCAGAGTTTCTTTGAAATTGTACATAGGTTTGATGAACTGGGGCAATAGAAAGATGGGGTTTGTTGGATATGATCTACAAAAGAAGAATTTGCTGCTAAATTATTTTAGCTTACTTCAGCTCTTGCAGCTAGAAGGGATGCTTTCATGGTTGAATTGTTGAGAAACAGCAATTCTGCTCTGTGTTGGTTGTGCAAAAGTCTGCATTGTGAAGAAGATGAGGACAAGAACTGAATGCTTTCAACTATCCCTTTCAGCAACTTTTTGATAGTTTGAAGGACGAGACATATTAGGTCTAACGGAGAGCCTCGTAGTGACTTTGTGAAAGACAGATGGACATGGTTGCGCCATTTTTGGTTCCCACAAAATCACTGTGTCAAATCATTTCTTCATTTGATTTGATACTCTTTATCTTGCATCTGGTTTTGTATATGAAGATCAACCCCCGGGTAGCCTTTTGATTCTCTTTTACTATCCCAAATGAAAGATAGGACAATGGAAACTCACGCGTAGGTTTGTGAAAGAGATGGTCCATATAAATTTTGGATAGATTGGCTTAGTGAGTGAAATAAGCATGTAATCAAAGCACGTTTGTCGCTTGATAACAATTCGCCTTGATCTAAAGCCATCGAGACACCACAAAGTCACTAAAATCTGCATGAGACATAAAATTCTCAAACAACCTATAAAGTTAGTATCATTCCTTGAATAACCAAGTAATGCATCATGCAAAATTTTGTTAGATGACTTCTAGAGGATGGGCCAGTCATGCTAAGCACAACCTTCTCAACTCAATCTAGCAAAACTATCTCACGATATGAAACTCCCTAGACAATGGCCTAAAAGAAGTATCATACAACATATTCATACACAGAGACAGATGCAAAGGGGGACAAGTAAGGGTCCTAGCCCCCTGAACTGTTCCTCCAATGCCTTAGATAGATTAAATCAAATAATCCTCCAAAGAACAAATGTAGAAGAATAAAGCTCATTTCCCCAAACAAAGAGAGTCCATCAGTCATCATTTAGTATTTTTAGACTGGCCACCGACACTCATTTTCACCCCTCCCTCTCGCACAAGTGCACGTTTGCAAACTATGCATTGTGCACTCTACTTCCTATGTAAAAGTTCAGTTGCTGTTTTCTTCCTTACTACAATATCAGCCAAGATTTAACTAATTTTATTAAAAAGCAACAACTTAAACTGTAAACAATTAATACATGACTGTTGAGAGGGGCTAACTTGATGTTAGTGTTCAAAAAGGTCTTCTATTTTTTTGTCAATAGCTAGCTAATAGTTTCTCCTTCTGTTTATATTTTAATAATTCAGAGAGATCAAAAAACCAAGGATCACATTAAATTGATATATTGAACAATTTAGATTAGTTTGACTATCAAATTCTTAGCTCTTTAAGAAAATTAAAAGGAAAAAAAAATAGAACTCATGACTTATAGGACATTGCCCTGTTAAAACTTATAAGTCGTAATGGACCTCATGACACAACCTACAGCAATGACCAAAATTCTTGATGATCCTTCCCACAAAACTCTGATGCAGAAATAATGATCAAAGACCTTTTGTACAGATAAGGGAATCGGATGTAGTCATCATCTGACATAATAGCAGCCAAAATCTAATCCCAGGACTAATAAAATGGCAAGAACAACAAGTTGCAGCATAAATTGATCTTAATAGGCTTTGTAGGGACAGGATTCTTCTTAAAAACTGAAAACAGATCCAAAAATAGAGAATGTTCAGAAAGGTAAGGAAGAAATTGCATTATGAGAAAAGAGAAAAATAAACCTTACTTGGTATTGTGGCACTGATTTTGCATGGTTCTCCCAAAGAGCTAACGCCTAAGTAATGTAGCGATGCAGCTTTCAATTCCTCAAACCGACTTAATTTGTCCTGTATCTTATTCATACCAACAAGCTCAATGGATACACGCTTGTTACTCGTTGAGAGGACATACATGTCATCTGGAACAGACAAGGAGATGATAAAAAATCAGAGTTCAAATGAATATCCATAAAGCAAATCCGATTAAATTCACTGCCTTAATGATCTACATTGCTTAAAATGTCTAAGGAAGGCCTAGCAGGGAACAAATTAACCAAATAGGGACTGGATAAAATGGTTCCAATAAACAGCCCTCAGCCCTTTTGATTCATCACCTCTCTAGAGACCATATTCAATTCACACCACCAAGATTATATGGGTGGAGACAACAACAATACACATCCATATTGTGTCTACCTACAAAATGTTCACAAAGATCCGCCCTCCCCCCCCCCCCCCCCTCCCGCCACCTTCTTTCTCTCTCCTCCCAAAAACAGTAAGTCCTTTACAGTGGTGGCTTCTCCTCCATCATGATGTTCACTAAATAACAGCACTGAGTCTATTTAACAAATCTCCTACTCCCGCAAATATAAGTAAAGTCCCACTCAGTCTGCTCAAATAAAACCATAGTGAAGCCACTAAGGAGCAGTGCCTTATCAACCTAATCATTATTAAAACTTCATATGACACATTTAAAATCATCTATTATTAAGAATTCACTCTACAACAACAAACCTAAGATAGGGATTCGACAAACTTAGTTTGCGCGAGAATTGCCAAAGCACCATCTCTTAACTAAGCCTCATTAATAAGACTTAATATTAGTTAAATAACATGCTTATTAGAAATTAACGCACAACATCTCTGGGAGGTGAAAACTCATTTTGGTCTGCACTATAATTGCACAAAATTGTTTCAAGCCTCTTATCATGCAAACAACTTTGCCCACTTATCACCTAAGGCAACTTGAAACTTATTAGAGGTATCCTACTCAGTTTAACAAATCAAAATTCACACAATTGGGATTCAGAAGCTCTATATTAGTGCCTAGCTCTCCAGAAAGAATTAGGAAATAAGTTAATGAACTACTTACTATATTGAATCAAAGGTCAAAACCAAGCTCAAATCCCCCAGAAATTTTTTATTGTTAGACTACCGTTCTGAGAGGAAAAGAAATGCATAAACTCTGCCCACTCTTCTCAGTTCCGTTCAAGCTTTAAAACGAGAGGGACAAAAATGAGTATATGCACGACCAGAGTTTCAGACACATTTGTTTTCCAATGAGTAGGAGAGGCAGTCCAACCGGACTGCGAAAACAGATAACCCGCATGAGGAAAGAGCTCGCATACCCTCCTCTTCCTTAGTAGACTCGCCCCGGTATCTGACGTGGAGGGCCTCTAACAAGGAGATGCCGCCGCTCAAGCTCTGGATCCGAACAAATGACCCGGACCTCTCGGATTTGGCCTGGAAATAGCGGACCCCATTGATGGATCCGTCGTGCTTGCCCTCGCCATTGTCCCAATCCACCCCCACCCATGTCCCGCCGTAGCCCTCCACCGGTCCGACGTACTTGACCGTTCCAACTCGACGGGAATCGCCGGCCGAGTGAACTCGCTGATCAAGTTTGAAGGCCTCACAAGGCGACTCGCCCAACGCGTCTTGCATGACTGGGTACACACAAATGCACTAAGAGATAGCGCTCGTACAAAGAATATCAGAAAAGTGAGGAGAAATGAGGAAACCAGAGACGTTAAAATCGAGTACCGGAGACTCCTAGGCAATGTGTGGTCTGTCCGTGACGGCGAACAGGTAGCTTGAGCGCGAAGGCTTCGTGGCCGAGTGTGCAGGGATCCTGAGGTGAGACGACTGCTGTAACTCCCCCGGGGGGGGGGGGGGGGGGGGGGGGGGGGGGGGGGTTGTTGGCTGAGCCGATTTGGGTAGGTGGCAGTGGTTATAGAGACGGAAATGGCGGCCCAGCTGGGGTAGTACTTAGCGCAGCGGTGACGGTGGCGGCACCGGTGAGGGCGGAGATGGAGGATGGTGGTTCGCGTCGATCGCGGCGGCTGTGGCGTCCTGGTGGTGGCGTCACTCCTGCGGTGTCCTCGACGCTTGAGGAGAAAGAAGAAGAGACATCACCAGATTAGTTTCGTAAAATTACATTTTGCTCCCCAAATTTTTGTGACGTGATAATTTTGCCCCTAATGTACGAATCAACAAGATATATGGGTTTGGCTCTCGGCTGGGGGGCTGAAAATCAATTATTTTTTTACAAAACGGAAAAGAAATGGATTTTACTTATTCCTTACTGAAATGAATTTCCCTTATCAGATTAATTTTTTTGACTCATAGATTCCGAAAGATATATACTTTATGAGTATAACTATTTAACTTCACATTACTCATCTTGATGAGTATTTTATTCTAATTATATCAAAGTTCTATAATTGCATTCACTCTATAAAGAAAATATACACTTGTTAAGAATGGAGGTCCTTTGATACTTCCCTCAAGTGTCTCGAAATAGTTAAAATCTTAAATTAATACAGCGCTGTATAATCTAATATGAGTTGTGTTTTTCTTGTTGTATAAGATTTTGACAAATACACTGTTTTATTTTTATTAAGTTAGACAACATGAGCGAAAAAAAAAACCATTACTTAAATGAGTTCAGAAATAAGAATTCATCACTTACTTAAATGAGTTCAGATATAAGAATTCATCACAATGAATTTTGAGTCGAGAAATATCATTTTTATCAAAAAGTAAAGTCGATACAACAGCTATTGTTATGGAGGGTAACTCTAGCAATAGAGAATCTGTATAGATTCCATCAATTCGAAAGAGGAGATTAATGCATTTACTTGAAGAAACGTCAGAGAAATCCTCATGAGCTTGATTTGAAAAATTCTTTCCTTTGGCAAAGGAAAAACCTAACCACCCTGTTTATAAGAGAAAAGAATCTGAAGACAAATGAAAAGTTCAACTAGATTGATTAAGCTACTTAACATTTTCCTACCAAAAGAGATACAGAATCCATACAGTATACAAACAAAATCACCATTACAAGTTCATATCAGGACTGTATTTCTTGGACATTCATTTTTTTTCTTTATTTAGTTCATAATTGAACATTCATTTCCACTACAACAAAATGAAGCACCGTCTGGAAAGTCTCACTTCTCCGTGGCTGAACAGAATGAGCAAAGCAGGTTGAAGCTGTTTGGCATATCGACCCTCTGCCGCAGTTTAAGGAAACATCTTCTCAAGCTAAACAGAAGTCCCAAAAGTGAGCGTATGGCACTCGAGGTTTCTTAAGTTTAGCTGCAACAAAATCGAAAGACAGTCAGCTTTTGAGCATCTTAGCGAGTTAACTTTGGCATCACCAGTTAATGTTTTGAACAAAAGCAACGCTTTCAAGTTTGAACTGTGCATGTGACGTGGAAGTATGCTTAACCACCGAATTTGCAGCTCATTATGCATTCTATTATCATTTTGTATCTCGTTTTTTCTCCTCTCTGGAACAAGATACAATCTGCCTAAAAATGGGCAATAGTTAAAACGACCTTCCAGATGATCAATCAAAGTTACAATAAGGAACCAGTACATGAAAAGATTTTTCATATATCCAGGTACTGTATAAAGGGAACGACACGCAGAATGAAAAGGGACCATACCACAACTGCAGTCCCTGTCTCACAAAATCTAGGAATACAAATGAGTCTCACCAACTGCCCTTCCAATCCTGCAAAAAAGTAATCTTACTTTCAGCCATAGCTGCATAAGCTTTAGAGATTCAAAGGTAGAGTCTCCATTGGAAAGCAAAGTACTATGAAATTCTAAAAAATTTGCACCTTTTAGCATCTGGGTCTCATATTTATCCTGATTCCCAACAAAGTAAACATGAGGGCAACTCTCAATTAGGAAAGGATCCCTATCAGTGAAAGGATAGCAGCCTGCATCACAATTATATAAGATCAGTCCAATAATGGGGAAAGAACAAGAGTGCCTCAACAAAGCATTTTGTCATCTATACTCTACATGATGCTGGGATATTCAGCCACACACCCACTTCATAAGTATCTTAACATAAGCCGATTTCTTACAATAACTAGTGCAAAGCCAATAAAACTAAAAAAATGCAAATATACCCAGAGTATTAGGTGCTGTGGGTGCGAGATGTCTCCATCTCAATGTTCTTTCCATAAATTCAAGCTTATTTTTTGCTTCAGAGTACTTCTCGAGATCATCGATGTTTTGACCTGATGTACCGAGAAACCTGAAATATAAAACCACAGGTGAAAACAGATTAATGCATGTACATCTTTGGTCAATAATGGGATAATTACCTTAAACTGTCAAGCTCAAAACAATGAGGATTTGTACAAGATCTAAATGTGTTGTAGGCAGATGAACCAGGGAAAAGGCATCTGTTAAGAGGCTGAAGAAAAAGCAGAGTTAGCAAGAACTACGAAAATTGAGCACCAACTTGCTTAACAATGTTGGAAGATACCAAACCTGCTGAGGCAAGGCAAAGTTTGCTGGGTCATTTGGCCCTGGCATGATATCCAAAGGCAGCCCCGCAGCTATCTAAAAGAAAGTAAAGACTTTCAGCGACCTGATCTTTTAAGAGGCCGAGAAGAACAATGCTTTTTACTTGTAAAAGAATACATACAGTTACAGACATTAAAATTACCTGCATTAGCAATATATCAAGCTCTTTAATTGGTTCAGACAATCTTGATAGGTCCTTAGAAGCCAAGTTCTGCCAAAATTGAGCAAACGACAGTCAGCAATACTGCTTATGGGATGGCGAAAAAACAAACTCATCGTGATCACTATCCTTACTTGTTCCATCCCAATTACAAGCTATTTACTTCCAGTCATTAAAAACATCTCTATCGTTTATTTTTAAGCAATTATACGTCATCCAATCGACAGTTAAATTCAAGAATCTTTTCCAAAACATGCAAAAAACATTCCTAGTCCACAGGGAAATGCAACAAGCATTATGTTTAATAGCATGTCATGCAACTGTAGGTCACTCATCTGGTTTAACACTAGAAGGGAGACTCCTTTACAATTTAATCATGTATCTGTATATCACACAAAGAGAAGGGAAGCTCTTCATATCTAAGTGCAGTCACTGTATATTATACTTCTTTCTGGAAGCAAAGATTTGTGTATAGATAGAAAGGGCAAGAACAACTTTGAGGAAAAGCACCTTTCCATGGGCAGGCAAGCATAGGATGACATACCTGTCTGTTAAGAATTCCACGTGGAATTTCAACAGAATTCCCAGCAATTACAACATGAACAATTTCCGCTGCAATGCCTTGCTCCTGTTCAGCCAGCACCATAGCAAAGTAAGAAAGACAGTCACTTAGATCGATTGGCTACACATACTCTAAATAAGGGATGGGAGAAGGAAAACCAGAAAGTAGCGTTAACCTGTTCATCCCCAAGATGTCCAGTTATATGATCAACAAGAAGCTGAAACTGGAGGGGGTTACAAGTGCTGCTCCCAATGCTAAGCCCAGACACAAGAACAACATATTTGTCTTCTCCTGGTTGAAACAAGAGGCAACAAGTGTGAGACGAAGTCCACAGCAAAACATGAGCCAAATAAGCAGACTTAAGCAGAATCTAAACTACACACTCTAAGTAAAGAATCACATGATGAGGAAAATAAAACTTCTTCCTTAAATGAAAAAAACATACTACAAGAAGAAAGCAGGATCAAACATCATATTAGAGATATAACAACAGAACACAACCATGAGATAACAAAGAGAATTGAAGACGATGTGTTAGTCTAACTAACACCCTAATGTGCCTTCTTTTGTATCGCATGTTCTGCAGACAATATCTAGCTGCAGGCACTGTCATTAAGAGCTTGAGATCCTAATGCTCATCTAGTATATCTCACTCACTCATAAACATTGCAAGGTTCAAAGTCACTTCTCTTTTTGCTAACAATATGGTGTTTGGTACACTACAAGAACAAAACTCATCTCCACCCAGTGTGATGATCTCTCCTTCTCACATACACAGTGTTACTACAGGAGTACTCAAGACATGCTCCTAAGGATGACCAAGAGAATGCACAAATGTGATAATTAGAATGCAACTTAATTAGAGATGAGAGTAACCCATTTTCCCCTGCTAGAAAGAAGAAATCCAAGAAAACAGACAGGGAAATGGATCAGTTCATACTCGACTTAAGAGGAAACTCCAACTGAGATGGTAGACCTGCATCAAGGACATCTTGGACTAAGAAGTCACCAGCATCAGTTTCCTTCCCATGCAAAGCAACAACAACACCTTCTCTAGAGATGTTAGTTCCCACAATTCACGACAACAAAAGAAACTGATGATTTTCATTCCACTTCAAATTTGCAAAGTTGGAAAAGTACAACTGACACACTAACACTAACTCTTTTTATGCAGTAACTCATTGTTATAAAAATAAATAAAAGTATCTTTTTCCAATACTCTCAATTTGGGTGAACTTGAGTTTGTTTATCTTATGAAAAACAAATTCATCTTTGGTCCTGTAATGAGCAAGTGATCATACCTGTCACGTACGAAGTAGGTGAAAGCAAACTCCCACCAAGCTTTACTCTGCCGCTCTCATCTTCTAATACAAGATGATCATCTGGGTCCATGAAGTTGTGGCGCTTCACAAGTGGTGTAGCAGACCTCTATTTTTATTTTTTAAGTACATAAAACAAAAATAAAAGTAATGCATCTTGGAGACACAGCACAGTCTGAGAGTGCAGTGAACAGAACATATTTATATGGGACAAGATCACTAGGAAAATTACCTCTTTGGAATATTCATTAAGTATAGTTGGTTTAAGTTTCATGTGCTTGTATAAAGTACCGACAATAATGCATTCCTTGCCACCTTCTAATCCCAGGACAGTGCAAACTACAAGACATCATACAGCAATTATGGGTCATACTGCACTATGGAATGTCAAGCCTGTGGCATTAGTGAAAAAGACAAGGCTTATACTGATAGAGCTTCATGAAGGTTTTTCAACAATTCACCAAATACAGGGAAAATGTGTACAGGTGTCCCTAGAGATACCCACAATGCAATTGAAAAAAGCGAGAAAACAACTCTATAAGTACAATGAAAAGTTCAGCATGGGGCTAAACTTCCACCTTAACAATTTTTAAATCTCTTAAACACCATTAACAGGCCATTGACATATGAATTTAAACAGATTATGAGCAATTTTTAAAAATTGCGTGTTACCCCATTTCCAGAAACTGGGCAAACGAAACAACAAAACCATAAGGAAAGTAAAACAAATAAAGTCTACCACAAACAGATTTAAAATAAAGAGATCTTCCAAGAAGAATTGCAGAAACCCTTGATCCCAAATGCAGAATATTCATAACATTACAGAAATATAAGGGTAAAGGCTAAGAGAACTTTAAAGCACTTGATAGTTCCAAGTCCACCTTCCAGTTGGGTAGTCAAACCCCAAATGCACCAACGAAGTAGAAAACGGGAAGCTTAAAACGGCACAGAAACGAAGCAAAGCTACAATCTTTAACGATAAAAACCCTGAAACGCCCGAAATTTACCGGGGACATGGGGTTTCCAATTGGGAACGAGAGAGTAGAGGAGAGTTCGCATCATGTGGAGACGAGCGAAGTAAATCTGACTGTACTGTTGACCCCTGTACACCTCCTTTTGTATCTCGAACGTTTCATCCTGCAACCCAACAAGCCAACCACCCCCACCCAAAAAAAAAAAAAAAACAAGCCACCATTGCCAAAATTAGAGAAGACCCAGCTAGTGAAATCGAACAAACAGATCAGCTATAGTTGGAAAACAAAAAAAAGAGAGAGGAATAAAACACGTTTCATCCTGAATCGTTTCGAGTGTACGAAAACTCTTGGGAGCACGATTGGTGAAGAGAAAGGAAGCAGAAGATTCCAAGTACCAGGGAGAGGTAGGCGGACTGCTTCCGCTGAAGGGTGCTCGCTGAGTCGATTTCCATGGCGGCCTGTGGCGGGAAAAAAGAAAACACCGAAGCAAAGCGGAACTGAACTGAGAGAATTCGCACGGCCCGACCTTTCAATTGAGGCGTCGACTCATAACTATCAACTAAAACAACGAGGCAGAGGGTGTCGAAAAGGGGATGTAGCTCACATGGTAGAGCGCTCGCTTTGCATGCGAGAGGTACGGGGTTCGATACCCCGCATCTCCACCCACCGTGTCGTACTTCACCATGGCCCGACCCATTTTGCCACGTGTAATTACATTTTTTGCTCTTACTTATTTTTCATTTTTGGCCTTTAGTTTTCTTTCTTTCTTTTTTTTTTTCTCTCTTTTGCCTAATTATTTGAAAGAGGTTAAATTAATTGGAAGGAATTTCTTTTCCGATATCATGTTTGAAAAAAGATTTATCCGACGCCATTTTGACATCTCACGCAGCTTTTTCAATTAATGTCCTCTTGTTCTATGTCAAGGAATACTGTTAGGTGGGGCAGAGATGTGGTGCGATCCAACGACACTAACATTCACTCTTCTTGAATCAATCTTACTTTTAATATATTTTATTATTTTGGTCTAAATTAAAAGTGTGAAGATATGTACTAGAAAGACAAACAAGGGTTTCAAAAGACTTAAACCCATCATCGCTTACTCTAATATTATATCACGTGAGACTCTATGGGGTCACGGTAAATTATTTTAAATTATTAAACTCTTAGTTAAAGACATACTTTAATAATCAAATATTTTGACACTAGCATTAGTGTCGTCTATATTTTTGCTATCCTCGGGCCACAATTGTTGTGTAGTTCACTTCTATTTTTGCTATTAATAAGTGACTGTCGCACAGTAATTGCAACTCTCATGCGATCAAATTGTGATGGTTGTAGTCACATCAATAATTTTCGATGGAAATTAATTAAAATTACATGTAAAATTGAATTAGAACCAAATTAACATACATATATCGTCCTTTTCAATCGAATGACATTTTGCAAAATTCCTCTTCACTTCAACCCTTAACCTTTCTATAGTTGATCTTCTTGCATCAAAGAGATCTACCATTTCTGTACTTGATCTACCTACACCTAGGAGATCAGCCTTTCAATATTCGATCTAACTCCACTCAGGAGATCAATCTTTTCACATGTCCTCTCGAAAATTTGAATATGGTATGGAAAAATTCACCTACGGACTATCTTCTACCCTATAATAGTTTTCTATTTTATACGTACTTGTAACTTTCCATTTTCAATTGATTGGACAATTTTCCCATCAATGCACGTGAGTAGCTTCTAACATAACCGAGCGTTCAAATCAAACAGTTTTGTTGTGGGGGATGTATTCATGATGTACTGTGCGCAACTTGCGACATATAATGATCGAGTCGTTCTGCGGCAAGCTTTTTTCACGTCATCTCACGTCCACAATATTTGTCGCTTCATAGACAAAAGGAGGCAGCTTGTCCGACATCGGTGATCTTTGTTCAAAGGTTGAACACAACGAGGATCATTTATCTGATGCGGTCGCTCATCGAGAGTGCGACATGTGAGACAGTTAAGGTGCCTTTTGGGATTAGGGTTTGCAAGTAGAGTTTCCTGATTTGGTCCTAGGATTCTGGAGTCAAGGCTCGAGGGAATTATTTCCGACCACCATTTTCGATGGTAGGTTACATGGGTTATATTTAAACCTAACGATTGGTTCAGTAAAATCTTAAACCTCTACGAAAAACGTGCAATTGAGTTTCTAGAATTTTCAACCGATTCAATTAAATCTTAAATTTTGAGGTGAAAAGGGTAATTTAGGGACATTAGCTAAATAAGTTTTTAATGACTCGTAAGCAACTATGGACTCGTAGACTTAATCACGAATTTTTTGCCAAAAATAAATGTTCATAATTTAATTGAATCAATTAAAAGATGCATGACTATATTGTGCTCTGTACACTAGGGTTATGACTTAAAAGATAGAGGACTTCAATAGTGCTTTTTTACATGAAAGTTGAGATTTATAATTGATGGGGTGTATCCTAAACTAAAAAAAAATCACATAAACAAAATGGAAGATAATGCAAGATTTACCTAAATTTATTTAAAATAAGGTTACATTCTGCAAAAATTTTCACTATGATTTTGTGGCTATACCATCCATTCAATGATATCTTGTATGAGTTTAATATATATGACTTATAAGTGTGCCCAAAACCTAAGTCCATTGTAATCCCTTTGATCCCACAACAAACAGACCAACTTAAATATAAACTTATATCTGACATTGTTTCGAGGGTGCTATCACAATCCCTAACTTTCTTACCGGTGAGCGGGGCAGCCATCCACTCATCGGGAAGCATAATCTCTGTCATTTCATGCGTAAAGATCATAAATCATTTGTTCATACTTTGATTTCCCTAAACTCATTTGGGTAAAACAAAGGTACCTGAAATTCACTAACTCCAATAACACACCAAGTAGAATGCCAAAAATTACCAAAAATAAATTCACAAATATATTACATCAATGTCAATATAATCTTAAATTATTTTTGATTTGGTCAATTTAGTCTTAATTTTGTAACAATTCATCAATATAGTCTAGAATACATAGAAAACAATAATTCGTCTGCTGTACCATATTGTCATTGTCGTATACTCGTATGTGCACTCGTAAGGTGAAATTTTTCAAAGGGAAGGGAGGCGGTGCGAAGTTTGATCTCGAGGTCTGAAAAACACGCACGAGGCTGAGCACGCGGGTTGACTAGAAGTATGAACGGACAACTTTTGCTGATGTCCCGCACTTCTAAACAAAAAGGTTGTTGCCCGTACGTCAACTGGTTGAGACATATCTGCTGCTCCGTTTGCACTTTTGCACCCTATGAATTCACCGAACCTTGTTCATACGGCCGATCACGACATCCACCATAACCGATGGCCAAGTCTATCGATTTGAGTCCGTGCATAAGTTTGACTAATCGGTCTGGCCTTGTCTTCCTACTCTAAGCTATCGTCTCGAAAATTGTAGCGCGGTCGCCTTCCGTTCCGGATCTTGACTTCTTCGTCTCAAATAAGAGTCTAATCTCTCTTGGAGGTAGCCGCGGTATCTAGACTTTTATTTTGAGGGCTTTTTACCGATGCGAGCAGATCAGTTCAAATCTTGAATTGAATTTTTTGTACTTTACAGATGCGAACTCATAACGCCCCCAACGGGTATCGATAACTTGTCGGGAACATGGTGCAAGACCCAACTATTTATTAGCAAATTATAAACAAAGTCGGGTGACCATAGACGCACATAACTAGAATAAGGAATATACTCCCCAATTGCCTTTTGAATTGAAGTCTCATCTCATCTGTCATCCTCATCCCACCTCCATTTTGTAGATAGAGTAAGTTATCAAGATCTTCATGTCACGATGATATTAATAATACAAGTTGCGAGGGATATAGCTAATCGCAGCCCCGTTGACTTGAACTCCAAAGTCAAAATCTAATGTAAACCCCCAAGCGTCGGCTAACGTGTTTTATTATTTGCCCTCGCAATGATTTCTGTTGTTTTATAAGAGGATGAATTATGTATCTCTCGACAGGAATATGTCCAGGTGCGCATGAATCCTCTATCTTTAATTATCATACACTGGTCGCTTGCCTATTGATGGGGCTCATATACATGCGCTCAATCTTGGCTAAATGGTTAAACTATCATCCCCGGTTGTTCTCCTAGTTCATTTTGTGTGTGACGCTACTTGTTCACGCGACATTTTCAGTGCAATTTACACATAAGATAGGGTTTAGAATATCTCTCATTATCTGTCTATAGGGTTACAATGAATTTTTTCTATATTTGATCCTCTCTTCGCCAAAGAGGGACCAAATGATACCATAAATGGATTCATGACCGGAGACATTTAGTAGACGCCGCCTAAAGCGTCAAAGCGAGGTTAACATGTAGTTAAGATTCATGCTACATGCTATGCCTCCAAGAAGATCTCCGCGTGGCATGAATCCGAAAGAGAAGAAAGAGTTCCAATTTCTGAGTTTACTGAACATACATAGAAGGTGACTTAGTGTCATCCCACACCTAATGAACGTCTAAGAACTCAAGTTAGACACGTTTTAACAGGTGAACTTTGTGGTGTATGAAAGTTAGTCCGGGATGCGATCTGCGCTTAGTCACCGATTCGGTAGCACTTTTCAGTGCACTTTGAATTTTCTATATCTAAGGTAATGCTGGGGAATACTTGAGTGCTTTGCTTGCAATAAATCCATTAATGCAGTAAATCTCTCGCACAAGCTACTGTACACTGCTTGTCGACCAAGGAAACCCCTAAAAGAAAGAGATGCATAAAACCCATATTGAATATAGAAAGGAAGAAAACTCCAACCCAAGCAGCCAAATCAAACAAGAACACAAAATGCTTCAAAGAAAGCCCAATAGCCCCCCCGTAGCAGATACTGTAGCAGATACTGTCGCTTTGCTTCCATTACATCCTCGTTAATGAAGCAAGAAGTAGCAGCAGCGATCTCCACAAGAGTACAGTTTCAGTCTCCCATACGCTATGTTTCATCCATATTTACAGACAAAAATCCTTTATCACCAGATTAATGATGGTACACAGGCTGCACATGAACTGGTTTTCCATTGAAATCAGTTTCATTGCCACTAAGATCGGTACTTTTATTTTCAGCGAGCAAACTCTCAATCTGAATCAACGACGGTAGACGGGTGTACGAGAACTTGGTTCGGACAGAGGGTATACCATGTAAAAGTCCTTACTCAGCAAGGTAAAGAGAGAGGAGCATTTTCGTCGATCAATCAAACAAACCTGGTGTCAATCTCAATCCCTAAAACCCTGAAACCAAATCTTGAAAGCTCTTTACTCGCTAAAGAATTCTCCATCCAAACACCCGCTTGCATGCTTCATTAGGAGACGTGGTGATGGTGATGGTGGTGATTAGTTGCTTCAAAGGAGGGGATTTGAGAAGCTTCCATAGGCAACAGAGGCAACCCTCCCAACTCCTGCATGAAACCGTCCAAGTCTGCAAAATCCTTCAAGTACCCACCTCCATCTCCTCCACCTCTCATCATCATCATCATCCCTTCTTCCTCCTTCATCCTCTCCCTCGGGTTGAACCCGCGAAACAGGTTTATCTGCTCCATCTTCCTCGGAATTGGCTTCTCAGGCATGACCTTTTGGTACCCTTCTCTTTTGGGGACGATGAGCCCAGGGGACTTCCTTTTCCGGCTCTTCTGATGGTCAGCAGTGCTGGCGGAGGGCTTCCCTGTGAGGCGTTGCACAAGACCCCGGAAGTTGGCGGTGTCGGTTTTTATGATCTCCGGGGCAAATATGTGGATTATCCTGATCTTGGGTTTGACTTTGGCAATTGATCTCGAGTCTCTGTGGATCCCTAGGGCAGATGATGGGGTTGAGGTGGAGCTTGGCTTCACCATGAAGGGTTGTTCCCTCAGGATCATCTCCTCCATGGCAACAAAGATATCTTAGCTCCAAGAGAGAAAGAGAGAGAGAGCGATGGCGGCGGCGGTCGTGGCGACGGTGGTGGTGAGGGAGTTGGTGAATTTGTTTAGAAGATGAGAGGAGGATGTATTTTATATAGAGAAGAGGAAGGAGTAAACAAAGATTGTTTAGTTGGGGAAGATAAAGAGAAAAATAATGATTTACAAAGCATATCAAGCTGTCCTTTTGAGAAAGGGTTGGATCATGGATCGTTGTCGAGCAGAATGCAGGTACGATTCTATTTAAATAATAGAAGCAGTTTCCCTCAAATTCTCATAACTTCAAGGATGGCAAATGGCTCCTCAGGCGAATTTACAGGCATGTATTTCTTCTTACATCACAATTAACGTGGGCGTGCCAATTCAACTGTTCACATGGATTTAAAATATGTGCACCAATTATACATAGATGTAATAATTTGTTATATAGAGAATAATCTATGATACTAAAGTCAATCAGTTAGCTCATTGCCCGAGAAACTTTTACTATTATTTCGTTCGCCGCCACGATTAGACATGCGATTTACAGTTTTCTAAGGACATATGGAACTCCCCGATTGAGGGGATTTGCCACATTTCTTTTTAACTTTCCATTAGGGATCAAGTGTCTATAACTATGGATTTTAGAACTTCAATCATGGCATTATGATTAGGGTTCGTAATTGTGGTGCTCAAAATTCACCCCCAGCTTCCAAACATAAAACCCTAAATAAAAACAAAAAGAGACTAGGGAGATAGTATTTGTCACTGTTTGCCTCCTATGGATCCAGCTTAGGTTAAGGATCGGTTGCCAAATGGTCAGAATCTACGAATACGGAATGGTACGGCAGTTTCTTTTCCCCCTATTGCTATGCGACGTCACGCCTCGGGATATTCATACTTATATAACGATCCAAATGTCATGCCAAGCACATTCCAACAGCTGTATACTTTTCCCGCGTCTCTGACCTTAAATGAAAGAACAGCAGAAGACAGCAAGAATCATGCCCTAATGCTCCCTCTCTCTTTCTTCTTGTTTCGATCTGGCCCCCTTCGGCGAAGCATGATGTCTTTCCCCAAATCGTCCTTAGCTCCCCATGAAAAGTGAGATCCTCCGTCTAGATTGACATCCCTACTCCATACCTCATTTTTTTTTTGGTAAATTACTCCATACCTCATTCCTTTTGCAAGATCCCAATAAACAGTTTAAAAAGTTCAATCTATCAGGTGATTGCGTATTATAATATTTAAATGTCCCGACACATCCCCTCACGGGTAGATTGGACTTTGGTCTAACCTTAAAGCTTAGAAATATGTAATCTAGGTGGTGTATAAGGACCTGAAAAGATTTGAACTCAAAATCTCCAATTAGATATCATAGGCGATTTTATTGGACTAATAAATAAGGAGGTATGAGTTCAAATTTTCTAGGGACCCTCATTCATTTTCCTTATCAAATATTTTTACGCTTACTAATAAGCCAAAGTTTAGCCTAAGTGTGTACATAGTGTTGTAATATTATATGTTAAATAACGCATTCACATAAGAACTTGGTGATTTAGAAGAATCAGCATCTATCTTACAAAATCTCACTCTTCTAAACCATTTAAGCATGCAAATAAACAATCGAAACATGTCGCAGCATCCAATTGAGGCATGGAACGGAGTATGAAATCCACCAGCTCGCTTCCACCATTTCAAGGTCACTAACTCACGAGATCGAGGTGCGCTCGATGTTTACTGATCATGACGTCAACGTGCCACCGAGTTTCCTTGACTTTGATGTCGATTCATGTTGATCTCTGCATTCACATCGATCAAGCAACGAGTACTCAAGACATCGGCATCCATTGATGAAACTATAGTCTGCATATAATGTACCACGTCTCTCCCAATTTAAGAAAGTTGGTCTCTTTCCTGACTTACGAGTCTCGATTTTTGCGAATGCATTCTTTACGGCGCGGGGCCGAGGCACTGAAGTTTGCAGTCTCTCCATCTTACGCGCAAGAAGCAAACTTTATGACTAATTATTAATTTGTCGGTTGAACTTCCTAGGACCAAATGACCATCCTCACTCTTCTAGGCATAGACGTCTGCATTTTGTACGACCACTCTTGAATTCATTTCGTCCAAGGCAGATATGAGTGATGAACCCATCTAGCTTGAGAAACTCTTCTCCTTGTCTCTCTCTCTCTCTCTCTCTCTCTCTCTCTCTCTTGACCAATCAATTAGAAGTAACGAGCAAATTGGTCCGTTTTTGAGTCCTCTTTTGCAAACCGTCTTCGATGTAACCAAGGACGTGGATCGTCCACAAGTGTTGCCAACCCATGACGGTCGTGAAATATGGAGCGGCATAAAGACCGATCGAAGTTAATTACCTCATACTTGGTCTTTGGCTTGCAAGGAAGGTGTTCTCTTTCGTTGATGTCATTTTCGTGTGCCGATGAACTAATTTCTATTGTGTATATGTGTGTTTGTGTGCAAGTGTGTATATACATATACTGGTTAACAACCTAGACTTCTTCTCTTGTCTCTGAAACAACTTGATTATTTCCCTCATTTCTGACTTTGTGTTGTTAATACCCTTTAATCTGTCACAATGAATGATAATTATTATTGAACCACCGACAATACGCGTCTAACATTGAATTGAGAATAAGTGTCGCCTAAAAGTGACGTGATTAGACTCGCAATTTGAACATCCGATGCCTAAATTTTCATTCTTTAAACTGAAATTTTAACGTCACATGTGGCACGGAAAATGAGAGTCGTCCTCAAGCCCATAGGTTTCTGTAGTTTGGCCCTCAGCCCACCTCCATTCCTTCAGCACCTGAAACACAAGAAATTAAGAAAACAGCAGGAGAGAGCGAGAGAGAGAGAGAGAGAGAAGGGAAAGAAGAAGTGGTTTCCTGCACACGCACTCCGAACATCTTTACAAGTCCGATTAACTTTAATTCATAGCACCTGGTAAGAGTTCGAACTTTTTAACTGTTTAATTGTGGGAATTCTCGTATCTGTCTTGTAAATTCGTACTAGTGTAGATTTTAGGGTGTTACAGAGTTACAGAGTTTTAAGAAGTCGGTTTGGAGTTCTGGTTTAATTGGAATGGATTTTTTTTGTTTTTAAGTTTCACACATGCTGCTGGCCAATTATGGCTTGCTGTTTTTGATGATGGTAACCATCATCATTCATATTTTGAATTGCCAAAATTTAGGAGCTTTTAGTATTTTGAAAGAGGTTTCTTCTAGCTGTAAACTCATTTGATTTAGAGTTTGATGTAAAGAGTTGCGGCCCAACCAACCTTGACACATGAGCAATGCATAGTGGACAACAATGAATGTCTGCTATAAGTGAGTTTATCTTGGTGTTTAGGAGTTGTCTTGTTGCATAATGAGTTTAACTTAGTCAAGTCTTAGTTAAGGTAGTGCATGATCGCCTCTATTTTTGCATATCCGTTGCTCGATTAGTTGATAGAAGTTTGAGTTCACTGGCTTAAGTAACTTCTGTCATTTGGTTTTGGCATTTTCAATCGAGCAGTGCTTATGTTTTCTTTGATTTTGTGAATTCATGATTCGAAAATAATAGAAATTAGATATATTATGAGTTATGAAAGAGACATCACATGGTTTGATACTTCTTTCAAATGTTAAGTAGTGATGTCTACAAGATATTAGTTTATAAAATGGATCGAGCATTGCCTACCTTTATGATCAGTCCAAATAGCAAAGAATCTTCAGAATAATCTTGGTATGGACATTTATGATAATCTTGGAGAAATACTTTATGAAATGAATTTTTGAGAGGTCATACACACTGATTTATAAACTTGGTTTTGAAATTTATTTTACTTGACTAATTGAATGTTAAAATGATATGTGTTTTGGTTGATAAACTTGATTTATGAGATATATTATGGATTTGATTTGTGGGTATTTGGAGGATGAGTTAGTCAAATCAGTGTCGGTATGTTTAGAGTCTATTAAGGGATTCGGTATGTATATTGATTTAAAGGATGTCACTCTGGATTGAGCCATCGGCTGGTATAAATGGATTTCTAGCCAAGGAAGAATCATGGCTGCCTTTATCACAAAATGTTAAGCGTGACCATAGTTGGATATTAAGTAATATATTAATTAGTGGAATTAACTATTGCTATTTAATTTGATTTCAATTATTGAAATGGATGATTGATTTTAAATTAATATTATCGATTGATATGATACTTATAAAGTTTTATCGAAACGATTTAACTTATTTTTCAGCTGGAGGGTAAGTAGGACAAACACGATATTGACAAGAAACTATTGATGGTTGGATTGTGTATATAAATTTAGACAGTTGAAAGTGTTTGAAATGAAAACCATTATGATTTATTGACGAGATATATGTTGATTTTTTGTGGATTTTAGAACCTTGGTTCTATAACCACTAACTTGCTATTACATCAAGTATATAGTTGGATATATATTTTCATATTAGGTTTATGTAAATGTATTGTTCTTTATATTTTTCTTCGAAGCTGTCCAAGAAATGGGATATATCAACACATTAAAGAATAGTTGTAAATTTGAAGAAATTTCTAATGGACAAATCAATAATATATGGTACAGAAATTGAGCACGAACCAAAAACTATACAAGAAGGAAATAGTAGTACACAAGGCAACGAAATCTAATGTATGCATGTCGGTTCTGCACCAAATGATCAGTGCTTTGTAACTTCAAGAGGGAAGCTTAGCTGGGATGCTCTCTTGTCGCGAGAACTACGTGCCGCCCTCTCAACTCCACCACCGCGTGTTGCTCTCGTCTTCACCACCATAGTCTCTGGCTCCTCCGTTGAAAAATCTTTTGCGGCCGGCCGCCACAAGAACTCTCGCCGCCATCGCCACCGAAATCACTGCAAATTTGACCATCTCGACCTCTTGGAGCTCTTATCATTCTACTCCTATCACCCTCCTTGCCACTTCTCTCTTTCACCTAGACCACAGCCCCCTGCAGCCTCTCCTATATACTTTTGCCTGGCCACCTCGTGCTGCCTCTCACGATAATCAATCCTATTGTTAGCATTCACCCAACAGGAAAGTATTTCATACGATAAATATATTATACAACAGTGATGACGTGATGTGACCGATCAATCACTGTTATTCCCATGTTATGAATCCGTCCTGTTTGACTCCATAATGGACCATTCGGCACCATACATCATCGGTAAGCGACATATCTGCCGCACGAAGTACCTTCTTCGTTGGTCCAACGATCATCAGAGCAAGAAAAGCCACCATTGCGGCTGTTTATGCAGTGCGGAGATGGGATGTTTCAATAGCTTCCTCTGAAAGAGCTATAACACGGGCTTCCTGTGACAGCGGGCTCTTATGGGCTTTTTGTGCCTGATGAATACTCAGCATTCAGTTTAGTTGGGCCTTTTCGGGCTCTTGATTTTCCTCTTCTTTGTTACTTAGGGCATAGAGTGTAGTCATCAGAGATATAGAGGTTCTTGGATGGGTCATTAAGAGACATAAGATTAGCCTAGAGAGAGAGAGAGAGAGAGAGAGAGAGAGAGAGAGAGAGAGAGTCATCTTGCATCTTGATCATCTTCTGGGTATGTGTGCGGATAAATCATGTGTTAGATGCTAATGTTTCGAAGTCAACGCAAATTTTGCATCTGGGTGACATCTTCTTTTGGGTACTGTGTACAGCCTCCGCGTTCAAAGAAGCGAACAAGCTTTGCATTGGGAGACAGACACCCGCCGCATCACCTTGCACCGGCACCACCTAACTTCTAACTCACGAACCGGAAACCCATCCCTCGGAATTAGGGTCGAGGCCAGCGTCGTGTCGCGACACAGGTCGCTGAACCGCCACGTAACCCGCTCGAAGCATTCATCATCTCCTTTGCAGTATACCCCTGAGACCAAAGAGGGTAAGGAAACCGCCAGAACCGCCGTACAGTTATATCCCACTGGGGTTAACTCTGCGCGGTAATAACTTCTCGCTAAGATATCGATCCCCAGATCCTCCGCTGGTCCAGGGACGCGTGTCCTCTGTGCAGCGACACATCCCTCGGTCGCCTTCCACGTGGGGACTTTCGCTGTTCCACCTGTCACGTGCACAAGACGCCGTGCGACTCTATTTAAGCCCCCCAAGCATTACGAGATCCTCTCATCTTCATGTTCTTCACCATCATCATCAGGAAGTGAGTTGAGTTGGTCTTGTGATCCGATTTGAGTGCGATTGGGGAGTGTTTTCTGGGTTCTGTTGTTGTTGCCACAGGGTGCGAGGTGGAACATGCAGCCCGTGAAGAATGCGGCGGCTTCCGCCAAGGAGGCGGCGGCCAACATCGGCGCCTCCGCGAAGGCCGGCATGGAGAAGACCAAGGCCGTCGCCCAGGAGAAGGTCCGCCTTTAGATGGAATGTGACACGTTCTTGTTTACCAATCTTTCATTGATCTATCTATACGTGTGCATCTTGAATGTCGCAAGTTGCATAGTTGAATCAGCTCGTCTCGTGTTCACAGTATTCCCAGTGAATGTTTATTGGTGTGTCTAATGAACTGGTTCGGCTTTTGGATTATGATGGCAGATAGAGAAGATGACGGCCCATGATCCCGTCCAGAAGGAGATGGCCACCGAGAAGAAGCACGAGCGAATGGAGCAGGCCGAGCTCAACAAGCAGATGGCCCGCGAGGAGAACGCCGCCGCCAAGCAATCCACCGCCGCCACTGGCCACCTCAACACCACCGGCGGCCCCGGCACCACGAACACCGCCACCTACTCCACCACGGGGGCGACCGGCCAGCCGACCGGGGCGCACCAGATGTCGGCCCTGCCTGGCCACGGCACAGGGCAGCCGGCTGGGCAGGTGGTCGAAGGCGTGGCAGGTTCCCACCCAATCGGGACCAACACGGGCACGGGGCGGACCACGGCGCACAACACCCGGGTCGGCGGGACCGGGCAGGGCTACGGCACTGGCGGGGCCTACAGTTGATAGATTAGCTCTGGTAGAGAAGTGTGATGATGAACGAATAGTACGTGTTTATCGTTCTTCGTAATGCGGTGTTTGTACTAAGTTTCAGGGTGGCTTCTTGTGTTTTGGGTGGTGCTTGTGATTTGTCGAATGCATTTGATCGATGATCTTTTTAATAAAGACAGATGATGTTGTTCCACCAAACCAAAGCAAATCGATGTGGTCGCACCGGCGGGGCAGTTGATCGTTTGTACTCAATTCGAAACAGGGCCTTGGGACAATCGTTTATGTATCGAACTTAAAACCAAAGGAAAGATAATTGGGACGTATACGCGAGTATGCAGTGGAGGATGGATACATTCGATGGAGGAAATCTTATATTTCGTCCTAAATTTTTCATGTTTAGTCCAATCAAATCCTTATATCTTTTTAACGTTTCTGATTAGATCGTCGTGAGTTAAATCAAAGCCCCTCCGATTGGCAACTTTCAGGGTTGGTGGTGCACGACATTCTTGCCGACATTGACCCTACCGTAAAGAATGAAGTGGAACCATTAATATCGCTCTTCTTTCACTTATAATATTCTCTTGTACAGCATCAACTAGGATTTTCTCCTTGGAAAATGCTGTCCATGTAACACTCCCACGTCATCCCACGGTCATCTCAGCTTTGATCGGTCAAATTTGATAGTCGCGTGATTCGATTAAACAACCTATGCGACTAAAACAACTTGATTACAAAACTTGACAGTACAAGGAATTGGATGAAGGATCTGTGATATAGGTGGTTTGATGGAGTCCTCGGATTTTAACAGTCAAAACAGTTCCAACAAGAGATTAACTCAAAAGGCGATAAAGGGCATCTGCATGTTCAGTTTATATTAGAGCTAACGTTAGAATTCATCCTCAGACAACAATCCACAAACGCATATGAAAAGCTATAATATCTCGTACCCACTTAATAACATCGAGGAAGTATCAAAAAGCTCTACCATTACCAAGCTGAGAAAATATAAACTTTGTCAAAGTCATTCAGTAGCCCCCGAAAAGTGAGAAAAGATGAAACCCGTGATGCTACTGACTCCGACATTAAAAGCTCTCCCTAATACAAAGGCTGCACAACAGATCCTCTCTCCGAACTGCACTCTCAAAGACTCCACAGATTCTTCAGATTGAAGTCTTGCGTAGCTCCGCTGCTCCATGTGCAAAGTGGCACCTCTCTCCAAATGTGCAAGACCCTTTGGCGAAATTATCGCACAGCTTTGTCTTGTAGTTGCTGCCGGGAGGAGCTGGGGCCCCAGGTCCTCCGTGGCCCTTTGCATGGCTGCTTAGTGCACTGATGTTGTCAATCAGCTCCCTCACCATGGTGCTCGCTTGCTTAATCTGTTCGAATGTTCCTTCGAATTCAATGTTCCTGAGAGCCGGGTTGCTCTCGTGGTCCCGGATGGAAAGCTTGGCCCCTGTCTGGCGACAAATCTGCTTCGAGTTCACACCACCCTTTCCAATAATGGCTCCAGCCAGAGAAGCATCAACGCTGATTTTTGCAGTGGCAGATGCACCAAAACTAGAAACTGGGCCGGGTTGTGGGGGCAGTGGCTCCATGCGCCCACCCAAGCGGTGGCCTGTAATGGGTCCCATGGCACGTGGATCATCAAAAGATGGAGCGATGGGCTTGCCAAGCTCCCATTCACCGTGAGCAAAATGGCATTTGTCACCAAATTTGCAGCCTTCTGCAGTGTTATACTTGTTGCACATGCGGGTTTTGACAGCGGGCTGAGATGCACCCCCGCCATTTGGCAGGGGTGGAGCACCCATATTTCGAGGTGCTGGGGAGACAGCTGGTGCCAGGTTCATCATCTGGGCCACAGCGTTGTAGCCACCAGGCACATAGTGCAAGAAGTGACAGCCCTCACCAAAAGGGCAACCAGCAGTGCTGCAATCATCAGCAACCCCCACTTAGAGACAGTACGATACATGCCGCAAAATGCCAACGAAACAATGATATCATGCAACTCCACTGGATCAAAGTAATTTTCACAAAAGAGACGGATGCTTACTAAATGCAAAATAAAGATAGCAACCTTTTGTTTGTGCACAATCGCCAGCACCCACATTCGTTTTCCATGCATAGATTTGATTTCACAAGTCAACTAACTACGACAAAGTCTAAATATGATAACGTCAGACTACTCCACCAAAATTATATGAGACTCCAGAGCAGCATATTTGACCTGTAGTAGAACTAACAACATTTGAAGATGATTGTGCTTAAATCTTTCCACAAAATACCTTTTTGAGGCCTATCCACCAAAAGGAAAAAAAGATAATACAGAAGCCAATAACATAAAAAAGAGAGAGAGAGAGAGAGAGAGAAGAAAAAGATTTTGTTATTTTTTTCACACTCTGGCTTTGAACTTCATTAAATCCGACCCTTCAGTATAGAAGATCAGCCAGATTATGTAATGATTACTTATTTAGGCTTAGCCCAACCGCCCAAAAAAAAATGACAAAAGATACCACCAACACATGAATTTGGGTTTCTCCAGATAATAACGGTTGAAAAGCAAAGCACTACACAGTAACAGCAGTTACATTGATAATAACCAATATGGCTACTGGATGTTCAGCCTGGTAGTAATAGGTTGGGGAAAATTTTCTAGGAGTAATTAATAAGCCCTGGTGCAATATGGTTTCACAAACAGTTGGTCACATATTCTAGACACAACCATTATAGAAATTTGATAACAGTGCTATGAAGTTCTATTTGAGTCTGATACATAAAATATGGAACTGCTGCAACTTGACTACTGTCATTCTCATCTTTCCTCATGTTTCAAGACCTCAACCTTGTTAAATTCTAGATTTTCACGTGAGAACAGATGGTGTCCTAGCAGATTCACATGCTCATGGAACATATGAAACAATCATTATTTTCGAACACTAAAGCACCAATTCTCAATTTTCGCATTTCATTGCATCATTGTGAATACAGTTGACTCATATCAGAGTAAATTTCAATAATGGACAGAAACATATACTGCAGGAGAAGATCCTCCACTATCACAATAGTAACTCTTTCAAGGTGTGATTAAAAAAGAACTACTACTGCATGAAATATGCGAACTGATGCACCCATATTCACTAATGACGACACCCAGAAACAGAATGAAATCAGACATACATGCAAGAACTCATAGGAGCAATGCTGACAAGAAAGAGAAACAAACAGTGGGAAAATGACTGTAGAAAAGAAGAAAAGTCCTTGGATCCTACTAACAACAGTTTTCTCCATCTCCTCCAAAATAAAAAATTGCAACCTAGTCACATGTGTACTTCTATTAACCAAGTATGATAAGAAATGAAAACGATCCTCCACGAAGAGGTGGAATTTCTGGTATGCCAGGTGGTAATTCAGTAAAAAATGAGGACAACTCGAGCTGATTAAGACAATTCAATACTTGATACATTGTCAATCCAATAGATTGTTTATCTTCATGAATTAAAACTGAAGAAGCACAATTTCTATTCAAATGAAACTTTTTACATGCTACAAGGGAAGTGTGTAATATTACCACATTACCTCGTTTGTGGATATAACTTACCAATTGACAGGTATGTATATGGCTGTGTAACACCCAGTACAAACTAATTAATATGGGATTAGTTATAGAAGTCCAATAAGGGTGAAACAATCAATCAAACTCTGAATAACTTCCTTGATCCAATAATAGGCAGCCAAAGTTCATCTATCTGTACTGCATGATAAAGCAGTATCTCCATTATATAGCTTTCTTTAACATGGTTAACCAAGGCGTAATATGTACCTGTATGACAGCTTAAATGTCCACTTCATTAGTGAAATCAAGTACTTATATCTTGGGCACTTAGAATTAAAATTTTCCAAGAACTTGTAAACATTATTAAGAGAGTATGAAAGTTTAAGATATTTAATTAGATAGGAAAGGATATCAACCTGAAAAACTTTGTGCATGGCTTCGATTTGCTTCCTACACCAGATAAGGACTCCGATTCTGTTACAACAAATTATTAAGTGTTCTCAGTTAAAGATTCGGTTGATTTCAAATCTGCTTATCTAAAACATCATTTCAGGTACTTGTAGACCTATGGTAAAAACCATGATTCTGGAAACAAGTTCTTTAGTCATTTCAAAATTCATGAGCAACATTGCAAAATCGAACATTTCCCACGTAACGAACGCTCCAGGCATTCCAAAGCACTCTGTTGTTTCGTACCAGCAATGGCACTAACATGGCTGCCCCATAACTAGAGCATAATTTTCTTAGTCGCATTTTTTAGTACTCTCATCAGAAAGTACATGGTAAGAACTAGGTGCTAAACCAACACCAAGCTATAATCAATAAACACGCACTCAAACATCACCAAATGACACATATCTACAACATGAGGTAGTAAGGAGGAACCGGCTTTATAAATTCCTAAAAGATACATTGTCATACAGTTCACCCGAGGCAAGATAACACAGGCGTGGAATCCAAGATAACACATTGTCATACAATTCTCAGGTGGATCTTTGCTTCATTCACCCTTGAGAATTGAAGGCTAAGGAACCTCCTTAAAGTAAAGGACCTGAAGAATCTTGCAACCAATTAAACAGATCTTTAATGTTTTTTCTTATAAAAAAGAACTAGGCAATCGATAAATCATACTTGTAATTCCTAAAGTACTACGAATAACCCAAGTTTTGCTGGCTCCCGGCTCAGAATAAGGGCAAAACTGCTCGAACAGGTTTCCCACAACAGAAACACTAGGAACACACAAACACGACAAAAAAAGAAAGGGGGAAGAGACCCAGATTGGCGACAACTGAAATCAAATCGACAACGCTCCAACACCTCGGAGTTGCTAAGACCACGAGACGCAGAATCAAACGGCTAAACACAACTCAGAAACCACGCTCAGACATTTCCCCATGAATTTTCAGCAACCAAACAGAGGAAGCACGGATCCGAAGTGACGAAAACAAAGCCACAAGCTCCAGAACACACGAAACGACAAGAAATCACGAAGACGGACCTTGCTTGGACTTCTTGAGCCCCCCATTAGCGTACGAGCCAACTTCGGACCTTCCTCTCTTGCGAGCATCCATGGATCCAACCGAGCGACACCCACTTAGCGTCGAAACAACAGCCCTCCAAAAAGCGCCTCAAATAACCCTAAAACGTCGAGCTTGGAGTGACTCCACCCAAGAAGAACAGCGCTAGCTCGAACAGGAAATCCCAAACCCTAGAGCTCGCCACTCGTATGTACTCCTCGAGCTGGGCGTGAGAGGGAGAGATAAAAGGGAGGGAGGGAGAGAAAGAGAACGAGAAGGAGAGGGGCGAATATATAATAAACGAAAAGAAAATAAAAATCCGTGCTTGGAAAATTAGGGTTTCTGTCTATCCTGTGATCTAGATTGGTGTTTATTCTGATGGAACGGGGAAGGAGATCGATCATCAACCTCCATACGACGTCGCCCGCACGTGGGCTTTGAGTGGTGGCGGCGTCATCCGGGGCCGATCCGGTTCGCCAAGTGGGCCTTCTCTCCAGAGCCCATGAGGCTCCGTCACCTGAATCCCCGGCCCGGCCCATTAGTCCCGTTCCTCGACTAGATTTCGGGTTTGAAGAATGGTTTTCAATTTTCAAATGAAGTGGTCATTTTTTATTACTATAAATTTTCCATCAAGTATGAAAAAGGTCATCCGCCGACTCATTTTCTTTAACGAGAGAAAATATTTTCAAATGGTTAATCTTTTGCGAAAATCACGAGCGAGAACAAGGAGTGCAATTTATAAGAACTACTTTCGACTTGCTCTTATCACCTCGAAGTACATGGAATTTTAATTTGTTTGATGACGTCGGGCGTCGGAATTTCTTGGAGGACCGACTACTACCAATGGAATTGCAAACTCGTTGACTATGATGATGATGATCTTCGTTTGAAAGTAGATCTGATGTGGCCATTACCTAATTAAGATCAGCAGAATGAATCTAAGGAGAAATATTAGACTTAAATGAAGAACGCTTCAAAAATCCTTTATAGATAAGAAGTGGAATGTTGAACTGGAGTTGTTAAAGATGATATGATTCTTAAAACTAAGATATTATGTTGGATCACAATGACTCGTATTAATTTTATCAATTTTCGATATTAAGGCTTATTGGCAGTAAATTATTCTTCACCGTTTATTTTATTTTTCACCGTTTATTTTATTTGTAATTCATGAGTACGGCCATAGCTAGCGATTGTGTTTTTTTTTTTTAACTTTTCGTTCTGCCAAAAGGCCGTGTATATCAATTTTCATGATTTCATGATCTCAAAAAGTTAAACTATATACTTACCAAAAATAAAGGTAAATTATATCAATTTATCTTCGTAATTATTTAAAAACCACCATCATCAATGGTTCCCACTTTCGATTATGTTCTTAAAAGAAGAAGAAGAAGAAGAAGAAGAAGAAGACGGAAACTAAAAGCAGCATGAGCAAATAACACATGAGTTATCTCCTTCAATTAGGAATAGGAAATATTTCCTTCTTAGGAAGCACACAAAAAAGGAAATATTTCCTTCTTCGAAATCCAAAACTCTACGTAGTCCAACTAATAATCAAGGTTTCACCTCCCTATAAAAAGCATGCATTAGATCAAGACCAAAGTACTTCTGTACTCTTTGTTACATTCATTCATCCCTTGCTGCACCGGCTCGAAGACTGTCGTCGCCAACCGTTAGCAATGGAGCCAAGCCGAGATCGTCCCGCCCCCGCGAACAAGGACCTGATCGTCGAACCGCCGTTCACCCAATCGCTGGCCGAGTTCATTGGCCGGGATTTTTACAAGATGGTCGCCGGACTCGAGGAGGAGGACGACATGAAGCTTGAACCGAGAACAAGGGTTTTCCGGGGTTTCAACGAAGCTAGCACTCCTGCGGTGATCGAGAAGGTTCAAAGTCGCCCCAACTAGGGTTCTCAGATTTCGTGCCTCGTTCAGAAGATGGAGAGATACTTTGTGTTGAAAGTCGAAGGGTTTGTGAATCATCGTCAGCCGAGGAAAAACGAAGATGGAGACGTAGGAGGGAAAAAAATAAGTCTGCAACTACAGTCGTTAATGACTACGATGACCAACAATTTTAGATTGAAAGTAAATCTCCCATGGCCATTATCTAATCAAAATCATTAGGATGAATCTAATAAGTATTGTTAGATTTACATAGTGAGGCATTAAATGATCTTCAAATCCTGTATAGATACCAAGTGGAATGTTGGAGTACAAAAGATGACATAATTTTTTAAACTGAAAGTAATTAAGACAGGCTAACCGGCGGCCTGATGAAAACTGTTTAATTAATGAAATAAAATATGGTTTAGGAAATAGAAACTGTTTCCCTTATTAACTAGGAATAGGAAACATTTCCTTCTTGGAAAGCACAAGATAGGAAATATTTCCTTCTTCGAGAGCACAAAACTCTACTTAGTTTAATTAATAATCACGGATTCACCTTCCTATGAAAAGCATGCATTAGAACAGAACAAAGTGTCTTCAGACTCCGATACATTCATTCATCCCTTACCGCACCACCACGAAGATTATTGTTGCCACTCATTAGCAATGGAGCCAAGCCGAAAATCATCCCACAAACAAGGACTTGATCATTGAATCGCCGGCCGAGTTCATCGGTTTAGATTCGTACACAATGGTCTCCGGATTCAAGATTGAGTATGAGGTCGACAAGAAGCTTGAATCGAGAACTAGGGTTTTCGGCGAAGATAGCACTAGTCCTAAGGTGAACAAGAAGGTTCAAGAGTCGCCCTGACTAGGCTTCCCGCATTTCGTTATTCCCTCAGAAAATTGAGTATAGTTGGAGACATAGGTGGGAAAAAAAAATAGTCTACGAGTATAGCTGTTGACTAGAATTTGAGCATACTTTGTGTCTATGATACTATTTCTTTTTACGAGCTTGAATTTGCGGTTACTTGCATATTTACACAGCAATCACCTAAGCATTATGTGGGCACGGTTAGTAATGAATCGATTTTTGTTCGTATTTTACAATTTAAGTTCGACTTCATTCCTGGCTTGAATGATCCAAAATTATCGAATTTGGTATATTCACTGAGTTGATATGAACCAATCGATTCTCTTAACTCTTAAATCTATTACGGACATTCATGCTTTCAAATGTTATGACCCTTTCCCACGGGATGCCCAATCGATAGGTAATGATTTCACAATGTATGATGATCTTTTAAGTCTGAAAGTAAATCTCATCTTTGCTATTTACCTAACCAAAACTTCCATGATGAATGTAAGCATAACATCGAGAAGCCCTTCAGATCCCATGTAGATGCCAAGACGAGTTCCACAGTTTGGAATATTCAACTGGACTTGATTTATCACGATGACTCTACTTAATTTATCCTTTTCTCGAAATTGACACATTGGCTGTCAATGAATTTTAACCATACATTCTTTTAATAATTCCCAAGCGATCATATATGTTCTTTCTTTTCCGGAAAACCGAAAACACATACATCTATTTACATCCTCTTGTTATATCCACAAGCTAAACTAAATCATTTTAACCCGACTGAGGTGCAAGTAATATCATACGGCGCACACAACAGAGAGAAGGAGAGAGTTTGCCTTTCAATGTGCATCAAATAATCATACTGCCTTCGGAAATACCTTCAGTATAAACCGAGCTCATACAGATACACCGATGCCGGAATAGGAGCACAGTTGCACGTAAAAAAAATTTTGAACAGACGTCAGATGTTAGATTTCTGTGTATCCTATCTAATCCGGAGGATCAGGCCCATGTTACCTCAGATCTTCAGATCCTACTTGTAACAAAATTTTATAGGTTGAATAACATGAGCGGGAGCCAAAAGAATTTGCTGCATTTCCACAACCAGTGCCCCGATCGCGGGCTCGAGCTCCTCATCTTTGAGGGGGCACATAGTCCATTGAACAGCACTCGTTCGACGGCAGAAACTTGGGTTTCTCCAAAATTCATAAAATTCTGGCCACTTGTAAGCTGATAACCCTAGCCAATATCGGTATATTCTGGCAAGAAGGGACAATCATCTAGGTCTGAGATCACATCAGGAACATAGATATGTGGAACCATTCCATAGTCCTCTGGTTCTGAGGAAAGCTCTTTGTCCATCCTTGAAAGCATATCGCCCTCGAAGTCATGTGCCCCAACATCAAAAGTGGGGCTAGGAAGGTCACACCATGCACTAGATTCTCCAATCGATACCATCTGCGGTGGCCAGGGCCGTGGCTCAGAAACTGGCTGGTTAGTAAGGCCAAACTCCATGTTTGTTTTCTTCAACTTTGACTTAGAGGGCTTGACTGAGTCAGCTACAGGAAGCTTGTGCTTTCCCAGAGCCTGTGGCTTCTGTGCTGATCGGGCCTTGACATCAGTTGCCAAGAGACCAGAGCCTGAGCAACTGAGACTTCCTTCAGCACCAGCTCTTGACGCTTCCCTGTAAAAATCAAATAGAAAACAAAATCATTACTTACACAACAAGAGATTAACACAAAATGGCATGAAAAGGGGATGCAATAATCACAAGTCATCTATACAACCATGGTAACCAGTTATATCAGCTCTCATATCAGATCAAGAGGATTTGCATCAAAGAAATCATATCGGGGTCCTCCGGCACTGATACAGAATTTGAACTTTCATAGACCAAACATAGCCAGAAATGTATTGCTTCAAAGACCAACTGCCATCCCACAATACATAAAACAGTTGACTATGACCTTTGGAGTGTAATCATATACTCCTGCCGAACCCAATCTAAGAAATAAATGACTACCTGAAACGACATTCTGCCATCTTTCCAGATGATTTTAAAAATTTGGCTCCGGTGGAATTGCTGGCGGAAGTTGATGGAACTGAGCCAGATATTGATAGCTTCAGAAAGGATGGCAATGGAATGGTCAAATCATCTTTCTCCTGCTGGAATTCCAGGGTAACTTCCAAACCTTCTTCAATGGCTGAAACTTCATCTCCCTGGTCAGAGGGGCACACAATCTCATTCTGATGACCAACAGCATCTAGTGCATCTGCCATTAACTGCCTACTCAGAATCAAATTAGTCATTTTAACCTTCCTTGCAGCTTCAGGTTTGGAGTTCCGTGAAGAATGGTTGATAGCAGAACCAAGAATGCTTCTACTAAAGTACAAGCCATTTCTGGGCGATGAGAGATTCTCTTGGCCATTACCACGAGATGTCACCCTCCATACTGATGAGAGCAAAGCGGTGAAGTGCTTCTGAAGGAGTAACTCATTATCTGGCAACTCCATGGCAACATCCAGCAGCATTCGAATGTTATCCTGCACCAGGAAATTAGAAACAGAAGGTGGCTGATTCTAAGAGAAAGCAATAGCTAACTTCATTTAGAAGGTTTTTAGTTTCTGCCATAGATTACTGATCCATTGTTTATTCAACAAAGACTACAAAATAATTTTACAGAAAATAAGATTGTCCCATGGCTTAAAAGCATATGGAAAGCAAAGCTTACAGTAAACTCTTAAAATCACATTAGAGATATATAAACATCTACATTTGGCAACAAGAGGTTATCTTATTAGGATGCATTACAAGGAAAGTCTTCCCATTGATCATGCATCAAAATATAAACAAAGAATTGGTCCCTGCAGGTGCCTCAAACTTTTCAACAACAATACAGTTTAGCAAGCATGATACCCCTGTCAACTCAGCTCACTCAAACGTATTTTTCCACTGGGATATTCCTAGGAGGAATCACGAGTAATGCAGTGCCACGTAAAGCAGAGAACAATCTAAGAGAAAGTAAACAAAAAAGCATAACACACTCGGATTTGTGTGCGATAAGAATGTCTAAAAATGCCACAGAACAGAGCAAGATGGGCACAGAAAGGAGAGACAAAACTTATTTTTTTTTGGAGGGGTAACAAAAATCAGCAAAGGATGGATTATCAGAGGTTACCTCTGTCACTTTAAGAGAGCCTTTTCCGGACACCACATGGCCCACCTTTTCGTTGTTAGGGTTGTCCACAGCAGATAAAACATATCTCTGTATAAGTTCCCTGAACCTCTCGCAACAATGAATAGGGTTCCGATATTTTCCCCGATAAAATCCACCAGCAGTCATCCCATATAGTGCATCACTGACCAGGTTCCAGTTTAGACCATATTCATGTACTATAGCACATAATACTGCATCCTCTTGTGGCAACCACATATCGGGAGATGGAACACAATCCCTAGACCAGATATTTCCTTTCTTCAACTTCTCAGGTCTTATTGTAAATACCCGCTTTATTGGCAATGATGTAATGGAGATTTTTCCTCCCATCCGGCTCCTGCTGACTGTTTTCTGCTCGCGGTCAACATCCATGTAATCTAATATTTTCAAGTCCACAGATTCCTCATGCTTTTTACCAGATGGCTTGCAATCCAAATCCACACAACTTCCAGCAGGGTCATGTTTCTTGGACTTCTTGTAAGGAGTCTCTTCATCAGTGTCCTCAAAAAGTTCATCCTTCTTACGTTTCTTCTGCATAGTTGATTGAGGCAATTCTTCATCTGAAATGTCAAGGCAAACAATGTCATCATCTGAGTAGATGGATTCTTCCGGAGATTCGCCTCTGAATTTTTTTCCATCAGAAGTTAATGAGCCTTTCTTCAGGGACTTAAACTTGGCCTTTTTCGCTTTCTTCTTTGACTTCGGCTTGGAGGCCCTAGGACGCTCAATCCTGCAAATAAATATAGCTCAATCAGAAATAGTTTAATATGAGAGAGAGAGAGAGAGAGAGAGAGAGAGAGCAAATTCACTTCACAAACTTTAAATGCCAAAAAGGTGAACCACTTTGTATAATTCTAGCCATTTTCCTTTATTTTCAGATAGGGGCCAAAGTAAACTACACACAGTAGATTTTACTGTCTCCAATCTTTTATAACCCCCATACAGCATTCAAACCACTCTCTTTAATTTAAGAAATAAAAAGGTGAAGATAATATAATCTTAGAAAGCTTAACTAGTCAACTTACTTTTCATTGCAATTTTCGTCATCCAAATCTTCCTTCAATTTTGCTTCCAATTCAAGCTCCTCCTCCAACTGCAGAAAGTACAGTAAAATGACCAACTAATTTGATTCCAAGTGGATTAGATGGACAACAATAGTCAATTTGATACCAACCTGATGTTGAGCCAATGCCTCAACTTGCTGTCGGTATGCCTCAGTCGCAAAATCAGCATCCCATTCTAGTATGAAAACATATCAATTCAGAGAAGCACAAAATTATAGAGCATTTGTTCTCTTTTGGGGTTATAACACAATATACCAAGAGGACATTGGTATCACTTACTTTCATATACAAGAGGTTCTTCATCATCATCCATGTCAGCTTCAAGCTCCTCCTTGTACTTCTCTAGACGATCCAGCTCCCATTCAGTCTCCTCAAACCTTACCTGAGATTCCACAGCTCTCTTGTCTATGATAGGGTCCCATAGTTCCAAAAACCGCACCGCATAGCGATCAATTGGGCGCAATTGATTCTCAAAAGATGAAACTGCCTGTCCAGCTGCAGCTGCAGCTGCTGCCATCTGTTTAACATCAGCCAGCATATCCAAATCATCTTCCTTGCCAGCAAGGGTGAGAGCTCCATCTTCGTAAAAATCCCTTCCACTAATCAGTCCCTCCTCCTTGTTTAGAGTCGGCATTTGGCTACCCTGATCTGCGGGCTCATCATCTTTGAGATCATCCTCGTTTACAAGCTCATCATCTTCCATTTTGCCAATTGCTTCTTCTGTGAATTCCTGATTGTCCACAGCCTCTTCTTGTTCGACTTTCTTAAGTGCCATGTAATCTGCTTCATCTTCAGCATCTTTTAAAGCTGCTTCAACATCTGCATTCGACAAAGAAACCTCGCTTCCATTGCTATAATTCTTTTCCTTCTGCATATGCTTAAAGGGAAGAGTCCTGTGACCCGAAAACAATTCCATTGGATCAAGCTTCTTAAAGAATTCAGTATTGTAACCTCCACTCTGTATGACCAGATCATCAAGAACCCGCTTTTGATTTGCTTTCCTTAATATATTCTCCTCAATAGTGCTCTCACTAATTAGCCTATAGATGTGTACCTCACGAGTTTGTCCAATCCTGTGGCATCGATCTTGTGCTTGTTGATCCATTGCGGGATTCCAGTCACTATCATAGAAAATAACTGTATCTGCACCTACTAGGTTAATGCCAACCCCTCCACTACGGGTTGATAAAATGAAAAGGAATATTTTTGGGTTCGTATTAAAGCGCTGCATCAAAGTTTGCCTCTCCTCTGGTGGGGTGGAGCCGTCTAATCGCATGTAGGTATAGCCATACAAATTAATAAAAGCTTCCAATACATCAAGCATCTTGGTCATTTGGGTAAAAATCAAAGCACGGTGACCTTCAGATTTCAACTTCCTGAGCAAGATCGCTAGCTCCTGCAATTTCCCACAATCAAATTGTATGAGTCGCCTGTCAGGAAAGTATACTTGCCTGCGGACAATAGCTGGTCTAATAGGCGATAGAAGAGGCAATAAGATCTGAGAGCATTTTTCCCCATAACTAGGGTGCAGGAGTACAGGAGTGTCATTTTTACTGCACCAGCAAACAGGTTCTGGGGCCCTTGCTGCTGGAATTGCAAATATGAAACTCTCCACCAAGTCAGTCATCCTCTCAAAACGCTCTAGCGGTGAAAGAACTATGTCAGCAAGCTTTGATGAATACAAATAGGACGATTGATCAGCCTTTTGACGGTGAGTATCATAAACTGGGTGCTTAATTGTAACTACATCTCTCAATGATGTTGAGTACATGGGTCTCCTCCGGCATCTCAATGAATTCCACCAAGAAATAGAAGTAGCACGTTCTTTCGCTTCTCGTAATCTCTCCTCCCACAATGCCTTTTGGATCTCTTCAAATATATTTGTTTGATGTGACCTCTTCCGGTCTCTTCTAGGACAATACCAATCTTCATTCTGGTTATTCAGATCAACCCTGTTTATGATTAGGTCTGATGGAGTTTCAATTGACCTAACTTCATCACTCTCCCAAGATGTCATGTGAAAATCAAGATGAGTAAACAAAAACCCCAATCCCTCAAGGTCCACTCCAGAGAAGGGTCCAGTAGATAAAAGGGAGCATACAGACGAACTCAATTGGGTAACAATGCCACTCATGTCAAAGGAACTAATGATTGGCCGGCCCTCAAACAAATCAGGATGGTTGCATACTTTGCGAAGTTGCATTATAACACTGATCATTCCAAAGAAATTCGCACTTGCAAGAGTAGCTTGTGTCTCAGAGCTGGCAATGAAGTCCTCATACAAATTCCGCTGTCTCCTTGAAAGTCTACAGTATATGACATGCTCATGCTTCATCGGAAGCTGCTTCTCCACATCCCTTTTTAACCTGCGGAGTATAAATGGACGAAGAACATTATGAAGGCGATCAACAACCTCTTTATTTACCTTTTCCTGTCCTTCAACCATTCCTGAGATTGGATTACAGAACCAATCCTTAAACTCTTGATGAGACTGAAAGATGTGAGGCATTAAAAAGTGCATAAGAGACCACAATTCCATAAGGTCATTCTGCAGTGGGGTGCCAGTTAATAAAATGCGCCGCTTGGAGTGGAAGTTTAAGAGAGTCTGCCACCTCTGAGACTTCCAATTCTTGATTAGATGAGCCTCATCCAAAATTAGGTATTTCCATTTCTTCCTCTTGAAGACCTTGGAATCCTGTATAACTAGCCGATAAGTGGTTATGCACACATGGAAGGAGTTGGGTTTCAGCCAGCCTTGTCTCTTAAATTTCCTTTCTTTTGCACTTCCAAAATAAGTTAAGATTTTGAAAGCAGGACACCATTTTAGAAACTCAGTTTCCCAGTTTAGCATCACACTAGTTGGAACTACAATGAGGTGTGGCCCCCATATTCCCTTCTCACAAGCTAGATGTGCAAGCAGTGCAATGGTCATAATCGTCTTTCCAAGACCCATTTCATCAGCTAAAATCCCATTCAGTCTTTTCTCATACATCGTAACAAGCCAATCCAAGCCAATATGTTGGTACTCGCGTAGTGGATGCTTGATAAGAAAGGGGAACTTTGTGCGCACTTTGGTTGTAGAGAATGTGTTGCCTGTGGGTTGGGCAGACCTTGCAGCTGCTGCAGCATCTGCAATTCTATTATCACTCTCCCTGACATCTGATTTATTTGGTTCTCCAGCGTCTGCTTCTTTTCCAGGAGAAGAGTCTGACAAATTTGCATGAAGTTCTTCATCACTTTCAGACATGCTTTCCTTATACGGTACCTCATACTTGGGGCCGGTGGCATCTTCAAGATCTTCGGATAAAGCAGAGGCATATTCAGATTCATCCTCTGAGACAGCATCATTGTCAATGTCCTAACACATCAAACATGACACCATCATACTTCAATAATATTGCAAATTTATCAATCTACATGAAAAAAATCCTCCAACCTACCTTCTTATACCTGGAAATTATTTCTTCAACGGGAATCTCACTCTCCCTCTGCAGTAACGCAATCTGTGAAAAAGCAAATCCCTCAAGATTAAAAAAACCTAAGAAAGAGCAACATCTGAAAGAAAACGTCACTGCTGTGCTTCAAGGCACTTTTGACCCCCAATGTATGGTTCTAGCACTAAGCTAGAAGCTGAGTGAACCAACACTCAAGTTCTGACTCATGGCTTATTACTTTTCGTAGGGAAAATTCTTTTACTTTTGAAAAACTGTATAAAAAATATGAAACAACTTCATATGTAAATATATAATACCCATTCAAAACTGAGCTATTTAATATTAGAATATCCAAGATAAGCCACAGGTGATTAATTGTAAAAGTAAGCTACCACTCGAGTTGAAAATTAAAGCCAATAACAAGTCAAAGCTACCCTGACATTAAAGTTGCGCAGGGAACCTAGAATCTCATAAGAATTCAATTGTCAAATACATTCACTCTTCAAAGGGAAGAAAGTAAAAGAACAGAAATGAGAAATCCTCCTCTTTGTTGCACTCTACAAATGTAACATCTTGAATAAATTCTAAACCGACATAACCCCAAATTCTGTTTAAGTTCAAACGTAACAGAAGCTCAAAGGAGAAAAAGATGACAAAAAATGCTCAAATAGCTTGGACGAGGCAAACCTTCTCTTCAATGACCATAAAAAGACAAAGTTAATAAAGGAAAAGGAAATCAGCATTCTCTACCTCATCCATTGGATCATATGAATCTGCTTTTGCCAATTCCTCCTCTTCCAACAATGTTGCTTCATCATCCTGAGCATAAAAGTGTCAAACAAAGGCTGTAGGTTACAAAATATAAATAACTTCTGATCAAACTATAGTTCTTAATTCAATCTCGCCAGGAAAAAAAAAGAGAGCTTAACCATAAATTCATGCATATTTCAATAAGCAAGTATCCAGATACAAAGGCTTCAAATTAACAGAGCACAAGATGCTTGAGCGTCTTCTACCTTGTCCTCTCCACCAGCAAGGACATAATCACCATCTTCCTACATCCCACAAGCAATAATAACTCACCAAAATTAGCTTATGCAAGATTGTTAAGATAATTACTAAGATAAATTAGATGATGTATAATGCACTTGTGCTACCAATACAAGTAGAAAGAAGGGGAGGCAGTAGTTTCACGTGAAGCAATAAGGGAAAATCACAAGTGCAAGAGAAGAATGCACATAGAAGTACGGAAAGTCACATTGAACCGCAAGCATTGCCATGACATTACCATGATAATTAGAAAATCACAGCCAGGCAAAGATGAGTCTACAGACCCAGTGAACTTCTTATCTTTAAAGCCACTAAAACAGCATCCAATTTCCTAGGTCATGCATCATTACAGGATTCAAAACTTTGAACGCAAGCAGATGGAGTAACAAAATTATCTTAAAATTTTCTGTCAATTCTAAAACTAAATCATAGATAGAATATGATTACAAATCCATCATATCTAGGCAACAGTTGAAAGGACCTGTTCTTCGAGAAAGTCATAATGCACATGGTCTTTGTCATTCTCCAAAATTGTGGAACTATTTTCGGTTTTGCAGGCCTCCATCTCAGAAACAAGGCTTTTCGGTACACTTAAGCTGCCATTACTTTCAGCCTGAAGATAAAAGAGATGATATTCATGTTGAGCCATAAATTTCTCAGCAACTGAGTAACTGCAACAACAAACACATACAACTTACACAACGACGACCAATATTAACAACAGAGCTGTCTTTATTTATCTCGCGAGCAGCAGAAATATCCTTCTGTGCACCTGCATAATACCTCATGCATCAGGAATATTCCAAAGTTCACAAGTAAAATGCTCTATCAGCTGCATCTTACACTCATCCTGATCTTTCTCATCTGAGTTTTGCTGAGCCGCATCTTCACTTCCTCCTGGACTATCTCTATCACCTGAAAAAGAATGAGCAAACATTAGTAACCAACTAACAAATTAGAAACTACCTCAAATTGACAAGCATTTATCCATCAAGAATTGAATAATTCATGTTTCTCATAGAAACATCAGCAAATTTTTGTTCATCTGGAACAAAACATTGGCTAAGGGCCTTCTGAAGAAAGATACTTTCAACTATTAAACATTTCACCTCTCTCCGCACCATATTGTTTAAGTAACTCCTCCAGTGGAACATCCATTTCATTGTGCAAGGCTTCCAATTCTTCTTTCCTTTCTTCTTCTGTTATGAGAGCCTCATCTTCCTCAATAGTTTGCTCATCATCCTCCTAGAACATCATCATCCGCCAAGAGAACTTATAAGATTAGATATACATGAAAGAAGCAAATCAAATTTTGGGCACAACATAAAAAATAAGCTGAAACTCTTCCAGCATCCACAGGTAACATCAAGTCCAACAGATTTCTTTTCTGTACAAACAAATAGAGACACTGAAAGGGTCCTAATGAATAGCACCCATGGGGATGAAAGTAATCATATATCAGACATGATACAGTGATAGTACATAAGAAAATTGTACTTCCACTTAGAGACATAGAGTAGTAACAAAAGCTAATATCGCCATTAAAAACATGCAATTTATTTCAGTTATGAGGAAAATTTTCAGAAATACGTCAAACTCTTTTTTCCAGCTTAATAATTTAAATTATTTTAGGGGGAAAGCATTCCGCTGGTCTCAAATGCAACTCAACAAGTTACATGGTACTCCAGTCCTGAAACTAAGAAAATGACTACACATGTACTTCACGGTTCCCAAAACATGCATTTCTAAACTGTTGCTCATTAACGCATAGAAAATAACGTTCCACGGCACATGATGCAAACAGGCAAGAGAAAGCAAGAGCTGCAAATCCCAAATGCTATGTACCCCTATACAGATAATTAAGGCTTGCAAATCCTCACCGACTCATCTTCGGTTTGTAGACCAAAATCTTCATCGACATTTACAGTTCCTGGACGAGATTCTGCATAAGAAACTAACATGTAACTTAATAAACAGACATTTAAAATCAAACAACTTAACATGTAACTTAATAAACAGGCAGTAGAAAACAAGCAACTCAAAAACCTCTTCTCACCAGCATCTAGTTCCATCCCCTCATTAGTCAAATCCATATCATCGTCCTCAAGTGAAACACTTGGCTGATGCTCCTCAGTATTATTTTGTTGCAAGGTTCTACATGCATCTGTGAGATTTTCTGCCAGCATTGTTGAGTACCTAAAATAAAGATACACAGCACGCACATACATCAATATCAGCTGAATCTTCAAAAGATGCCAGCCCTATAAAAGCAAGCTCATTAATCTCATCATAATCAAAAAGTTTCATATATCCTTGAAATATACGCAAAGCTTACCTCTCAGTTTGGCCCAATAGAAATTCAAGCTGCTTATCAAGTGTCTTCTTCCTTTTCTCATCAACCTCCAACTGATGCTTGTAAAGCACCTACAATTAAGGGTGTCAGTACAAGTCTCAGACAATCTTCAAAAGAGAGAAAAATGGTCCCCTTGAGAAAGATCAAATCGCATTAGAAAAACCTACCAGCTTTTCTATTTTCATCCAGAACTTCTTCACATCCTTTGAAATATTAAGAGCAACTTTTCTCAATCTTTGTTCCCCTTCCTGACATCAAAATTAAACATAGTCAACTAACCAAAGTTTAAATCCTTGTCATAAATCACCAAGTATACTGCACTTTCCTCGAAGAAGAAGAAGAAAGAACAGGAAGAAGAAGAAGGAGAAGAAGATCACAACAAAGAATGGCAACTCTAAGCAAAAATGCAAAACCTTCATTTTCTTTTCTTCCCTGGTAGCCTGGTCTAACATGCCTTTGCTTGCTCTTATGGCAACCTTCTTTGCTTGAGCTAGTTTCCATTTACGCTCAGACTCAAAATCCTGCATGTAAGATTTCAATTGACATGATACAAATGCATTTCAACCAATCTACTGCATTCCAACATCTTTTTCAAGAGTGATACCAATCACCCTAAGCCAAAAACCCCATATTTAACCCACAGCTTTCTGCAGTGAAGAAAAGCATCAACCAGGTAAATAAGTCAAAACTGCTTCTCTTACCTTTGATAGCCAGACCATCTCTTCTAAAACATGATCCCAGTGAGTTTTAGGGCGACGAGGTTCTCGAGGGGCTTCAAGTGCCTAACATTTGAAGTGACACCATATGTCAACGACTGAAACTGACAAATTATGAAAATTATGAGCAAATATCCGATAAGCTACGGAAAGTCCTTCTACTGACAAGCTCCTGTTGATCATATGAATTATTCAGTCGCACAAATATCTGAATCATGAGCAGAAAAGCCTTAACTTTTCCTCTTACCAAGTAAATATCTATATGGCATTATGCATAGTATGCGTTCATCTGGGCAACTTGGCCATGTATTTCATGAATAAAGAACTGTAAATATACCCCGATTATGTAACTCGCCAAAATAAATATGCTAAGCAGAAAAAGATCAAGCAAACCCCATAATATATGAACCTTTTGGCGCCGAGCTCTTGTCTCGTGATCCAATTTCGACCTTGGACCTTTGGACGCCATGGTTACGGTTCAAACCTATAGTACGGCGGAAGGAAGCAACATCTGCATTTGCCATCAAAAAGTCATAACAGCGCTCGTCAGACTCGATGGTTTTTAACGCGAGGCACTAACGAATAAAAGAGGACCGCGTCGCCTTATGCTACGCCAAATTGTATCAAAACTCAGACGCCATTTTCCGACGGCATAGACAGGGGTGGGCACGGGGGCGGGGGTGGGAAGAAAATCTGGCCCGACACCGCCCCGTGCAGGCAAAGGCAGCGGCTTTTTCTGATCCGCACGGCCGGAGCAACGGTCCTCGCGATCTGACAAGCGCGCGCAGAGAGGGGGGAACGAGACACTCACCTCGGTTATGAGAGCGATTCGGCGAGCTGGGCCCCGCAGCGGCAAAGGTTGGCGGCGATCAGAGTCGGCGAGCTGCTAAAAAACGAGAGACCCGAAGCTGAGTCGCTGCGCGGAGAGCGCGCGCGCGCGCCAGAGAGAGAGAGAGAGAGGGAGAGAGACGCGGCACGAAGAGAAGCGAAGCTGGGCTGCTGCGAGCTGGGTCGCGCGGACGCGAGGCGGCGGTCGGCGACCGAGGGCCGAGGGACGAGGTCGGACGATGGGGGGGCGGCGAGGGTTCCAACGGAGCTCGACAGTGCGACTGTGCTACGAGAGAGAGAGAGAGAGAGAGAGAGAGAGAGAGAGAGAGGGTGAGGTTAGAAGGAAAGAGGAAGACTTACTCGAAAGAACCTTTGGCTTTTGTGATCTGATATGATGAAAAACCTTAAGCACCCAGAAAAACGGAACGGAACGAGCGAGAAGAGAAGACGGAATTGCTTTAGAATTTTCCCTCTTTTCACGTACCGCGATGATGTCGATGTTAGGCTTAATCTGATTATGATGTTCACCGGGGTTGCGCTGTTAAGATCGCTCAAATCCGGGCCTGCCGAGTCACAAAGGAACGCGATTTCACACGTCCAGTGCGTTTCTGGGTAGATAAAGAAGTTTGGGTCGAGGGAACTCAGGACTTTTAATTTAATGTGAATCGAGTCCGTAAACTCGTCGACACTAGAAACTCGGTCAAATATTTTCATTGTGAAATTCCGAAACTGAACAGAACATTTTCGGTACACTAATTCCGAATTCGATTCATAGATCCGTGTAAATTTCTCCAGCTCATGTTGAAATTTGGAGTTCCATGATTTTCTTTTCCTGAGCTTTTCCTTGACTCCTTCATCCCTTGCTAGGCCTTAGTTCAGCCTTGCCTTCCTTTCAGTCGTTCGACCCTCCTCCTGACGTGTCTCCCGCTCGCCCGCTCGCTAAGTGTACTCGGTTCATGGAGAAAGAACTCTTGAAGATAAGTGCTTAAAAGAAAATGTTTGCATTGCATCTTTATACAAATGAGCGGCGGAACTTATTAGAACACTGCAAGTTCCAATGGAGATTCAATCTTGCTACCAAAAAAGGCTTATGGTCTACAAGTGTAGGACATGATACCTCTAAGAGCATCCTAAAGTACTCATGTGTCCAAAAACTTTTAAGGCTTGCTCGGTCGTCTTGGTCACTTTCCAGGCCCACCTGCAACACAGTGCCTTTGGCCTCGAATCCCCTGACCTAAGGGTAAGGGTGGTTTCCCCACTCACGTAGGGGGAATTGGACAGTTAGGGGGACAAGGATCCCCTGCCGCTAGAGGAGGGAGCCCTTTTCCACCTTACATGTCCCTCTCGATGATTGAATTTCACATCGTCGACTCTTCCATTCTCTCATATATTTCACTTATGTTCTCATTTTGAAGTAATCCAACCGGTCCCTCTTTTCTTTCGGGTGATTTCATGTTGATGCCAAAGTATTTGCTCCTCTTCTTCTTCTTCTTTTTTGTTAGGTAATAGGATCTACTTGCATACGTTAGGAAAAAAAAAATTGGACTTCCTACGAGACAATTCTCCAAGATGGGGAAAACACACACACAAAAATCTAAACGTATTGTGTATATTCAGTCATATAAATTTTAATTGAAAAAAAAATAATCATAAACATTTTCATATTGATATCAATTAAATTTATTCAGCTAATTTAGACCAAAATTATTTATGTCCTACATAGCGTGACTAGTGTGGACATTGTGCCACGTAGGATATGGCGTGATTGGTGTTGGCACTTATATGTCTTTTTTAATGATTTTATGATTTTTTAATCAATTATTTCTTTTCTTTTGGTTTTAATTGTTGAGATCGATAAGAGCTTCCAAGCCCTACCTTGGCCCCTGCCAGTCATTTGGCTAGGGCCAGTGAGCCCTTGTCAATCATTCAAGAGGGCTTCACAATGCTCCCACGTAGTCAACAAGGGCTCACAAGCCCTCGACTAGTGGCCCATGGCTAGCGACTCCCTCTTGGCTCTTAAAATAGAAAGAAAATGGAAAAAAGAATATATAAATTAATTTAAATTTTTTTAAAAAAATGTCCATGTTAGTCCGATCATGCCACATAAGACATTTAGTATCCATGCCACGAATTCTCGATCAAAATTGATTGGATGGACTCTATTGACACATAAAACAAAGATTTAGAATTAAATTTACTCTAATTTAAATATTCGTGACTAATTCGATATCAATATAATAAGTTTATAACTGCACTTTTCCTTTCAAAACCCAAGGTTGCAAAAGCACATGACCTCAGCGATCCTTGGCCATAGTGGCAATGGAGGCCCGCCGCAAAGAAATTCTTCCTGTTCATCGGGACATCATCTCCGATCCGGCGTGGTCAAAGATAAATCGCCGGCTCTTGGCATTTCCTGATGAGAGCCTTAAGCTTTGGAATCTTGCTATCTTAATCTAGACTTGGAGTCTAGTTTGATAGGCAGTCCACGTCCTTTCCGGTCTCCTTCGATGCAGTGCTTCCTCCTTTTCGCACTGATACTTGTGTGACAGAATCCAATCAATATCCATGTTTATTCGATCTGTCTCCGCACGATCTTTAATACGAATCCTTCGTACACAGACTTTGCCCGTTCTGAAGAAGGGTTTTCCGCCTGAGGAACATACTTGTCTTCCTCCTCTGTCGGGCTTTAGCGTTGCATCTTTTACCATCCTTCGACAAGCATCTCCCCGGGGTTTGCAGCATGATCTTTCTTTTTTGTTTTCACTCTTCAAAGGAATATGTCGTTCGACAAAGCATCAGGGAGTTTGAACCATTTGGGGAAGGGCTGGGCGACCCATTCACGACAGGGTTTCTTATACACGAGTCTCACAATTAGGGGCGTCAAACGGGTGGGTCGGGTCGGGTTTGGGTCGGGTCAAATATGGGTCGACCCATATTTGACCCATTTAACCCGTTTTGACCCATATTCATGTAATGCAAATATGGTGACCCATACCCGACCCGACCCATATTCGACCCGACCCGTATTGATAAACACTTCCATATTTAACCAAGTTCAGGAAATTTTGTTTGGCGATTTTTTTAAAAAAATGTATTGTTAAAATAATTTTATGAAATACGATTATTTTATACTTTTTCTAAAATTTTTAAATTTTTTCGAAATTTTAATTATTTTTATTTTTTAAATATATTTTTTCATTTTTTTTATTTTTCCTTTTCCAGTCTCCGGAGTCTGGTGAGCTCATTGCTCGCTTCTTGGCCAACGACCAACTTGGAAAGAGGAAAAAATGAGAAAAAAAAAAAGAAAGAAAAAAAGAAGGAAAAAGATGGGAAAATAAAATAATCAATTTTTTATTTTTTAAAAATAAAATAATTAGAATAACATAATTTTCATGGTCTAAAAATGAATTATTAATAATATTTAAAATTATTTGTTAATAATACTTAAAATTAATTAGGTAACCCATTTATGACCCGTTTATGACCCATTTATGACCCATGAGGTTGGTAAGTGACCCATTCAAGACCCACTTAGCATTTTAAGCTGACCCATTTATGACCCATATTATCAAATATGGGTTAAAATATGGGTCTTTGACCCATTTTGCCACCTCTACTCACAATACTTCTTCGTTGTATGTTTACCTGGGGAGCTGGTTTTTCCATCTTGCCCCTTGGCAGTGATGCAGGTCTCATTGGATTTCCAGTGTTTAAGATTAATCTGCAGGTTAGGCCTGACAGCAATGTTAGTATTTGGTCGTGTTATACTGACTGTTGGCCCAACATCTTCAAGAATTGGACCGGGTTGTCGACCAACCTAGTTTGCCATGTTGTTATTGTCGACAGGATTCTCTTGGCCAACATCATTCACATTGCTTGGACCATAGTTCGAGGGTTCGGGTCTTTGTATTGTTCTTATGGAGTTGGCTAGTATGGCCGATATTAGTGTAAAGAGAAAGGTCAGGAAATGCCCTAGCACCACAGAACTTCCTTAGATTGGTACAGGTTGGATGCTCCTGACTTGAGCAAAGTGTCGCTCAATCGGCTTAATCGCATTGGACATGAGGCTGAGATTGGATTAACCAAGTCATATCTGCTGCTCCTCAAAGGAACGTCTTATAATGGCCACCATTTGAGGGTTTGGTGGAACTTCTCTTGACTACTCTTCTGTGACCTGTCGAGGAAGAACTGTCCCCTCACATTGGCCTAATTCTTCTACTGTTTGATAAATAGATAAAGATCCAGAGTGTGATGCAACCTAATTCCCAATTCGTGCTATTGTGTTGAATTTGCCGGCAACACTATCTGGCTCTTGTTGGCGCGTTGTTCTCGCCTTATTAGCTTTCTCGGATCAATAAACTTCATTGGGCATAACAAAAAGGCGACAACGGCTAGCGATAAAAAAAAATACTGGAATATAAAGAATAATAGTAAGATAAAATTGAAAAATTGGTGGTCATTGATTGATTGGTAGTACTTTACTCGAATTACGGTTCTACTAATTATACCTACTAACAGCGGTTGACAACAGGTACATGGCAAGCAAATAAACATCATGCATGACTCCAGCATCTAGTAACATATATTTACAAATTGTTCCAAAAGACTCATCATTCGACAATCGTGGCCTTCTATGTCGACGGTTTATTCCACAGCTTGCTACTCCTCTTCCTTTATGTTCCTCGGCCATTCATTCGTGGCTTCTGACATTTATGGCTCTACGAACTATTGTCGTTCTGCCTTCGTGATTGAATGGGTCGCCATAGTTAATTGCTGAAATTGTTAATTTCGTGACTCGAACTTTTATCTTGTTCTTGTTCTTGATTCATCAATCCTTTACTTCGGCTTTAAATTCTTCCGCGACGAAACCAACCTGCATTTACCAATACTTGCTAAGTACATAATTAGTAAGATAATATTTTGATTTTCAATGTAGTGATTGCACATGACATGAGAGAGACGGCACATTTGAAGTTACAATCTTTCTTTATACGAGTGCTTAACAGGAGCCCTCAGGACACTCTCATTAACAAAATTGTTCACAAAATCTTATGATGCTTGGCCAAAGATTTGGGAATTATAACTTGGAAACTCAAACTCAATAAGTCATCTACTAGAGTAACCTTTATTCTTTTAAGAATGCTCAAGTGTATGCTTAAAGCACAAAATGCATCTGCGATCTAAGATTTTTTCGTCGGCCAAGATTTGAAGCCTAGCTTCTCATTTCGTTTAAGCCATAAACTTTCAAGATCATGTGCCTTTGGGCTCGCACAATCTTCAATTTTTCAATTCCACAATGTACATAGTAAGATTTTATTAGGCAGCCATTATTTTACGGGAACTCAACTACTTTTAGGGATGGTTCGTTCTAAAGTTCATTGGATCATATAACATAACCCGAAAACCTACCCTATAAGTTTCAGCTATAAAAGATTAGAATTATAGACCGCATCGGTTATACTTGGAATCGTTGTAGAACCAAATCGATCAATTCCATGCAAGTTCTCAATTCTTCTAAAAAATAGGATTATTTTTTTAAGAAATCACATAATTTATAACATAAAATAATTTTCTAACTTATGACTAGTAAAGTCTTGTCGGTTAAGGGTCTTGTGTGCCTACTTTAAGGCGGAGGCCATCCGTTTTCATTCTGCTTTGTTCCATCTAGCCGTTTTATTTTTCAAATAAAGTATTTCAGATCGATTCGACCCGCAATCGATAAAACAACCTCGACCTTTGTTCTTCCACGACTCGGAATGGAGAACCGGATCGAGTCTTCTCGAAATAGACATGAGACTGATCCGATCCGATCCCAAGATTGAACCGGCCCGATTACTCGTCTCGACGCTACTTCAGCGAGCCGAATTTGTGATGCTACTACACATTTAAGATAAGGAATTTGGAGGATCAATAAAGAGAGAGCTGCGGCCATGGGGAGGGGTTCTCTCACGCCACACAAAGAATCTCCTGTGGCGTTCGTCAATCAAGAAGCGATCTCCACCATCGATCCATAGTTTCTCTGGCCCAAACGTCATTCCGACTCTCTGCCCTTTTGTGGTTTCTGATAGGCTCAAGTCCATTCTCTCTCTCCCTCTCTCTCTCTCTCTAGAGCGATGGTTTGGTCGCCTTCCGCAGGAGGATTCCTCGACCCGAGCTGAGGATGAGTCCTCCGCAGGTAATTTCCTCTTTTCCTGTTGCCGTTCGACGACACTCGGTGGTGGGATCATGGCGATTGATTGGTGGGGTCTGCTCAGTTTGTGCTGATCGGCGAGAAATTTGGAGTTTTGGGCGCTCGAGACTTTTCTTTGCGTTCTTTGAGTTCCAGGGTGTGTTGCTAATGTTGCTTCTCGATTTGTAGTCCCCAGGCATGCCTGATTGAGGGCTTTTGATCGTGGGGCGGTCGGTCGGGCTCGGGATCGGGCTGCGCTGCAGGTACTGCTCTGTGGAAGCTAAATCTGTGTGCTGGGCTTGGTTCTAATTCGAGGGTGTATCGGAGGGGAGGATCGAGGGGCAATTGGGGGTTGTCCTGCTGGAGGGTTAGGTGATTAAGTTTGGGCTTCTGGCATCGCACTTTGAATGCATGTGATCGGACTGTGGTTTCGTGATCTGAGTGCATTGAGTTTCTTTGTGTTGGATCTGGGTTCTTTGATGCTACTTGTGCTGGCAGTTATTGTTTTTCTCGCTGGTCAAGTGTGTAGATTCCATAGATATGATGCCTGATCATATCTGCTACTCTCTCACTCCGTGTTCAATTCGTCTCTTTTGTATCTCCAAATTCTTGCTTGTGGTGTGGTCTGATCTAGTCCTGAACACAATCAACGTCTAAGCTAGTTTGCATTCTCAGTGATCTGGTACTTCTCCCAAAGGGCCTTAGATTGGCCTAAACATAAGATGCAATTTGCTGCTTTACTTTAGATACTAAATAATTTAAATGCAAAGTTTTTCCGTTGCAGAGCTAGATTTATATTTATTGGGTTCTTCATTTATTCCTATGGTCTCTTGGTGATAGCTTGGATCTAGTTCCATGTTTCTATTATAATACAAAAGTTTCTCTAGCACAAAACTAGAAAATGAGGGGAAGTCAAAATATTGTTTAGTAATGTAGGCACCAATCCTGAACCATAAGATAGAAGGGGATCTGGTTTTGTATCCAACGCATCCTTCTATCTCCGAATGTTCATGGCCTATAAGGACTCTGCAGCACCTTAAAGTTAGTATTATGTAAGATATGTATGATATCTGGGGAAAATGTTAACGAGAGCTGCTAGAACACTTGCTAGGTCTTATTGAATGTGCTTTGGAAATTTAAAACTTTGAAGTAACTTTATATAAAAATTGTAACTTTTTCATTTCAAAGTTTTTGAAAGTTTTATTTCTATTTTTAGTTAACTTAAGAGGACAATGACACTAGAAGTGTCTTAACTTTTGTATGGCACTCATTTTAGTGCCAGAATTTTTCAGACGATCACTTGAATGCCACATTGGTGGAAAAACAACTACTTAAGTGTCTCGCGCAACAAATTCTGCAATTTGTTCTACGTGGCCTTTAAAATAACATTTTGAGTCTGATGTAGCTTTTTTCAAAGAAATTCAAGTCCAAAGTGGAGAATGAAGGAGTTGACGTGGCAAATGGGACTACGAACAACGACTTTTCATTTCTCTCCTTCCTCTCCTCTCTCTCTCTCTCTCTCTCTCTCTGATCATGTTGTACTGGAAAACGCCTTTTGTTTTGTTCTTGGTGCTTCTTTCCACTACACTTGCTCGTGAAAATTGCAGAGGACTTCAAATTACTTGGCAATCTCCTCAATGATGTGTTGCAGAGAGAGTTGGAGGCAAGTTCATGGAACAAATCTAGAGAAATCACATCAAGGTTATTTTGGAAAAATCAATGGCATAGCCTATCTGATTTGTTTCCCTTGCATGATCGTGAGCCACTTCTCTTGCTCTTGCTCTCCATTGCAAGTTTTGGAAAGTAATTTTGCCCCAATTTGGGAAACTGGGGATAGGGCTGTTTGAAGAAGTTAAGCAATTTTAACCCAGTTCTAGCTTTTGAATTATCGAATTCGTAGTCTCTTATTATTGTAAAGTTTTTCCGATGTTCACGATGGCTAAATTTTTTCAAAGTATGTATTGTGTGGGACAAGAGGCACAAATTTTTTTCCGGATTCATTGGAAGTGCTGAGGATTTTTGTTTCAACGTTTTATTGCCTTGTTTGTGCTTATGAAATCGAATTGGAAAGTGGCCAAGAAATCACTTCATTCATTATTTTTCTTCGGGTTGTTGGTATGATGTTTTATTATCTAGATTGGCTTCAACTCTTTTCATTTTAATTTGGGTTTAGCAATTTTTTTGGTTTAGCCTTTATTCTTGTTTCTTTTTTTTTAACCGATAGGACCAAAATGACATTGCTTGTTGTGGCTTTTGCTAATTTGATTTTTTCAGTGAGTATAGACTGATTTATAATAAAATAATGGCACATTGAGTTTTCCTGCCATCCAAATCGGTGATGGTATTGAAGTAACCGTTCTTTTAGAAAAGTGCCCTCAAGTGATCAAACATAAAGTTTTAGAATTGTTGTGAGCGCATTATGAAAGTCATGGCACTTCTTCTATCTATTTCCCTAACTTAACTAGTGCCTTGGAGGCTCTTGTTAATAAGGTACTCATTGACAAGACTCTTATAGTAACTATATATCCTTAAATGGAGTTATTGCATCATTCCAATTTTATCAAATGTCTTAAAAGAACTCTGTTGGACTTTTTCTACTTTGTGGACCCTGCCTGGGATATCTATTTGTTCATTTGGTTGAATTCATCTCCCTTCTTAGAGATGTAATTGTGAAGTACCACATTTCAAGGATTAAGGAAGATTTCAACTACCAGGTACTTTGAGCCAAGTTGTAAAGAATGTGCTACAACTATCATGGGTAAAGGTTTCACATATCTCCTACTTAGAATGGATGGCCAATTCTTCAAAACGTAGATGTAAAATTATTCAATGTCATATTCCCATGCTAATGATTAGACAAGATAAGGCCATTTATTGCTAATACATTAAATTAGTGAGAATAATAGGACTGTGTGCAGTCAACAATAATGTTACTAAAATTATCAGTAGGCTTGCTGTTTAGCAGTCTGTTGAGTGACTGTAAGCTGAAGCAATGTTTTGTTTAAAGAGAGAACTCACCATTTCAGTGTTTTAAAGGAATTTTTTTAATACGTAGTTGAGCTAAATAAGCAGTGGTCTGTGTCAGTTGTGCATTTTCACACTTATTCTCAGGTCCTTTCAATTGAGCTACATTCTTTTCCCCTTTCTATCATTATCATGCTGAAAATTATTTACAAGATAAAGTTGCTCTTGGTGTTCTAGCTGGATATGAAGTCATATTGCTCTGGTAATTTTGGTATCTGAAAGTTGATGCTCAATCTACGGTGAAGGCACCATTGCTGGATTAGTTTAATGGAGGGGAAATCTTACAAGGATGACAGGTCTTGCCTGCAGTTGATTTATTTGGATAGGCTCCATTTACTTCATATCTACAATGCCAATGCCAATACCTGCAGGAGTTGATTTTTTGTTCTGGCTCTGACTAATTTTATTAGGTTCATTGCTTGAGTCCTTAATTCACTTGGCCTGGTTTATTTCATTAAAAATCTTGTTTCTATATACCCACCACTCTTTAGCATGTGAAATTGTGGGACTAAGTGGGTGTATCATGGCACGTTACCAAAAAAAATGCCGGTGTAAAAAAGTGTCGGTGGCAGCACCGGAAGGCATGAAATTGGAGTTGAAAGTTAGTTGTCTATTTGCAATTTGTTTTGATCTCGGATGGCATTAATACCTTGTTCTATTATTTTTGTTGGCAGAGGGTTAGCCTGTAGTTGCTTCAATAAAATCTAATATCGTCTCATGCTGGCACATTAGTTCATGTCAGTATATGGTCATCTGTTTTGCCATAGCTCTGCCACGGGGTGGATTTTGTCCTGATGGCGTCCATTCCTTAATTCCCAGATCAATTACGATGCAAAAACTCTGTAGTCACAATGAAACAATATAGTCTCTAATGTTTTGGTTTACTCCAATTTGACCTCATCTTTCATAAGAATCATGACTGTCGTTGAGACTTTCATCGCACCTTTCATTCTCTGGTTGAACAGGTCAAGCGAGGAGGGCGTCTGCTGAAAGGATAACAAATTCATTGCTCTACAGGCAATGTTTAGCATGCACCATGCAGCTCTGAGGACAGCCCAACCAATCGGTAGGAACTGCTCCTGTTATCCACATAGAACGACCGGGCTGTCAGGGTTAGTAAGCAGAGCAGTGGCGCGCATGTTAGAGCATTTACCAATTTGGGAGGATGAACTCAGTTTTTTATAGGTATCCGGATGCACAAGAAATTGAGGTACTTTTGTGCTTGTTCTACCTTTTAGGCAATGGTGTTGATATTTGCTGAGCACGAATAGCTCAGTACCATGCTCACTTGGTCTGGTTATAGCAAATTTATAATCTTTCAGATTTAGATATAGCATCGGGTTATGTTATACATACGCGCTTGTCAAAAGATCGATGTATCTTGGTTGGTTCTAAATTGGCAAGCGACGTAATGTCCAAGGATAGTCAGTCAAGTCATAGAACGCATAAAAATATCTTACATATCAGTACATGCTAAACAATCAACGGACTTCCAGCTTCCGATTAAATAACGCAAGTTGCTCTTTTGAGTTATCGAAAAGACAAGCCAATGGGAAGTATCCAGCTCAAGGAAGTGGTTCCGCTTTGCCTGCCACTCCCGTCTTCAAGAGAAACACCATTAGAACAGAAACAGAAATCTTTCGCTCTCAAAACTGAAATTTTTATCTTCAATGCTGCTCCATCAAATGTCCCTGTTCTCCATCTGAGTAGGAGAAAAGTACCAAGTTAGGCAACAATAATGCTTTCGACAAGCTAGGCTATGGAAGAGAGAAAAAGGGAGTTACTCAAGGGTGTGACAACGATTGTCTGAAGAAAACTACTCAATAAAGAACAAAGTTACAAGGGAAAATGCAGAAAGCTCGGGAAAGCAGTTTCCTCCCAATATTCCACTGCAACAATTCATCCAAGTGTCTACATCATCTATCAGTTACTCCCTATAATCAGTCCCTTGTTGGACGATACAATTTGATAAAGGAGAAAACTTTAAGAGAGAGCTCAAAAGCCATTCATTCACTGTCACCACTTTGCTTAAAAACTTATACAAATGGAGAGTATTACCCATTCATTCTACACCAATGAAAGCTGGCTAGTATCAGCATCAGAAGATTTATCGATGCATCATGTAAACAAATGGAGCACCAAATAATTTACGTGCAGATGTATCCATTACCGCTTTCACCATCAGAGGTTTCACCTAGCCTCGCAATGGCATCGACAAGTGCCTGTTCATGTTCCTGCATTGCCCACAAGTTTCAATTACATATCCATAATGTAGGTAAACAAAGGGTAATCATGACGAGAGAGAGAGAGAGAGAGAGAGAGAGAGAGAGAACAGAAACACTAGCAATGTTACCTTAAGCATTTTCTTGGCCTTGGCAATCTCAGCAGGATCAGGATGGCTTGCATCAAAAACCCTCTCCACCTGGCATCATGTTCCCAGCGATATAAGAGACCAAACCAACAGTACGTAAAAAACTTGGTGGTGCATTCTCATACCTCTTTTACTAAAGTATCTGTGTTAAATAATTCGATATCATCCGGAAGCTTCTTTTGAGCACCATTTTGTAATGACGACAATTGTTTTTTAGATTGGGTTTTAGCTCTACCCCTTCCAGAACCAAGCACTGCTCCACTACGGGCTGAAGATTTCTTTAAGCCTTGCCCTGGACCACTGCGATGTGATACGGCAAGATCATCACCATCCCATCGAATGTCTTCAGGAGATATCTGCATATCATATCATAGACAACATGTCAACAGGGACCTCAAAGAGTCTTTAAAATAAGCATGTAATGTAGCAAATAAGCATGCATCTAGGTGTAGTCTCATCAAAGAAATGCAAATAATGTCACAGGTGGAAAGGACATTTATAGGCACAAAGAGTCACCTAATGAATTCTTATATAGACATTAAATAATTCCAAAAAACTTGGGAACTCCCCCCATTTATATTTGAAAAGAGAAACCTAATCAACATTTAAGGAGCTGAAGCCATAATTTTGAGCTTCAAAACTCTAATAGGCAGGCTTAGGTTATCGTTTCTTCTATCTTTCTCAAAATAAATCACGACCTTGTAACTTGGAAAGGATGAATCACCACTAAATCAAGACATAATATGTGATTGGCTGATCAGTACAAGAAAATCAAACCAAACAGATCAAGTTACGACCAACCTCTTTGAGATCAACCCACTCCCAAGTCTCATTGGTAGTATGTATATCATAAACCAGAGCATGTCTTCCCTGGACACAATTTCACAGCAGATATAAATGAGAATTTTCTCCCTAAAAATGTAAATGAGCACATCCCTCATAAATCCACGCATTTGACCAAAAAACTTCTGCATAATAGCTGGAACAGTTTCATCTTCACCAAGAACATGCTTGAAGCAGATAAAATTGTCAGCTATGATGTTAAAAATTTGCAGGCATTGTTTTCCTGCTGTTGTTTTTACTAAAAAGGTAAATAAAAAATTAAAATAAATGACATCAGCTTCATAATTTAATTACACGTTTACATATTTCATTGCTCTGGAAAATAGCGTAAAATATTCATCTCACAGGCCACTCCAAATATTTCCCACAAAAGAAAAAGGCTGTAGAAAATAACTCATATTTGACCATGACTGCCAATGGGCATCTAGAATATAGTTAACCTCGCTCCTAGAACCTGCTTAATAAATGTATCAAGGGCAGATAGCGAAATGATTCAGTATTTAATAATATGAAGCCTGTTTGATGTGCAAATTACTTCCAGGCACATCCTACCTTCGGAGACTTTTTTTCCTTTTATTTTCCCACTTGAATAAAAAATTTTGATTTTATCTACAATCCACGTTTTGTACGAAACAAATGATAACTCCTATTAAATTTTCGGCCATTCAAACCAATTTTTCTTTTCATTTTCAACCGTCAGAATTGTAACACTTGAAAATCAAAATTTTATTCTTCAATTTTATTAAACAAGCTCTAGGTCTCAAATTAATTTGGTGGGGAGAGATGCACACTTGCTTCCCATATGTCTAATTGTATGGTCGTTTCATTTGGCTTTTAAATTTGGGCTTTGTCTTTTTACTTTCGCTATTATTTTTGAGATCTTGAAAGACATTAATATAAGCCCTCATAGTCACCCGTAATTATTGTGTAATTTTTTAAACAAAATATTGTCTGTTTGGTCTTCAAATGTCACTTATTGGAATGACTGAAAGCCCAATTGAAAAGAGCACCTATAGCATACCTCGACAGGGTTATAATCAGTGATGACAGCCTCATAAAAGTTGTTGTCATCAGGCCATCTCGTCCACACTTTTCTTCCAATAAGCGGATCCGCTTCTCCAGGTGCATTTGCAGGATGAACACCAGTAGAACTGCGATGACTATACTGTCTGCTAATAGTGGGGGCAGAAGAAGGATACTGAATAGGATTAACTGAGGATAAACCAGGCATTGGCCGAACCTGCCAAGTCATATAAAAAAAATATGAGTTATGAAAGTCTGAAATAAACTCGCAAATAATCAATAAATGAACCTTTTGCCCAAAAAAGACAATTAAAACTGAAACTAAGCTCTCTGAATTGGTCGAGAAAATGCCCCAAGCCAATTTAAGATGATGGAAAAATCAGGGGAGTTTAAGAAGCCACCATTAAAGATAAACACGAAAGAAGATACCGATTGGGATGTCTTTTGCTTCTTGCGAGATGCTGAAATTGTAGGACTAGGTAATACATCGTGCATGGGCAGGGCAGCGCCCAGCATGGCAGCTTGATGTCCACCTGCCTGCCTCCACTCCCTGAAACAATGCAACAATAAACAGCAAAGGAAAGAATAAACTTTAAGCATACAGTAATTTTGAAATGCTCAAACCTTATCCTATGGATGATGTCATCAGAATTAACTCTTGAAAGAAGCTCTCTATGTTCGTCATCTGAAACTCTAAGTTCCTTCCTAAGTTCTGTAATCAAACTCTCTTTTTCCTGACATGGAAGTACAAGGGAAATCAACAAGAAGATACAGAGAGAATAAACTACTAAGTTAAAAACTTATGAGGTATTTACCCAGGTGATGGCATCTGACTGAGCTTTAAAGGCACGTAGAACGGAAGAGTATGCTTCTTGCTCCAAATGATGAATTTGGGCCTCCATGTTGTTGTACATCCTTGGTGGAACAGAACCTAGAAGAGACCTTCCAAGGCCTGAACTGCGTCCTTGTCTTGAATTCCTGTTCTGATTTGAGGGAGGAAGATCATCGTCAGTTCCTGTAATCATAGGGAAAAGAGAGAAAAAAATTAAATACTGATGATCTTATACATGGTACACTGGAGTTATTAATTTCGAATATTGATGTAAGTAGTATCCATCAGAAATTAATGCACCGTAACAACTTATCGGTCATTAAAGAGTTTCTATTAAATACTTTGCCCATTTTTCATCAGATATGCACTATTCACACAACAATGATAAAGCTGACATTCTAACCCTTTCTACATAAAATTACTAAATCGCAACTCAGGAGTTGCACTCTCTAGGAATGGAACTGTTCCCAGAAACCTAAACTGCATACAGAAAGATTTCAGTTGAATCTGCCGAATGCCATAAGTTTCTATCAAACAGGCAAGCTCCCTACGGTTAAGTGCAAGCATAAGAAACAACAAAAAGTACTAAGAAACCATGAAAGCTACGTTTCAATAATTATTTGGAGAGAAGCTTTCTCTATACTCACAACTGAAGTATAAGCAGACTTTGAAGATTAGTCCATGATATTGCACTACACTTATAATCTGCAAAAGGCCGTCTTTTTGTTTCCAAAAGCTGCTTAAGGAATGCATACAGGTAGGACTAAAGACAGATGTCCAACTCCTTATGTATAAGGAAGAGGGCAATAAGAGGAAAGCAAATCTCTCGGACCAAATGTTCCTACTGACAGTCCAAACATCTTCCTAGAAGAATATCGTTACTTATATATGAGAAGATTGAAATTTCAAACGTAAGTGCATCTCATTTCAAACATTCACCATTCACGAACCAACAAATCATCTTGTCCTAATAGCAATTCTGCAAGAGATAACCAAATCACATTCACAGGATAAGTAACAGGTAAAAAGTGGCAGCGAGAGCTGGTTTATATTGCAATAGAGTTTCTCTTCTGAGACTCCCCTTCTACCTACTGCGGACTTGCATCTTCTCTTAATCCCTAAGTCACCTATCATATACGAAGCTTCCCAACAGTCCTAAAAATCAATTCGTGAATTAAAACAGCCACCAAATCCCCAAATTCAATCTACGCTATCACGACAAACGTAGCGAAGAGCGTAAATCTACATTCCCCTACAATGGCCTAACCATGACACCTTCGAAAAGACAGCGCCTTGGGACGAAAAAAACCCTAAACCCCAAGCCCCACAGAACCACCTCGGGCGAACCCTTTCTGGGACCAATTCCACAGCGCCGTGCGATTGACCAAAGGGCTAGGAAAAAGACCCACGGATTCTTCCCATACGTCGCGACCCATCTTCAATAACATCACGCACAGCTTCGGAAGGATCGATCTCGATGGAAAAGACGGGAACTTCCATAGTTCCGAAGCCAACCAGAAAACAAAGAAACACCCAGGACGACGAGAAAGAGAAGGGGACCCACGCAAATTGACTCACCGCTGCTGTCCAAGACCTCATAACCCATCTCGCGAATCGCTCGAGCGCGCGCGAATCGAGGCCAGATCTCCAACTTCAAGCATCGCAGCTCGAGGCTCCCGACCAATGGCAAACAAGAAACGAAGAGAGAGAGAGAGAGAGAGAGAGAGAGAGAGAGAGATAGGGAGGGAGATTGACCAAGAGAGACAGAGAGAGAGGGGCAGGAACGGGGGGGACTCGACGCTAGTGGAGACGACGATGCATGAAGAGGAGACGGCTCTTGAGCTGGGGAGGAGAGCGCAGAGAGAGGGAGAGAGGAAATAGCCGGCGATCAATTTCGTTTCAAGAAAGGAGGAAAGAAGGGGAGGGAACGTTTTTGCTTTCCCCCCCTCTTATTTTTCTCTTACTTATTATGATTAGTTGGATTTCCTTTCTTGATTTTCTTGTTTAATTCCTAGGGGTTTTTTTGTTAACCCTAAATTGCTTATTTCCTTATATTGCAGATGCTTAGCCAACGGGATCATGCCACTTGGAAAAGGAGTCCTCATAATGGAAAAGGCCTAATTCCCTCTTCAAAATCCCAACTTTTATTCAATTCAAATTATGCCCCAAACTTTTCCTTATCCAGAAGGAATCCTAAACTGGAATTTCGGTTCCAATTTTGCACTAATTTTCTTTGCCTAAAGTAAAATTTCATACTTTCGATCCGTTCTCAAAATTGATTCAATACTTTTCTTGTCAAAAAAATCACTAATTCTCAATCTACGTTCAAATCTGCCCGCGTTCGAAAATTAATATTTGCTATTTGACATGTCATTTTCACGTCGGTGATAATCCACCTTAGCAAGGTGACACGAAAAATAACCTCCAAAACGAAACTATTTTTTGATATGAAAGCTGGAGAAATTAAGGATGATCAACGATGATTTTTGGATAGAGAGATGGCATGAGCAAATTTAGGACTCTAGACAAAGAAAGATTGGGTTAAATTTGAGAACAAGTCAAAATTCGAAATTTTTTTGAAAGAAAAAGAAAGTTTGGGGCAGAATTGAGAATGGCATTAAAGTCGATGATTATTAAGGGAAGATTGCCTGATCAAAAGCGAAATTAGTACAAGTTTATAACAAAGGATCACCAACAAGAGGTTAAGGATTCGTTCTCCGAGGATCCTCCGAAGCACCCTACTGTCAAGCTCGACTTCATTCCATGGTTTGCTGCACTGGCTTTTGCACATCGGCCTCCTCTCTCTCTTTCTCTCCACGCGGGTTTTACACGGCACGTTCTCGAGCGCACGACATATATCTCCTTTTCTCTCTCTCTCTCTCGCCACCCTCCAACGACGGCGAGATCTGGAGCAGGCCTCTGGGTTGACTCCTCACCCGGCATCGAGCTTTGTCGTAGCAGGCAAAGGCTCGAGGTTGGCGCATGGAGGACAGAGAAAGAGGCATGACGAAGTGCCCTCTGCAATCTCAGATGCGGCCTTCGCTATGAATGAGTAGATGGCTGAGCGCGAGAGACGGTCACAAGGAAGGGCAGCAGTGGAGGTGGATGGATCGTGTTGGTCCGGCGGGTTAGCGAAAATCCTTCGTCGCGGTCGAGAGAGAGAGACTCTTGTATTAGAGAATGCGACGGAGAATGGCGGCGCATGTCCGTCGCTTCTCCGTCGCGAGTTGCGGTGGACAGCTCACACCCCCATAAGTTATTAGCTTAGATAACAAAGAGAGCTCACCCATTTTCTAAAATTTAAGTTTTGTTGAGAGCACTTCAAGAGTGAAATATTCAATGTAACATAACAATATAGGAAAATATATCCTTAAGATTCCTTGGGAATGTAGACTTTATTGAGGTGTATGAAAAGTGGGTCGGACACCATTTGATTGCTATAAAACAATAAAAAATAAAAAGATCGTGTGAATGAGCTTCTTGAAATCATTAGTTATTATATATTAATTCGGATAATTTAATTCCCAAAATATTGATTGTGCATATCACGTTAATGATCAGTTGTCCAACAACCGTTAAAAGTTTCTTATTCAGTTGCTTAATAAGTATTTTTTAGGCGCTTATTTGTGAAATCCGTTACCAAAATAACTATTCTAGAATTTATTGGGATGTTCTATGTAATTAGAAGTGACAATTTGAAATTCAATTAAGATGCATGCAGAGAAAGTTTCTCAATCACTTATAAATTTATTGTACGATGTCAACTCAGTTCTAAAATTTTGAATTTTGCTAATTTAGTCCTTAAATATGTGCATGAAATTCTAATATAATCCTTTCAGCCAATTGTTGTCATATAGCTGACATAGAGGTCCAATCATTGCCAATCGTCTTATTTGATGAGTCCTCATGTAGGCGATCTCCGGTGAAATTTCTTTAGAAAGACGACATTGATAATTTTTGCAAAGGTTTAGGACCGAAAAGGAATGATAAAAAAATTTACGGCTGAATTTGCATTTATACAATAAGTTTAGATTAATATGCATGCGAGACTTATTTAATTAAATCATTAGGGATTCAATATTCAATTACACATGGAAGGCCGAATTTTTGTGGCGTTTTTGCATGCTTTTTACCACGAACAGTTATGAATTTCTTTTCACGTTGATTCCTAGTCTAACTTAGTTCGACCCTATTTGTATGCCTCTACCATGTAATCACACGAACTTCTCTATTGTTATGTTCGAACTTTGATTTAGCGTAACTATGGATCTACTTGGAATGTAAGTCTAGTGTCATCGAAGGACCTAATGCCTCCGAAGCGGAACGCGATGACAGTCCCATCTTCTTGGCCAATTCCAGAAGACGAAGAAATATTCTGGAATACGAAAGCCAGGACGAGTTGGCTCTTGAGGGTGCGCATTCCTATCACACCCTTGACATTAAGAAGAAAGAAAGGCATTCTCGCCGTTTAGGAGCAGTGTTCATGAGTAAGATCGTGGATGAGCAAGAGATTGAAGGAACATGTTGTCGATTACTTAAAAGTTCTCTTTCACACAGATGGACATTTTGAGGGATGAAATGAGGGGCTTCATTGCGAGGTTCTTTCAATCCCGGCGGTATGACTTTAGGGTTTCTGTGTGCAGTACTGCCAAAGATATCTTTCATTCATTTTCCTGAAGTTCTTTAAACTCACTGGTTGCTTGCTTGTGCTGATTCCTAGATGCCCGGGTCCTGGAACATTAGACCAGATTTAGACCTATCGACTTACGCAACACCATCTCCAAAATTGTGTTGAAGGTGTTTGGCGAGACCTTATTTTAAGTTGCATTTCCATGGCGTCAACCACAATCGTTTTTTTTTTTTTTTATGAAGCAAGGTGCTCCCTTCTCACCATACCTTATTATCCTTTGCATGGATATGCCGAGCTTTTGCATTGAAGAACAATGTGAGAATGGCAATTGAAGTTTTTTGAAGGCTTTAGAAGTGGAACAAAGTCTCACATCTCTTCTTTGCGGATGATCTCTTCTTTGTTGGTCACCAAGCCTTGATAATGGCTAGCGACTAGTCACACGCAAGAGCCAGCAAGGTAACCTTGCCAAGCCTACCCGACCTTAAGTGAGGCTTGCCCTTAAACCAAATCTAGGGATGGCAAGCCTCGCTGGCCCTTGCTTGTGGTCAAGCACCAACCATTGTCAAAGTACGACCATCGGTGGAAGAAGAAGCAATAAGAAAAAAAAAAAGGAGAAGAAAAAGAAAAGAAATCGAAAAGGAAATTAAAATTAATGAAAAAATTAATTTTTTAATAATTATAAAAATTGTTCACGCCAATGCAAACCATCATGCGTGTCAATGCTAGTGTTCGCATCAATTGTTTTTAGTCAAAATTGATCAAAATGACTATGGCAAATTCCGATCTGAGCAAGATGGGCGACACTTAGCAAAAGGGTCGCTTTAGAACAACAACAATATATAATGACGATTTCAACGAGTATAACTAGAGACACTACGGGCGACATTGACCAGCTAAAAAACTAGTAGACAGATAATTAGGAAGTCATGGGACCATCTTGCTATGCACCCCCACCTAGTAACCTAAATAAAAAGTAAACTCTAGAGAACAATCCGAAGGACAGAGAGTTCGACAACTTCACACGACAAGTCCTGAATATTGTGGAGGCATTCAGGAACAGATGATCCCGACCACCTAAGTCTTAGGTAAGAGAGACCCGGAAACAGGAACCGTGCCCTTTCAATTAAACTAAAGCTATCTCCCACGCTCGTCACTGATTCAGATTTATTTAGTGAAGGTTTTAGAACGTGGGGATCACTCCATAGGAGACAATTTTTAAGTTTGGTGAAATCCATGCATGCGTCAAAGTCACCAGAAATCAATAGATGTCCTCGGAAATCTGCACGGGGTTTCTATATAGCAAGGGCAAAAACCCATGCACCTCTAAATTTAGCAGCACCGCTTGCTGCTTTAGACAATCGTGTTCCTTTACCAAAACGTTTAAGCTGACAGAAAAATGTTATAGACAGGAACGAAATCACATCATCAAGATAACCAGGGGTCCGGAAGCTGAATAACGGGAATAATAGTTTGGAAAAAATCAAGAAGGATGTCGGGATTTGAACCGTCGACATGTGCTCTGATATCATATGAAATGAGTTAGGCTTTCCCAAAATTGTAAGCCGTTTGAAATATATGTCAAACCATGCGCTCATAATGTATGAGTCAGAGTCTTATATGATGCATATGGATGAATTAGTTGGGTAAAGGTTTTAGATGTCTCGTACCAGCGGAGGCACAATGCCTTAAGTGTAGAGAACTGTTGCAGTATCTTTCACAATTTTTGCATGAGTTTAAGCGGTTCGTTCAACTTATGAACACCATGAATAGTAAGGGATCAGCGGTGACAAATTCTTCATCCTGCTTTTTTTTTTCCTGCCAACGAGAGTTTATGTACGAGCTGATCCCATAGACGAATTTGAGATCAAAGAAAGTTATGATCATCTCAGAAACAAATTAACCATCAGCACTGCCCACAACACAGGAATACCGCAAGAAAGTGGTTTCCTCCGCAATTCGGTCAGCAAAAATTCATCATAATGTTAAAAGAGTGATATACTTTTGCACTAAAAAAGAGGAAACTCTTTTTTTTTTCCTTTTACCTGAACTATTCATAAGAGAAAATTCAAGAAAATTAGATGATGGATACGCCAACGTGCGCCCTAATTAGTTATTGATGTAGACATAAGCAATGAATTTTCATGAACCGGACACTTGCGTTGTTTTGAAGAAATGGAAGCTAATAAAAATGCCAAGAAGATAGAAAACATAAAACATAAGATACCCTGATATAATTAATTACAAGTAAACAGTCAAAAGTCCCTCATGTCTGAGGCTATTAATCTGCATGGGAATTCGAAGCGGCAACAGTCAAGATTTCATCAGTTTGTCACGTGATCTGGGAGCGGCTTTCGCGCTCGAGCAGACGAGAGTTCGAAGGCTTCACGACCAACGCATCGTATCAGCTGGCACACCACCACCCATGATCGACATTGTTAAATCCTCATCTTCTTCTTCTTCTTTCCCAACAAGAGCTTATAATAATGTTTGGTTTTTGCATGAAATGAATAGTTCATCTACACGAGAGATGACCCTCCACCACTTCTAACTCCGGCCCAACCGGGAAAAAGCTTTCGTCGCGCCGGACAGCTCGACGTGCACGACAGCAATCTGTCTCCATCTGTATGGACATCAGGACTTCAAGGAAGAGGAGAGAGTGTTTAGAAATTCCTCGAACAAAGTGTATGGAGAGGTAGGAGAGAATTGTGTATGGGAAAGAGGTTTTCAGAATACCCATCTTTTTTGCCGAGTTCTCGCAGAAGTGACCTTTTTACAGGCGAAGTCAATGGTAACGCACACACATGGTATCTTGAAGATGATAATAGTACAAAACAGTTGGTAGGAACATTAAGCATAGAGGACTACAAATGCACTTTGTACGATGCTTGTTCCAACGGAAGGACAATAATAAAACACTTTGGCTGAAGGTAATGGCCCCTACATCACCGGTGATTTTACTACTACGACACGGATTTCCATTTTAGGTAAGTTTATGCGGTGCATATTGAATAAGTCATGAAACTTATAAATGAGGTGCGATGTCAATCGAGAAACTTGCATAGACGGTATCTCTCTCTAAACATGACATCTTGTGAAGTTGCATGGTTGGTATGGGAAATCAAGTATGCAATCAAACGTTGCAAACACACAATCCTGTTCTTCAATTCACAATGAACCAATCCAAGGGTTCCTATCATTGACATATACAGGGACCCCATGCGAAAATTATGTCTGGAGTTTGATTTTGACTTGGAATTTAGGATTAGTAAAACAAGGGTTTTCTATGGTTGTGAAAGATTTAGGTCTCCTGATTAGTGTTAGAAAATGTAGTTACTTTGAGACTAAACTGTCGAGAGGGTTGTAAGAGTACTTTGTAAAATTAGAGAGAAAGTATTTCGAGATTTCAAAAGAGGCTCATCATGAATTAACTGGCAGTAATTGGGATTTGAAAAACACCGAGTGTATTTAGGCGATCAATTGTGGCTGCGACATTTGTTGCTCCGCTATACATAGTGCGGTTCTTCCGTTGCTCTCCTTCTAAAAGCAAGTTACATTAATTGAATCAAGTAATTCTCGATCGATTTGTTTCATGTTTTCTTTAATTGTATCCAATTGACTTGATTTCTCAACAAGTGAGATAGCAGAAACGCTGAATACGATAGGCCCTCTCAATATATTGAATGTTTAATGAACAACTCAAGAAAGGGATCATGTAAAGATCATCAAGATTCTCAGGTGAAGATTGACATCACGGTTTGATCCGACGAAAGAAGCTCCGGGTGAAGGCAGAAAGCTGTAATGTAGCAATGCTATCTCAAGCTTGGTGCCATTGATGCATAGCAATGAGGTAGAGATTCAAGTTGCGGATGTCCCACTGCACAGGGCTTACATAGGAGTCGATTTAATTACGATGTACATACAACAATGCTAAAAGAAGTCTCGTGTCAAACGTGGAATAGTTATTATTTTTAGCTGCCCATCATCCATTCAAGCTGATGACTGGAATTGGAACGGCTATTAATAACCTCTCATTTGCAACACCTCTTGTTGATCTCCTTAGGTTGAAGTGTTGGACTTCAATGTCCCCACTCAATTTTATACTTGCAACTCTCGCTCATTGCTATGCTATTACTCAAAAATTGTTAGAAAAAGGCGATAGAAGTTTATATTAGGGAGATCAAAGCAAAAATCTAAAGACTCGAGCCTACCGAAACACTTGAGCAGTTAAGGTACGGCTAACCTAATTAGCATTTGCTCCTTTGTACATCAAATCTCCTATATACGAGTCTTCTTTGTCCTCCAGCGTGGCGCTTACACTAACAAAAGTGAGAACGAACAAAATTTGTAACGATTTCAAATTATTCCAATTTGTTTGTTTAGTGGAAAAATCATCTGATTGGAACTTACTATTTGAAAATGACCAGTTATATAATTCGAAAAAATAATAATGAGAAAGTTTAGATATAAATTATCACTAATAATGAAAACATTCTCCTAGCCATATACATACTAATTGATACCAACCAACAGTCATTTAAAAAACATATATGTTATGCAAGTCATGATGCACATCAATTATACATTGCCTTTAATCCCCTCAGAAAAAGGACAGAAATTAGACATCAATTGCTGCCTCCATCGTCCAGACCAAGGTCCCCATGACAAACTAAACAATTAGCATACACTCGGGCACGAGCAAGGCCAACCGTACGGGCCATCCCCATATAAATCAACCTACTCTCACTGAAGATCTAATCATCTCGATTCACAAGACTCCTCTCTCTGCTCATATCTTACTCCCTTCATGAAGATTTGTCACGGCATTTTCGCCGCCTTCATCGTCTTGTTCCTCATCCTCGACAGCACCCTTCTGATCTGCGCTGCGTTTTCTGTCGATCCTGGACCCGAGAATACTCCGAGAAACATTGCACCGAGGAGGCTCATGATGTTTGAGGCTCGTGACCGTGGTTCTGGTTCTGCAGTTATCAACTCCTGCAAGCTTAAAGATGCGACGGTAATGGAAGACCAAAGAGCCGGGAACGCCGTGGAGGCGAGCCTGAGGAAAGCCCCGCAGAGCGTGCCCAATCCTACTCAGAACAAGTGAAGCTTTTGTTTTGCAGCAACAGCGTGAACATGCACGTCCTTGTGATGAACGTTAACTATATCAAGCGAATTCCTTGGGTTTATCGTTTTGTCAAATGTCTGTCCTCGTCCTGTTCTTTCAAGGTTTTCACTTTCTTTTCATTTTGCATCAAAACTTGTCATACATGACCACAGATGATCTCGCGAAGGTCATTCAAAGCTGTTGACGCATGTATCTATACCGCCGTTAAGTTTGACACTTTCGTATTACAATTATTCTAACAAAAGACAAATCTCGAGATATATTAATCTTTTCACGTATACAATTTTTTTAAATAGCATAGTGTCTCCCGCAAATATCTCTCCATATTAACTGTTCCCGTGTGTTATAATAAATTATTTTTGACATGGATATCAATTTTTCTCACAGATGCAACAGGTATTTGCTAGTCGATTTAAATAAAAAGATCCTATTCATGAGTTCTTTATTAAAGAAAAATATAGTTAGTCATCAAAATTTCTCTAAACTACAGGCCACTATACACAAGTTTGATCATCCCATAGGATAAGCAGATTTAGATCTATCTTGATCCAACTCATGTGGGAAAATATATGCCGCTGCACTTACAGCAATGTTAGTAATGTGTATGATGACAAGATCATAAAGCTGGATATCTACATTTAGTTCAGGTCAAGATATTGCTAATTAATACCAATAAATCAACTCGATTTTAAGTCTCTCTCGCCTTCCAACTATTGAACTCTTTTGGTAAACCAATTCATATCAGAGGTACAGCCTAGCCAGCACTTTTTCCATATTTGTTTGAATTGCAATTCAATTGAATTTTGTAATTTCTCCATCCAATATATTTCTGGAAAAATTATATCTTTTCATTTTTCGCACTGTTTTCAAGTTTCCACCTTTAATTTCAAAATCTTCCGCATACAGATTAGAGTTATCGATTCGGGATACCACGTGAACAAATTAGATTCACCAGACAATATCGCGAAGAATTTCTTAACAAACACCGCGACGCTTCTCCAGCCGAAAGGCAAAATCATAAGATGCTTCAATATCTCTCTTTATTAATCTCAAACAGCACAAAAAAAAAGACATACTGAAGAAAGCATCAACAAGATAGATCAATGCACAAACAAGCGTCGTTAGGCGCTTTGCCGTCGTAGTCGAAGCAAATTCCATATGATACTCGCCCGTATTTGGTCTGACATGTCTCGTTGCAAGGAATGTCTTCACAGGGCCCGAGTATACGCTCTCTTAGACACGCGTCCGCGCCTTTTTATGAAGAAATTAAAAAGTCAGAGAAGAGAGATTTATCTATAAAACATAATATTAGACATTAGGAAATTATGTTGAAGAGACTTTACCAATGGAGATCAACATGACGAACAGAAGAATGAGGGAAGTTGACTGAGTTTTCATGGTTATCGCGTTGCTCCTTCTTGTGAAAAAGAAATTAAAGGGCAAACAAGATAAGCAGAATAGAGCTTTGGATACTTGGTAGATGTGATTGAGCTGCGCGATATATATGCATAGTTTTAATGCAAAATATGGAAATTCGATAATGAGAAGGTAGATTTTCTTCAATGAGTCAAATGGTATGTAATTAACTTCCTTACTTTATAATGATAGGAGTTTTAATTAATACTGAAACAAACTGAAAAAGATATTTGTGAAGCATATTTCTGATTGTATTTTTTTTTTCTCAATGATGTATACAAGTGTAATAGCCCCTTCTCATATTACGTGATTCAAGAGAAATAAAATGAAAGAAACAATTTTGTGTAATCCTAATCAAATTAAATTCTAACTTTCTCAATTTACAAAATATGCATATCTGTCAACCAATACTTATGACATGTTCAATTAAGAGAAGGTAAATCTCTTCAATGAGTCAATACCATATATTCGTATACAATTAAATTTCTTGCTAATACTCTCTTTATCTTCTCTAATATGAGACAATCGGCGAGGCTTGTGTCGTAACTTCTATTTTTCTGTAGTGTCAAACTGAGCCCCGCTATTTCCTTAGCATGTGACTAATTTAATCTAGTTAACTTACATTGTGGCCGAACCACCTACGTCCTACAAAAGAAAAGAAAAGAAAAGAAATATAAAAAGATTAAAAAATATGTAACTTATCCTTGTCAATGCTGATGGTGCCGCATATCACAGCTAGAGTCAAAGTCAGAGATTTTCTAGATCAAATTAATTGGATGGACTCAATTGTCACAAAAGCCAAAAAACGTTCAAAATTAAATTGGTCTAATCAAAAATGTTTGTGACTCGATTAGTAATAAAGCAATAGATTTACGACTTCTTTTGTACTTTCCCAGATTTATTCCTAATAAGGCAGATCGAAAACCTGGAGCTTACTACCAGTTCTAGCATGCACAAAGCCAGGGGAACAATAGCCACGAAGCCGTCCTTCTTTGTTCATAAGAAGCCCAATGGAGAAATTACTCCGTGCCCCCTAAACTATTACTATTTCACACTCTGAACCCTAGATTAATAATTTAAACATAATCTGTTGAATTTGAGAGAAAATAGTTCCCATTTGGCATTTGCAAGTGTAAGCTATTCACTTCATTGCACATATTCCTCCCAAAACTTGTCCAGCGACACCGCATTGGAACTACTTTAGTTAATGGATTTTGAATCCGGATGAGCTATCTTATGCCTTTACTGTAATCGCATGGTTTATCCTCACTCGATTTGAATGAATCCACGAGACTGTCGGCATTCGCTTTTTCTGCAAAAGAGCCCGTCTTCGAGTGAGGAAGCAAGGGTGCCCAAAAGCAAGAAGAAAAGCAGAGAGCTCAGTCCTGGAGTGCGAGGAAGATAGAAATCTTTGGGATAAAGAGACGTCTCTGTCAATAGAAGAATCGATGCATGCCCTACCACCTTGTTTCACCCTTTTCGCCGTCCTAAGACTGCGCAAGGCACCGTTGATACGACCAGTCACTGTACTCTTGCATCGATAAACTACTTTAGTGTTTCATTAGCAGCAAATGTCTCTGCTGATCCATTTCCATGGGAAGTTTTGTAATCCAATTAAAAATGAAGACGATGAGCGATGCTCATTCTTATGACTAATTGACCATAAAACTAATTAGAGAAAGTTTATATTTTAGAGAGATCGAATTGAATGTGACCCTTTTGAAATACTCGAATGACATTTTTATATTTTCGAGCTTCATGATCAATTTGCTGCTCGCATGCCATTGACTATGATTCAATTCATTGTACTTGCTTGACTCTTGAACCCACCTTGGGAATTGCTCCTGATGCCTTTCTTCGACCTCTCTCGATGGCCCTCCCAGCAACTGAGCATAATGAAGAGAATAAGCCATCTTTCGCATTTTAAAAATGTTAAATGGACGAGTCTTAAGTCTATTCTTTTTACGAAAAATATAACACTAAAAATCATTTTCTTGAAACATATTTTTCGAAAAATCATTTTTCAGTGTTCGTTTATCTAATGCTGCCGGCTTACCGACCTCGAGCGAGGTCGTGTTAGAGGCCATGATAAGGTAAATAAAAAGACGGAAAATGTTTTTCACTTTCAAAAATATGGAAAATATTTTCCCAACTTTTAAAAGTATTTTTTCCATTGGTGGAAAGTATTTTCCTTAATAATTTTTATTTTTCGTGAAACGAATACTGAAAAATTTTAAAAATATTTTCCTGAAAGTTATTTTTCGTGAAACGAACGGAGCCTTAGTCTCGAAAAATTCTCAATGAATGATCAAGCTTATGCGATTGAACCCTGCGCACAGCTTGCTCTTGACATATGAATTTAGCCAAGGCAAGAACCTCTCAGTTGAATGCATTAGGCCTCCAAGTTTCACCTCAAGCCGAAAATTACTAAAGAAAGACTAACCTTATTGTTTGAATATCATTTCATCCATTAACTTATTATACATACATCAATTTAGTTCTGAAGTTTTCAATTTTGACTAGTTTAGTCCTAAATGTTTTGATGATTAACTAAGATAGTCATTTTATTTGATTTTAACTAGAAATCATTAACGTGGGTGTCGTCATCATACGTGATATGGTCATTATTAACATAAACAATTTCGTCAATTTATAAAATAGAAAAATAAAAAAATCAGAAAAATTAAAAATTTTGGAAAAATTTTCTACACTAGCGCCAATTGTGCTGCGTAAAATTCTTAGCAACTAAGTCAATAATTTTGAGTCAAAGTTTGATTGAAAATACTATATTTGTAAGTTATCAAAAGGTTTAGAATTAAATTGATCACATTGAAATGTTCATGACTAAATTAATATTCGTTCAATAAAATTAGAATTTTCTTGATAATTATCCCTCTGTAGTGCTACAAATGAAGGATTGGGCAGGGCCGCTATGGTTGTTGATGAGAGGGAAAATGACAAGGGAAGGTTACGAGTTACAATTTTCAATCGTGATTTCCCCCCACCAAAATATGAAAATACAAAACACATTTGAAATTTCAAACAAAAACACCCAAAAGTCATATGACAATTACACGCGCGCGCGCAGATATATATATATATATTTCTCTATTTGATGAGATTTCGAGCGTTTCGAGCTTTAAATCAATGGAGCATAAGTGCCATGAACTCATGGAAAAATCTAATTTTAAAAATAGAAATCACTTCAAATGGTCTAGTGTAATTCTTGCGGTAAATGTCTTGAGGACGAGACTATCCCCGCTCCCGGCCCCAATTCGCAACATGAGTTCAGCAAAGATAGCACCATACATAGACAAAATCAGAACTATAGCTCATGGAGAGCGCATGTCGAAGTGGTTAGGAAATCCAAGGTACATGTCCTTGTCAAAAAAATCAATATCACGACCCGTTTGCATATTCAAGTGAACAGGAGCAGATCACTTTGCTCTTCCCATGAAGTCATTTGTACAAGCTGCTTTCCAATTCTCAAGGGATCGACCATGGCATATCATCGAAATCCACAGGATCAATGGGATCGATTGGCGTCGTATGTCCAAGCTCCGCGCTTCAAAATGATCGACGTCTCATGTGTCGCCACTAGCTCCACATCGAATGGCCCGGTAATTATGTGAGAATTAAACCATGTAGTATAATGTAAAATGCACAAATTACCAAGGTTGTGATAGGGATCCCCACGATCATAGGCTTTAACAAACATGAGATTAACATATTAATTTCCTTAAACCAAACCCCAGGCTTTTTTCCCTCTATCTATGAAGACTAGATGAGATCTGCTCAAGCCGAAAGAGGGGACCCCGATGATAGCTGAACATCGTCAGCCCGTTATATTATGTGTTAATTTTCTAATGATGATCAACTTATAATAAAGGGACACGCAGGTCTGTCGCCGAACGAACAGCCTCAAAAAGCTCCCAGATATATTTTTAATTAATGTCCTCGATCCCCATAATCGCCGCACTAGCTTTGTTTATAAATAAATAACTGTGGGTAAAAATGCGGTTCCCTCTTTTGGGCCCTTTTCGTTTTCTCCTTCCTTATCTTATCTTTGACGTGTTCATCAGCTTTCGTAAAAGCTAAGATCAGGACTTGACTTTGCCATCCTACGATTGAAAATTGAATCCGCAAGCGCCAAAACGAGACGAAAGTTGTGATGTTTTAGGGTTGGTTTTTGTTTGATTACGAGACCCCCCCGTCAATGTCGGAATTTGAGCAGGCTTCCGATTAACTAGAAGCCAAACATTACATGCGAAAGGAGACATTATGATTTGCGGAGATATGACGAACTTCGACGCCATAAATATGAAGAAGCAAAGAGCTTAACTAAAGCTTGAATTGTACGCATTTTGTGCCCCCCAACAAGTTCAAACCCACATGTGAGTTGGAAGAAGTCAAATTAATTAACATCATCAGCTACGAAAAAGGTGAGAAGAGACTCCAACTTCAAATGCCTCTCGCTAGCATTTCTTGGAACCTCCTGTCCGACTCTTGCTTCTCTAAGATGAACTTCTCGTGGCACTTAGCAATGAACTCGTCGGCCAGCTCGTCGATCTCGTTGGCGTTGTTCGGGTCGGCGAAGCTACCGCCTTCTTTCGCCTTGTTCTTCTCTTCGAGCCACTGGAGATAGCCAGACAGCTGCGACTCACCTTCGTCCTCGCACTCAGCGACCAGGGCCTCCGACGTCGGGATCGCGCAGTTCCACGTCGAGTCGTAGTACAAGTGGTTCGTCCGGAACCCATCTAGGACCGAAGTCGGGGTGGAGAACGAGCGCGAGGAGCACCAGTTGTAGTACATCCGGAAGGACCCGATGTACATCTTGCTCTTCCTCTTGTTCTTGGCAAAGTAAACGAAGTAAACCGGCGGCCCTTTCCGGACGACGTCGGCGAGGAAAGATTTCGCCTTCGAGAGGGCTCGAGTGACGCGGCAGGCTCGTGAGAAGATGAGAGTTTGGATTAGGGTTTTGAGCTTCGTGGTGATTGAAGTAGAGGAAGAAGGCATTTTGGTTGAGAAGATTGGAGGGGGATGCAGAGTTCCTAGATTGGATGTTGGACCAACCATTTATTATTTTTTAGCTAAACGAGAGCAACTATGGCCCTGAAGGGGCTCCTGGGAGTGTATTTATAGAGAATCTGGATGACCAAATTGCCCCTTACATGTTAAATAATTTAAAGGTGGAACCCATGGACGCTTTTCAGATAATGGGTCGAGTTTCCTTTTTGGCTCCCAAGATTTGCAAATGATAGGAACCCAAATTTCTGAAAACCATGGCATCTAGGTTTCAGGAAATCACCTTTATTGGGAACATACATACATATAAACATACATACTTAGATGGTTCCCCAAGAGCATTTGATTCAAGATTTTGACTGTCCTGATATTATTTTTCAATACTTTAGATTTTCAATTCCTCTAAATTAAGCGAACTTAACAAGTTCCTCATGAACACTCGGTAACATGACCGCATAATTTGAAGGGTTTGTTAATGGATATTTTTACGGTATTTAGTGAGCATACTTAACAAAACCAGCGTGCATCATAAATTAAGTGATTACTTAATAACTTAGCTAGCAGTCCTAGAGGACATTCGTCCACAAAATCGAGAGTGTAGTATACATGGGTCTGTCGTTAGCGAGTGCTCTTAAGAGTACACTCATTAAGCATCCTGTATACGGAAAGCTTGAAGCTTCAAAGCACTGGCCACATGCTTTATTGCGACAGATAAATGCATTAAGAACTGCATCATCGTCTTGACTGATCTCTTGGTTGGTTGTCTATGGTATAGAAGCAATCTTGAGCAGATCCATACACGAACATCGACTCTCTGAACAGCTGTGGCTGCACAGAGCTGGTGTCTGGTGTCTTGAGATCTGCAGCTTCGGACCCAGAGTAAAAAATTTTCAAAATCTTATCCTCAAATTAAAAACAAGGGAAGAGAGAGAGAGAGAGAGTGAAAAGAGATCCGAAAGATTCCAAGTGTAAGAAACCCGCTTGCCGGATTTAAACAAAGACAAAAGAAAGTTCGACGCCCAACAGAGCTGGGAAGGGGACACGGCAAGCTTCACGGAATTTTACACAGGTAAATAAAAAATTTGTAGTAACATTTACCTAACGTGGAGATGACGTGGCACGTGCCCAAATGACAGGCTCTGGCTTTTATATGTATATTAAAACCCTAATCTTGAGGCTCGAGAACGGAGATCAAGGCTCAAGATCCGCCCCCGAGCACTTACTTAAGGCCTGTTTGTTATTATAATCTGCGCTGAGAACTTCTGCATCATTGACTGAGGAGTAAGAGTAATTTCTTAAAATGTGGGGGGGCCTTGTCGCAATTCCAAAATTAAGATTGAGTCTTCTTTTTCGATTGAAATTTCATCTTATAAATGATAGGTTACTGAATTAGGAAAATATATGAATCCATCTCGATTGCAGCATGCGTTTCGCGAAAATTCACGCGATTGTTCTACGTACTTGAGCTTTATCTTTTTTTTTTTTGTTTCAATCTTGTCCTTTAAACACTTACATGATGAACATTCATTACAAAATTTCATGTTTAAATATAATACTAATTTTTTCATTTTTATTTAATCTACTTATTTTTTAAACAGCTGGTCAAGTACCACGGAACGATAAAACAGGGGCTAAAATACATGTGACAAGCATTCACACACGATGAACGTTGTCCAGATGGAAATCTTGCTGTCTTGATGGTTAGTCGTAGATCAAATATTCTTTTAAATTAAGAAACCTTTAAAATAAACAAGCTAAATAATCGATCAACCGTTTACTTGTTTTTATAAGTTAAAATCAACGGAGTGGTTAAGACTAAGACGAAGGCATTACTTCAAATTTTTTTTAATATAGACCTAGATCAAGATTTTGACTCCCTTTAGAAGGAGATACGCATTGACTTAAGGTGATGAGGAGGGCAAGAGATAAGCATAATCTCTATCTTTCGCCTTGCAATGGAGGGTGTAATCGGATTTGGCTCACATAGGTTAGCAATTCTGAAACATATCACGATTAATAAAATTTTATGGAAAGATCATCTTCTTCATGTCGTGCGCCGATAGGGACATAGTTTCCCTTCGATCCGCTAACATTTTTGTTATATTGAAGGGTGATAGACATGGATGTCATCCTCTATTACATTTGAATAAGCTTGCGTGTGGGGTAACTTTTGTAACTCGTAACCCAAGAAGAATGGTTGAACTCCGATCGTATATGAAGGGAAACACAACCCACTCGTAAATTGGCTCGTTCTCAATATAAGAAAGTGCATATCTTATTACGCATCTTGTGATTTCGTTGAAGGAATCACGATAAAAAAAATTTAGAAAAAAAGGGACGACAAAAGAACTTGTATGAATCCCACTAATCAATCAACAAAATCGATTAAGAGTTAAGAATGTTAGTATTAGTGGGAATGACTATCTTTGAGAAAGGAAATCGATGTTTTAAGGCAAGATGAATCTGTCTAGAACGTTGCACTACTGTGCAACTTGATCTGAAAATCAATCCAACATCTCGAATGTCGCAAAGCTGAACCTACTCGATATTTCGCGCTTTCTAGAATGCGGAGTCCCAATTACTCCGTCGACGTGACTAATCTCTTTAATTTGAAAACAGAAGTAGGGAAGAAGTAGCGTAAATAGGCTCTCGAGTCAATGATCTGTATGGAAACCAACAAGCATGACCAAACAGGACCATTGGCAAAGAAGGCTCATCGTAGACTTTGGTAGTATACAAAGCATTGACTTGGAGGACTAAGAAGAGCAAAGTCAAGATGGCAGGCGTTGAGGGAGCACCGAGATGATTAAGTTAAATTATTGAGAGAGACTTGGTAGTTGCTTAACGCAAGATCCAACTAAATCCGAGGTAAGTTGAAGTCGGCACCTAATTAATATTTATAAGCTCTATTTCACCACCATTGATACACAAAAAGTCAACTAATCCGTTTCCCTGAGTTGGCCGCTCTTTGACCAGAGTCCAAAAGCGCCTTTCGTTTTCTTTTCGTTTTTTACCTTAGTCATTGACACGCTACAAACTCAAGTCGTCTCAATTATTTCTCGGAAAATTCGCATGACTTACCCAAGTCTTGTCACGTTCTATTGAGATGTATTATTCTTCTGCTTCATCTTAAACAAACTCTTTATTGAAAACCCCTCTCTCTCTCTCTCTCTCTCTCTAAATTGAATTCAACTGAATAAATTTGTGATCATTTGGAAGAGGGCATGAGTGCAGCTACGGCCCCGTAATTAGGGGTGTGTATGATTTAGGACGGTCTAGTTTCCCCCAGAATTGGAAACCGAACCAATAGGACCGGTCCCGAGTCTCTAAGACCGTGGACCAGACTGCCTAATTCATGTTTGGCAATTCGTCGTTTAAAAGGCTAAGAAAAAGTGGAAATTATGAGCTGGACATGGACGTGGGGGTGCATGCATGAAGGACACAGGCGCACACACAAACATAATTGTACAAGGAATGTTCTCAAAGAAGCAAACTACTTTAATGTCATAACAAGGAAGCCAAGTAACTGCATACCCAATATCAATTTTGCTATCTATCGTGTGACCTACAAGTATAGAAGGCCGATACGCAACTCATTTTCATAGAGCACGCTAGAACAGATGAACTTATTAGAAGAATCCGATTGCACCAGCTCGACGTGTTTTCGGACTTAATTGTAACTCGTCGAAGGTTTCGGGACTCAGATGGTATTTCGAGAACAGGTTTTAAGCGCTTCCGATGCGTTTTTCTCTGAAAACGAAGGTACGAAACACACCTAACTAGCAATGGAAGCGTGAGGGGAAAGTACAGGAGAGAGGGGTCGGGGTTGCGAGTGACATCTCGGCTGACATTGGCGAGGGACGAGGGAATCGAAGGGAAAAAGGTAATAAAGCAGAGAATTCGGTAAACAAATTCGCACAGTGTTTGAAACAACTTTGCCTCTCTTAATGAGAAAGAACACGTCCAATCCGCGGAAGATTTGCAGGTTGCATCAACTTTCTTCTCCTCTTTGAATATATTCCCGTCCGAACAGTGTTCGCTTGTCCTCGTCAAGAGCGTTTATGTCCCCGCACCAATTCATAAACTTAACCTTTTCACTTTTCACTTTAAGGTCGAATATCATGAATTTCTGGGATTCTTTTTCCTCCTCCTCCTCCTCCTCCTCTTCCTTTTTTTCATGCTTCGATCAGATCTAAACATCATCATTCTAAATCTCGTGCTCTTATTACGCGAGCGACCTTCCTCAAGTGGCATCTTGGCATGATTTCGAGTGAAAAGTAAGTGACGACGAGTACCGAGTCCAGTTTGGCACGAGAATCGGACCAAATTGGCCTCGACTAGAACTGGTTCGGCTATTGATCCCACAAACTTATAATTGGCCCAAGACCTGTTCAATTCCCGATTTCAAGCCCGAACCGGTTCCTCTTGGGAAACGAGTTGAGTTTTAAGCCGATTTTGAAATGTCTTTTATGAAAGAAAAAAACTTTTTAAGTGATCAAGAGCCGAATAATGTTCTTCAACATGAATAGACAATATAGCTACTTGGCTAGCAACTACTTTTGTAGTGAAAGGGTACAATATTTACATTTACATATATACTTCATTGTCGGAATGTGATTTCTGACCTAAAACAAATGAGACTGTTCATGATTAAAATTAGGGAATTCCAAGCTAAAACCACGAATCGAATCAAAACCGACCAATTGCGAAACATGTTGGTTTGGTTCCCGATTCCAATTATTTTATTATCAGGTAGAACCAATCCGATTCCAATTATTTTATTATCAGGCAGAACCAATCCATTCTGAATCGATACCCATTAAAAATATCCCCCACCTTTCTAGAAATATGTGCAACAGTGTTAACAACACAAGTTGTATCATTTGTACATCTCACATTTACCACCGTTAATATAGGCAGCTTTATTTTTAGCAATTGTTAGGTCTATTACTAGTGTTAGATTTTTTTTTTTTCATACATTCATAGTTAGATTGATGGCACATGCGCTTACAGATGGTTCTGCAATCGAATTCATCCATTTGTAATCTCTTCAATGTTGAATGTGTGAAGAGAATTCTAACACCAACGATAGATCGGATAAAATTTCAACCATGAGAGGTGAAATCCAAGCTATATATGTGATATTAATCATGTTCCTACGGTAAAATTTATCATGGAGATGAATATTTTCACTTAATGTTCCGCTAGGAATTTGTTCTTCTTCTTTTTTTCCTTTAAAAAGCCGTGATTTCTGCTTCTGTTTTTCTTCATTCATCTGGACCCTTCTCCCATGCAAACGTTTTACACACAAAGCATCGCCAAGGAATAAGGATGAACAGTCACTTTGAATACGGACACAAAGTGGGAATTCATCAATCGCTCGTGCATAAAGGGAGCTGCTGGAAATCTTTGACTTTTGCACCTTGGAGTGCTCTTCAAGTAATGTATAGAATCAAGTTGTTTGGGAAAGGGGCATTGTGATTTATCTTCGATAATTTTTACGAACATTGTTAAGTACAGACTTTCAGGGTACTTAGCGGTACGCGGTTATAGTCATAAAAGAATTACAATTTCCAATGAATTAATCTACTTTTCTCATATTGTAAACAACCGATTTTTAAGAACCCGGATTAAGTAGTATCATTAAGTTTGCTTAATCATAGCTCCGAACAAGACTCGGTTGCAAGTTGATTGTCTAGATGTGCAGCTTAAGTCGCAGTTTCTTCACTTGACAAGCCTGTGAATAGGAGACTAATTCCGAGCGCACCAACGTATTTACTTGGATTTAACTTCATTCAAAAGTTTAAACCATTAATTTATGGATCAATTAGGGTTTATCGACTATTTCATACCATATTAAGTATCCGGTGCAAGACTTACTTTGATACATCTCACACGTGTGTTTCAACATGGAACGGTACAAGCACGAAAGTATTAGTTGAAACATGGAGAGAGTGAAGATCAACATTTCCTATTTTGAAAGGATTTTATCAAGCATCATCTTGGGCACTTATGAAACATCCAAGCTGGGAAAGTTTGTCATTTTCAAGGATACCATCTTTCTCCTTTTATAATCAACTTAGGTGTGGCTACCAAGTGTTCTAAAAGACCCTTTTCGAAGAATATATTTCTCGTATATTAAGTTCTCGAAGAATTATCGCACCAAAACGAAATAATTTTGTTATTTATTCCTCATATCAGTGCCGTGAAGAGAAGAGAGTTACCAACTTTAAAATTAAAGTTTTGGGTTGTGTGAAATAAATAATAAAAATAAAGGCACAGTGACTTTTCTTCTGTTCTTTCCCCCGCGGGACAACACGGGAGCAGATGGAGACTTTTTCACATTGCAAAAGAAAGGCAACTTCCATCAAAGAGACGCAAAGGCGTTCTCGGTATTCCGTTGATAATCATTAATAAATCTACTAACTTAATTCGCTGCATAGGACAGAGAGAGAAGTAGGGTTTACTCCAAAGCACGAACCTGCGCCCGCCGAAGAACATAATCAATCGCGGGCCTGACGAAATTGCAAGTTTCATTAATGGGGTCGCTGACTCGCTCGGTATTGGTGATGTCAAGTGATAGAAAGATTCCTCTGAAACGTGGATCAGAAAAATAAGAAATAGTTATGTAAAGAATCCATAAATTATGTGCAAAATTTAACGATTCAAAGAACATCAAAGAAGGTTGATAGGGAAAAGTGCCAAAAAAGTCCTAATCATTTGCCACTTGTGCCAAAACAGTCCTAAACCTTTATAAGTGGTGCCAAATAAGTCCTCCCACCGGAAAAAGCACACGTGGCTCGCCGGAGTGCCGACGTGGCTCGCCGGAGCTCGTCGGCGCCAACGTGGCGTCGACTTTTTTTTTTTCTTCTTCTTCTTCACCGGCGGAGCCCTCGCCGGCGATGGGCGAGGGTGGCGGGGGTTGGGGATGGGGCTGGGGAGGCGGCCACTGGCCTCCCCCGTCGCCAGCGAGGGCCGGGCGAGGCCGGCCTCGCTCGGATCTGGGCGCGGCAGCCCCGCCTAGCCCAGATCTGAGCGGCCCCTGTCTGGGCAGGGGCGGGGCTGTCCCGCCCAGATCTGGGCGGGGCGGCCTCGCTCGGCCCCTGGCGAGACAAGGGCCGCCCCGCCCAGATCCGGGCGAGGCCGGCCTCGCCGGCGACGGGGGAGGCCGGTGGCCGCCTCCCCAGCCCCAGCCCCCGCCGCCCTCGCCCATCGCCGGCGAGGGCTCCGCCGGTGAAGAAGAAGAAGAAGAAGAAGAAGAAGAAGAAGAAGAAAAAAGTCGACGCCACGTTGGCGCCGACGTGGCGCCGCCGACGAGCTCCAGCGAGCCACGTCTCGTCGGCGGCGCCACGTCGGCGCTCCGGCGAGCCACGTGTGCTTTTTCCGGTGGGAAGGACTTATTTGGCACTACTTATAAAAGGTTTAGGACTTATTTGGCACCAAAAAAAGGTTTAGGACTTTCTTGGCACTTTTCATGGGAGGAGAAGCCACCCCGACATTCGAGATGAACAGGGAATTACAGCTGCTACACAGAGATGAGAACATTAAAAAGATTAGAGATCTCTCCATAAGTGTCCACTAGCACTAAAATCTCAATGCTTGGAACATGTGAAATTGCGAAACATAATCAAATTACGCTGCATTGAGTTGTAAATGCAAATAAATGGCGGACATGATCATGAAAGAGTATACATTTGGCCTGGTTAGTAACTCCAGGCACGAGTACAAATTAGCAATGAAACACATGTGCGAGGCAACTTTATATGTCTTGTAAACGTGCATACTAGCTCAGCCATCAAGATGTTCTGCACACAGTATTAACTTGATGGAAATACTCAAGTGACATTCTTTCAGTGAACAAATACTTTCACAATGAAGCAAGCGCACGCAAGGAGAGGGAAAGAGGGGGTGTCACGGCGCGGCTACATTAATCAGTCTTTGCCAATCAGCTCCCAGTCTGTATATACATTAGTATAGGAATCGACCAAGAGAATGAACGTAGGTTATCTAATGAAAGAGCATGAACAGATACCTAAATTTCATCCGGTCTTGATTTGTGCCTTTCTCATCCCATGGCATGCATGGCTCGTGGCTTTCGTGGGGAAAATTGCCAAAAAAGTCCTAATTCTTTGCCACTTATGCAGATTTAGTCCTCAACCTTTTTTTTAAGCCGATTGACTCCTAAACCTTTTCAACATTCGCCAATTAAGTCCTTCCGGTAGGTTTTGGCCGGAAATTGCCTACGTGGACATTGCCGGCGACGACCGGACCTCGCCGGCGACGACGTGGCGATGACGAGGCGACAAAATTCTTTCTTCTTTTTTTTTTCTTTTCCTTTCTTGCTCCGGCCGCTCCCATGGGCGGCGAAGCCCTCGCCAGCCACCGGCGAGGGCGGTGGGGGCTGGGGAGACCGCCGCCACCCTCGCCCGTCGCCGGCGAGGGCCGGGCCTCGCCCAGATCTGGGCGGGGCAGCCCCGCCCAGCCCAGATCTGGGCGAGGGAGGGGCTGCCCGCTCAGATCTGGGCGGGGCCGGCCTCCCCCGGCCCCCGCCGGCGGCTGGCGAGGCCGGCCAGTAGCCGGCTGGGGCCGGCCCCGCCCAGATCTGGGCGGGCAACCCCTCCCTCGCCCAAATCTAGGCTGGGTGGAGCTGCCCCGCCCATATCTGGGCTGGGCGGGGGCGGCCTCGCCTGGCCCCCGCCGGCCACTGGCGAGGCCGGCGGGGGCCGGGCGAGGCCGCCCCCGCCCAGATCTGGGCGGGACAGCCCCACCCAGCCCAGATCTGGGCGAGGGAGGGGCTGCCCCGCCCAGATTTGGGCGGGGCCGGCCTCCCCCGGCCCCAGCCGGCTACTGGCCGGCCTCGCCAGCGGCCGGCGGGGGCCGGCCCCGCCCAAATCTGGGCGGGGCAGCCCCTCCCTCGCCCAGATCTGGGCGAGGGCGGCCTCGCCCGGCCCTCGCCGGTGACGGGCGAGGGTGGCGGCGGTCTCCCCAGCCCCCGCCGCCCTCGCCGGTCGCCGGCGAGGGCTTCGCTGCCCATGGGAGCGGCCGGAGCAAGAAAGGAAAAGAAAAAAAAAAAAGAAGAAAGAATTTTGTCGCCCCGTCATCGCCACGTCGTCGCCGGCGAGGTTCGGTCGTCGCCGGCGATGTCCACGTAGGCAATTTCCGGCCAAAACCTGCCGGAAGGACTTAATTGGCGAATGTTGAAAAGGTTTAGGACTCAATTGGCTTAAAAAAAAGGTTGAGGACTAAATCGGCATAAGTGGCAAAGAATTAGGACTATTTTGGCAATTTTCCCGCTTTCGTGAAACTTTTTAACTTAGATTCATCGCTTCTTTTATCTAGGTGTTAATCTGATTAAGGAACCAGATCAATTGCAAAGATAAATCTGAAGTGTCAATATGCGGGAACCTTCAAACTTGGGCATTTCTGCATGCGTCTCCTTCCTCTGCAAACTTTATTTATAAACTTAGCAGGCGATTGTCTATTTGGATGCTACTAATTAGAATTCACTGTAGACGACGAAATGGCTCGAAGACTCCACTTTTTAATTCAGATTTAGTGGGCCGGGTTATATGTGAATTAGTCTAATTTTAAAAATAGGTCATTATGGGTTTAGTGTAGCAAAGCCCAAATAGATATGGGGTTTTGATGGATGGGTCTACAACATACTTATTTTCAATGGGAAATTGTTTAATCAATATTTAAACCTAATGTTCAAATTAAAACATGAACATTCGCATGTTTTAATCCTATCTAATTGTAGAAAATTGGTAGAATATTGCCCCACATGTTGGAATCTCATGTGCTTTCATCTTTTACATGAACGGATGTGATTGATCCATATAAAGTATAAAAGTCTCATCAATAGTTACTTAATAATAGATTGCATCACTTACTTAATTATAGGTTGCGATGCTTACTCCACTGTGTTTTGAACCACTTCTCTACTCATTAATTTGTATATTACTTGATATAAGAGACGATAATAAGCTAAATTTATTTTTATATTCTTTATTTGGTGTGAGTGATATAAAGAGACAATTAAAGAAGATGATCCCAAAACTCTAAATCTCACAAACATGGGATAACTTGAAGTTCCAGTTCTAGCAACTGTCCTATAGTACCAAAAGCAATATCATGCAAATTGTATAATGTCCTTATATACTTCTTTGGAGTTATCGATTAACCAATAAAATACGTGTACAAGTTCGGATATATATAACTTCACCTTTCAAAAAACATGCATTTTAGATAATTACAAAAATTTGATACATACACGGTGGGTCGTTAGCTAAGATTATAATGCACATGAGATAATGCAAGTTATAACTAAATTTTCTGATTTTTTTTTCTTATTCTATATATGTAGTTAAGCATTTACATTGCAACTAACACCTTTATTTAGAACCCTTTGAAAATTATTAGAAAACAAGTTATAAGAAGTCTTCATGCATGTACAATCCCTGCATTAGATCTTACTACTTCAAAATTTAAGTTAATAGCTAATAGATACGTGCAAAGAGATTCAGCAGAAACTTTCTATTTTTTTGCCATAAAGTATAGTTTGCAAGCATGAAAATTGCATATGTCCACATATTGAATTTGAAAATATAACAATGTATATGACTACTAGAAAAAGAAAAAAAATCAGGAGTGAGAAAATATAAAGAGAACAGGTAAAGTTTAACTTTTAAATATATTTATTTAGAGTTTGTTACTTTATATATTTGTTCTCAAATCGATGTATCTTACAACAGGATGTTTGATAGTATTTTTAGAAAGAAATTAAGAAGGCAAGAGATCCTATAAAAAAACATACTCATCTCTTTTAATCATGTTGTATTAAATGCACTGTTTTTAGTTACTTATAGAATAAGTAATATATAACAAGAAATGGAACATAATCCAAGAAGGAATAACAATGCGATGGTCAATTTTACTCATCAATTTATGTTGTTTTGTTGATTAATATAAAATTGTTGGCGTAAAATTACACACTGCTTTAATTCATTTTGTAATACTTGAACATAGTAACTATTTATCCCTTTATATTATAAACGTTTTTTGTTTTGTAAAAAATGAACGAATTGAAAAAATATTTTCTTAAAAATGATTGTTTGTATAATTAAATAAGGATCGATATGTAAAAAAAATCAAGAGTATACCCATTGTAACACAAATATTTTGATTTTTTATCGCTAGAAATCCTAAACTTACCATGAAAAAAATCATGGGAAAAATATATATCAATTTACTTGTTATATATATGTATATGGTGAAAGTATCAAATGTTTGAGTTAAATAATTCAAAATGCGTCTACCATAAAATTTAGATTATATAAACATTAAAATGTGAAAGTCTGTTAACTTATGTTGTAAAATTTAATTAATTTGTTAATGCTTTCCGCTGCTATTTATGGTGGGAATTTCCTTATGTAATGTCTAATTGATATTATATTCACACATGTAATATCTAATTCATGTTATGCTCCTGCACACTCGACAACCAAATTCATCCGATTTGGCTTGAATTTATGTCGATGGAATTTCATTAAACAATCCGTGTAAGTAAAAAGAGCTGCTTTGAAAAATATTGAATACTACAAAAATTTTAAACTATATTCGACTTGAGATAAGTATCTCAATTTTTTTATATTATTAAAAATCTAAATTTATACACGTGTGATATATATTTCCTCAATTTTAGTTCATATAGGCTATATTGAGTTCGATATTTTTTATGATATAAAAAATTTGACGCTTCTAGTTACACAGAAAAAAATTCATGTATGTGTATTTAAAAAAAAATAGATATTGTTTGGAGTTTTTTTTAATCATATTAATATTTTGAAAAATTGAAAAATACTGGGATTTGATTAAGAAGTAGATAAAAACTAAGACTTTTTGAGGGTGATGGTCTGACACGAGACGTGGAACCCTCGCAAGCAGTCCAATCGATAAAGCCGCAGCAAACCCTAGAGCAGGCGAGCCGAAGGTAGAACCAGAGAGAAGCAGAGGACGAACGGGCAGATTCGGCGAAGCAGATGGAAGATTTGAAGAAGAGAAAGCTGGACGAGACCGCCGGAAATGGCGATCCTCTTGATTCCGAGGAGCACCTCCGTTCGCTTCTCGAGCCCCTCGCCAAGCCCCACCTCGTCGAGCTCCTCGCTAAGCTGTGCGTCTCTCTTGCCCGCCTCTCGCTCTTTTCTTGCGTTAGCTTCTTTGTCGCCTTCTCTTTCGGCGTCTCGATTACGGGTATCGGCGCAAAATTTAGCATTGTTGAATTATGGGTTGATCTTGTAAGTCGGGTCATCTTATGATTTATTTCGGTTGACAAATCTCGAGCGGTCATGATAGAAAAAAGGACGAGCCTTTGAGCGTGTTTAGTTTGATCAACGAGGTGAGTGGGAGTGGGGGCTTTTGTTTATGCGAAATTTGTGTGGTGTTGTCAAAGGGTATTCGACTTTTGGGATTTTCGTTTGTCAGTATTGTTGAATTTATTTGTGTAAGTCTCTTTCAGAACCTTGTAAGTTCCCCCGTGGTGTTAATTATTTTGTCTAGTTTACTCGCCATGGCTGATTCAAATGGATTTGATGGAACGGGAGTTTAAGAGCTAATGACCGAGTACGATGGCAGCTCGGCAAGAATTTCTACCAGGGACAACGAAATCTTGTCTTTTGGTTTTTTAATTTGTGCCAGTAATGTCAAGAACCAGCTGCAGCAGCTATGTCTTCTGAAATCTTTGTGGCTTTTTCGGTTATGGTCAAACCAGGATGCTCCGTCTCTGCTTCTATTGATGGCTTGTAGTCATATTCACATTTCATTTCTTAGAGGGCCTGCCTATATTTTTCTGTTAACTCGTCGCAACATGTCAATATTTATTAATGTCATTTTGATGGTAATATTGTTCCTTCGGACTTCTGAGACTAGGTCCAGACGAGTTTGGTTCTGACTTGGCTGAATTCATTGTTCTAACTAAGAGAAGTCTGATTATCTCAAAATGCTATTGTGGCACGCCTCAGTTTCAACAGTGTTGCTTCAGTTTTATTGGGATCAGACCCTCTTTGATTCATGCTTTTGTATAAAGTTTCATGGATTATAGCAAAGGAGGGATGCCTCAGCTGATAGATTTGCTCTTTCCCCTTATTTCTGCCCATGTGCAGGGGCAGTCTTATTTCTGTACATGCTTTTTCCTGAGAATGTAATGTTGGTGCTAGTGAACTGTATGCTGTGTGATTGACCCTGTGCATGTGTGTTTGTTTGCATGTTGACGAATAAAGAGGATCCCAATACCCTTCAATTGCAGAAGAAATAAAAAGTATCGCGAGTGCAGATCCAGTTCACAGAAAGCTTTTTGTCCGTGGCTTGGCCTGGAATACCTCTTCAGAAACCTTGTGTGCTGTGAGTGCATTGCTTGCTGCTTGCCGATTGTGTCCGTGTGCCGTTGTGTTCGAATTCCCCATCGCGAGCTGTCACAATTGCACGGGAGTGACATTTATTCCTTAAACATGCTTCACTTCAAGATGTTTTCTTCTCATTATTGAAGTTTCAGAAGAGGTACTATGCATGGGGTTTTTTTTATCTTGAAGCAATTAAGGATATTTTTCTGTTCCAGGCCTTTCAAGTTCATGGAGAAATAGAGGAAGGTGCTGTCATTTATGACAAAGCAACAGGAAAATCCCGTGGTTATGGTTTTATTACTTACAAAAATATGGAGTCAACTAAAATTGCACTGAGGGCACCTAGCAAAATGATTGATGTATGTATATGCCAATTTCTTACTTTCTACAGCTAATGCTGCAGTGCTTCTCTCTCTCTCTCTCTCTCTCTCTCTCTCTCTCATTTCCCATTATTTTAGCATTTCGCCTTGATACACACACACACACACACACACACACACACACACACACACACACTCTTTACTAGAGTTTGAAAACTCTCTGTTCAATGGCATGATAAATTATGGAGATTGCAGTATTAATATGATGTTTCATAGTGAGTATTTATATCATTTGGAGGATGTAAATATTATTTTGTAAAATCAGCTTTTCTCAAGCATTGTCAATGATAGGCGATTTTTAAGTGAGATCTTTTATAGCATTGTAATCAAAGAAATTTTTTAGATAAATGGTTTATGAATCAAATATGAGGCCGAATTACTTACTACATATGGAAGATCATCTTACTGATTAGAAGCAGATAAAGTCTTTTGAGTTTGTTGTGTCATAATTATATGCGGAAGCAATAATGTGGAGCTTTATTGTGTTCAAGATGGTTTAATTCTTTTGAAAATCAATAAGGAGAATTTAATTGTTATCTATTGTTGGGTAGCCATAACAGACATAGAAGCCAGGCTCTTTGTCAAAACACATAAGACTTCCTCTCGTCTCTTTTAGTTGATAGTTCTGGTTCTTACAAACTTTTAAATTCAGGGAAGGATGGCTGTCTGTAATCTGGCGTGTGAGGGACTGACTGGGTCAAGCGGCACACCTGATTTAGCTCAGAGGAAGCTCTTTATTGGTGGTTTGTCACCAGATGTCACTAGTGAGATGCTCCTCAGCTTTTTTGGAAGATATGGTGATATTGAAGAAGGTTCAGTTGCATATGATAAAGATACAACTGAATCACGGTTAAGTGTCTGTCTTGATCTTCAGATACTAATTGAGATTATGTTAGTTACTTTCCTGTGGATGGTCATTATACTTTTCTTGTTTGCAGTGGGTTTGGATTTGTTACTTATAAGACATCCGAGTCTGCCAAAAGAGCCATCGAGGATCCGCAAAAGCTACTTGGGGTAGGCGAATAATGAACTTATTGGCCTCTTGCATCTGTCTGATACACATCATGATGCTTTATGGGGTTGATGGATTCACTTGATGAGGCTTTCTTTTGGATTTCAGGGACGGAGCATAACTGTCAAATTTGCAGATTCACATGGACGCAAAACACCACAACCACAGGTACCTGCTACAATGGTTCCAATGGGTGCACCAATGGCAGCAGGATATCCTCAATCAGGATATCCTCAAACTGGAAAAGCTTACCCTAGCCCGGATCCTGCTGGATATCCTTATCCTCAGGCTGCACCAGCTTACCCAGGTGCCACTTACCCTAGCCCTCCTGCGGCACCTATGCCGTATGCAGCACAGCCTCAAATGAATTACCCCCAACTTGCTGTGAAGAAAGACCAACTTGGCATGCCTCCAACACCGCCTATGGGGATGGGTGGCTATCCTTATTACGGTGCCAAGCAGTGATCGACTCAATAATGGTGTAGCATGACTTCTCTCTCTCTCTGTATTAGTTGGAAATTTAAAGTTTTGAATGCTTATTGCAGTATCATTTTCTGATTTAGCGGTGACATCTACTCTAGGTTGCTTTGATCTTTCTATCGAATGCAAAGTTGTTTCGGAGCAGAGTATATATCTGTAGATTCCTGGTTTTCTTTCTAGATTAATATCCACGCCATTGCGAGTATATTTCGTTATGCAAAAATGAGCTTGCTCAGCGATTTAAGAGAAAATCGAATGCACCGGAGAAAACGCAAATCTTGAGTGCTAAATGTGAGTCCAACGTAAGAGGAAATCACCTGTCCCAAAAAAATTATAAAATACGAAAGTGGAGATGCACGTAAAACCATCCAAGCAATATGAAAAGGCGTGAACAGTCGATTGTTGATCATCAAAGGGTCCCAGAAGAAAGGAGGACCGGAAGAATTGGGGGGTGGATTCCTTGGAAATTTGAACTAAAGTTGATGGATCAACGGGGGTCTTCACGAACAAGTCAAAAGATCTTTGGAAAGTTGGTAAGAAACTTGTGTGTTATGTATTATTGGGTTTCCATCAGTGATGCAGAGATGATTCGGAAGTGGTAGTGTATTAGGTTTCGCAAATAAGTTTAGCGTCTGGAAATTGAAATTGCATTCGTTGGATTGGTTCTCGAGGAAAAGGATTCTTCTAATTACTTTGCCAAATCGGCTGTGGTCAACGAGAAGAGGTTAATAAATGTGGTCAATGGACTGACTTGTGGAGTTCTTAACTCACATTTATTTAGCTAGCAAAAGGATCCCATACAGTAATGGGCCGGGCCAGCACGAAGCACACAATGGGCCTCTAGTGGGCTGGGCCAGGCCTGAACTTGGCCACGGTTTCCGATGCTCTTGCTCTTTGTTCTTTCCACGGGTTGGAGACGGCATTTTCTTGCAACTTTCCACCGTTCTTCAAATGGAGAGGCCGAAAGAGCCGCCAAAAACCCCCCACTAAAGCCGTCGACTGGAGCTTCAGACGACCGAAGCTCGCCGCCACAGGTACGAGGATCATCTATCTCAGCTAGCCCGAACTCGTTTGCTTCTTCTGTTCAAAGCTGGAAACTCACCCCTGTTTTGTTCTCGTCTTCTTCATCGCACGGCGCTTAAAAAAAAAAAAAATCCTCGAATGGTCGTCACTCATGAGACAAGTACGGATACTCGGACCATGGTCCATTCTCAAATGGGTGTCTTCAAGTTTTCTCGCAAACCACTCGCCGTCCTTGAAAATCCGATCTTGGCCTGCTGGTTTCGTCCATAATGATCATAACCCTAGACTCTACAGGACGAAACGGCCCGTCCCAGCTGAAGAACTTGCCGATACAGCGGAATCTGCGAGTAAAATGCCCGTTGCTATTCGTAAACCGGCGCAGGCTGCGTTATCAGATTACCTGCATGCCACTAGAGGCCTGCAGTTCTTGGACGCGGACCACATTAGTAGGAACTCGCCCTTCTTTCTTGAAAAGCTTGTTAAGAGGATCAATGTGGAGGGCGATGTCGCTCGGTCGGTCTCGCGTTTCTTGCGTTACCATCCTATTAATGAGTTCGAGCCTTTCTTTGAGAGTATGGGTTTGAAGCCCTCTGAATATGCCCCATTCCTCCCGCGCAAAATTTTGTTCTTGAGCGATAGTGATTTGTTGCTGGAAAACTACCATGTTTTGTGTAACTGCGGGATCGAGCGCACTAAGATGGGAAAGATCTATAGGGAAGCAGCCGAAATATTTTGGCATGACCGCGGTATCTTGATGGCTAAGATTCGAGCTTATGAAAAGTTGGGGCTTAGTCAAGACACTATCGCCAAGGTAATCCTTTGTAGCCCCTATATTTTGACAGGGGATGTAAATTTGGATTTTCTTAATGTGATGGAGAAATTGAAGATTTTGGGGTTTGAGTTCAGTTGGCTAAGGGAGCAGCTTTCTGAAAATGGTTACTATAAATGGAATAGGATTCTCGAGGCTTTACTTGTGTTGAGCAAGATGGGTTGCACTGACAAGCAGCTTAGCAGATTAATTAGTCAGCGACCTGGACTTCTGTTCGAGGCTTCAGGGAGTTGCACGATTTCCCTCGTGGGGCTGCTGCTCAAATTTGGTAATACAATGGATGAGTTGCATAAGATATTTCTTCAATTTCCTCAGATCAAAGTTGAAAAATTCGTTTCAAACTTAAGGCAGTGCTTCATCTTTTTTATGGAGATTGATATGGAGGCAGAAGAGATCGACAGAATTATCTGTTCTCACGCATTGCTATTGGGTTCGTCGACTGTGAAAAAAGCCACTAGCTTACTTACCATCTTGAGCGTAGGCAAGAAACGGCTCTGTGAAATTGTCAAGGAAAACCCAGAGGTGCTGAAGAACTGGGCTATTGGGTTGAGAGTCAAGCCATTAGCTGACTTTGCCGAGGATGAAAATGAGCACAAGACGAAGTTCTTGTTAAGCTTGGGATTTGTTGAGGGTTCAAATGAATTGAAACGGGCCCTCAAGGTGTTCCGCGGCAAGAAAGGGGAGCTTCAAGAGAGATTTGATTGTATTGTGAAATCTGGTTTGGATCGGACAGATGTTCGTGAAATGGTCAGAGTATCCCCTCAAATTCTTAGCCAGACGAAAGATGTGCTTGAAATGAAGATCGATATTCTTCTAAATGACTTGAAGTATCCATTGTCAAGTTTAGTGAGATTCCCGGCTTATCTTTCTTTTAATATTGAGAGGGTTAAGCTTAGGGTTTCAATGTATAATTGGTTGAAAAAGAAAGGATTGGCTGATCCTCTTTTAGCATTGAGTACTATAGTTGCATGCTCAGATAAGGCTTTCATTAAACATTATGTAAATCGCCACCCCAATGGCATTCGTGTTTGGCAAGATTTGAAGAAAACAATTATTCATGAGTAATTGTTCATTGCTTAATACTTCTTTGGTTTTAGTTCTATTTGATGTCTCTGAGCTGTTGTGAGGCCTTATCAAATTGGACAAGGCTTACTTTTATTTAGTGTATCAGCATTATAACATGCGCACGCGGACAGGGAAGTGTAGGATTCAGATAGGGGATGTGCGCTTTTGAGTCTGTATGTATTCCTGTGGTAAAGGTTACTTGAGGCATTTTATGCTTTTTGGTTGGTTGGTTGTCCATTATCAAGTCTGTGTGCTTTGCACGATAAATCTGCCTGGTGAAATTTTGAAGAATTTCATCCATACATAGTCTTAAGCTGGAAAATCATCTGGCATTCTGTTAAATTCATCTATTTCTCCTCTTCGTTTATTTGTTTTATTGTCAGGTTATCCAGATTAGGCTGTAAGATATTGTTACACGTTCTTATTTGGGATATTTGTTTGATATGGTTGAATGCAATGTACCGGAAAGAGATGCCTGTGTTAGTTGTTTGAAGTAGAGGTGACAAGGGTTGACCAAAACCCAATGAGCCTGCCTCCCCCTTTTGAAACTGACTTGGTCCAAACCTGTGAAGTTCAAGTTGCCGACATAAACCGATAATAATCAAATTGTAACCAAATCCATCCAACGATCTAAATATGAGATAGCCTGGATGCAAGGACATATCAAACCTGTGAAGGATCTCGAATTTAAAGTTGATTTGACTTGGATCTGAAAATGGAAATCCCTGGTAGAAATCAAATTCAACTATTTTAATCCAGACAGGTCCTGTGACGTGGAAAAAGGTTGAAATTAAACAACCTGTTGCTGAATGGCCAATTCCCTATATATAAGTCAATTGAGAGCTGGTCCCTGCCATATTATATGTCTATTTTGAAGTGGGTTGTCATTTGGTTCACATTAGTCTTAGAGGCAAGATTAATTTCTTCAGCAGAACATTCTTAGTCACCCTATCTGCTTGCACTTTTTTTGGGTTGTGGGGGGTGGGGGTGTTTGGTTGTGTGGTGAAGGAGGAGGGTGAGAGAGAGAGGGAGGGAGGGAGGGAGGCCCTTGAAATGGAGAAAACTGAGGTCAAGGAAATTAATTAGAGTTGGAAGAAAACTTCTATTGTAGTTATGTAGTAAATTCGAGCTGCATGAGAAACATCAGAGAAGAACCTGAAATGCAAAGCTTCCAAGAAAGTCCTTTCTGGACATCCTGTTTGAATATCGGAAGATCGGTTAATGGCTTTACCTCCATTCTGCATTACACTTGATTCTGGTTTATTCCATTAGTTGTCCAACTCAAGCCTCACTTAAGAGGAAAAAGGGCTTCGTTTTGGCTGTTCTTTTGTTTGCATCCCACTTCAAAGATTAACATGTGATGGTTTAGGTTGAAGCATGACAATAGTATGTCTGCGCTAAGACTGAATTTTTCTATGGATTAATCTCCAGGCTTCTATGGTTTGACATATTGAATTCTGTGAGTCTTCTCCAATTTAATGGTTCTGGTCATATTTTTTTTTTGTTTGATGGTTGAATTTTAGAACATGTAAATATATCACACGTGCATAAGCTTCACTTGATTCTTTGCCCAAAGGAAATCCACTTAATTTACTGGGCCCTCCAAATCCTCGTGCCTTGTAGCTCAGCTTTGTGGCAAATTTCTGTTGGTTTGACTATCATTCTTGTCCTTTCAATCCTGTTAGCCAAACTCAAGACTCAGACAGTATCGACTTTTGGAGATTGCTAGTAATATTGAGCATTCTTAGGCGTGGCTCTACTTTCATACTTGCTGTGTTGACGTAGAAAGTATTTTCAACATTACCAATGTTCACATGGGTTTCATGGATGACGCTAAACCAGTTATGTGAAGTTTAAAAGTTTTCATCTTGTTTGATTCTCTAAATCACAATGTTCTTTTGAACGCCCTTGAGGCGATATTGAAATGTCGTTGGAGCAGTATCCCTAACTAGATGCAGAGTTTATTGCCTCTTCCCTCTTTATCGAAACCTTTTTTCTTTTATTTACTAAGGTTGGTACTAATATTAGCTAGAACTATTCTATTTACATTGCAGATGTGGCACACTTGCAATTTTAGCATGTTCAAGAATGAATGTTTATCATTCAAATTGTCTTTCTGGCATTCTCTGCTGGCACTAGCTGTATGATGAAACTAGCTGTGGAGAATCTATGACCTGAAAGTCTAGTTTTATCCATGTGGGTATTACAATATTCTTCCCAATGGATCAGCTTGATTGTCACACTGGATTTACCAATTTGAGTGAAGCTATTGACTTGCTACTTTCAAAATCTGGTCAGATGTATGTATGAAGCCTGCTATGCCTTGATGAACCTTTTTCCTCTTTATATGTTATCAGGAAACAGATTAAATGTTCTTTACCTGGAGCTACCGCTTAACGGCAGAAGTATATTCTTGGCAACCTACCAACCCAACTTCGAAATTTCAATGAGTGAGTAGTTATTATTGTGGTTGACGTTTCTGGTGCAGTGGAAGGGAAGGACTTGCATGTATGTGGGGATACCATTAAAAGTCCTGTTGAGGGCTTCTGGTACCTTGTCGTTACTAGGAATTTGACTTGTCGGATTTGCTCTAATTTGAAAATTAGATATATCTACTGCCTTCTTTTGCATTTTTATGGGACAGTTGCATGCCCAGATGACAGAAGGGTAAATTATGTCGTGATCTTTCTGACTGTCGTGGACCTGCCAGTTCCTGATTTAGCATGATTTCTCATAGAAGAGTGCTAGGCACACTAAATTTTGGTTCGATCTTAGTAAACTATGTGGTAATACATATCAAGACATACCTTTTCTTTAGGAGTTGAGCCCGAGACAGAGCGGCTGGCTTTGTTTGATTCATCAATTTGTCTAGTATACTCTTTCATCTGAAAGTTTTTTTTTATCTCTTTCAAAGTTAATTACCTTTGGCAACATTTATTCCAACATCTTTCTGTAGGTATGCGACTTTCATTCTCCTTGTCCGCTGCCGAGCATCAATGGCATGGGTCTGTTACTCTCTGTTCTCACAGAATTCAATGTACTTCTTAGAGCTCGGTTGTGTCTCTTAATAACATCCCCCAGTTGATGGTGATCTCTGAACTTCTGAATCTTGCACTGGCTTGAATCAGATGTGTCTTGATGACTGAGAGGCAGCTCATCGTATAGAAGAGAAATAAGGTTATCACGGAGCCAAAATGTTCTTTTCAGCCATGGTGCTGGTTCTGGTCATTACCTCACTGTACCTGTGAAATCCAATCATGAAGGTCATGAAAGAATGCTCTTTCATGGATAAATCTCTGTTTTGCGCTGAGATTTCTTGCTCATAAGTGATTGTTTATGGTCGATTCGGGAATTGGTCTTACTTATGGGGTGTCTTGTCTTCAACTCCGCATGGATTCTCTGAACTTCCTCACCAGCCTCTATCCATTACTTTGAAAACCTCATCTTGGATTTGACCTACTCCTCTTTCTTTCCTTTAAATTATTCGTTAACTTTGGGCGCGACGTGAACCTGCCATGGCGATGTGCACAGGTGGGATAGCCAACTCTTCGTCAGATCGAGCATTTCCAGTGCTTGCCATGAGTTTGCCAATTACATAAATGTTTGAACTCTTATCCATTCTTATCGCCAATAATCCATTTGATGAAAGGGGATTCAATTTGAGTCTGTAGGATAATTACCGCTGTGATGAACAAACTTCAGGCCATAGGAGGTGAGGCAAAAGGCTCTAAATTAATAAAATGGAAAGAACCCACTTGCAAAAATTGACTTTACCTCCTCGTCAAGAAACGAACAAGACATGCATGATAACAATTCATGATCACAATTCTTGAAAGCAAGGCCAAGCCAAGAAACCCTAGTGCTTTGCGTAGCATCATTATCACGGTGATCTTACCATACAATCAAGCGTGCATGGATCAAAAGGGGTTAGATAGGGTTGGCCGCCGATCGAATGTTTGTATGATTGTGTGTGTCCATGTATATGTTCCCATATTTCAAGCCTAACTAGTGAAAATGAAATAAGTTTTTCTTTTTCGCCGCTCGACGCGTGGCATATTGATATTTATATGTACAAATAGATAGTCTATTTGGTGGTGGAAAGGAAAAGCAACTGAAGTCAATTGGCAGTCGATGGGAATAATGTATTCCATGTTGATGATGAAGAGGAAGTGCTTTGCAAGAAATAGCAGCTTCTGTGATCCTTGGCAGTCGCATCCTTGAAATCAATGTGATTCTTTTGCTACAACTTGCATTGAAAATGTTGTCCTTGTCAAGATTAAAAATTGAGTATTGAAGTTTGAAATGTCCCACCGACGTGCCCGAACATCCTAGTTGATGTGAGGTACAGCGTAAAGAACCACTCCCTCCTACTATAGAATAGCTACGACTTCCAAATGAAGTCCATTAGTCATGTTATCGCATCCGCATTGCTTGTCTACGACTTTTGTAAATTAATGGATTAAACTTTCTAACACGGTACTAGATCAAAGTTCTGCTTGAGCATGCATTCACCCCCCAAGGCCGGGTTTGTTGAATTCGGCTTGTTCTTTCTAATTTGGCTTGTATGTGAGATGGGTGTCAAAGTACTAATGGATTTTTTTTTTGTTGGACTTTCTAAGGAGGCAGATTCAAGTTTTTTTCCCCCTCGGCTGGAAAATTAATGAAATTGATCTCCACATATGATTTCAACAAATTAAGATGGTGACAATTCCCAATATGACACGAGAGTACGACTTGGCCAAGACATGACTTTCTAAGAGAAATGCAAACTTTGCGAGTATAAGACTTGACTTAAAATCAACACGAACTGACGCGTTTTTGTCACAGATTGGAGATTCCATGATTCGACAGACCAAAGAAATGGCAGAGGTGATCAGCAAGAAGAATAGTGGGCTCTAGGGTTTCTAGAGCACTCTTAGGAACGTTATGAGGAATGTATATTCGATCTGATTAATAGAATAGCTCCTACCATGTATAAATGAGGGTACTTTACTCTCATTTGCATCATCTGATACCTGAGCAATATAATCCATTCTCACTCAGAGTTCATAATCACATTGAGACATTTTCATAGCAATACGAAATAATGCAAACAATTGGTACGGATATAAAGAAATTGAACGAATTATAGGTCCTGCTTAGATAGGCATTTAGAAATCTGAGGGAACACTCAATCAATCTATGCTTTTTCTTATCAAAAGTAGGACATGCTCACATGCCTCGCATGAAACTGACATTTCGAAAAGGGAAAAGTTATTATATAGAAATTGTCAAGTTTCAAAGAGGGAGACGAAAGTTTAGTGGAACATTATACGACATTAAATGAACAAAATAATTCATGTCTAGGTGACAAGTATCATCTTGGTTATAGGATAGAATTGACTTATTGAAATTGTCGCTATGTAAAATGTTGTGTTGTTGAATTAGCCCTTCAATTGTCTAGGCATCTTATTTTCCCATAGTTCGGGGTCCACAAAAAGTGACCTACTCATTTTTTTTAGTCTTGTCCCTTTTCCCCTCCAACTAATGTCCCTCGTCGGTAATTTAAAAACAAAAAAAATTACACATCCTATAAAAGAAAGGATGCAAGGAAGGCATAAAAGAAAGGTGGAAATCACGTTGATAATCCCTAAATTCCGATTTGATATTAGATTTTTTTAATGCATCAATTGCAGTCCATATTAATCCGAAACATTCGGGTGAAAACCTAATGTATTTGCCGGAAATTACTAACGTGGCGGTGTGCCGCGTAAAATAATTGGACCGTTGCGTCATTGATTTCTAAGAAAAATTGACTGAAATAAATGTATTAGAATTTCGTATTAAGTTTTATAATCTAACTGGAAAAATTGACCACGTGACCGTGAATTCCATTTTCTTCTATGTGGACAGCCCTCTATTTTTCGTTTCACCATTTTATTTAAAACAAATTGAAAGACACGTCAGCAAATTTTGTTGACTGAAAGTGATGAAAGAAAGACAATGAATTTCTTATTTTATTCTAGAGACTACCTTGAACATTTAGTAATAATTTAAAAATCGAATTTGATGCATTAAAAATCTAAAAATACATTGCACATTAGACTGTAGTTTAGAAACTTTTAGTGTTATTTTCCGGAAGAAAGAGTACAATTTCTTCTAATTTGACAGTACAATTTCACATCAGTAGATGATGGGTAAGTTGTACTTTCAAATATATGTTATTTTGCACCAAACGTTGCTTTCTCTTGTGATTTCAACATAAACAACAAAACCTCATGTGCCTATATCGTCTACAATTCATTATTTCTTTATACAATTGTAAAACCATAGTGACATTATTTGCATTATAATAAACAAGAAAAAAAATTAGAAATTACGAGAGGTGTAATATAACAACTTATGATTCGATAAAATTGAAAGTTCAAATAGATTTGCTTATTATTTGAATTTTCTTTATATTTACTTAGTAGCTACATAACTCTTTTCTTTTTATTTTTGATCTTCAAATCAAATCAACTCATAAGATAAGAGTTAAAAGTCAAAGGCTCATAACAATGCCCGGTAGATTCTTACTTGTAAAAAAATTCTCCCAAAGTATAGGTAAGCATAATCCAGTCAAATAAACCAAAACAAACCAGTGCCCTAGAGTGAAGCTTACCTCATTAATGAGGCGCACTTCAGAAGTTCATGTACAATTTTTCGAACTAAATTTCCTTATCCAAGCATTACCCTTTTGGCCTGATTGGCTCGAGCGAGTTGGGGCGCACCCGTGGGTAGCTTTGCCCATGATCAGATCTATTGATTTGGTTCAGAGGCTACTCACGATCTTGCTTCCCTATGTAGGGTATTCACAATCTTATCCGAGAGGGGTGTTCACAATCTTACCTTCTAAGGTAAGCTCACATAGAAAGTACCTCATCTTCTATCTAGATCAACAAGAGAGAGAGAGAGAGAGAGAGAGAGAGAGAGAGAGAGAGAGTCCGTATCATATTGGGCGGTGATGGCTTTGTTAAAGCGAGGGAGAGAGAAAGAAAAGGAGAGGCAACTTTGGCATCAATGTCAAAATTACATTGGTCAATACCCAATAGGATCTACTGTCGAATCTAAATGTCTGAAAAAACGAAGAAGAAGAAGCACTGATATACGAATTTTCAATGAGGAGTTCCTAATTGAAAGTTCAATTAAGTTTTTTATTTCGGTTAGTGGACGGTTCACCTGCTTGAGCATAATCATGGCCGTACATTGCTTTGAAGCGTACACCCTACCAGTGAAAACTGCTAGAGAACTAAACAATGTTAATCACGACCATTTGATCGGATACTACAGGGTATGGTTTCATGTTTTATACGGTACATCGCAAGTATAACGTTCGACACGTATATTGTATGAGATAATCACACATATAACATTAGATAAATTTGTTCTGAGTTGTGTCTCGTCGAAAGAAAATTCTATCTTCCTTCTATCGCCTCACCCCTCCATCCATGTCGTCGTTATCATCCTTGTCGCTTCGTCATGTTCATGGCCTTAGCTTGCCATCACACTCTCTCTCTCTCTCTCTCTCTCTCTTCCCTCACAGCGACAATGCTCCACCAACTGTCGTCACCATCGTTGTTGTCGTTTCGTCGTCTTCATTGGAGCCGGCATCAGTGTCACTCTTCATCTTTTGCCATTGCCACTTGTTGTCGTCATCATCCTTGCTGAGTTGCATGTGTGGGTAGTGTTAGAAAGTCCCAAATCGAAGTTTTGTTTTTATGTGAAGCAGTTAATATATCCTAATTGACCTGTAACTTTTTGGCTTAAGCTTTTAAAATGAATGTGAGTTTAACTGAATGTGTTAAGCAGTTTGGATTTGAGCTTCCTCTTAGCGATTTTCTCAGTCAAAGGCTCTGCTTTCCAAGTAGTAGAGAAGGAAACATTTGAATCAAGAGACAACAAATATAACATATTATAGAATCGTTGTGACATTGAGTAGTTATTGTATATATTAGTTAACACATGCATCATCTACTTAAACTTTTGAGTGAAGGGTAAATCGAATTAGATTGATGTGCTTGGATTTGCGCTTTAATCTGGTGATTAAAATTTCTTTGTATAAATCAACTCGAGTAGATCGAATTACTCAAGATCCAGCGACTGTATATCACACGTCATGGCACACCTAATTCAGACTCAATTTTCCATGATTTATATTATGGATTGCGAACCAAAGATTGACAGATATATTGCTTTAGTAGAAGATCAATACATGCCGGTCAACTGGACCGATTTGAAGGTACCTTGTCAAGTTGATTTTATAGTCAGTGGCTGCATCATTCAAGAAAACTCAAGATCAACGCAACCCCACCGACTCAAAAGTCTAGCGTTCGAATTTGGATGATTGCACATCCGAGAGCTCCAGGGCTGTTGCGGGGGCAATGCAGGAGGAAACTTGTTATCTCTTGAGTGGGGCAACAGCTGAGAGACTAGTCTTCCCATTGGGAGCCCACAGGAAAATCAAGTTACATCAGACAGATTGGAATACCCGTTGAAACTAGTAGATGCAATCTTATTGGGCTGCTAGAGCTTAGGGGAGGCGTAGGCAAAGCCAAGCTGAACCTCATTGTAGTTTATATCTACATATACTGTCTACAAAAGCTGTGTCTACACAACTTCTTTGGAGTAATTGCATAATTTCTACTCGGTTGCGATTCAATTAATTCGTCCCCTCTTTGTTGATGCATATGGATCTAATAGACAACCGGGCTAGGATGTAATATGGCCATGGTAGAGTGGGGGGCTTTTGTAAGTGGATTTTTATATATTTTCTCACCACACCAACCAAATCGGAGTTCCGATTAGAGGAAACCATGCTTAGAGATAGAGAATGACACGACCTAGTTTTATCTACCTCAATGTCTCTTGTGCAATAGACATTATCAAATGTCGGGCTGAATAAATTTTCGTAATATTTCGTCAACAGATGTCATTGAAGAATTTATAAGATAATTAATCAAGGAAAGTGTGCAAAACATGATCCCAAGCAGATACTTGACATTGTATCGCGTTAGGTATCGTCACTGTTTCATAAATCAGATTCTTTACGGATCAAATATATTTAGCTAATGCCAAATATCACCCGGGATTATATCTGGTCTTACTGGTGATGTGCAGAGCAATGCCAGAGCTGTTTGTTTGCCCTAAACTAGGAGCTGATATTTTGCTCAAAATGAGTGGGGGACGGGGATTAATGCTTGCGTTGAGAAATGAGCGCCTGTCAAACTTCAGTCCAGCTGTTGACCCCGTGCCCCTTCGCTCGAAACAGCGAACCTTCCCCCTCTATTCCTACTCTTCTGGTTTTCTTACAGAAAGTGGCGGTCAAACTTGATGTCCCCGTCGGATCCTCTGTTTACATTCATTAACCCAAGGGAAAGATAAACAAAGAAAAGGAGAAGAGGACCGATTGCCTCGCAGTCCCGGCAAGTTGTGTGTCCAAATTCTCACTATTCCTCACACTGCCATGTCTTTCTAACAGAGACATCTACACTGCACACACAGTTGTTGTATAAAAGGGTGTTGTATACGACCGCTCCAAGCTTAAAGTACTAATTGTAGATTCGAATTTAGATGATCCAGATACATGCCTCCGTAATTTATTGTTGTTAGTTTTCGATTTCTTATGGGGGAGCTTCACTTCACCCACGAAATCTCGCTTCTTGACTTCAAGCAGGCATGACCCCTTGTGTAGAAAGAGAAGCATCTTTTAACCCTCCCTCCTCTCTCTCTCTCTCTCTCTCTCTCTCTGTGTAGCCTCCCATGCGCAACGAAACTCTGAAGAAGCCACCTGAAGCTTGAATCTTTTCACTTGCCTTCCTCTAAAATCTTTAGCTTTTTTGCTTTGTTCTCTCCTCTGATCCGGTGCCTTCTCTTATAGATATTGTTAGTGTTGCTTCTTCAACAATTTTACAATTTCCATATCTTCTGCTACTCCCACTGGTTTGAACTCATCAAAGCAGACACCCGGTTGGGTTTGGTGATTGGAACCGTCTCTTGATCGAGGACCCAGATTCAGCGGATCAACTTTGGATTTGAAGATGCAAAAAGCAGCCGGTTCCTCATCGTTATAAAGTAAACGGTCAGCTCTCCATCTCATGGTTGGCTGCCAAGGAGAAAACATATTGAATCTTGAAGTACACAACTTCCAGATCAAATCGATTTTGTTTTTGTTACGCTTCTATCTCGTGAGCTTGGCTCAAACTTCTTCTCGGATGTTTCTATTGCTTATGCACTTACCTACCGGAGAGTGGATTCTTCCATTTGTGTTTTATGCCTTCTTTTTTTTTTTCGAATGGTAATCCCCGGCTTTTGAAAATATTTAGTTCCGAAATGACTTGTACAAGTTCAGCTACGAGTCCTCAGCTCTCCAAATCTCATTTTCGGATTGATATATGAATAGAACGAGCAAGAAACCTATTGAGGGTTGGATGCTTTTATAGTGTTTCCGCCTTGTGGCTGTTGAGAAGATGACTATATTCCCTGAAATTTCACTCTTGATTTGTCTGATAGGATGCTCGCTCTGTGAGCAAGAGACATGAAGACCTTTTGCACCCCTCGATACTTTGTGATTTGTGTCAGTGCGCTAATTAAGTCGTTTATATTGCTTAATTGACTTCTAAATCTCGTTCTCTTTCTGTATCTGGCAGTTTATTACGTAGCGCTTTATCCCCATTTTTTCCCCTTCTGCGGGATTATTTTGAGCTGGGCTAAATTTTTATATGCCTATCCATTAAATTTTGTGACATCTGAGATTTGCGAGAATGTTAATGTTCTTTTTCTTGTACCTAATATGCCTACTTGGTATACATGATTGCATTTTTTGAGTTCAAGTATGTCCCCTTGTACCTGAAAGAGAAGAGATTATATCTTGATATATCTAGTAGTAGTGAGTGTGGCTTTTTCCTTGTTCTGCAGAAATATTTCAAAACTGTGTACGAGGTTCTGCTAAATTGACTGATGGGTAGAGTTAGAGGAAAAGGGAAGAAGCAGACGCTTGTGACTCGTGAAGATCCTGGGAGCGGTGAAGAAGAAAAAGTTCCGAGAATTAGAAAACGTGGAAGGCCTCAGAAGCCAGTGAAGGATGATGTGGAGGGCAACAATCATGAAACTGATAAGATAGAAGAAATTGTTGAGCTCACCAGAGAGTCGCTCTCTGGGAAGGATGTGAAAAATGAGGCTGCCACTGAAATTGGAAGGAAGAGGAAAAGGTCTGCACAAGCCAAAGACAGTATAGATTCTGTCAAAGAGGAAAATGGTATTAAAACTAAACCAAGCGCGAATGATGCAGTCAAATTTGTTGGCTACCGAACAAATGGGAATAGGCGAAAGAACAAGCCTCGCCGTGCTGCTGAAGCTGGGGTTGAGTGCAAGTGAGATTATACTTGACTTGCTATAATTTCTGATCATCTTCCCAGATTTGAGGCTTTGATGTGTTTCATATGATTTTGTTCTATGTCTGCAAGTTCTCTTCTTCTTTTGGCGAGTTTCATCTTTCAGAAATGGATAATTTTGACTCTTAAGGTTTTGGAATGGAGAATTCCACTGGTGCCTGTTTCGTTCATTTACTCTACCACACTTGTGCTTCAGGAGTAATTATCATATTGTAGTCCCATCATGCTCTCTGGTCCACAACTTTAGTTCTTGGCCAATTGTGTTTTCTTTCACTGGATTGAGTTTATTCATTTGTATGCATGAATTAGGAAGTGATTAAACTTAGGATGCATGGCTTTCGTGCTGAAATCTGCTCGAATTCACCTAGTCAGTCATGATAGGATGATGTTTGAAGAAGCTTCTGGGCCAAATAAGTGCTGTGAACAAGCGTCTGACTATAAGAAGGAATTAGAAAGTTATAACGCAGAAGCGGAGTAATGCTAGATTTTCAATTGCTTTCAATCTTCTTCTAACGGACAGCCAAATTATTGCTTGAGACATCACCGGTTCTTTTTCTCTTTTAAAGCAGACATGTTTTTGTGTTTCTGGAAGTTCTCATATGGCTATTCGCTGGCAGCTGCATTCTTGAGTTCTGTCATTCATGTATTGTCACCTTTGTTCAATGCCATTTGGAAATTAGTATGTCCAATACCCAGATGAAACAAAAGACAGAATCAGAGGATTACTCGTAGTGCTTTAGCATAAATATTTAAGTCTTTTGCATGATGTGAGGAGGATTATGATGGTCTCATTAAAGTTCCTCTCTCCAATGAACTGAACGAAAGTGCTGTTACTGACAAAAGTCATTGTACATAGTCTAGTTCACTTACTATCTTGCTAAGGGGCTCTTTGCTTTCATGCTATTTCTTATGATGAGAAGCCTGTATTTATGGATTGGAACTCTTGGAATCGTCCGGCCTGGTGTGAATATTCAGCAACAGGATGTTTGGGAGGCCAGGAAACAACAGATGAATTAACGGTCACTACTGACTTTGAACTTGAGACTTATGCTGATCTGCGGGCCGAGTAAATGCCTCAGAGCTGAGATTGCATTAGTTTGGTTTGTTGGCATGTACCCTTTTTAGTGTACTAGTCAGAGTCTTGCCTCAGATAGGGTTCAAGTAGGTCGACAATTGGCGACAATTGGCGAGATGTAGCAAGAAAGCACCTTGAGTTTTGGGCCTCCAAATTTTCAGGATTGTACTGAGAAATTGAATTGGCTATAGCATCCAGACAGAAGGTCGCCTATTAGCGAGATGTTGCAAGAAAACTGGATTAGGACATAATACACGTGTACGTGTTGACTTCAACAATTCAGAAATGTCTAGGATTATGAATATGAATCAGTTAGCCGTAGGCATGGCCTGCAGAAATGCAGTGGTTGATGTTGCTTGCTTTTTGAGGACTTGGATTTTACTTGCATCTTTTTTCATTACTGAGTTCTCTCATGGGAGTTGGAGTGGGGCTACTGTACTGAGTACCATTTCTGGGGATATGCAGCTTGTGGTGCTACATCTATGAGGGCCCTATAATGGCCGAGGTCTTGTTACTACCATTCCCAAATGAACATCGCTTGCTGACAAGCACTTAGTAATTATACGATTCTTCTGTTGCTTTAGTTTGAGTTTATCAATGAGCGGGGAAGAACTGGCTTTGTCCAAGGTCAGTGTTGTCAACGCCATGGATTATGATTTATCTTTGTGGAAATTGCAGATGAAGCAAGCTAAAAAACTTGGAAGAAAAAAAAAGATCGACGTTGATGTATGATTAGATCAAGAGTGCGAGATGATTGGAGGATATTAGAAAAGTGCTTGTCATCAATATAAATGAGAGAAGTAGGATAATCCTCGATCCACTGGTTTAATACCTCAACTGTGACTTGGGCCTCAAAGTTTAACTACTTGAGCAGTCTACCTGCAAAACCCATGGACAAGCAGGTGCCTAAAATTTCAATGTGGTGGTGATTCTGCAAATGCATGCATGATTGGGTTATTTTACCTATATGAAACACCAGAACCCTACAAATAGAACTCTGCCCTTAGTTCTTGCTTTGTTTTTGACAAATCTAAGATTGCCCCTTCATGTCTAACATGGCAAAGTGATCCAGCACAGTACGTCCCCTCAGAAATTATTAGAGAGCATACAGCCAAGTTTCTGATAATTCCTAAAGTATCATAAATTGCTAAGGGATGATCGGAAGGCTTTCAGTAGACACAGTGGCCATATTGGCCATTCAACCCAACTTCAAACGTTTTCATTCTGAAGAACTCTCTCTCCATCAAAAGACTCTCTCCCTCCTCCCTTTTGCCAAGAGAGACGTTCTGCTTTTTCAACTCCTTACCATGAATTTCAGGAAAGTGAAGGGCGACAAATCAAAACAAAGAGTAAAATGGACCCGACTGTCGTGGCCCTCGCTGATTCTAAGAACGATGGGGAAGCAAACAATCTCCGGTGGGGTCGGGGTGAGCCCCACGTCGAACACCAAATTCAATTATCATTGGGCTCCCCCGATGTCCTGCCATTGCTACATCAATGTGGTATGGACCAAACTTGTTAGGTGAAATACCTTAGGAATCTTATTGGATTGAAGAACGAGACAATTGATATGACGTCAGGGAAATCGCAAGTGATTTTCCCTTCACCTTTTCCTCCCACTTCGGCAATCCTGAAGGAACTTCACTCGATAAAGAGTCAACTTCAAGTTCTCATAATAGAATTTACAGCCGTGTTCTCGTGAGTTTACGTTGATTTATCATATAAATAACAAAAGTTCGCAAATTAGAATGTGATCGATTATAATTTAAATTAACAAAATCCCATGAAAGTATCATCACTAATAAGAGCATTTTGTTACTATTCCGCGCTATCTAATGAGGAAATAAGACAAGTATTGTACTTACTTGTGTGGGTATGATTATGAATCGGAATAGTTTTATATGAATATACATCATAGTTTTTATGCGTTCATTCCAAAAGAGAAGAGTTCAACACTGTAGGGGAGGCAAAATTTATTGAAAATTATGTGACGTATATTTTATGTTATGTATAAGTATCTCACTTTTAGAACTTGTCAATTCCGAATCTATGAAATGTAAGAAAGAGTAAAATGTAGGCATGATTCATCTGCCCAAGAGGACCAATCCAATATCTTCCTTTTGATATGTAAAACAATTTATTGCAGAACAAGATCATCAAGGAGAGCTATGTATCTCCCAGAAAATAACCAGGAAAAGACAAAAAAAAAAAAAAAAAGGAGAGAGAAGTGTCTGCAGAAGTAAACCCATCAAACCTTAAACCAGAGCTGCATCAATCAAGACTTCGCAGAACGAGACTCCATCCATACAAACCCTCCATCGATTGGACAAACAGGGGACCAGAATGCTCCCTCAGCAATGCAGCGAAAGTGACCACGACAGTGACAGAGCAAAGTAGAGGCTGCAAGCCTTTCTGGTTGAGATGGCCAGTTGTCAGGAAACCCTAAGTCCATTTCCCTCCACAAATGATGGATGGTTGCCTTCCAAGTTAACTTCAGACAAGTCCCTTTCGAAACTTTTTCCTTTCATCTCACCAATATCCCCATTCCTCTGCATGCCTGCTATGGCCTAGGAGCATCAAGACATGCTCTCCTACACTTACTGGTGGAAAAAAAAAAAAACAGCAGAAGAACAGCTGACCTCGAGATTCACATTCTCGTCACACAGAACGCCACGTTATCATGCTTTCCAACACATGCAATCTATTCAGAATGCTTCCCCAACGTTTGGACCCAAGTTTGAGCGGCTTCATTTTGAATTAGGGGTTACTAGTTGACACAGCTGAAGTATGATATTTACTTTTGAATTTGGGCCCAAACCAAACTTTGGTGGGTCAAACTTTCTCATTTGGAGACACTGTCCAAGCTGCCCCTCTGCTTTTTGAGCCCGAAGGGGCTACCAACTCGTTGATCACCTAGTTTAAATCAAACATCATGATGAGATAACAATATCGAGAAACAAAAGCAATTACTATTACATCGATTGCTTTAGTCTCTCTCTCTCTCTCTCTCTCTCTCTCTCTCTCTCTCTCTCTCTAATTCTGGGTGTGTCTTCCTAACAATTATGACCAAGCCGACAACCACCATAGTTACTACCAAGGATAGCAATCGATCATCACGATGGTGGTTGCGATTGGAAATGATAATTCGTGTATCACATGTTGTAATAGCGATATGTAGATTGTGTTGGATTTAAGCCAAACCAAATAATGACACGTTTCTTAATCGTGCCATGTCTTTGAGATCCAACCGCGACAAATTTATAAGTCAAGTACATCTGAGATACAAACATAAGAGGATGAGTAAGAAGTGTCAAGATATGCATTACATGTCGAAATGTATCTAAACATATTGTGCTAACAAGAGTAACATGTTAACATGTTCAACTAAACGTGTCTAAGTGTGTCATAAATGAGCTGAAAATGTCAACCAAAATTGATCAATCTCAAATTCACATAATAATAAACGAATGGGTCGTGTCTAATATTACCACAATAATCTCGATGGACAAAGGGCAACCATTGATTGTAGCGGATTAGGGTTTTTCTTTGACGTATTTCTCTGATTTTTGTAATCTTTTGTCCAAACATATCCTGGAAAACACCAAAATTCTTTGGATTTGGATGTGTTCATATTCATTATTAGCTGCGAGTCTTCCCAAATAAAGAACGAGGTAGGAGATCCGAGGGATTTACCATTCAATTTAAAGTAATTCAACCAAACTCTATTTGTTGGCGACCAAATAAAGTCCAAGGAAGTTTGGAAAATGTCCACCCCATTATTTGGACCGGTTCATCAGGCAGAAAATAGTTGCAAGAAAACTTGTGTACTGCAATTTGAGATTTTCATTGTTTGTTTGGACTTGGAAAAAAATTAAAATTAATTTTTTTACTACCTCTTCGAAAGGTTTTAAGCGTTTTGCACTTTTAAAATTCAAAATGGATATGCCGTATGACTTAAAAATAAATAGTAAAAGAGATAAATGAGCCGTGGCTTGCAATTAATATGCTGCTATACTCAATTAATTTAAACCAAAGTAGGTGGCATAGCGGTACATGTAGACCCCGGGTGTATCGGGTTGAGTCATAAATGAGCCGATCCAAAAATGATCCATGTAATCCGTTTACAACCCGTTTACCACAAGGCAAATTTCTTGATCCATAACCGACCCGATCAATTTTGTTAAAACACTTCCATATACTATACACCTAAGGAAGAAAGATGTGCATTGTATACAATTAACAATACAATTCATTTTATGCGGGTCTTTGTGGTTAGTGAAATATCTATTTTTTATTTTGGAACAAACCATGGAATGTTCCTCAATAGGAAAATAATGGTATACAAGAACAGACAATATATATAGTTCATTGAACTGCCTCCTATATACTCAAGAGTAAAAAGAAAAAAGAAGAGAAATGAAACGTCGAATTCAGTTGGGTTTGAGTCTTTCTCAAAATTGATATTAGAACTATTTTGTATGCGATATTTAAAAAGTCGGAATGGAGGTTTAAGCAACACTCTTTAGGTATATTGCTTTTCCATATCTGCTTAATAAAAAAAAAATACAACATTTTTATCATTTAGCGATCTTAAGTCAACGTTAAGTTTTCTCATTCAATTGCCCTTTCATTGGATTTTCATATTTCTCATTGAGAGGACCTTTCTGCAGTACGAGAGCTCCGAATTGATAGTCTTTTGTAAATTGGTTTGTTTTTGGTTAACTCTAAAATTGAAACATATCATATGAAGTTCACGTGATTATTTTTCTCCACAAGAATAAATCCGACGTGGAAAAAAATGAAAGATCCTGTAACTTTGCTGACTACTATTAATCTGGGGCGTTTCTCTAGCTCCTCGAGAAACCAATCCACCACCCTAAAAATATCTTATCATTTAATTCCTATAAAAGATATATATATATATATATATATATATATATATGTGGTATCTTGAAAAAAAACTTCAAGGTTTTCAACTAAAGTCTGAAATTTGTCTTTCGAGAATCTGTAGGAGTGCCCGTCCGCGAACTCTCCTTGAGGATTTTCCAAAAGAAGAGAATGTCTAAACAGAAGTCCCAAAGCAAATTTGGAACTCCTGGCCACCATCACACATAAGTGAAACCCTAATTCACCTTTTTACCTGTTTTTCTTTAGGTCACTATCCCATCGCTTTTGCCCATACTCGAGCCTGATAACGACTGATCCACAAAAAGGACACGTAAATCTGGGATGGACCCAACCGATTTGCCCCTTTTCCACTGCCAGGAAGAACCACCTCTCCAACATTGAGGTATGCCCGAAGAGTTCTCATGGACCATTTACATTTTGTCGAAGGCATCAATAAATATCCCGACGTCTGTTCTAAGATTATTATCGACATTTTTTTTAATTTTTTCGAAGGTTGTCTTTGAGGTCTCAACCACTTATTTAACTACTTCGTTAGTCACGGGATCAGTTATCCCATCAACAACTCGACGAATCTCTATTATTTTCCTTGAGGCTCGTTGATCAACATGGTTAATGATTTGATTCTTGTTTCTTTTACCAAATTACCCGAGTGTGAATCATCTAGGTAGTGTGCTCCAACTAGTTTAGCACTTTTAGTCCAAACACTAGCATCCGAGGGCCTCAAGTCCTTTGTCCAATTCTTTTAGGTTGTGTTTGGTATAAAAAAACATAATAGGATATGTTTTATCTCATCTCGTGTTTAGTAGCCATCTATAATATGATAATGTCGAATATAGATGGGATATAGACCGGATAAAAATATCATAGGGGGAGGGTGTGATAAGGTATGATAGAATATGATTTCTTTTATTTAAAACTTAAAACCCCACGTTTTTTTTTCTTTCTCCGTCATTTGCCCACAGATTACTCCAACTCCTCTATTGGGTTCAGGTCATAGAGTTGGACCGGGTTTCCCCGACCCGGCCCGAAGTTTCTTTTTTTGAATTAAAAAATACTAAAAAATAAAAATAAAAATACCAGAAATTAAAAAAATCAAAATCAAAATCAAAAAATCAAAATTTCATTTTTGTTCAAAAATGTATTGGTGTTTGACCACAATTTATTTCATATAGCATTGATTCTATAAGTCTTGAACCAATTTTAGATTTTTTATTTTGAATAAACATTTTTAGTTTAACATAGAAAAATGAGAAAACCCTTATAAAGTTTTAAATTCAATTGAATAAACTCTTATCGAAAGTATCAACGTCGAAATCTTCTTTTCAATAGCTCTTCGATTCACATCGAAATTTTACGATAGCGACAAACTGTAATGTATTTTATATGTGCGAATTATTTAAAAATCGTTCATTAACGTGATTAATTGTCATTACATTCTCATGACAGATGGAAAAAAATGAATGAACTTTGGACCTTATACTTTGTTCTAATTGTGCATTTGCTTGATTTGGTATTGGACTTGTAACAAAATAGAAACTAATGAAAAACTTATAAGAGAGAATAATAATTCATGCTTCAAAGTGAATATATTGAAATTGAGGTTATTCACGTTTGGTATTGAAAGGGGTAATCAAAAAATTATTTCAAAGGAACGAAAAAAACAATGCGTAATCATGAAATTCGATGAGAATCTGTTAATTTGAAAAAAAAAATACTGTTTAATTTGTACTTGTCTTATATTATTGTTTTAAAATATTTGAATTTAAATCTATAATTCACCAAACAACAAATTTGATAAGATACGAGGATATTTGACTTTAAATCCGTAATTCACTAAATAGTTTATTAGATAGGATATGGAGATACCCGATTTTAAATTCGAAATTCACCAAACAATGGATGTGATATGAAGAAATCCTGATTTCTTATCATATCTTATTCAGTCCTATCCCGTTTAGAAATTTGAACAATCAAACATAGCCTTATGGTTTTATCTTGAATTCTAAAGATGGTCCAAGTCAATTAATCAAGGGGATCTTCAAATCAGGGGTGAGCGGTTTCAAGATGGGTAGGTTTCAGACTTAAGAATTGGAACCTATCTTATGAGACCAGTTTCTAGTATTCGGAACTTAGAACTTACTTCATAAACCTTGTAATTGATTATGTCATTCCGATTCGGTTTGATTCTAAAATTTACCCAACTGGAAATTTCCTCATTTTTTTGTTCTGTTTTTTGTGTTCCTTGATGGTATTACTCGAGACTTTGATTCTTCAGATAAACAATGCTAATGCCTCTGAAAATATATATATACTAGAATCAGAGAAATGGAGTTCGAGCGTCTTCGATTCTCCTTGTATGGCCGAGCAACCGATCTGTAAGAGGCTTGTAAGCTTTAAATGGTTGATTCACGTCAAGACAATGCCAAGAAGTGAGCAAAGAAGAGCAGAGAGTGAGAGAGAGAAAACCAAAAGGAAAGCTAGCAACAACAGGAGTACAAGATGAAAGGTAAAACTAAAACGAGAGAATTAGAGTTTCTCAGTTCGGTCATCTGGTTTAATTCCCCGATCTGGTCTGGTTTTGTACCCAGAAGCAGAGCCAGACTAGTACTAACCGATCCAGTCGGAGTAGAACTTGCTGGATAGATTTGGTCCAGTTCGATTCCATGATTTACTGTGGACTTGTGCTCACCTCTACTTCATGCACACTTTCAACAGTAGATTGAGGTACTGTTCTTTCATCCCTTGGCTTAGAGGTTTTTGCCGGGTCAGGACTCAACTCTTGATTATCGTAGTCGTTGGTTTTGCAATCTCGCAGCGAACATGCTTCTAGGAATTTGGCGAGACATCATATCCTCCCATTGTGGCCGCTATAGGCATGTTACGTGAAAATTTTGCAACGTAATGACAGCCAGAAATTGAATGTTTCAATTCGTAATAAAGTTCAACAGAGGGTTGTTTGATGGCTAATTAGAATATAAAATTGAACTTCGAATCTAAATTAAATTGATTCTAGTATGACATGAAGCCATAAGAACCTTTCAAAACTTGAATTACTAACGACGCATGAATAGTAGGTGGAGAATAACAAGGATTTTACATGACTTTTTCTTGATTTAGAACATATGGCTTATGTTCTTCGAAGCCATGCTTGAAGTCTCGATGCCTGAAACCAAACATGAACTGCTAATGAAGACGATAGGATACGTAAAGAAAGCAAAAAAACTTATATAATTTGATGGAATGCTTTTATAATCAAAGATTAGTATAACAATCAAGATAATTTAATTTGGAATTTAAATTCAAGCTTAGGAAGAATATAATCTAAATCCAATATACTATAATATAATCTAATCCAATATACTATGAACAATCTTCTCAACTTTGTACCTTCAGAGTCAAAAGATTCTGTCTTTGGAGATGAATGGTCTGTTTTCACGATTTTATGCTATTGATGTGATTTCGTGATATTTCTACTTGATTCTTCTTGTCTCTAACTGGACCATTTACTATGCATTCTCATTTTTCTCCCCAAGAATCTCTAACCATCTTGGATGTGCACTGCTCCAGGGATAATTTGCGACTCTTGTTAATTTCCTCCCGACAATTTTCCCCAATCGATGCATCCTCCTTAACTTGGTCTGAATCATGCTTCCAGTCAATCATTCATTGCCATGTCAGGTACTTCATCTAGATTCCTGCCACTGGAAACTCTTAATCAATGAGTTCATCAGACATTTCATTGAAGACGGGTCGCGCGACTCAAGTGTCCTGTCACAACCCGATTTAGTCCATCAGCTTTGTCCATTTGGTAGAAAATTTCAGCACTAATATCAACAGTATTCAAGGGAAAAATTAATGACCAAAGTGACTCTTTTATCAAGTATGGCAATGGCTTCAATTTGGATGCAAAAGCAATAGCACGCACGTATGGCGCGAGCATGAGGGCTTCTGGTGGCTATCATGCATGGATGCAGTGTCCGGATCGTTGGAGCCAGCAGCGACGGCAGTTGGGCGATGTGTAGAGAGAGACAGTTCTCCAACTGCAAAAACATCTATAGAACGCCCAACTGCAAAAGTTTGGCTGTTCCTAATGTCCTGTCTTCCCTTGTCACATGTAATTAGGATGCTCAGAATTAGAATGTTTCGTCGCTGAATATGATGAAAGAATGTTCGGTCGACAAGGTTTAGACCACCGTCCTCATCATTCACTTGCATCATCAGGTGAGGTGAATGGCCTGTGCAGGTTGGGAGGGAAGAAGGGGGTGGTCCTCCTCCGCAGTAAAATCGATGTGAGATGGCCTACCAGTTTCGGGGATAGAGAAGTCCAGTGTTGGCTCCAGCAGGCTCAAGCGACCCGACCCCCTGTCCTGGAAAGCACGTATTCATCCAGACCAGTGGGGACGCGACTCGCAAACTCTCGTTTTCACTTCGATGGGATCGATGATACAGAACATGGGATGTCCCAAAGCCACGAGAGAGAGAGAGAGAGAGAGAGAGAGAGAGAGAGAGAGAGAGAGAGAGAGGCTTTGTCTGTTTGAATCGAGCACGTCGAGTCGTCGCAACCCAACTTTCCTCGGAGAACGGAGACGAAGAAGCTTGAAAAATCCTCATCTGTGGTCTGGCATATGCAAGGCGAGATCACATAAATTTAAAGAAGGTGGTATTGGAAAATTAAGTTGCCCACAAAGCAGTTGTATGAAAAATTACCCTACCCTAATTGCTCATAAAATCTGTTGTATGTATGTTAGTTCAGTTACGAACTTTACAATTTAATTAATTTAAGCTTAATGCGAGAAACTTTGATTTTAAACATTTAATGCGAGATTTTAATAGAGTCATTTTGATTGATTTTTGCAGCGTAAAATTTTAGAATTAAATTGACAAAATCAAATAACTTTTGGCTAAATTGGCATTCATTGGTTTATGATCGACCAGACAGTTTTTCCTTATAATAAATATACCGTTCTTTTCCGTCTTTCATAATTTATAGGCATTTAATCAATGTCGGATATTTCGGTACACGCTTTAATCCGACGTGGAAGCTTAATCATTGTCGTTATGAAAATGTTTCCCCCTCATTTATATTATTTATTTATTCTTTTCATATGTTATGTATAAAGTTCATTTCAAGGACAGATCTTCTTGGCCAAAAAGTAAAAGCCACTATCTTAGATGCATGGACAGGACAGTGATTTAGGAAAGGAAAAGTTTTGGTCGTGTAGAGACGAAAAGAAAGGTTTTGTTTTGTTTCGTTTTGTTTTTTCGCTTTTCGCTTTTGTTTTGGAAGTGTTGTTTAAAAGAGAAAGTGGAGGATTAGATGAAAGGTTTCACAGAATAGAATATCGATTAGCATCGAGGAGGACGATCATGAACATCACGAGGGGAGCCGATTAAGTTAACAAAAGTGAAAAATCGCACTTTTCAAAGAGATTTTTGGAAATAGCAAAAGTACCCATTTTAGACGAGTCTCTCAGTTATTTTGCTTCGAAAGGGTATTTTGTTATTTTCAAAATATATTTACTAAGGCTTAGGAAATATACTAAGGGCACTATTTTTATTATTATTTATTTTTCCATATTGTAATCCACTATGAAAATAATAAGAAGAGAAGGAGAATTGAATATTAGTAGGTCGTTTCCTAAATTAAGGACCTTCCAAATTAGCTGTTTTTATACGGAAGCCGCACATTTGAAAACACGAAATTATCACTATTAATCGAAAATAATTTTGTTTTATTCCACTGCCACCTTTATTTTGATTAGTTTTAAAGGGATGTGTCAAATGTAATCGACCCAAAAAATTAGTAAAAAAGTACAATTAAAAGGTCACTAAAATGAAATTGGATTTGAAGTGTAAGCTCCTAAACTCTATAAGTCCATTGAAAAAAACTATCTTATATTACAAGAATCCACTAAAAATCCTAGGTTCCGTTCATCGCTGTAGATTATCTTGAATTTTTTCTTAGGACATCAAACATCTCAAACTATACTAATTAAGACATATTTATCTTAAAGATTTATTATGATATCAAAGACTATAAATTTGTACTTGTATGATATTCACCATCCATTAAGGTTTTGTCTTATGATTTTCGGCCTAATTTTCTAAAAAACCCTCAACTTTGGGTTCCAATTTTACCTTGACCCCTTTTTTCCGTCTAAAAGAAAACCCTAAACTTTAATTCCAATACCAATTTTGTCCCGAACTTTTTTGTCTACAAGAAAATCTCAAATTTTAAGTCTAGGACTAAATTTTGCTCTGCACCTTTTCCTAAAAAAATCACCAACTTAAAATCTAGTCTTAAATTTGCCCCTGTTAATCCTCTATCAAATTCAACTAAAAAAAGAAAAAACCTCCGTTCAAAAATTTTCATTAGTTTTTTGAAGTGGCATTTCCACATTGGTAATTAATTAACATCAAGTGGTGTGAAACATTATCTCCAATTTGAAACTATTTTTGAAATGAAATTAGAAAAATTAAAAATGATGAACTCCAATTTTTTTTACGGAAAGCTAATGGAGATAGATTTGGGAATAGAGTTAAGATTGATTACTTTTTTTTACAAAAGAAAATATTAAGATAGATTTGGAACTAGAACCAAAATTGAGTTTTTCTTACACAAGAATTGGAACAAAGTTGGACTACACCTAAAATTGGTGTGTTTCTTTAGCCAAAAATATATATTATGTAGAATTTGGATTAGGCCTAAGTTTAAAGTTTCTTTTAGGGAATTAAGCCTATGATTTTCCAACCAAGAAGATGTTGTTTTATTTCACATAAGTCACATGACTCCGTGTCAATATTCTAGCCCTTCCGTCGTCTATGTAAATAAAACTTTCACGGTATTCACTGACGGGACTTTGACAAAGGGTGAATATATCACAAAGTATAAGTTTGAGATTTATTGCATCGCAGAAATATAAGTTCATGATAAATGCATCACGGTAGACTTAATTTAACATTTCCGACAACTTTCTACCGATTATTTTTACTCGTAATGGGTCGGCGAATTTCTCGATATACTTGAGGTTGGTCTAAGACGACGAATTCGCGATATAAAACTCGCAGACGGAGAACACAGATCGCTCCTTTGGGGATTACTCGAATTTATTCTGTAAAATTTCCTTTGACCAGAGGGCGCACGTAAGTTAGTTAACAAAGCAGTGTTCATAAAATAATCTAAACTGAAGATCTCAGATCTCTTCTTCAAAAGGGGGATTCGAGACCCTTTCCCTTTCTAATGACCATCTTAAGAAGAGAGGGTTAAGACTTTCTAATCTCCATCTTAACGAACGCTAAAGCCACTACAGACATCAACTTTTGGGGGGGGGCCGTGTGGCGCCCGCGGCCCCTGTCCGTCGCGACCTGAGAAGGAGTTGTGTGAACCGATTACAGCGTAAGCCCCGGTGGCGGGGAAGCCAATCATTGACGTGGGAGTCGTGCGGGATTCATGGAGTGCCGTTGAAGAGCGTCCACGGACGGCTTGTCGAAGTTGGGGATGAATTTAATGAGGTTCCGGAGGAGATGAGTGGGGAGGGGAGGGGCTTCGGACACTCCGTGCGATGTGGGTCTTCGTTTTGTTTTTTCTTGGATGTGATCAATCTTTGATCCGTCGACACGAGGGGGGAGGGGGGGAGGCACTGTTGGCTTTCTTTTCTTCTTGGGAGAGGACCCGTCCCACCAAGAAAGAGGAAAGCGACAACACCCCATGATTTTCTCTCTCTTGGGAGGGTTAAAGCGATACTGTTCCTCTTGTCTTCTTGGTTAGTCTTTTTCCCTACAGCGCCATCCCTCTCTCTCTCTCTCTCCCCCTCGCTGCTCTTTCTCAGTCGGCTTGCGCCCCGCCATTAAATTCTGTAGCTGACGGAGCGGAGCGGAGCAGAGGAGAGCAGAGCAGGGTCCTTCCCCTTCCTTCCTTACTTGCTTCCGCAGCCTGTCATGTCCCACTTCTTGTCCTCTCCTGCTCCTTCGTTATAACTTCTCTGCCCAGCTCTCTCTAACGCACAAACACGCACAGAGGGAGGCAGAGATACGAGTGATGACCCGATAAAGCCAGACCCATCAATGGATGGGCTGGAGTAGTCCGGTACTCCTCGCTGCTCATGCCGAATGGGTTCGAGGCGGCCTCTCGCCCACTCAGCCTCCTCCTCCCCATCGTCGCTCCCAATCCCAATCGCTCCCGGCGCCAAGGGGCCCGAATTCGGACCCGAAATCCACTTCGGGGACGTGGGCCCGGGCCTCCAGGCCAAGCCGGGGGGCTCCACCTCGTCCGGGTCCGGGTCCGCGTCCCGGGGGCCGCCACTGAAGAAGGCGAGGACTGCCGACGGCGGTGGTGCCCAGCAGCCACCGAGGTGTCAGGTGGAGGGATGCAATGTGGATCTGAGCGAGGCCAAGACCTATTATTCGAGGCACAAGGTGTGTCAGACGCATTCCAAGTCGGCCACAGTGATCGTTCGTGGCCTCGAGCAGAGGTTTTGCCAACAGTGTAGCAGGTCTCGCCCTCAGCCTTCGGTCACTTCTATGTTTGGGGGGCCTTTTCATTCGTTATTTCTTTTTGTTGGGGTTATTCTCTTTTGGGCAAAATTCGTTGGGAAAGTTTAGTCCTTGGGAGACCGTGCTTACGTGCGTGAGATGTGTTCATCCACTCACTTTCTTCTTTTAACAAATGGTTAACTCTTGAGAAATGGAATCTGCTTTAATGTTTCTTTTAACATTTCCAATTTCTATGCGCGTTGATGATGAGTCTAACACGGCGAGCGGGGACCAGTACCTTTTGGAGGGGCCGTGTACTGAGTAGTAACTTCTGTTAGTTGTTCCGACAGGTGGCCGCTTGAGTTGCCTTACTTTGTTTGGAAGGTAAGTGAGCTTGTACATATAGTTGGATCATCGGTTCATTTTGGGCGTTGAGTGATTCTACTGCTTCTTAATTGGATCAAGTCTCGGGAATAGTTATTGACTAGTGTTCTTCACGTCCTTTGTGTGGTTTCTATTTGGCCTGGGTCAAGGCGACTCTTCTTTTTTTCTGACTCGGCTGCTTGTTTTCAATGTTTTGTTTCTGTATGTCTGGGTTCTTGGGATGGTGTCTTATTCGGTCAGTGGATCTCTTCGTGGATGCTAATGGTGATTGCAAAATGCTTTTGTTCTTGGTAATTGTTTTGTCTCCTTTTTAAGAGTAAACTGCAAATTTTCACTTCGGCAGTGTGATATGCGATCGTGTTTAAGCTATTGATTTGTCTGGATTTCAATCCTAAAAATGTGATCTCGCAGAATTCAGTTGCTAGTAAAATCCATGCTATACTCTGTGTTACTGTAATTCAAAATGTATATGAGCCATGTTCGGTTGGTGGCTTCTGTTTGCTGAACTAGGGATTGCTCCGCGCTAATGTGCCGTGGCTCGAACATTCTCAGATATGATCTCAAGTGTTTTATGCCTTCTACTCCTCTTCCCTTGCTGTTTGAATTTGTAGGCTTCTAATTCTGGTGCATTTGACAGGTTCCATCAGCTTAATGAATTTGACCAAGGGAAAAGAAGTTGCCGCAGACGGTTGGCCGGTCATAATGAGCGTCGTAGGAAGCCACCTCCTGGATCATTAGGCTCCTCTCGCCACACTCGCTTCTCTTCCTCTATTTATGGTGATGTATTCTCTCTATCTGAGTGTAGGTTTAATTTATTATCTGTGCTTATATTTGATGCTTTGCAGACAACAGCACTGGTGGCGCAGGATTTGTGATGGACTTCAGTGCATATGCGAGGCCTCCTCCAAGGGATGCATGGATCACTGCTCAAGCATCCAGCCAGGGACCTGGAGATCTGATCCCGGGCCGGGAAAAGCTCCAGTTCCATCCCTCGTGGCAGAGCAGTCCTGAAAGTCATCAATATGACCTCCTTCTTCAAGGTCCGTCTCCGTCAGTGGGAGGGACCAGCTTTCCTGGTCCCAGGATTCCTCCGGGAGACAGCTTTAACCCCAGCTGTGTTCTCTCTCTTCTGTCAAACCAATCAGACTCCGCAAGTCAAGCATCGGGTCATGCACTTGACAACGATGTCCTGAATCATCAAGCCTCAGTCGGGGCTCAAGTAATAGGTCCTATTGATGATACTGTCTGCAATTTTTCTAGTGCCCCATGGGTTTTGAAGGTAAATGACGCTGGCAGCAGTGCACCGGGTATGGCCCCTGATCTTGGTTTAGGTCATGTCTCACAACCTCTCAATGGTCCGTTCTCGAGTGGTGTCGAGTTCTCTCTGCAGAGCAGGACACAGAACACGGACCGAGATCATTCTCAGGAGTACAACTCGACTCAGCAGATGCACTGGTCGCTCTAAGTGCCCAATTCTGCAGAATTTGCAATACCAGGATACCAAGGAATTTGACATGATTCCTGCTTTCTGGATTTAGCTCATCTTGCGTTGCCCCCTGTTTTTTTTTTTTTTTTTTTGCTTAGGACCATGAAATGCATTGTAACGAAGTAAAGATGCTGGCCTTTTCAGTCTTGTTCAACTGTCATTTTGCTGCTACTGTTTCTAATTTTAGTGCGAGCAGAGTCAATGCTCTGTGACTATGATGTTGTTACTAATTTCCAGACAGCAAAATTGGAATTGAATGGTGAGTACTTTACAATTCTGACTTTTAAGCTAGATTTCTTAGCTAATTCATAGAGCATGACGAGCCCAGCAGAGAGCAAGGGCATGCCAGGATCAAGATCGGACGGGAGATGCTGGTATCAAGTGATCTTGGCATGGTTGACAGGATCCTCATCCGGATAAAATACTTGGTCTCTTTTGCATACCAAACGTAAAAATCAGATTGGACACTAATGATCATGCACCATAAATCTTTAACCGCAAAATCTGAGTGACAATCAAGAGAATAAAGTTACGCCCACTTTGTGGTATACACATAATAATCTCACATGAGTGAAATTTCGACCAATTACAAGAAAGAAACCCATGTCCATGAGGTGAGCTGCCCCTCTAGTAAGTGCGATGTGACAATTCCAAACAATCCAATGGAATGGAGCGTGAGTAGAAATCCTAATGATTTTCGACCTTTCTTCCCCAGCCTCGAACAAGGCAAATAATCCAAAAATCAGCCATGGTGGCATCGCTTCCGATCCACATTGCAGTCACGGATGAAAGGGACTCCAGAACACATTCGCCATTGCTTCTTAGAGGTGCATCAGAGTTAAAAATCCAATGAATCCACCAGATAAATTGATCTGAAAAATTCCAACTAAAAGCTAGTTTCTTCCTGTCTTTCTTGTATCACGAATGGCACCCTTCAAAGTTGTTGCAAGTGGACAATCATTTCGTGCTGGCATTCTAATTTCTAATGGTCATCTTCTTCTGTCCCTGGGCAGTTGGATAACAGTTCTTCTTTTGATCCATACTGAGAAGAGAAGTGTATTCACATGTTAATCATATAAGATTCAATGCCCGACTTTAAAAAACAGCATTCCAGCTTACGTTGCTGACTTACAATGTAATATAGTGTACTCGTCTCATCAACGGCAACCAAATGAAACTACTACATGATGCTAACTCACCTGACATCCACAGAAGAGGCAATAGTCATACTCATCTCTTAGTTTCATCAATACAGCGACCAAATCCTGTATACAGCAGGAAGCAGTCATTCGTAACTGTAGTAACACTTATACCAGAATTTCACTAAAAATGATACAACAAAACTCTGCTAGCAGATGCCTATCCAACCATTTGCATCCAAGGACTGCATAGAAATAAAAAGAGGCACATCTCTTGACAAATTTTCCACTATGGAATTTCAGTCATGCAGATTAACTTCCAAAAATTTGGAAAAGTTATAAGATGAACTGCAAAGAAAGGCAAAAGCAGTTGCTTAATTAACTGAACTACCATCTTCAATCTGATGAAAATGTTGGGTGACATAATTTTTATCAAGTTATGAAAAGAAGCATTCAGTTGTGCAGCACAAGGAAATGTAGAAATTCTTCTTAATGATCTCAGTCATAAACTATATCACTAATTCACTGTCATTTCACCTACTTTTCACTGCTATAGGACCAAGGATGCATAAAAAACGTAGGAGAGTACAACATTAAGACCTCACTTTAATAAAAAACACGACAATATGTTTCACCATTGGTTTTCTAGGGAACCAAATGAATGACCCAAAGCCAATTAAATGTACTGAATGAAACCAAGATTTGAAGGGAATCTGGATTCTTGTATATAATATCATAGAAGAACATACCTCTTCCGTTATTTCTTCCTCTTCCTCTTCATCCTGTTCACCTTCCTCCTCCTCCTCCTCGTTCTTCTTGGGCTCTGGAAATTCCTTGTTCTCTAATTGATCCAGTGCAGCCTTTGCCTTCTGGAAATTTACGTATATCCTCCGACTCCGCCACTGTAATTTTTGCCGCGATCCGAAGTCTTCCATCAAGGACTCCTCATTCCTTCTCTTCCTCTCCAACCTAATCTCTTCCTGCTTTTTCTTCTCTTTATGAGGGTCCTCCCTTCCAATACCAGCTCGTGAGCGCCGAATCTTGAGCCCCACGGGTTCAGCCTTCCCCGAACCCTCCTTTCCCAAGGCCGAACCAGGCATGTAGCCCATTTGCTTCAAAAGCTTGAACCCGATGTTGGACTCCGGAATCGGAGCCTCGATCTTGGCTAAAGTCTGCTCATCCTCTTCTTGTTGCTTCCGCTCTATCTCCAGTTTCCGTCTTTCTTGCCAGTTGAGGAACTTTGTTTTCTTCTTGGAGGATTGAACGGGCAAGGGTTTGGCACTCGAGACCTGCCCGAGAGTCCAGAGTAACAAGTCATTACTCTTGCCAAACTCAATGAACACAGCCCACAAATGCCCCCGGAGGCGAGGGCAATGATCCAAGGGGAATAAAAAAAACGTTCTCCAGGTCTTCAACCAGAGAAGATGCCAGAGAACGTCATTTTCAGCCCGCAAAGAATGTCATGGTAGCCGGCTGCTCATGAAGTTACTATACTGGGTAAGTGAGTTAAGAGTTCTACACACGCATCTCTCCCTGCACCATCGGCTTCGCTTTATCTAGAGGCAAAACGCGAAGAGAGAGAGAGAGAGAGAGAGAGAGAGAGAGAGAGAGAGAGAGAGAGAGAGAGAAGTACAGAGAACATGAGCAAATGGAAGGCCAGGGCCGGATTGGAGACTATCGATTGAGATAGGAGATTCCATGCCAACCGACTGTTGGCTAATAGAACGCCGAAGAATCTAAATACTCACACAAAAAAAAGATAAAGAAACTTGGAATCGTGATCGATGAGCGCGTAGATGGTTCGGGGCAAAGAGAGAGAGAGCAGTACCTTTTTGGAGGAGCGTTTAGGAGGGCTAGGTTCGTCGGAAGGAAGGAAGCGAGAGAGGTCCCCCATGTAATCTGCATCTCCTTCAGCTTCCCTCCCGTTTCCACTCGCGTCCTCAGTCGATTCCGCCATGGAAGAGAGGAGCGAGCTCTCAATCTATCAGGAACGGAGCTCTCGGCAGGGAACAGAAGAAGAAGAAGAAGAATTTGAGAAGAAATGGGCCATTATTTGGGCTTCATTCGGTAAACCCGAATGGGCCTTCGGCCATTTGTAAATTCGTTACCAAGTCAGAATTTTCACTTATGTCGGGTTATTTCACTTGTTTGATTTTCTTTTTCCCTTTTGTGAAGATGGAGAATATATGTCCTCGCTTTCGCGCCGGTCGTGGCCGGAAAACTTCGACACGGTGGCAAGGGGGCACCGATCCCGCCACCAGGTAGTACGGAATCGGACTTGGCGCTCATGAGCGAGATTGAAGCACCACCACCACTCGGTGCCGCGACCTAGCAATCCTCTTATCCTTGCTTTCACGTCTGTTTCACAACCAATTCACAAGAGATCCATACAAGAACACGGAGCGATTGCGGGTTCCAAAGTATGTCGAGAGAACCCCGAGTCGAAAACTCTTACAGAAGTTAGGAGAGCCGACATACAAGGAATCTTTAACGATTGAGCAACCACTCGAGCATACAAGGCACACAAGCAAGAGAGAAAAATGTGTGACTTGCAATGGTAAATGATGTAATATGCAGCAGAACGTCTGTGAAAAGCTACCACAAAAGAATGCTACGTTCTAAAAGATAGAGCTTCCTACAACCTACTACAAGGTAAGACTAATTGAATTGATTAGAAAGTGCCATTAAATTCTGAACACCTTTTACAAATTGAGAATCACTCCGGGGTTGGCCCACTTCACTCGCTGACAGTAACCCTATGCGCCAATCCCGGTATTCAACAAGGTATTGATCTCTCCGATGATGTTAACTGGTCTTCCATCGAACATGGACGAAAGTGTGGTCTCGCAAAGCTTCTTAAGCTCCCTGGTTTGCCGAAGAGCAGCTTCCTGCAGTCGACACCGAAACCACTCAGAATTAGTGGACAAGTGAAAATTTAATTTTAAGAAAACAAGAGGGTTTGAATGGGGGGGTCACAGCTGTTTTCCGCCGCGGGGGGTGGGGTGGGGTGGGGTGGGGCAGGGTGATGCATTTGTTTGCAAGTTCTAAATCAGATATCCGCTCTCGAGACAAGTTAAAACTCGCAAACAAATGCATCCCTCCCGCCCCCCCCCCGCCCTCCCCCTCCCCCTCTTTCTCTTTCCTCTCTCCTCCTCCTTCTCGTCTCTCTTCTCCTCCTCTTTCAAAAGAAAAGCTATCAAGAAAGAACTTACTTGCTTTGGCCAGGATGAAGCTAGCGAGTTCTGCAGCTCCATGTGTTTAGCAGCAACGTCTTTTAACCCTTCTTTCAACTTAACTTCATGGTGCTTTTTTTCCTCAAGCGAACTCACCAATCTGTCCAAAAATCTACAATTTGGAGAAGCAAAGGGGTTATTAAAGTACATTTTTAACTATAGAAAATAGCAAGTAAAGCGGTGCCTCTCCAACTTCATAAAGTGACAGTAACGGAACTTTATACACTTCCAAAAACTGAAAAGAAATTGCAATGGACAGACCATCAATCTGAAAAAATATCTGAAAGCACCTTTTCGAGTTCAATATCATGATTAAGTCTCGAGTTTTCCTGTTTGTCAGCAGAGAAATGGCCAATGAAACGCTTGAAACCATTGTCTCGATGGCATCCGCAGCAAACTGCTGTAGAACAAAGGGAGCAACTGCCTGGACTTGATGCTGCAAAGATAATGTCTCTTGATTCCTCAACTCTGCTAATCGCTGATAGAGAAAGGCTTTGATCTGATAAGAGTACCAAATTAGGTAAGAATAAGAGATGTTGTCCAAAACAATATGAGGATAATATCTGCAAAACACAATATATCTGGGAGGTGACCCTGAGATGAACCATAAACTAGGAAAAACCATTAAATGACACAATAACTAAACACTACCTCATAGAGATCATCGAGAATCTTATTTCTATACTCTGTATCTAAAAGCTGGCTTCGACCTTCCTCTGTTTCTGCAGCTTGTGCAACAGTTGGCGAATTAACTGCACCTACATTGGGCAAGCTAACATCGTCAATGACGTCAACTCGAGGCGTTTCAACACTAACATCCCAAGATATATCTGACACTGATGTGTCCTGTCCAACATTGCTTGGTTGATTTTGATTAATTTCGACCGCTTCGTTGACCTCACTTGCTGTGACGATTTCATAAGTACCAAAGCCATTACCACCGTCATCAGTTTCTTCCACATTCCCAATATCCCAATTAATTGTAGTATTGTCCACCGAGATATCCCAGTCAATATTATCTGCAGCAGTATCCACATCACCACTAGTCTCATTGAAGCCTGATTGAGTATTTGCAGAGTCTGTGACATCAGAGACAGCAGAAACATTCAAAGATGGTGGATTTTCACGAATGTCTATCAAGTTTGGCACAACACCCTTAGGACATATCTGCAAACACGTTTCAAGAAATGAATCTTTACAATCAGACCAAAAATCAATCAATGGATCTTCATTAATTTCTAATTTACTGCCTTACATCCTTCTCTGTGTGAGCATCTTTCACAAAATTTGAGTAATACTCGATAGCTTGAGACATTGGGTCGCTGTTTATCACTTCCAGAATTCTGCTAAATGTGCTTGGAAGTGATTTTGCAGTTTCCAAAAGTTCAAACCTCACATTTGACCCCTGAAAAGCAGATGCCCATTAATCCTATCTAAAGAAAAGGTTGATATTCTTTAGCTTGGTAGAAGTGCACACACAATATCTAAATAGACTAGATTCAAAAATTTAACCTGCAAACCAAGCTCTTGACAAGCCTCTACATATTTAGCTGCTGACAGAGCTGCATTTCTCTTGATATCAACTTCTCTACGCTCTAGCTCTGCTAGTTGCTGCTGGATCTTCTGAACTTGCTTCCTCTGATAGGGGCTTCACATGGTATTACTTATCAATGATATGATTATGCCTATCACAGAAAAACATATTGCAATGTACTCTACACATCCTATCCTCTAGCAAAACATATCAAGGAATAGACTTACATATCGTAATTGACATTTTGGATCATTATCTGAGCAGCTTCGCCTAGAAATATATGATCTTTCTCAAAAGAACGAACAATTGTCTCCCAAGAACCCTGCCAAAATTATAAATCCAGTCAAAGAATTATCCTTTAGATCACAGAAGAATGTATGTGAGCGCACGAGAGAGAGAGAGAGAGAGAGAGAGAGAGAGAGAGAGAGAGAGAGGTCTTACAGCAGAACCTGATAGCCGGCCAAATATGTTCCTGCTTTCTGGAGTTAACTTCAAGAGAATATCATATATCTGTTTCGCCTCTAAGTATCCGATCCCTGAAAAGTACAGGCTATCATCACACAACGAAACAGCAACACTCCTTCTCAAGCATACAACCAGAAAATTGACAGTAAATAAAAATGGGTTTCATAATACACCTCTCAGAACAATACGATCACAATATTCCCAAAAAATACTCACTAGATGTTCCTGTTTCAATTTGTATACAAGCATAAAGTCATGTTATCATTACAAAAGTCAAAAGGATACATGTCATATAGAATCATGAAACAGGTGTTTAGTGGTGCTTTTTTAAAGGCTCACTTCTGCTAGCAGAAGCCAATGGTACTTCCAATAGAATCCTTGTGCATTCAAAGTGAAAGGAAAAGAAAATGAATTGTTAAATCCTACAGAGGGACTTCTATGAAATAGTTCCAGCACCCATCTTTCCCAAATTTACATTACTTTTGACATTTCAAGGTTCCTTCACTTACAATAAAAAAAAAAATTAAAAAAGATCGGTCTCACTTATCAATTCTCTATATTTATTTTACGTTTGAAGTCATGCATGAAACTTTCACCTTATCAAACTTGGGTATATAAAACATTTAAGTCACCAAGGCACCCTGGATTGATTCCGAAATGGCTACTGAAGTCATAGCTCCAACTATTATTTGGAAAACTGCGACAGAACAAATCCCAAAACTCTACAGCAATGCTAAAAAATGCTAAGCAGACTGGAAATCTGCCATAGTCAGAGAGAATCTTGAACTAAAAGTTCTTTTGCATCATTAAAGAATGTTGCATGCATCAATCAAAAATTTGATTCCTAAAGAGGAATATTGTTGTATAACAGCAGAAGGTCAAGCTAAATATTCAGAGCCACAGATATTTCGTTCAATAGATAAACTCAATTCAGACTCACATAAATTGCAGGTAATATAATTCACATAGATGAAGATTTGTCAACCAACTGCTTCCTAAACAGAAAGTAACAATGCTCAATTTCAAACTTTTCAGCTATTCCCATGATAAAATAAGCACCTTTGCTGGGACATGTAATTGACTCTGATGGTTTCTTTATAATAAAGGGGCCAGGACATGGGGAGTTCATGAGTGCAATGTATATAGCATCTCAAGATCCGTCTAAACATAAAATTATGGACCTACTTTCATTTCTGTTAATTTTCTTTTCTGTGACAGGAAGGGTTGAGGAATTCTTAGATAAGAGAAACTTCCTCACGTTGTATACTCTTTGATGCACCAACTCAACTAAGCTCAACTATGATGTTTCCACTAATAGGTTTTTCCATTATTTTCAATTACATCAATATTTCTGCAACATTCTACATTTCACAAAGCTGTGTCCTGCAAAGCCTTCTCATCGCTAGATTATAACTAGATAATGCAAACAGTAGCTTCCACAGTAACCATTAATCCGACCACCTAGAAAAGCATCATCTTCCAGTGACTATATCATAGTTCGTTGAATCAGACTTTGAGAACACACCCCCAAGCTTCTCTTTTACCTCCAGGATAAGGCCACATCGAAGCCGTGACAAGTCTTTCTCGATCAACAACACTTAAAAATAAAGGCCGCCCCTTTGCCGCATCAAAAGAGAACACAAAATCAAAGAACATATGCCCAGTCTAATCTGGTCATCATCAGAGCGGTGCCAACTATACCGCCGTGCTCTCAATTTGTACATGGAAACCACATAAATCAACGGTTCGATTGACCGAAAGGCGGAATAAGCTGTCCGTGGGAAAAGAAGAGACATCGAAAGCTAACCTTCGGGGTCCAGGGTCTGAAAATAAGGATCCACGTCCTTGGGAAGGCTTGGGAACTGCTTAGCGATGAGGGCTCTGATCGCCGCCAGCCGCTTCCGCCAATCGGACGGTATCCTCTTCCGATCGACCAACCATTCTACACAGTGAACGGGCGAATCATCAGGGCACAAGACAAACGAACCCCGGAATTAGCTAAAACGACATGCGGAGACGGACTTCGAATCCAGTTCCCATCGAAACAGGGAACTGGACTCCGACGGAACAAGCGAGATCGCGCAATGATCCGGCACGCGGAGCAGGAGCAGAAGCGAGTGATTCGATTACCTCCGAGACGAGAAAATGCGATGTCGATCGGGAGGTTGCGGACGTCTTCTGGAGTCTGCATTTTCTCCTCTGCGGTTGAATTTCAGAGAGAAAGAGACGAGGAGGAGGAGGAGGAAGGAGGAGTTCGTGTTGGAAGCGTTATAACTTACAAGCAATGTCTCAAGAGTCTGGCTGCTCATGCCATTAATCTTATTTAAAAAATAAAATCATTTATACCATAAAAACAAAAACAAAAACTAATTATCCATCATGCATTTATTTTGAAATGGAAAATTCTAAATTGATGCTCATGATATATTTATCCCGACTTAGAGAAAGGAGAAAAAAAAAACAGAGCATTTTACTCATATGTAAATTTTGATATCCATTACAATTTCCCATGACAGCTTTGTCCGTGAAAATCGTACGCAATAGTTAACATGGATAAAACTTTTTGTCATGGAGATGGTTACGCAGCAAATGGAGATGGTTATGCAGCAACTCTACAATAATTATGGAACAAAAGAGTTCATTTGAAATATTTAATCTCGTATTCAATAAATTGAATTTCGAAGTCATATAAGCCTTGTTTTTTTTTTGTTTGGGATTGACAATAATTGATATTTCTTGAACAACATTAAAGTGTCATCGTTTGCAAAATCCAAATTTTATATTTATAAAAGGTTTTTAGAATTTAATAACACTTTTTATTCAATTAAAAATTGATAGTATGATTATAATAATTAAAAAAGGCTTATTACCCAATGACTCTTATAATTGATGGCATGGTTTAAATGATTAAGTTTAGGCACGCAACACGTGCGCCTCTTTTTTTAGATTCGACTGCACTAAATTCTTACAAAATGTTTCAAATGATTATGTTCATTACTTAAGAATTGCCATTAGTACATGATATGCTGTATCGGGCCAATTCTTAGGAAGAAAGTTTATTCACAATTGGTGCATTTAAATCTAGTTCTTTCTTATTTTGGTCAGAAAATCTAGTTTATATAGATCGTCAGATAAAGTGAGATCCACATAATATTGATAAAACGCACATGGGTCCACGTCAGCACCGAAATCACAATTATTTGGAAGGACATATCCAGCGTTATGGCCACGTGGCATCAGCCCATTGCCCCTCTCGAATTCTCTCTCAGGCTCACTCGTGGCTTCGGAGACCCAGCAAGCTCCTTGGCACCCCCCCGGAGAGAGAGAGAGAGAGAGGGAGAGAGAGAGAGCAGTGACATCCTCCACAGGAGAAATGGCAGGGACATGTTCGATACTCTCTTTCAAAAGGTGAAGTTCATCTTCCCCTTCTGTGTTTTTCTCCCACCTGGATCAACAAAAGTGCTTGCTTTGTTTGAATTCCTATTGCCTTTCTTGTTTTCTCGACTTGAAAGTGTTGGTGAATTGTTGGTGCTCTTGAGGGAATTGAAAATTTTCTTGCTTTCCTCGCCATGGAGTGTCTACCTCTTTGGAGAACTGAGTTCCCAGGGAAACTGATTCTCCGTGCACAAGCCTGGTGTCACTGTATGTCTCAAGGCTGATCTCACTGGCAGTTGCAAAACTGGGCTTGATAATGTAAATGCACCTCGTTCCTCCCCCCTCTCCCTCCCTCAAAGAGTCGAATCCAGGCTGTCTGCAAATGTTTCCTGGTGACTGAAGTTTTGGAAAGGTGAAGATGAAGAAGATGGTGAAAGAAGTCACAGTCCTCAAGTTCCATTCTTTCTTTGCTTTTGTTTAAGAACCAGAAAAGTCACTTAAGGTGACTTGGCTTCTGGGGTACCTATATGAGAGCGGTCCATTTATTTGGATACTAAGTATTGTGGCAATGCCATGTCCTTTGATGTACCAACTTTGTAATTCATTCTCACAACATTTGGCATCATTCTTTGTTAAAAAAGTGGCCTAAGGGGGGTGGGGTAGGGGGTGGTTGTCGAATAAGTGTATTGAGAAAGAAAGTTTGCAGTTTTTGATGTACCGACATTCCTATTGATATGCACGATGCAAATGTATGCTCTAGAAATGGACAGTATGCTTAGTAACCGCCTTAAGACACTTGTCAACATGGACACTTCTCAACATGCTTGTGTATCCTGTGAGTTGCAACACTCTAGGCTTTGCATACTCGTCTTTTTTTTTCCAAATCTTTAGTCAAAACTAAGAAGTGGTATGATCTGTCTGCTGCTTGTGACTGATGCTGTCTTGGAACTTTGAATGGAAGTATCATTATGGAAGCAACAGCTTTTTCCTCATGTAATGCCTATAGCCGTACAGTTTAATAGCTACGGATCTGATATTTTTCCTTCTAGTATTTGATTGAATTTCAAAGTATTTGAAACACCTCTTTAGATGAACATGGAGTAAAGGATCAGAATGTCTTTTCAGCAACTTTCGGACATCGTGGTTGGTCTTCGACACTCACCATGGAGGGAATATGTCAGGAAAACCATTCAAGAGGAAACATTTGGCTGTCAGAGCAGAAGTGAGCTACGTGAACTCTGAAGAGGCGAAGAATCTTATAGCTGTAGAGGGATACGCTGTTCTGGACGTGAGAGACAAAACTCAATTTGAGCGAGCGCATATAAAATCCTGTTATCATGTGCCTCTGTTTATAGAAAACCAAGACAATGACTTTGGTACTCCTTCTCACTTTCCAAATGGATGGCTTATACTAGTCTGAACTCGTTGTAGTTTAGTCAGTATGCTGTATTATGTCTCTAATTTAATTGCGTTAAGCTTGTTTTCTCCTCATTCTTTCTTCAACTTCTTGTGTACAGGCACGATTATAAAGCGGCAACTGCACAACAATTTCGCTGGATTGTTCTTTGGTTTGCCATTCACCAAAATTAATCCTGAATTTGTGCAATCTGTCAAAAGCCAGTTTTCACCCCAAAGTAAGATATTGCTGGTTTGTCAGGAAGGTTTGAGGTTAGTTCCAGTATCTCCTTCTCGCTCAGTGGGCTACTGAAAAGCAATACAAAAGTACTCTTTTCATGTCAATTTGGGACAATTTAGCACGTAGTCTCTGTTTTGCATGCTGTGCTTGTGCAATTCATATAATAATGCTGATCTGACTCCTGACTGTTGACTACCCTGCGATGGATACATATTGCTTATCCCATCTAATAATTTCAGTTACGTTCAAATAAAAATGCCTTGCTGTACTATTTGAGCATTTGAGTCGACAGATACACGATACTGAAAAGGAAGACCATATTTTTAACCTGGCTGGATGTCATTTCGGGCAACTAACGTACACCACGGCACCATAAATGAGTCATAACCTTTTCTGTGTCCACTGATACTCTGTTCAATATTCTTTTAGGAAATATTTCATGAATCTACGTCATGCATAGTCCATATAGAGCAAGAAGAAATGAAAAAGGAGCGGATGCTCCTGTCTTTCACACTCTTCTAGTTAGATTATGTTTATATCTTCTGTTTCTACTCTTGTCAGGTCTGCTGTGGCTGCTAATAAACTTGAACAAGCTGGTTACGAAAACATTGCGTGCATAACATCAGGGCTTCAATCAGTAAAGCCAGGTTAGTTGGACAGCTACCCGGTTTTCCTAATTCCTCTTCTTATCAACACCACAAAGATGAGGGGCGACAATCGTTGATTTTGCAGGGACGTTCGATTCAGTAGGATCCACAGAGCTGCAAGATGCAGGAAAAGCAGGTCTAGTCACAATTCAAGGCAAGATCTCTGCAGTTCTTGGAACTGTGCTAATCTGTAAGTTCCTCACAAATATCTTGCGCCAAGTCCTTGAATACATGCTCTCGACTGCTTGCTGATTATCTTCTTGCTGCTCTGGCTCCCCAGGCGCATATCTTTTCATAACCTTCTTCCCGGACCAAGCAGAGAAGCTGTTCCAATTGGCACCCGCAAGCTAAAGCCCGGGGCACCCTGAATTTTTGCAACTTGTCTCTGAGCTTTTTTACTCCAATGTAGATTGTGATTTGTCTATTACCAACGAGAACATTGAGGAGTGATTCTCGTCAATATCTGTAAAGTAATCTGGTTAAGTACAACATCTCGCCTTAATTACACATTCTCTTTGTAGATTATATCTACAGTTTGAATTGCTTTCAGCATCATCATAATAGTTCTGATCTTTGATTATACTCTGACATGCTTCCGGTCGGCATGGCGCGCACATATTCGGATAACCAAATTCTCAGGGATTTCAGTTGCATCTGTGCGCACCTCATTGCAGATGACGTCTATACCAAGCGAGGCCCTCATAGTTTTCTTAGTTTGAGCCTCTAGAACAACAGATAGCGAACACAAGTCTCAAAGAATATCCATTCATGGACGGGAGCAAGCTGACTTTCTCTGCTCTTACAGAAAATTCTGACAAGAAACTCGCCCCCTCGCTGTCGCTTACCTTACAGCTACGAGGTCAAGCCTGTTCCAAAAATCTGAAACAGATCGTAAGTCCCAGAGAGAGTTAAGGCAACTTCGTTTCTTTCATTGTGCACAAACAATCGCTAGCCCACAAAATACCGCTAGGACATCAGCTCATCAAATCATGTTTAGGGATCCTAGAGATAAAAAAATTGAAGAGGAAAAGATAAGAGCGGAAGTTGATGGGCACACGAGGAAAATTCCTGTGTTCTCTCCATAATGACAGGCAAATGAATTCGCTGATCTACCGTAGAACAAGACCGCAAAGGGATAATACTTTCACAAGGCACAAACCTCATTTGACCGAATATTTAACAAGGATTATTTTTGGAAGAAAAAAAAATTATACAATGAAATGAGCGAGTACAATCCTATTTGCCCTATATGCTGGCTGGGACAATGCATTAGAAGGTGCGCTATTCTGAAGTAAGATGAATTAATCCCAGCTGCCGGCGGTACTGGCGGAAGCAAAGGAATTGGTGAAAGCACAAAGTGTAATCCGAGAGCACCGCTATTTACTTGCATTAGTGATCCACTTTCACCATGATCAATCACCTTGTAGGCAATAAAGCTGACGGATATTTCCTGAAGCTGCAATGAAACACGGGGTCAGTCCAACTATCATTAAGCTAATCATTAAGTTGTAAAAATAAAGGAAACTCACTACTGAGGAAGTGTTTGGTTAGAAAGGTTTCTATCATAAACTTTGAAACAGTTTTGAGGTCTAAATAGTGATAAAACAAGCTTGGTAGGTTGCCTTGTTTACGATCTTCAGCAAACTAAAAACAGTCTAAGAGATAACTAGAGAAACAACATATTATCATTGTTTGCAAATCCAAATAAGAGGACTTAATGGTAATAAAGTTTCCATGACCAACTTCAAAACAAGATTAGGACAAAAATCATGAAAAGGAATTGTTTAAATTGTTTCCAAGAAACTGAAAAATGTTGCAAACGAAAATCTCATTATAGTGAAAACTAACACTGAAAATGTTCTTTGGAACCAAATGCACCTAATAAATGAGAAAGACCGCACAAGTGTAGTTAATTCAAAGCTTCTCAAAACAGACAAGGTCTTCCTCATGGATACAGGCATCTCTGGCTCTACAAGCAGTCAGTTCAACTTTTGCATGGCTAATGCACCTCATATTCAATAGCATATAAACACCAAGTAGTCAAGTCCATCAGAGACATTACCATACAACCAGTCTTTAAAGTATACATGAAGGGCACTAGACAATTCACGTTTCCGATTTTCTTCAAGAGGAACTTCCCTCAGCATTTGCTTGATCTCTCCTAAACTCTTGTGCTGAAAATAAGAGTACAGAGTTAGATGTTCACAAATCTATGCAAAATGCTAATAAAGATGAAAGCATCTCTTCCATTGACCAGAAATGAAGACTCCATAGGCTACAAATAAACTCTAGGTGTCTGGGTCAATTGTAATAGTCTGAGTGCACATACATTTCTCTGCTGGGAAGTCATGTAAGTATCCGGCAATGGAAAAGGATTGTTCTTTGTTGATCCAACAGATTCATTATCGAACCAATTTGGAATCTGTCCATCAAAGAGACAACATGCAACAGCAAAAAATTAATAAAATTTTGAATGGCAATAAGAAGCTGAAATTACGAAAAAAAAAGAAGAGTAAAAATGAAGCACAAACTAGAATATGAAAGGCAAGGAATCAAACAAAAGATTATTTCAATAAGTGATACATTGAATCAACATATCCTCTAATCTAATATCGAAATGTGCAAATTATGTCATACCAAAAAGTTTGTAAACTGGTCAGGCTCTAATCGTGTGGCTGATTCAGCTTGAGCATCTGACACACCAGCTGGATGAGATAATGAATCATGTGGATCGACCATTCCCAGTGCAAGGGGCTCATCCCATTTGTTAATAGTTGCTTCAATGCCAACTTCAGTCATATGTTCCTCCAACTGAGAATAAAATGTATTGTATGGTGCAACCTAATGAACATTGAGACTTAATGTTATCCTCAATTGAAGTTGAACACTAATCTAAGAGGGGGAAAAAGCCCATTAATATCGTGCTGGAAAATGTCATAAACAGAATATCAGACTGATGTTTTCTCATGAAAGCCAGAAAACCATCGACGTAATGAGCATATCAGGCTTATTATGTATACCCTCAAACTCATGGATAAAAGATTCTCAACAAGAAAGCAATTCCCTCCTCTCTCCCTTCTCCCACGTGATGACAGTTGAAGAAAGTCATCAAAACTGCCACACATGGTAGGAACCATAACAGTTCAGAAGATAATCACTGTACTGACCTGCAGCTTGTGATTATCGCCGACAATAAGAGGTCGCTGGTTCACTCCCAAAAAGAACACACACTCACGACAGCTGGCAATGCAAACTCTTTTTGCTGCTGCAATAACATGCACCCTCTCACAGTGTTCCACTCTTACAGCCTGTCCAAACATATGAAATCAACAAGCAAGGAACCATTCTTGCTAAACATGAAAGAGAAATTTGTCAACTATCATACTTGAGTTTGCCTCAAGCGACAACAAGAGATGTTAATTTATTTATTTTTCCTAAAAATCAGAAAGGATTAAATTGTTGACAAGCACACTCAGCCAACTGAAGCAACTTTTTAGAAAGCACCCATCAGATGTTCTGCATGACGAGTGTATCATATCTTTAATTATAAGGAAGACTCAAATACCCTTAAAGCATTTTATCAATCTTTTAAAACTTAACTTCAACCTCCTGATAAAATAAAATAGTAAATTCACCAAAGTTTATGATTTCTGTGCTACAAGGAAAATTTAGTTATTCAACAACTAATGCTAGGAAACAACTGATGGTTGAAGACTTTTCTGATGAGACAGCAATCCACAGACTTTTTTTGCAATGGAACTAACCAATACCTAGTGGTTCGTGAGAGGAAAAAAATACAATGGACTTGCCCCATTCAGAAACTTCTATGATTCTCATTGTAGCAGATACTTAAACAAGGAAAAACCTTTCTAAAATCGGATTACTACAGTCGTGTATTATTACCAAGTGACTCTCAATATTTAAAAGAATTCACTGCAACTCACATAATCAATTTGGATTAACTGACAACTGCTTCCATAGATGAGCTAATTATTTTCACCTGAAGAAGGAACTACATGCCATAACTTGCAGCAATGGCATCAATGGAAATAACACCCCCTCCCCAAAGAAGAAGAAGAAGAAGAAGAGAACCACTTGCATTGGGAAATAAATATTGTTAGAGCTAAAACAACAAGTGCCCATGTACAATGTAGTCAAAATCCTACTGCTCATGGTCGGGATCATAAAAAGCAATCCACGTGAAGCAAAAGTGCACTGTGTCTGATTCAGTAGCTATCCATGCATGATTCAATTTGATCCACGACTCATGAATGACTAACTGAGTCAACTGATTTGTTATATATTTCAATCAAGTGTAAGAAGTGAGATTCATAAAAAAAATCTATAAAATCCTAAAGCCTTGCAATATAATTTGCATTTAAACCTAAGTAGACTTTGATTGTCAAATTGACTAAAATTAGACCAAGGCATAACACTAATTATGGGTACATTAACTTAGTTAAATGTACGTAATATTAATATATCCATGTTCATTTTTAATATACATTTTCTCCCTTTTCAGTCTCAATGTTCCCCTCTCTGTTACTTTTTAACTAAATGAAGGAAGAGGTGATATTAACTTCGTGACTTACAATATATAGATTATAACATTATTGACATGTATCCTTCCATCGAAAGACAATCACAATGAGCACTTCTATTTATAAGGGACAAAAAGAACAAGGAGGGGGAGGGTTGCGAGCATGTAATTATGGAAAGGGGAAAAATAATATTGCCATGATGATTTACTTTATCTGTGAGGTCAGATGCATTACTTGTTACAGACAATGGTCAATGTCCAAGACTCTCAACAAATATATTGTGTAATGACCAAAATGTACAGTGACTTAATCTTGTAACTAGATACTACAATTTTCCTTATTACAAAATCTCTGATATTATTACCACTAATCTAAGCAATTCTAGGACATTTGAAAGATTCGCTTCTATAAAATTCTCATTGAAAAGTGAGCCCTTAAATTCACAGTTTGAACCTTTCATTCATCAAGGGGCACTCACACTAAAGTGACTTATGCCACTGATCTAAACAATTCTAGGACTTGTTGAAAGATTCACAATTTTAATCAATAGTCATTGAAAAGTGAACCCTTACATTCACTATCTGAACCTTTCATACAATAAGGGGCACTCATTCAGCATACTTTATAAGGGATGTTTTGACTCCCAATATGTTTTGATTAAACATTAAACAAGAAAAGAATTGCATTAGAAACTATAAATTTCTTTATTGTGTTGCTTAATAAATGCTTCAAGGGCTCCCTGAAAACAAGAACAAAATCTAAATGCCTTCCTCGTATCTTAGTCCCTTTGTACCATTTCTCCCATATTCCAAGATTGCGTAATGAAGTTGATGCTAGCTACAACTAATGATGAAGCACACGCTACAATCTTCAATGTTACCTTTCCAACGGCTCCAAGGATAATAGTAGCATCCGAGCATCCATAGATGGTGACATATTTTAACGGTGATAAGATGTAAATGACGGAATCATGGCAATTTAGAACCTGAATCATTATCAGAAAAAGACAACATTAAAAGCATACACAGGACGGAGAAGTGAGGATTGTATTAAACATATTAGACATATTGTCAAGCATTTTTTAGTCTATAGGCAGCAACTCTAGGCGATTCTAATTACAAAGGTTGAAGCAGGAACAAATCCTAGATATTTTACCAAAGCAACGCCAGAAAACAATTGTCTCCGAGAAGATAGCACAGCATATTGGACAAAGATTGTCCTGGAAATAGCTCAACATGGTTCTTATACACTTTCGTAAACAGTGAAATAAGATCTAATCCATGAAAGAGAAATCTAACTATCCTTATATCAATTTAAGCTAGCTAAGTTCCTTCTCTTCTACCACCAGTGATGTTTCTCTAGCAAATAAATGTAGATGAAAAAGCCAGATTTTACTTCCCTAATTTTTTTTTGTGGGGATGGGAACATAGGCTATCTGTTAAAGTTCAGACCAAATAAATACCTATCAAACTCCAAAAGGGAAACACAATCAAAGGTAAAGAACATATAGGATCAAAGAAAACATAAGCACAAATAGCAAAGGGAAGGTAATGGGTGCTTTGGGAGAGCATCTTGTATGGCCTTTGAGCCCGTAAGGAATCTTACAGAAGTAAGGGTGCTTGTTAAGACAAATTCGAAGTCCGTTGCTCCAAAGTTCTGTCTCATAAAAATGATTTCGCATCCTTGGAATGCTAGTGGTGGGAGTTAATGAATCCTTGGATTCCTCCCTGACCTTGTATTGCACCTTAAAACAAAACACTGTTCTGGAAAACCAAACTGCACTGAGTATGGGTTTCAGCAAGTTTCCAGTTCTCTTGGGATTCAACAAAGACATTGTTGTCACCCTAAGCTCTAGCTGGTCAATGATGACTAGCAATGCTACCAACCCAAGTCGCGCATGAGGATACTTGATCGATAGAGAAATATTACATAGACTTAGTTTTTATAGACCAACAACATCAAATCCATTAACGTTGTGAATTCCATAGAAGAATCTACATGATCTATGTTTATGTTGGTGTTGGTCTACGTAGGCTAAGTATATGTAATAACTTCGATGGTGTCAATTGATGATATCAACAATTGAGTAACACTGCTTCAAGTTCCTTTTCCTTTTCAATTATCAATCAATTAAATCTTATATTTTAATATGAAATATATATTACTCATTCAAAATTCAGTTTAGATCTCTTTAATTACAGCTAAAATAACAATCTATAAGGTAGCTTAAAAAATCAGCAACCAAATTGATAATTGAGATGACCATGGAAATTTTCAAGTAAACTTTTACCAAACAACTATGTTTTCAAAGACTCAAAGTATCTTTAGGATGGACTTTGTACGTAGCGTTACCAAACATTCAGATGCTTTCAATAGATAAACTTTGAGTTGGACCCTTTCTCTAAGTGGGCTTCGCAAATGACAAAGCGTTTCTAAACTCACTCATGACTAGTAGCATTTCAAAATCCCAAGGAGTAACAACAAAACCAGGCAAGACAAAACTCAAGGCTCAGAAACCAAGACATAAGATCGATCCCAAGAGGTAGTCCAACAGAACAAGGACATAAGATATTGAACATAACTAACATTTGGATTTTGTTGGCAAGAACGGGTTTATCTAAATTTCAACATGCTAGAAAATGTGCAAACTTCAATTGACATGTTTTGATGTCTTGCGAGATATGAGAACATTGCGCTTTAGCATTTCAATGTCTCAGAAACATAAGGTTGCTTTATATAACTAGTTTTAACAAGTGCAATGAGGCCACTGGTTGACATCACAAGAACCATATATAATTCTAATTAAAAAATACTTTTGATAATTTGTACAGAACAGATCGAAATATGATAGCTGCATGTAAAAATGCCTTAGCTTAGATCTTGTTACCAGTCCACAAGCATGACAATGTACTCAGTTCTATCATCCTGGAAAAAACAAGAAAGTAAACAAGATTTTCCAAAGAAAAAATAAGGTGACATATAAGCTAACCTTTACAGAAGAGCCTTTAAGATCAGATGCTTGTTTCACAAAAGACGATTTAGAAACTCCCTCAATAAAGCATGCTCCCCTAGCATTTGGCGAGGACTTGATTGAAGCAGGACATGCCTCTGTCATAGCGACATCTGGATCAGTGCTAACAGCTGGACCATTCTCTTTTGGAGAAACTCTTTCCGAAATGATTTCCAAAGAGGATGAAATGTTCTGCAAAATCCAATCAAGAACTTGTGTGGCTGGAACAGGAACAGCAGGCATGTCTGGGTCTGAATTTGCGAAAAAAGGAGCAGCTTGGCTTATCGGTATCACTTCAGATCCTTTATCACCAAACTGAATCAACAATCCCAGGTGCTCAAATCTTTCCATGGTAAAAACCTAATATAACAATTCCACTTACAGTAAGAAATATCATTACCCAATCATGTAAAGTTCAATATCTAAGATAGAATACAGGTGCAGTCAGACCAAGTAAGCCAAATATAGAAACATCAGCCACTAGTATTAAATAAGGACAGGGAGCAGCCAGAAATGACAATAAAACCACCAGTTACTGGTCCTGTCCACTTCACTGAAGACTCTAAAATGGACAATGGCCACAATCTAAACACAGCACTGGCTGTTTCAAGTTTAAATTCCTCATCAAGGTTTTGAAGAAGCAGAACAAATTAAACATTCATCCGAATATAGGGCGTAGCTGTTAAAAAATTAAACAGATAAACGAACAAAAGGCCAATAACTAGTCAAGTTGACTGAATTGTACCCACTGAAGTAACACATACAGCATCTACATTCCTCATTGACAGCAAAAAGGCAATTAAATCATTTGAGTAACTTTCTGAAAACTTAATTGTGGTCATTAAAGGACTGTCTAATTTGCACAGATACTTGTTGACTAGGAGAAAAGGTAGACAGACAGATATGAAGCAAGAATGTTACCAAAGCAAGAGATGCTCAAGCATGCAGAAGAAATTTTGCGGTAATGCTGACTGATTTAGTCAAGAAACACGTAGCCACTTTCACCATGAATATAAATAATGTCAAAATTCTACGAGTTACATTATAAGGAGTCATTTTACAGACCAGTGATTCTTCTCCTTCCCCCTCCACAGGCTCTGCCAGAAGAGAGACTATGTTTGCCAAGTGCTTTTGCAGATAAGATAGTTGATGAGCCTCCTCATCAGCCTGAGATGGTGTAAATCGTCTGCTATTGCTACGTGCAAGCTGGACGACCAAACAAAAGATCATCATCAACAGTTGATAAAACACTTAAACAAGAAAATCAGCATGCTTCAGTCGTCAAAATTGCAAATGTGTGGGCATGAAGAAACTTATGTATGAAGCCCAGACTGAAACCGAACCAAACCAACACATTAAAGCAGGACCGAACCAATAAAAGTTTATGTTAACATGTTGAGATAAATTTCATCAACACCCTTGGAAAAAAATAGCTACTAAGAAGAACAATGTGCGTTGAAGAAACTTAAATTTCTTAAGATCAAAATTCGTTATATACTCAAGTTCATTATTCCGGAGTTGCACAGTAGCAGTCAGAATATACATGCCTATGTATAAGCCGAACTTAGGGAACGTCAGTGCATCTACAAATCAATATGAAGTTAGCATCAGAGTCGACTGGAAACTCAAGCAGGATTCACATAGGCTCATCAAGATCATTGCACTTCAGCATTTGAATCTGATAAAAAAGTTGGCACATTGATGACATCCTCACGCCCTAAATAGTATTAAAAATGCATCCATTTTTGGCACCACAATTCAAACTATTAATATGCCCTCATCATGAAAACTCTCAAATTCTCTACATTAGATCAACAAAACATACAAGCACAACGCAAAGCGAACACCCGGCCAAAATTGCAATCCGCTATTATGGACACGACAGATTCCAAAGGTCTAGCGCGTCACCTGCAACGGAGACAGGGCCGACAAATACCCGTCGAACGCGGAAGTGGAGGGCCAAACATCGGCAACCGCCGCGGAATCCTTATGCGACCTGGGAAGCAACTTCTTGTACGATTGGATGTACAAGAAAAGCACCAGATCATTCACGTCGGCACCGACGGAGTCGACCTCGTCGGGCTTGGCCCGGACGAGGGGGTCGGAGTCGGATTGGAGGACGGAGGCGAGGGTGTCGAGGACGACCCTCGCGTGATCGGGCGAGATCTGGAGCGACTCGGCGAGGGAGGCGGAGGCGGCGCGGCCGGACGGGGACTGCCCGAGGAGCCGCTGCTTGAGGGGGAGGAGGGCTTGGATCGGGTCGGTGAAGACGAGCTTGGGGATCGGGAGGAGGCCGTACTCGAAGGGCTCGCGCCGGGGGTGGAGGAGCGAGCTAGGGTTCGGAGCGGGCCGCGGATCGCGCGCCGACGCCGACGTCGACGGGTCGGGCGAGTCGTCGGCCATGGCCTATGAGGTTGAGGAGGTTCCGCGAGTTCAAGAGAGACGGAGATCGAGAGAGCTGCAGATCCTTCGGAAAAATGATGGGAGAAGGGGAGAGAGAGAGAGAGAAGGAGCGAGCGAGTAGAGAGAGGAGAGTGAGGGGCTTTGATCGTGCGTGCTCGGGCGTACTGGGAGAAGGTGACGTGGCAGTCCTATATTGGGTGACGCGTTGCCCTACGCTTTCTCATCCGTTTAATTTTGCGGATCATTCGCCAACGCGCACCATCGGCCCCCCGATACCTAAAAATGGCACTAATGTCTCATTAAAAATCGAAACACAACAAATACGGATTATAAGCGTAATTTAACGGTTTTTCGCTTTTGAAATTCTAAAATAAAGCACACTGATATATTCTTAATTAGATTGCCCACAATACTAACATAAGAAAGTTAATTTTTTTTAAAGAGCGAGTAAACGATTTATTATACACTTACATTGTTTTTTACATACTTAATTTCACAAGATTCGTAAGTTGAGAGTTTCAAGTAATAAGATCAAATTTATTTGAAAAATCAAGTTGTCGCTTCCGACTTTTGATCACTTGGGTGCGATAATATTTGTTGATGAATTATAACTTTAATAGATTTTTCTGCATTGATCAGATCTAGAATCAAACTTTGGAATTTGGCTTTAAGTAGAACGTAACTCCCCCTTGAGCATATTGCTATAAAAGTAGGACAATTTCAATTAAACGAGAAATCAAGCAGCTAAACTTAAATATTAATTTACACGTACTCGTTGAATATAATTTCCCAGACAACCATTCCGACATCTAATTAATATGATTCGAAAACATTCATTGGACAATCGGTACGAGGCCCATATGGCAACAAATTAAGTTTATCTGAATTATGAAAAAGAAAATTATCAACGTTCAAAAACCTTTTTGACATTGAAATTTTTACTCAGCAGTTGAAAATCGTGATCGAAACTCTCGAGGTTCAATTCCCAGTCAAAAGTTTGTCATTTTAGGTATATTTTAGTTGTTGTATTTAGTAATATTTAGAATTATTTAGGCTGACCTAATCTTAAACCAAGCCCACTAGGCCTGGTGCAGCAAACCAGGGGAGATTTCTCCTTCTGTTCCACCGAGATTTGCTTCACCTTCCAGCTGCAGAAGCAAAGGTAATCCCTCTCTTGAGTCGAGCAAAACTTGCACTGAAAAATCAATTGGGTAGAGAAGATTTGGAGTTGAGTTCTTGGGTCATTCTCTCTTGAGATTTAGGAATCATAGATCTTTTCGAGAAGCTCATATCTAAACGAGACGATTTACTTTTCTTTCTTAAACGCAAATTTAGACCACCCAATTCGTGTATTACACGTATGGGAATGGCCTTCACATGCGAACCAGATGAATTTCAAAAGAGCATGTGCACTATAGTCCTAAGGACTATTATACATCAAGTGCCATACGGCATGCATCTATGGACCACCTGAGCAAATGCTCCACAAAGAGAATCGGATCTCGGTCTGAAGGAATTATGGGAATGACTATTCTGTAAACTCAGACCAGTCAAGCCACCATATGCACCTTTCCCATTGCCTCTCGATAAAGGTGAAAAGTTGGGTTCAAAGCCTATCGTTAAATCCTCATGAAATGGATTGAATTGTTTAAGAGTCGTTCCCAATGCCGCATGTAATTAAGGGTGTGCATGGTTTAGGGCCGTCTAATTCTCCCATGAACCGGGAACCGAACACGTGAAACCATTTCTTAATATCTTGGATCGTGAATCGGACCACCTAAGTATTGAACCGGCTCCTAGAAAATCTAATGGACCAGTTGGGAATTGAAATTTTTTTAAAGAATATTAAATTTCTTTACTTACTTTTAATAAAGAAATTATTTTGGTAAAGTTGAGTAAAGATTAAAATTTTAGAGGTTTAAATTGAGTTTTTTTTTATATATTTGAATATAAAAAAATTAATTGATCCAATCTGACCTTCCTAGGAAGTGAGAAAGGGACTGCCTAGACACCCGGGACCGGTCCGGTTCTCAGTGGGTCCGGGCGGTCCACGTTGCTCACTCATCCGTGTCACTAGTGATGGAGCGGTGGGTTCAGGGCAACGAGCCTGTCCTGCAAGGCAGGTGAGCTCTACATCAGAAGTTGCCGACCACCTCGGTTCTCACTCCCGCCATTGAATGATCGAGATGGAACGGTCTCCCATGCACCAGTAGCACGGGGCTCGTGACGGAGCTGGAGCCCCCTCCATTTAAGGGCCCCGGAGAATGCTAGACATAGCAAAGAGGATAAGGTCAACAATCCGCCCCCACAAAAACATAAAAAGAAACAGAATTCGAGGAGGCAGGCTCACGAAGGTCCACGCCTCAGCCTCGCTTTTTGACCATTTCCCTGTCCCAACTTGGGGGGCGAGTTCGGGTCCTGTGCATGAATGAATGGCTTCGGATCTTCGATTCAGGGCCGGGTCGAGGAAAACCTGCTCGTCCATCTTCTTCCTCGTTTGCATTCTTTTGTTCCACTCGTCTAGCGCGACGGATCTTTGCCCTTCGATTCAGCCAAGAAACAGCCAAAGAGGAGCACACGGACAGGCTCTGCTCTTTCCTTTACGTCTGTCTTTGCCATTCGCCTGATCGGAACGGGCAGACTCCGGATGGATAAGTTCGGACAGGATCCGTTTGCATTACTGATTTGAATGGTGGTTCGTGGGATGAAGTTCGGCCAGTTTTCTTTTGAACGTGGGCCTTCATGTTAGAACTATTTGTTCTTTGCTAATTAGAGGTTCCGGACCTTCTTTTTTTTATATCAGGAACTGATCGTATGACCTCGGTTTCGATCTGGCTCTATGAAGGAACCGCCCCGTCTTTTGGTTTGCCTTGTGTTTTTAAGAAAAGTTGTTTGATAAACGACTTGGTAACTTATTCATACTAACCTTGAGCTTGGCCAAACTTTCTGACAAAATATTATAGTTCATTGTTTAATCTGTGAAAATTTGTTGGTGCCGTGATGTATTAGTATCATTTTGAAGTTATTGGTTCATTTTTTTTTAATGTTTGCAAACGGTTTTCTTGAAGAGGCTTAAAAATCAGTTCAAAATCAATTCAACCTAAAAACGGAACCGGTCGAACTAGTTCCCAAATATTTCATGATGGTTTTGGCCTTGCAATTGGGAATCGACCGGTCTTAGGCTTGTTCTCGGTGTGTGAGTAAAGAATTGAACCGGTTCTCGCTAGAATCAGCCTTCGACCGGCCAATCTATGCTGATTTAGTTTGATTCCCATGTTGAATTAGACTTGGTGCTCGACGTTAGTGCTATGTATATTGTAAATGGAACCTCCTACTTTTGAGGGGTCTCAATTATGTTTTTCCTTTCTCAAGATATCGAACAAATTATTTCCCATATATTTTATGCAACAAGCAAATGTGTAAATAAGAGGTTCCACATTATCTCTTGCTCACGTATTTCAATATTAAAATTTAAATATGAACTATCCGACGACAGATTTTCTATGACTATTTTGAATCGTAAAATATTTTTATCTTGCACACTTTTCTTTTCCTTAGCTTGTGTAGTTTTTATTCAATAATTTCTTCTCATTATTTAATATTTTGAATATTTCACAAGACAAAGTGATGTTGCCTAGACTTTTGACTTTGTGTTCTCTGCACGAGCACGCATACCGCGTATGCATGTTTGTTAACGTCACGGGTCATCAAACATGCGTCACTTGAGTTCCAAATCACTCGGTCCACCTTGGATCGTTGAGAGAGATTCTTCAGAGAGAAGTCTTTGGGAGAGAGATGCTTTCTATCGCTGGCTAGGCAGTCCAAGTGAGGGGATGAAATCTCTATACATATATTTGAACCCTTGATGTAATAGTAGAGATTCAATCTCCCTAACTACCACCTACCCTTTTAAATACAACATTTCTTTAGAATACGTACGTATAATTCCCATAATATACCTCTAGGAGTATCTTCGAATACTCATGAAAATCCTAGACCCCAGAAGGTTCAAAGCATGGCCAATCATCTAGGGCATCTCCTTTTCTTGTTGGCCCCGAGAACCTCTGATCCATGACACTAGTGACACAAGCCGATAAATCCTTCGATCACGGAAACCTCTTGAAATATGGCATTCCTTCCCGGTCCGTGACATTAGCATATAAGATAAAATCTAGAACATGCTTAGGACGGTTTATTTCTCTCTTTGTTAAGTCTCCATCTTCATCTTCAAAAGCTGCTTCTCTTAAGCCTCCCTTCATATTTCTTGCTTTCCCTACTCGAACATTTGCCATCTAAGCTATTCAAGAGTTTATATGTATTTACAAGCGAGATTAGAAACTTAGATTCCGCACCTAATAGACTTTGTGCACTTTATCTGGCTAGCGTTCATTAGGGGGATGGGATTCTTTTCCTAATAGGCTTATTCATTCTTGATGTGCCGTGAACTATCTTGCTCTATTCTCTATTTGGCGACCCAAGTAATTAAAGAACTTGGACTGCTCGACATGAGATTGCCAAATCTCAATTCTCAACTCCTTTGTCATGAAGAATCTTCCCTCTTGATCTGATATACATTTGCCACCGCCGAAGATCGATTTCGGAAGAGTGCAAGGCATGCATTGTTTCACTTTGCTTCTTGGCCGGAAGCTAGAAAGTGGCGAAATCGCTCCCGAATATATTCATTCGCTTTGAATCCCACCGGCAGTGATAACTGAACTTTCTATCCTTGATCTTGTCACAGATTGCAACTCCATCATCATCATCTATAGACCAGGTAGTGTCTGATTTCCTGTTATGTTGTATTTAGACCAGAGTGAAAGCTAAGATTTGATCTTCTTTGTTCTCCAGAATGGGCGGGACAGGGCCCTTGCGGCAATGGAGGTCAGGATGGGCTGGTGGAGTAGCTTCTTCATAGCTTGCTGGAACATGGGGGATTGAGGTGGGAGTTTGCTCGATTGTCGCGAGGCCCAAAAAAGACGAAGAAAAGAGATTTTGAAGAGACAAAGGCTGTTTCGACTCACTACTTTTTTTTTATACCAAATTTTATTACGAGAAATATCTATTAGCTGAGGGCACCCAACGAGCCATGTTATCAGATAGATTAAGAAAATATGGCAACTTCATATTTTCGACGGTTCAAATCGAAGTTGGCACTTAAGTAATCATTTATATTAAAAAGTGGCACTTAAGCCTTTTTTTTTTTATTGTTGTTGTTTCTCTTGTTTTTCTACTTTGTTTGTTTCCTGAATAAAAAAGAACAAATATATGTTTATATATGTAAGTTGATTTTTCTGATCCCTCGAGGAGTAGCTAGTAAAAATATTTGAAACAGAAATTAGAAGTTAAAAAAATGTACTTCTATTTCTTGGAATAACTTTTTTTTCTTTTTTTTTTTCCTCCATCCTTTTCTTCTTCTTTCTCTAATTGGTTGTTAGACCTCAACGAAAACCAATTGATGACCAGTTAGGACTAAGGCCCTCAACCTTGTCAACCTCTGGTGAGGCTTACAATAGTTGGGTGGGGTCGATTTCGCCCATATTTGGAGAGGTCAAGCCTTGCCTGGCTGCTATGAGGTTGAGTTTGGCCATGGCCAAGTGAGGCCGACCTCGCCTATACCATACGCCAACAATAACACGTTCTTTCTTGGGAACATAAGTGTTGTTAAAAGCAGCCTAAGTGATTTGAAAGAAACTTTTGGTATCAAAATGAGTGTCATATATAACTTTCAGCACTTTTGATGTCATTCTACTATAATTTTGTGTAAACTTTGATCCTTCAATATCTTGGCACAATCAAGTGCCAACCTGGGTGATACATCTTTGCAATATCATAACCCCACACAAATGATAACAAATCAAGGATAATAGCATGAATGGTTTTTGAACTTTAATTTAATGTACAATATCGTTTTTGAACTTTTAATTTTGATGATGTGGTCTTTCAACTTTTAATTTGTACGATGTGGTTCCTAGACTTTGGCCTAATGTGTGATGTCATCTTCAGACTTATCATTTATTCAATATGATCCATGAACTATTGGTAAATACCAACGTTGTCCATGAACTGTATTTAAATATGTAAAAGTTTAAGGACCATATTGGACATTGCCCAAAGTTTAGTCACGGGTCATATTGAATAAATTTAAAGTTAAAAAACAACATTGCACATTTGACAAAATTTGATGAATCGCATCATACAAATTAAAAAAATTAGAGTGATATTGCATATAAAAATTAAGGTTTATGGATCATTTGTGCCATTTTCCTAAAAATCACATAAAAACCAAGAACCAAAACATTCAAGAAGCACAAAGTTCTTTCACTGAACAGGAATCGGGGGATCGAATTTCAGCAAAAAATCGCATGCTCAACAGCAAACACACGGACCTCACGTCCAACAGCAATCCCATGGTCAATTCCTGATCGTGAAGGATTCAACGGGCTACGACACAGAAGTTTGTACAGCGCTCAAAGGAGGAAAAGGAAGCGGTCCCAAGCCCCAAAAGCAGAAACCTAACTTGGAACAACCTCAAATGTTCCAACTGCTGCGCCACAGAGCAAGGCGGCCTTGGTTAAAAGGCGGCAACATGGAGTAACCCGCAAAGATTATGAATACTCGGGGACAGGGTGAGTTATCCAACTTCTGACACGAGGAACGTAAGAGCAAACAGTGACGAGGAGGCCTGAAACAAAGTTCAGAATGGCTCAAAGTCGCTGCACAAGAGTCCAGCAAGGTGGTTGATAATTTTTATGGAGAAGAGTTCCATCAGAAAGCGGCCAAAGACGTTCCCAGAATTTTCTTTTTTCCAGAGATCGATCGGGGAGGAAATGCCAACAACAGAGTAAGAGTGTCTTCAAGATATCCTTATGAAAAATATCATCAGCATGCGCTTTAATGGACACTCATGTACCAGACCAACGTCCAAGAAACAAGGGATACAAATTTCAAAGGCAAGTAGCTATCGACCCGGTGACTACGAACTCAGCATGGAAAGTTAAGAAGGTTAATAACAAACGGGTTTTAAAAGAGGAGAGCGAAACCTGGGGATCAAGACACAATTTCTTATTGGCATTTCCCTTCTTCGTACGTCGGTTTTTCCTACCAGAATTAGTCGTATCGACATTCTGCTGTTCAACACTTGGAAGGAAAAAAGGAGATTAGGGAATTTTCTACCGCAAAGCATGCCTCCGGAATTGCATGATCAAGAATATAATTAGATGGCGAGAGGCCAAAGCCTCTAATGTCTTTAGTTTTTGAGACTCCACAATTGCCTCCCAAATTCCCACACGCTTGGACTTAAGCAGCTGGTCTCGTCTCACAGTATGCAGCATGGATCGTCTGTTAAAGAACCATTTTTTTTTACTTGCTATCAACTTCATTACATTCTCTATTAGTTGAATGAATAGAATTGTGTTTAGATTTGAAATAAGTAATTTGTGTAAAAATGATGTTAGTGAAACTTAATACATGCTTAATCAACATAAAAATACTTGACTTTTGGCGAAAATGATGTGGAAATAGGGTTACTAGCATGCTTTTATCCAACTTGGAATTCCTTGTCATCCTTTAGGCTTCATTCATTTCGGGAAAAATAAATATTTTCAGAAAATATTTTTCAGAAAGTCATTTTCTCAAAAAATGACAATATTTTCTAGTGTTCACTTGAAACTTAAAAATGAACCGGAAAATATTTTTCATTGTTGGGTAGAGAAAATATTTTCCAGACTTCATTTGTTGTCGAAGCAATGGTGACAGCGAGTTGAACCATGTTTGAACGAGGCTGAGAACGGGGCTGGTCAGATTCTTATGGCATCGTTCTCGTTGAGCCGTGGAGAGGAGACAACGACGTGGGTTGCAAAGCAACGACAACATGGAGTTCAGGCGATGTTGGAGGCAGCTAGCCATGACGAGCTAGGCGGATCTCAAGGGCAACGTTGATGATGGCTGGCGAATAGAAAGCGGAGCTTGGAGGTGGAGAAGCAAGGAAGCAACAACGTCCGTTCGCCCATTGAAGAGGAAGAACTATAAGGAAGGAAAGAAAGGAGGCGGCATTGCGGTGAGCTGGGGTGAAGCTTTGAGCGGTAGATGCGGCGACACAAAGGAGTAGACATGGCGCGGAGGAGCGACAAGGTCAGGTCGGTGAGGGACGAAGAATGACCAAAAGAAAGAAGAAGAAGAAGACCTCGTGTCTGTGGGAGGAAAAAGAGAGAGATTGGACCAGGGGCAATTGGTGGGCCCCCTTCCATGGCCACAGAGAGAGAAAGAGAGGGTGAGAGTCAATGGTGGGGTTAGTGAGGGAGGCGTGCGGGAGAAGTGGAAGAAAAGAGATGGGAAGAGAGAGAAACGTCAGATCATTGGGAAGAGAAAAAGGGAGAGGGCAAGAGAGGAATTCGGCTGGGGAAGGGAAATAGAGGAGAAAGGAGAGAGAAACGGAAGAGAGAAGACGGAGGCTGTTACAGTTAGGAGTGAGCAAAAACATGGTGGATAGGTTCCAAACTTATACCATGTACCCGACCCTATTATAATTGGTCCCCCCTTTTTTGGACCATGTACCCTACCCTATTTGTATTGGACCCTATACCTTACCTATCCCATTTTTTCAGTTTGGGAACATGGTTAATCTTGTTTATATTGGAACCTATTTTGCCCATCATATACAACTTCGAATTTTATATTAATACGCGAAAAAAAACATAATTTCTCTAATTTATATTGAAATATTAAGTACTTGTAAATAATAAATAAGTACACTCTTTAATTAAACAAAAAACTAAGGATTTATAAGGAAATTACCATAAATAAAATCATAAGGTAAAGCAAAAATCCTAACATTATATATACATTAGTAACAAATATGAATATAATATTTGTCTCATTCCCACAATACTACTTGAAGTTTTTTACTTGTCTAAAATAGTTAACAAATTTATAGCGCAAGCATAAATTTTTCAAAGTAAAATCAACATAACTTATCATTCAAAAATGAAATCAGGCATGCAAATTCACGCTGTACAAAATCTCTAATGAAAACCAAAATTCATGTATAAAAGAAACATAAACAAGAAACCATGTTTTAGAGACATAAACAAAAGTTATGATTTAATAAAATTTATTTACTTACAAAATCGAAATTTCTACTAAATAAAGTTTTATTTTATAATGATTAAGTTCAGGATCCAAGGTTCAGGGTAGATTATAGAGTTGGACCATGTACCCAACCCGATTTTAACCGGTTCCCTGTACCCGATCATGTTTGCATTAAATCATGTTCCTGACCATGTTTTCAGGGTGGGCTGGTTCGGGAACAAGGTTTACCCGGTTCGGTTGCACACTTCTAGTTACAGTCGCAGTAGAATTGGAAAATGTTTTCCTTCCTTTGGGGAATGGAAAACATTTTATCCATTTTTAGAAGGATATTTTTTATTAATTGAAAAATATTTTCCTTGACAAATTATTTTTCGCCCCCCGAACACCACAATTTCTAGAAAATATTTTTCAGAAAAATATTTTTCGCAAAATAAACGAAGTCTTGATTAAACATTTTTTACTGGCATATAAGACTTGAGTTTAGTTAGCTTACGAATACAATAAAAATTTTCGTAGAACAACTTCCATTTCCGTGCAATCGTTACTAGCATCACTAAACATCGAGAGTTCGACTAATGAGGTTATCCTAAGTGCAAAAAATTGAATCAATTGCCCGTCAGATGGAAAGTTATGTGTGGTCAAAATTTAATCATTTTTACTCAGAATTCTTATAAAGATATCATTATTATGAATTTGTTATACAAAGTTTCGGGAGTACCAAAATTTATAGGGAAGAACGAATGAAAAATTGAATTAAACCGAGATAACAAAGTAACCTCTCATAGATTGCTAGTTTAATTACCTGAAAAGATGTTACAAAATATAATAAGGCTAAGTTGGTCAATTAACATATAAAGATGTGTCTTAGTGACAAAAAAAAAGATGTGGAACTAAGGTTGCCCAAAATATATTGTGTTTATAATTACCATAACAAATCCAACATGGAAATAAAAAGATAACTAAAAAAGAAAGAAGGAATGTGAACAAAATTGGACGATTAAGGGCAAATTTGTCTTTTTTGGGAAAAACGATGTGAATTTCATCATATACAGAGTCAAATAGCCCCACCACCTTATTTAAAATTTCAAGAATTTGAATAGTAGAAGCAAACTGCACAGAAGTCTTTTGAATTAATATGGAAGACCATGGGGAGGATCAAGTTAGCTGCAACCACTTGGTTCTCGAGTCTCCTCCCACGTGCCATGGCCAGACATAGTCATACGTGCAACTTCGATTCGAGTCATTACATCAAAACGCACACTCATCTTGCCTTGCTTGCTTAATTAGAGCTTTTCCAATTAGTCCAAAAGAAAAAGGAGGGAAAGACAGAAAAATCCGAAATTAGTGCCTCTTCACAAACACAAGATGAGTCTATCATCAGTCCAGCCTGCAACTACAGAGTCATTGATGGGTCATGCTGAGGAAATAGATCAGCCTATAGTTAAGAACTTTAAATATGGTAGATGCACCAAATGCAAGTCAAGGGCATGCGGGTCTCCGTCGAAAAACAGTTTAGTTTGAAGACACATGGCGAAATAGATTTAATTTGAACTTACTGGAGGCGGAGCAAATCACGGCCACAGAGAGAGAGAGAGATCTGATCTGTTGTTTATGTGAAAATTGGGGTTTCTGCTGGCCAATGGGTGTCGCTTTCAAGTTGGAAATGTCAACCCAGCAAATCAGCAGAGTTGGTGCGAAACCCTAGCTGCCCGGATGGCTCAAGATCGAGGAGAGAGGGCCGTTATATTCGCCATGCTTTTATCAAATCCACTTGCATCTCATTGATGTCATCTGGTACACCTAACCCAAAATAATTTGGTTCTTTGCTCTTTCAACATCATTGTCTAGTTTTATTTTATCATTTTCGCAGGAAGGAGAGAGATTCAACTGGGAAAGAAGGCATTTCGAGGAACAAATTGTGTCTCGGTTGAAAACTTCTTCGATAGGACAGTCGCATAACTTAAAAGGATCAGTGCATCAACAAATTTTTTTTTTTTGGCATTTGATGATTATGGGTTGCTTATTGAACTAAGCACGAGAAGTCAATGCGGCACACATGCTTGGATAGAAATTGCAAGGCATGCTCAAGAAGGGGACCGGATACATTGCTCATCGAACCCCCCAACTTATCATTTATTTTATTTATTTGCTCAGCAACCTTCAATTGAATATGAAAAGTGCTACATGAACTTTATGAATGGATACCCTCCACTTTTATGATTGTTGGGGGGATTGACTTTGGGTTTGATGGTTGGAATTTGTACGATTCTGTTGTTTCCATTCATTGAATATGTGCGGGTCCAACCGATTTGGAAATGGTAGGAGATGCTCTTCTTTGGAAGGAGTAGGTCCCTACGATCCTACACAATTGGCCTAGGTGAAGAGACAAGAGGGCATGTGGCTGGTGAGGAACATGCTTGAAATATTGGAACTATTGATTTCAGTTTTAGAAGAACAAAAACTCCGGAGTCGTTCTTTATCATTTGATTTCTTTCTCTATACATTTTGTGGGGAAGGAGGACGCTACAAGTATCAAAAGTTATGTAAGACGTTCACTTTAATGTTAAAAGTTTTATTTCAATCACTTGAGTGCCAGTTTTTCAAAAAAAAAAAAAACAACCACTTCAATGTCAATTTTGATTTCTTTGGCCGAAAATCCGATGTGGCAGTTTTTTGTTAATATTTTGAGCTCACATGGCTTACTGGAAAGTCTAGTCAACATTTAAAATAATAAAAATTAAAATTCCAAAAAATTAAAAAACAAAATTAATCATATTAAAATTTAAAAGAAAATAGGGGTCAAAGGGGAAGGGCGGCAAGCCCTCGCCCTCGCCCTCGCCGTCGCCGTCGCCACCCTACCCTTGCTGGCGAGGGTGGGTGGTCAGCAGGGGTCACCTGCCTTGGTCACGTCCACTAGACCCTCGCCAACCCATAGCTGTCGTGGCAAGGGGGGAGGCGACCCTTGTCGGCTATCTCTATCTACGGGGCCCTCACCAACCATTAACGAGGGTCACTAACCCATGGTCGGCATGATCGAGGGCAAGCGACCCCCCTGACCATCCTCGCCCTCGTTGGCCCTTTCGGCAATGGTGGGGTAGCGGCAGCGTGGCTTGCTGCCCTTTCCTTTGACCTTCTCTTTTTTTCTTAAAATTTTTTAACTAATTTTTAATTTAATTTTAATAAATTATAAAAATCATATCACATAAAAAATTTTAAAAGCACATATACTAGTTGTTTCAATATAATATTCTAATAAACATTTAATTATAAAATGCCATGTCATTTTTTTATTGGAATGTCTTGTTGTGGCACTTAAGTAATCGTCTTTTTTTTATTTGACACTTTTGTGATATGGCGTAAACTTTTGGCACTGAAATGAGTGTCTTACATAAGTTTTGGCATTTATTATGTCATTCTCCCAATTTTGTGAAAGTTTATTATAAACTTAATGTACATTGTATTCCAATTCAAAAATCGTTATTTTTATTCCTTGACATAAATATGCATTTTCAATCTCTTCATGAAAGTCAAACTTTTACATGGCATATACATAATGGACTTTTGTATTGTGCATCTCAAAGTTGACTACTGCCGAGATTCATTGTTTAGTGAAACCTATAAAGGTATACCTATTCAGCAGCTAATTGGGGTGTTGCCGGATTTTCAATTTTGGAACTAGAGGTCGCTAGTTTAAACTTCATCAATTGTGTGCGAACAATTCGAAATTAAGGCTACTTATACTGTCCAAAGGTATAGACTTAACCAATCCATAGACTTTTAGAAAATTAGATGTCAGCACCTCTGTCTTAGATAATTAACAGCAAAAAAAGCACTATCATTTGTTAGAAATGAAAACTTTCAATGTTATAATTCTCAATACAAATTGTAAGTTCCTATCATATTAGGTATTCAATCAAATGGAGATAATTATCCAAAAATTCTTAAAACTATTGTACGGCGATCAATTAAGTTCTAAATCTTTTAATTGTGTCAATTACTCTTTACAATTTTTGACAACTTGGTAATTTAATTTTAAATATTTCATTTATGTCAATTTAGTACTAAACATTTTGACGATATATCAATTTAGTCTTCAACCATTTGATGACTCAATAATTTAGTCATTCAGCTAATTTTGATTGGACAGTGTTGACAAGGACTATATTTGCATTTTTTTTTCAAAGGTTCCTTTTACCTTTCAAATCTTTTCTTCTTCTTCTTCTTCTTTCGCTTTGGCCTATGAATAATGCTCAGCCATGGCCATCAACTGGCCACAAGCGAAGGTCAACCTTGTGACTTGGGCGAGGGTGGCCCTTGCCAAATCCAACAAAGGCAGCTCTCCCCCTAGTAACAAGGGTTGAGCTCATCCTAGATCCAATAAGGATCATGATGCCCTCATCATCCCTTGCACGTGGTTGATTGTTGGCCATGGCTAAGTATAGACTCATGCCCAAAGAAAGAAAAGGGAGAAAAAAAATAAAAAAAAATTATCAATGTTAGCATCGATCATGCTACGAATGATGGTTGACAATTGGGTAATGTTCACATCACATTAACATTTTCCAGCCAAAATTGACCGAAATGACTAAGTCGGCACGCCATTAAAAAATTTAGACTAGATTGGCAAGCCACAAAAAGGTATATGACTAAATTGCTAAAATTTTAAAATTTTTAACTAAATTGATACACGCAAAGATGTAGGACCAAAATTAGTAAGTTATCAAAAGGTTCAAGACTAAATTAGTATAATTGAAAGATTTATGCCTGAATCAGCTGCTGTGTATTTGGTTTGTAAATTTGCTAGCCAAAGGCCAAAAGTTGTAAGCTTCGCAAGGTTTTTTTTATGCGAAAGTTTAGGTGAAAAGGTGACGTCCGAGACAAGTTTGTCCAGCAATTTAGAGCCATACTAAATCTTGCCAAGTAAACGTCATGCCTTAAAAGTCTTATTAGGTGTTTAATTAGACCAATCAAACTACTTCTTATATGAATCCCATCGGTTCCAATTCCATTCGAACTTTAACTGATCAATTCAGTAAAAGTGAAAGAAGTTTGTAGAACTACTTCTATTCCATTTATATCACTATTTATGATCAAATTCGAGATTGCTTAGAGACATTATTATGACAAAATGGAAATTTATTTTCTTTCTTTCCTCTTGCTCCTTTTCTTTCAAGCGACCGAGCTATACTCAGTAGAAGACAGCTCCTTTCTCTAAACACCCCCCCCCCCCTCTTCCCCTTTTTGTCTCTATCATTTTAGGGGTAATCAGGTTAACTAGAGTTGGTGAGCGATAAGGAAAGACAAGTGAATGAGACCCAAGGAAGATATAGTCAATTTGTCATTTTGTCATATGATTTACTACAACCACTGATCTAATGTCTCGTGTGGCCTCGAAAAGGATTCAAGTGACAAGGTCAAAGTTCCAAATAGCTACTATTTTGACCCAGAGGCCCTTCATCCTTTTTCTCCTACATTGACTATATAGCTCGGCGAGAGTCAATATTCATGATTAATCACTGTTTTTTTTTTCTTCCGAAAAAGGGTGATGTAAATTTGGTACTAAGTGCATTATCAACTTGCAATAGCCAGTTCAAAGTTATGCGGGCTGTATCGTGTTCTAATGTTTTGCAGATGTACATGATAACCCTAATGACTGAAATTGCGAAACGAGAAATTGATGATAAGTCATGATTGGAACATGTTGACTTGTTGATTTTCCGGCAAATAGCAATTGCGCAGCTCAACTAATTTGAATTCTTAGCGCAGCGTTTTCATCTTTGATCTTAATTTCCAATAGAGTTCTGAATGTCGTGGCTTGGCTTATGGCTGTGGCATTCTAAGAAGTAAGAGCAAATCTTGGTACAGGAAAACTTATGGTATTCTGTGAATTATATGCTAATTAATTACTAGCTATGCTGACTTGTGGGATGATTTATAGATCGCCACAAACTTTGAAAGTGACTGATGGCTCATTCAAAACATGGTAGAAGTATAGATTAGTAGCGGACATCCTCATTTTCGTACCAATTTTTTTCTACTTTCTTTGTGCACTTGAGTAACCTAACTCACTTATAATTTTATAATATCGTTCTCTTGTAACGCTTGAGCTGCTTGATCTCTCCGTCAAAATACCCATATGACATTTCGCAAAATAAAACAAGATTCGAAAAAATCAGTTAGACATCATCTTTTTCAGTGGTCCAATGAATGGGTCGTAGGTATATCGATGCAAGACTTGAGTAATTTAGAAGAATAGTTCGAGCTAATGCTTGTTGAGATTTACGTGTAAATTTTGGCCTCAACATACAAAGTAACGCAACGGACTCTTAGGCTTCGTTTTTTTCACGGAAAATAATTTCCAGATTTTCCAACGTTTACTTCATAAAAAACAAGATAGTAAATGAAAATATTTTCCAATGAGAAAAACATTTTCTGCTTTTTAGAAGTAGAAAACATTTTACATCTTCTTTCTTCACCTTCAAAAATTTTCCATATTATTTCAAAGTGACTTGTAACCAGCAGCCAATCAATGTAGAACAAAAAAAAAGAGAAAATAAAAAATAATTAAAAAATCAATTTTTTTTATTTTTCCTAAATTTCAAATAAATACCGAAAAATATTGTCATTCTCCAAAAAAAAAATATTTTTCAGAAATACTATATTTTTCGTTAAACGAACGAAGCCTTACTTAGTATTTTGATTCCACTTAATGCTCATTTGCTATCTGTTACAAATAATAGATCTAGATCCTTTCTAAGTAGCGCAAGTTACCATCTATGGTTACTTATACAAGAGCTTGATGTGGGGCAAGTCATAGATCCAATGGACACAAACATCTTATTCTTCCTACAGTCTAGTGTGTAGGGGGGGCTTTTGAACTCCATTATCAAGGAAAATTGCTTGATAGAATTTACATTTATCGTACAAATAAAGATTCATTCCCAAACTTTTCAATTTATCAATTTATTTTTAAATCTTTTGCGGCAAATTGGTCACATGGTCCATCCGACATTTCAGAAATTGTTGATGTGGTGGTTTGCCACATAGAACAGTTGATGATGGCCAGATTGCCACTTTAAGATTTTCCTACAAAAATTGACCAAAATGATCATATTTGAATTTTAGGCAAAAGTTTATGACAAAATTAGCAAAATTAAAAAATTTAGAACTAACTAACATGGTACAATAGGTTTAAAGATGATTGGGCAATTCCCTCACTAATAGTTATCATCGTATCGTTGCTATCTACGTGGCTTCATCCCCGCCCTTGCTCCTTTGCCTCGACCATGGCCACACAACAAATCTCTCTAGCTTAGAGCGTCGTGGATACCAGCCTTGTTAATCCTCCGTGACCCTATTGCCTTGAGAGGTTTGTCCACCATTGCTTAAAATTGTCACCCTCAAGAGACCTTGGATCCGGTTTAAGGGTGACATGAAAATTAGGGTCAATCCGATCATTTTGAGGGGACCGCACTATTACATTTGTCACTTAATAACCTTAGAGGACATCAATCATTGAAGATAGTCTAGTTAAGGGGTAAGTCAAAAGTATCCCAATACTCACATCATCGAGTAAATCGATGTAATAGGTTTTTCCCGAGGGACAATTATCAAAAAAGTTGTAAACATTTTATTTTTGTATCAATTTAGTTCTAAACTTTTTAATTGGGCCACTTTAGTTTAAATCTTTTTATGTTTTGTCAATTAAATATATCTAATCAATCTTGGCGAGGATTGCTAACGTAGATATCGATCATCCTATGTGACATGATCGATGTTGTTGTAGATAATATATATATTTTATTATTTTTGGTTGTTTGGAGGGGGAGGGCGAGGGCCGGCAACCCTTCTCGGCACTAGTCGAGGGCTTGAGGGCCCTTAACGTGGTTGGCGAAGGTGTTGCAGTCTCTACTTTGGTGAGGGCCATGACGCTCTCATTGTGGTTGGTAAGGGCTTGGGCAAGGGCCGCTATGCCTTCGCTAGCTAAAGAGAGGGCACACAACCTCTTGCCCAAGTCTAATGAGGGCCGCGATGCCCTTGCTCAACGTCATCTTCAGACCTTGCCCAATGCCAACAATGATTGCTTGGTGATCCTTGCCGGTCGTCAGCACCCCACGCACACTCAAAAAAAAAAAAAGAAAGAGAAGAAAAAAATTGCAAAAAATTATTAAAAAGATATCTACACCGATACTAATATGTTATGTACGAGGGCCTACATTCACGCCATCGGTTTTTGTCAAAATTGGCCAAATAAATTCAATTGACAAAATATGAAAATATTTGGGATCAAATTGACACAATTTTTAGAAAGTTTTTATTATTCTTAATTTCACCGTTTTCTGCGATGGTTTTCATGAATTCGAGGACTCAACCCCAAAAGAAATGAGAGAAAACCACGAGGGATGAAACGGAGTTGAGATTGTATATAACAAAGACTTCATGGAAGAGACAGCCGCCTCAACCCCGATCGACGTGTCTCTCTGCATGAAATTGTCAAACCGGGCTAGTTTCGTCATTTCCTGTGAGGCGAAGACCACAGCAAAGAAAGAAGCTCGAGCAAGGAATTACCCGAAGGCCGGCTTCATTTTCACACGGGTGAGAGAGAGAGAGAGAGAGAGAGAGAGAGAGTTGAATAAGATAACCTAAGAAGAGAGAGCGAAGAGAGCGAAGGCTTTGTCTGAATTTTTTTCGTCGCAGGAGCAGAAAGTCCGTCTGGTTCTTCTGGAGAGAGAGGGAGACTCTTCTCCTTTCTATTTCTACATTCCATTCCAACTCTTCCTTGTTTTTCTCCTCATCTTTTGTTATTTGCAACAATATCCACCGATCCATCTCTCTTTCTCTCTCTTTCGAACCGGGAACTAGGGGCATGGTCTTCGAGGAGGAGGAACGGAAGGCCCTTTCACCATTAATCGGAGGTTCTCACCAACTCGGTTCTTGAAAGCCTCTTCCTGATAAAGCTCTTCTTCTTGTCGGTGTTTGGACTTTATTAGTTTCATGGCCACTGATAAAGAAATCACCACCCAACTGCTCCACCACCAGCAACAACAGCTCCAACACCAGATGTCTTTCGGAATGATGCAGTCTGCAGCATCATCGTCTTCCTCTGTCCCCCAAAATTTCATGTAACTTATCTCAATCGTTCACTGTCCTTTCATGTTCTTTTTTGAAAAAAGAAGAGAATCCTTCACTTCTTCCCTTTCCTTTTCTTACAAATTCTCGTGGCCTGAAGCACGTCTCCAGCTCTCTTGCTCTCCTTATAGGAGTAGGGATTACGGATCAGATACTGATAGTTTTTTCTTCTTTTTCGGCTTTATTCAATCAGCAGCAAAGGAAATAGTGGAGCTTATGATTTGGGAGAGCTGGATCAAGCACTTTTCCTATATCTTGATGGGGGACAAGAGGCGCCAAACGTTCATCATCATCAAGATCAAAGGCGTGAGTCTTTCCCTTTCTGTCTTGTTCTCTATATATTCGTACTTTCTAGATATGAATGGAGATTTTTTTGTCTGATCTTATCTATATATTTCTTCTCCCTCTCCCTTACTAAGTATTTTATGCTTCTGCTGGCAAAATTTCATGCGCAAAGTTTGTTCAATTTTGATCTACATGAAAAGCATCTGGAGAATCCGAAATCAGTACGGTGCCTACTTTATTTTTGGCTATTTGACTTTTGAGACATCATTGAAGAATTTGAATTTTTTTAAGATAAATTGTCTTTCATATCTAATTCTCTTCTTCGGTTGTTTCAATTTCCCCCCCCCCCCCCCCCTAAAGCTTGAACCATGACATGTGACAACGCAAGATTACGAAATTTCTTTCCTTTTTCTCTTTCAATACAGCAAGCAATGAGAAAACTGAAACGAAAATTCTAAGGATGCAAAACTTAGTTTGGTCTTGATAAAGCGTGGGCATTATGTTCATAATTAATCTCTTTTTATTAGAATCGATGACTATAACTCCTATTCTGAGAATAACAACTTCATGGAAACAGAAAACACCGGGATGATGAGACCTCCAACACTGAACATTTTCCCTTCTCAACCTATGCACGTAGAGCCATCTACCAAGGTAAGATGTTTTTATATGCTTATGTCTGACTGAAGATTAGTTTATCGCCTAAATAACAATATGAATGTTATCGAGTAATGGGTTTAGTAATGAAGTACCTTTTCTTAATGCGGTAGGTCAATACCGGAAAAGTTTCTCCTTCTACAAGTGTTCCCAGAAGACAATTGGAGCATTCAATGGAGTTAGGTGACCCGAAAAAGGATGCCTCAACTGGTCCTGAGCCAGCTAAACCCATCAAGGTAATATAATATGCAAGTATCTCTATGTTAGAGCCAAATAGTTCTGTAATATTTTTTTTTTCAAGTATCGCAGTCCGATCGTAGCATTGCCATCATGAAAAGAGTCAAACGAACTCTGCTCATGCAATAGATATTGCTTAGATGATCTTTTTATACTCGTGGCAGCGTGAAGGCAATCGAAAAGGCTCGACAGCAGGTTCTTCGGAGCTTGAAGGACCTAAAACTCCAGATCCAAAGGTCTGAGTAATTCCTTTTCCTGCTCTAACTTTCTATAATATTTCCCTTCCTTTCTTCTTCTCTTGTTTATAAAAAATGGCAATGTTCAAATGAAGAATGATGACTAACCTTTCCAAGACAATGTCATGCTCAAATTACATGCAGACACTGAGAAGACTTGCTCAGAATAGAGAGGCAGCGAGAAAGAGCAGGCTTAGAAAGAAGGTCGGATATATTTCAAACCATTCACAGGAATCATGTTATTGCTATGTTCCAAAAAATCATATTGTATATAAAAAATTGTTTATCAAAATGCTTGACAATAAAGAGATTTCAAGCTATTTAATGTTTTTTTTTTCTATCAAAACACAGGCTTATGTTCAGCAGCTGGAGACCAGTAGGATGAAGCTAAATGAGCTGGAGCAAGAGATACAAAGAGCTAGAGCTCAAGTTAGGGACACATTAATCACGATTTCATCTACCTTTCAATTTATGTTCCTCTAGCCACATCGATCTCTCTCGTCGTTTTACTTTTTGGTCCCTAAAAATTGAAACCACGAGTAAGTAAATATTAGGGTTTCACTATGTTTCAGGGCATGTTTCTTGGAGGAGCAGTGGCGGGAGGAGATCAAGGTCTTCCCTTTGGAGGCAGCAACATCAGCTCAGGTAATTTATCGATCATACGATATAGAGTTATCACAATTAACCGACTTTGCTAAGGAAGAAGCCTATAGCAATGATGAAATAATATCATGCCAATCGTGCATTTGCGCGTCTAAAAATGAGGAGAATTAAACAGCACTTTTAATAATTCTAGGCAATGGGTGTAGTGGAAGTAACTGGCCACCATCTTAGAAACTGCCCGTCAAATGTCTGCGATGACCTTCTCAATATTACATGAATTTCCACGAAAAAAAAGTGTTTATGTAAGTTTAAGAAAAATCTAGAAAAGGAGTTCATCAAGTCCATCACGATTGCACGACCTTGGAGGTTTGATTGTTTGAAGTGCAGTTGATTCCGAATGCTATTCATTGCTTAGTACTGAACAAAGTTCTAAAGTCAAATTTCAAAAGAAAAGGAGAACGAGACCTAGACCAAAGGCCAATGAGACCTACAGCGAAGGCCAAAATCCAAATTTGTTTCTTAACGATTTGACATATTTCCTAACCCTCCAACTTAACAGAATTTCTTAATTAAAGAATCTGCATTATATTATTTATTTCTTAACAAAAACATAGACTCTCGAAAGTCAAACGTCAGCCACCCTTATGTAGAGTTTTTCATCGACAAAATTATTGGTACGATACCTATAGCATGATCAATAACCCCCAATAAATTGTTAAGAGAGTTGGTCTATTCGCGCAAACTTCGAAGATGGTAAAAGAAAAAGGGTATATATAGTCATTATTACATCATCTTAACAAGTTCATGTCTCGATTGATTGTATAACAGCTTCTAATTGACAGACACACGCTAATATAAGACCAGAATAAACCTCTCAAGCTCGAATCAGACATATTTTTTGCTCTACAGTTGATGGTGTACCGTGTCATGTCGATACACATGCAACTATTGTCTCCTCTTCATGCAACGCTGAACCGTTTTCATTTGACAGAGGCCGCAGCGATGTTCGACATTGAGTACGCGAGGTGGTTGGAGGAGCACCACCGCCGCACGTGCGAGCTCCAAGCGGCAGTCCAAGAGCATTTGCCGGAGAGCGACCTGAAACTATTTGTGGACAACTGTGTAGCTCACTTCGACGAGGCGATGAACCTGAGGGCCATGCTAGCCAAATCCGACATATTCCATCTGGTGTCCGGCGTCTGGATGACTCCGGCAGAGCGATGCTTCATGTGGATAGGCGGATTCCGTCCCTCCGATCTCATCAAGGTAAATTAACTCGCAACCTTGGTTATGTCTGCTCTAGGGTTTGTTCCCATTATCTTCAGTACGTTGGGAATCGTTGGAAATGCATGAGACTCGACAATATTGATGTGCCATAAATAAGATATACTATAGAAATCCTAAACCCTAAAATCCTCATGCAAATCAGAAAACTATATAAGAACGTTCTCCCCGACCAAGTTTAGTAATATGGAAAATGATTAACTTGTCCTTGTCCCCAAAGAGTTTACCCATGAAAGCTGCATTGAGCACGGATGAAAAATGAATTTATCGACCTCAGCATCATACTCGAGAAAGTGTGGTTTTCATTCTTCATTCTAGAATGCAGCACAATTTCACTCGATTTTGTATCCTGGTAATTTTTCATTTTAGGTAATAAAAATTTGACAAAAATATAGAGGGAAAATAATACAAAAAATGTCCAAATTTTGGCTAAATGCATGATGTCATTAACTTTTAATTTGTTCGACGTGGTCCTTGAACCACTCTTAGATGTCCTATTTAATTCTAAACTTTCAATTTGTTCAATTTATTCACTCAACTTACAATTGAAAAATATAAAATTTTCAGAATTATACTATTTCCTAGATTTTAGAATATCTTTTCATTTCATCTATTTCCTAAATAAAAAATGCCATATTTTTATTACCTTTTTTTTCTTAATAAACTATTATTGAGTTTTATTTTAGTTTGTTTTAGTTAAACCAAATTCATATTCCTTTTTTTTGGTAATAACCAAATTTATATTCCTTTTATCTTACTATACCTAATAACCATATTAATTTACCTACCAATTTTCGTACTTTACTCTCAATGTTTTTCCTAATTTTGTAAATAGGTGAAATTTTATTTTTTTAATTTTCTCAATTAAGTTTTGTCAATTCTTAGTAGGAATACCAACCTAATACACTGTAAAAAAGATTCTATTTTTACTAGTATAGAGATCATAAGCTAAAGTACAAATAAATGGAACAATGATAATACTTACAAAGACTAAAAGGGTAATAAAAAGATAACATTTGTTTTTGTTGATGGAAATGGATTAAAATGAAAAAAAATTTAAAATATGGGTAATAGTGTTATTATGAAAACTTGTCAATACTACAAGGACTAATTTGATTTTGTTGTGAAAAGTCGAGTAATGAGATTAAATAAATCGAGAGTTTAGGGACTAAATTGAATATCTAGGAATAGTTCAAGGACCATGCTTAATGAGTTAATAGTTTACGTATAACATTGCAATCAAGCCAAAGTTCAAGAATTGTTCGTGTCATTTTCAAAATATAGAAAGTCATGTTGCAAGGTGAAAACTGTCTAAAGAGTCCTAAACTTATTATACAAAGGCTAGTTTAATCCTAAAGTTTTTATTTATCAATATCGTTCTAAACTTTTTGACAATTTGCTAATTCAATAATAAATCTTTCACTTGCACCAAACTAATTCTAAATCTTTTAATGAATTGTCAATTTATCCTTCAGGCTAGTTTTGATTAGATATTACTTAAATAGTGATCCAATCGACATAGGTCATCTTATATGGTATAGTCAGCGGTGACATTGATAATTTTTTTAAAATTTTTGAAAACATCTTTAGAATATTTGATAGACCTTTTTATTTTCTTTTTCCCTTTTTTTACATAGGGTCAATAACCCCTGCCTACCCCAAGACGCGAGACACAAAGCCTTTGTCAAGCAAGGATCACAACCCTCGCTTGCCACAACGTGGGTGGGCAAGGGTTACAACGCCCTTGCCTTGCCACTTGCAAGCCCTTTCTCAAGCTATCGCAGCCCTCGCCTAAGCCCTCACCAACCATAGCTAGGGTGGGCGAGGTCGTGACCCCTCGTTGTGGCTTGCGAGGGCTTACGACACCCTCACAAGGAGAGTCGTGGAGCTAGTTGACGGTTGTAGCCTTTGCCTAGCTCCTCGACAACATGTAAAAAGAAGGAAACAAAAAGGGAAATGAAAAAGGACAAGGAAAAATATAAATCTAAAACTAATTAAAAATTAAAAATTTTTATTTTAAAATCTAAAAAATTATCTATGTTAACGCTGCTCATGCCATGTAGGATGGTTGGCATTGACTAGACCGTAAGGTCAGCATATCCAAAGGAGTAAATTGAAAATTTGCTAAAAAGTTTAAGACTAGTTTGGCAAGTCGTTAACATGTTTAGATTAAATCGCAAAAGACTTTGTTAGACGATAGTTTGGGTATTCATGTAGGAAATAGTGAATAGGATGAAGAGTTCAACTCCCAAAACGTGGCGAGAGGTGGCATATAGTTTTTCTTTATTTATTATTTTTCACCAATATAAATATAATAAGGTTATGGTGCTGTCAACATATAGAATTTTGGAGAAATTGCCCAAACAGTTCTAAATATGTTGTATGGATGTATATTCAATCCTAAACTTTTCATTTTACCAATTTAGTAGTAAATCATTTCGTGTCATATTTCATTATAGTCAATATGGCAATTTTTTTTTGTTGCAAAAAATCATTGCTATGACGGTCTAATCATCGTAGACCATCATCCTATGCGGCACACCGCTACATTAGCGACTTTAGTCGAAAATTGATTGGAAGGATTATGTCAGAATTTTGCATAAATGTTTAAGACTACATTGACAATTTAAAAATAAAACAACTAAATTCACATATATGCAATAAATTTAGGAATAAGTGAGAGATTTTATTCGGAACTGATGTTGCTATTAATTTTTGAGTTGATAAATTTAATAAGCATAATGAACACGTTAGATGACGATAACTCACCAGTAAAATCTTTAAATTCCCCAAGTATAAATCACTTTGCCTTTTCTATTTTCCTTCCTTTCTCTTCTTCTTTTTCTCTCCCACCTGCCTTTTACTGTCACGTGCGTTATACTGTGGCCAGCCAAGACCCTTTTTCCCTTGATATTGGGCAATATTTCAATGGGCCGACAATCAAGTCCACAAGATAAATTGGACAGGAAAGTATACAAAACAACAAGAATAGCCGACGGGAGAAAATTAAGAGAGAATGTTAGGATTCAAAGTGTTGATCTGCACTTTGCAGCGTACCATGTTATTACATATCGATTTTCCTGAAAGTTTAAACTCTCAGAAACACTTAAAAAGGCTGGTGTTTAGAATGTTATCATGCTCCTTACAAATGACGTCGACCCTATCGCTCATGGACAGGTGGTGTTTAGTCATATCGAGCCACTGACGGAGCAGCAGATAATGGGGATATGTGGGCTGCAGCAGTCGACGCAGGAGGCGGAGGAGGTGCTGACTCAAGGGCTGGAAGCACTCCATCACTCCCTCTCAGACACCATCGCTTCTGATCCGCTGACCTCTCCTCCCAACATGGCCAACTTCATGGGCCACATGGCTATTGCCATCAACAAGCTCTCGGCGCTCGAAAGTTTTGTTAGGCAGGTAATGTATTTGCTTGATTTCACTCATCTCCAAAGTGCTTTTTCTTTCTTTCTTCCTTTCCGTTTTTAGTCACGCCTTTCCCTTATTTAGCGGCAGAAAAATCGATATGTGAGTGGGGTTGATGGGGACCGGCTTGAGTGAATAGATCGGGTTTGATTTGTTGCTCATGAAATGCTCTGTAAGCCTTTATGAACCGATGACATCCGGATCTTGGCCTATATAGATGATCTTGACCCAAAGTAGGCTTAGCCTTGAGAGAGTGAGAGATTCTTATCACAAAGAAGGGCACACTAGCTCCTAACGTCACACGAGAGACTTTAATAAAATGTTGTAAGAGGAATCCTTTACCATGCCCATCATAACAATTAGTTTTATATTCATGAAAAAATCCTTAAGGGGCCGAACCCCTTCTCTTGTGAAAGCCGATTTCTAGGAGAAACCACGATGTCCATAGGTCATAGTTAAATAACATCTCATGATGAAGATATGCAATTCAAGCAATCTTTAAAATGCTCTCTCTCTCTCTCTCTCTCTCTCTCTCTCTCTCTCTCTCTCTCAATGAATAGGCAATTGCCTCCAGATAAATGACAAAGATATGAGGAGAGAATAAAGAATCAAGAATACCATCATTAAGAATAGTGGTGTGAGAACTAGATAGGTAATTCATGATAATTGCTGTTACACTAGAGATTTATTGAGATCCATTCAGAAAACTCATGGTTCAAATGGACACCTCTAGCAAAATTCCATTACATCACACCACAAGCTTTCTCTAGGTACGTTCTAATAGCCATGTAAGCTTTTCTACCTTCATTTTCTCCCTGATGTGGAGGATATTGCTAGAAATGTGAAACTCTTTCCTTGCATAAAGAGCTCCTAACGACAATCTAACCAGTTCCCGAGGCATCATAAAGGTTTTAAGCTCCACAAGACTTTTAAAGGTTTTAAAACTCTTTTAAGACTAACAGGAAAAGGGTTTACTTCTTCAGGGAGAGCTTTTCGGATGGCCCCAATCACTCCTGATATATATCGAACCTTAATAATTGCTTTGACTTGCGGACTTAAATTTATCTTTCATTGCAAAGGTTGATCATTTTTATTTTGGCAGAACTACAGTAACTTCATGTCATAGCCAGTGGCAAATGCTTTCTGGTTGTTAATAGAGCATTTTCCAAGAGCTTGACGAGTTGAAATATCACATTTGGTTATAATGCTTCTCAGACAGATATTTTCCTACCATTGTCTGTAATCCCCAATTGCAGAGCCGATCTTGCACCAGAGTAATATCCGATCCTCGTCAAATATGATAGACTTCGTTCAGACCCACAATACATACCGGGATTCCAACCGTAACATCTTTTATATTGGCCTTTTCTCCTTTTGGTTTGCTTTAGAGAACTCTTTTTATACAACTTCCTTCAGAGAAGTTCCAAGTACCAAAAACTTCCGAGTAATTGCAATTATCTGTTTGCCAAGTGATATAAATGTTTCTGATTTTGCAGGCAGATAACTTGAGACACCAGACAATTCACCGGTTGCATCAACTCCTCACGGCACGGCAAGCAGCGAGGTGCTTCTTGGCCATTGCTGAATACTTTCATCGCCTCCGGACACTCAGCTCCCTCTGGCTGTCACGCCCTCGTCAACAGGATTAACAGTCACTGTCTTAACATCAGCGTCTCTTTTTTGTTAAGTCTTTGATGGCAGCGCCATATGTTTTCTTCTTCTTTTCTTTTCGTCTTTGCATAAAGATGTATAGACAGATAGACAGAAACAGAGAGTTTAGAGCTAGAATATTGTACATCTATCTCTCTCTCTCTCTCTCTCTCTCTCTCTCTCTCTCTCTCTCTCTCTCTCTCAGAATGTATTAATCTAAAATTCCCAAAAGTTGACTGTGACATAATCCATCTAGCTAGGAATGAGACTAGTTCATAAAATTAAATTAAAAAAGTATTGACATACTATAGTGAGCATCTAAACAAGTGAAACAAATCTAAACACCAAATAAAATTTTGCCACTCGCTTTTTTAACCAATTCTGCGAATCAATTGTCTTACTTCCCACAATCTTTTTTTTTTCTTTTTTTCCAAGAGAGATTTTTATCTCCAGCATTTTCTTGAGAATGTAGAGTGGCATTCAGATGTAGTATCTCTTTATTATGATTTTCACTTCATTTTGGAATCTGTAAAAAGGGAGCTTCCAGAGGAAAAGATAATGGAGAAAGAGAAATTTTTCTCCAACAAATAAGGTTCTTCTCCAATGCACAAATCACTAATAACTCATAGAACCAAAGCACTAGCACTATCAGAAGCAGAACCACCAAATGGACCAACTTTTATGCCACATATTGATTAAATAGAAATTGGAAATACAAAGTGGTCGCCCAGAAAACAGTCAAGCTAAAGAGAAACAACAAATAGGAAAAAAAAATCAGAGTACCTATTCCTCCATTTTCCCCAATCTCAAGGGGAAGTCTTCAGGTGTCGTCAATGACCCAATGTACAAGTTCAAAGATGATTTGAGGCGGTGAAGGCTGTATGAAGAGTAAAATGTAAATACAGTCCCCTACCTCTCCTGGGCGGACATTCAGTGTCACAAGGGATTCTCTTTCCACGGTAACCGATTCAACCCGTCAACAATTGCCTTGCGGAACTCACCATTGTGGAGAAGGAAGGATGAGACATGCCCACCAGTCACCCATCTAACTTCTGAACCTGGCCAAGCCTTTTGAAGCTCCAGCACTGAGTGTTTAGGTATGTAGCCATCATCCTGAAAACGGGTAGAAATGTTCTAAGAGATGACTAGGACAGTTGAATTAGTTAGGCAAAACTACATGAAAAATGACAAATAGAGGCAAAAGACTACACTCAAGCGAAGTCACATGACTGGCATTTTCAGACAAAAATGAAATGAGATTATGCAGTTTTGCATAAGAATAAAACTGTCAGAGACTTCTATAGACTGATGCAATAATTATTGATGATACAAAAGAGGCAACCCCAGCTACACTATCCCACAAAACTCAATGTCAAATGAATGTACAACGGTCATATTCGGCAACATGCAGAGAACATCCTGAGGCCATTTAACTCAACAAACTTTGTGTTGCAAAGGCAGATAACAAATAAAGCAGCACATACAAAAAAATGGCAGAAGTTGGGGGGCCAATTAAAAATCTAGGTTCTTATCGTGCATTAACAAGCCGAATTTTCCCTCCACCAGCATAGCGTGCCAATAGATGCAAGGACGAAAGAATCAGGAAAAAGGACCTGCAAATGTCCAAGGACCTAGAGAATTAAAGTTTACGGTTTGCTATCTATTCACATTCCAGTTGCCAGTCTAGTACTTACAGTTGCAGCCACAAATATCACAGCATTCGGATTTTTGGGAATTGGAAAGCGTGTGACATCTGTGAGAGATAGCACATTTCGCATCCTTTCTTTCACTTCCTCGAGAGTCATTACAGCTGTGTGTGCTGCAAGATCCTCTCTCAGTACCTCCCATGCAGTTCCATGCTTTAATATCCCATCACAGAATGCCACAACAGCTGAATGTGGGGAAAGAAAAGGAAGGGTTGCAACTGGTGTAGGGTGCAGTGAACCCACCATTGCAGCATGAACTCCACCTAAATAAATTTTGAGGAAAAAGGATGATCAAACTGCAGATATGACTCCAAGGAAACTCAAACTATTGTCATGAAATAAGTGGTGGCCCAGGCAGCTTCAATAGTTTGACTTGTGAAAAGCAACTGGAAAGGTGATAAACATAACCTATAGAACAACATCAAAACTCCATTGGGACTCTTATATCAATTTCACAATTTTAGGGGAATCATATCATATCTTACCCATGCTAAGGCCACAAACTCCCATCTTGCCAAAACCTTCCTCACTTTCTAACCAGTACAAAAGACTGCGGGCTTCTTCAATAGTCACTCTTCCTAACAAGAGAAGATCGCTCACACACAAGAGTTTTGCACCATACTGCTGCATAGGACGTCTTTGTCCATAGAAGGGACTGCACTAAATGTTTTTGTGCAATGAATTAGCTTAACAAGCTACTTGAAAGGGTTTTTCAGCATCTGTAAATGATTCAGAGCGAACCTCTCAAGAACCATGGTGGCAATGTTCTCCTTCAATAATGGTCCACCTAGACGCAATCTCCTTTCAAAAGAATGATCTCCGGTTCCTGCAGGACATATCCAAGTTGCCAACAAATGAATAATTATTATACCACAAAATGTCGATCAACTTGATAACCTCAGAATAACAACCAATGAACTCATCACTGACTTGTCCAATGTCAAAAGAAGGCCAACTTGTTAGCTATATTATAATCAACGTGCTTTGCATTTCAAGTAGTTCACTGATATAAGGCCAGGACATAAGAAAAAGAGAAGCAATCTAGGGCAAAAGGTTGGATAGTGAGTGCTGTGTTTAATACACAACCACAGCATCAAATTCTTAACTTCCATGAACCTGAAAATTAATGTAATAAAGTCATTATGTAAAGGGATATGTTGAATTATCCACCAACCATGCTGCTAGATCTGCAATTAGCGAGACCAAGCTGAAACAAAAGATGCTCACATTCCCTTTTATCCAAGTAAAATATCTACCTTGACTTAATTGTTACGATCAATTGAAAATCAAGCTTGTAACTACGTCATCGATCTGAACAATTTAAACACGTCGATATCCTACCAAGAGGAGAAATCATATTCCAATATGCATGATGCTTAAGAGACATGAGCTAAAACAAAAGCATCTAAAACAAAAGCCAGAGAGACATGAGCTGTCCACAATGCACAAGCGCTTCATTAAATAGTACGAACTCACTGCTTTTTCCTAGTCCTGTTCTCCTAAAGCCAAACAGGACAATTCACAATTCAGGCACTCAGCTACTTAAATTCACATAATATTCAGCCAGAACTTTGTGATGCCAGCATTGCAACTATGACTGAATCAATAAAAACAACTCCTAACTGTACCAAAGTGCACGAAATTATACACCTGCAAGATGGACAACACAGGCCATCTTCTCGGGCGGCACGGATTTTGGGGCGAGGAAGGCAACTCGAGCGCTATGACTCTCGGGAGGCAATGCATTCAAGAGCTCCTCATCACAAGGGGTGCGAAAAAGGCCTTCTCGCAAGCAAGCTGTCCTCGTTTCCCAAACAGTCCTCCAGATGGGTTGGATCAAGCAGGGAGGCCAGTTTTGGCCCGCCATATCAGGGAACAGCTGGTTGATCATCCTCTCCAGCAATTCGAGCTTTGACCCGCCCCATCCCCTGGAGAAGAAGGGTGGGGTTATCTTTGCCCGGTGCATGAACGCACCGTATACATGGTCCAGCACGTAATGGAGCATTCCAATGTTCACAGTCACCATCTTCGCAATCCACAAAATAGTCCTCACAATTGGAAAAAAAAAAAAAAAAAACGAATCTTGATCTTATTTCGCGAACAAGCTCGCTATCGGGAAGCCACCCGCAAATGCATATATCGATCCACGAAAACCTCGAACGAGAACGAATTCGAAAAAGAATCCAAACCTCCGCGGAGTAACCCGGTTTCTATAGTAAGCACGGAGACAAAAACATTACACTCGAAGCAATAGAACAAACCGGGAAACCCACAAAGCTATTCACAGAGACTCGAACTGATCTCGGAACAGATATGAAGAGAAACTGTCGGACTCGCGCAATGCAGCGACGAACTCGGCGGACCCGGAGAATCGGAATTATCAATCTTTCACGAAACGACGAGAGTCGCCAGCGGCATGAGAAGGAGGATGGGTATGCAGGGAATCTCACGCCGAGAAATGGGTCGGGCACGACGGAGGAAGATTTCGCCTGCGAGAGCTTCGAGGTCGGATCAGATTGGTTGAGAGAGAGAGAGAGAGAGAGAGAGAGAGAGAGGGAGAGATGAAGCACCAGACGCATCAAACGACACAAAAACAATGGGCGAAAAGAGAGAGAAAGGGAGAGATCATTGATCCGTCAGTGACACGGTGGCATGGGCCCCACGTGCGCATCCTGCCACCTCACCCGAAAAGAGGAAATTCAGAAACTTATCCCCTCCAATCAAATCAAGTTCAGTGGAATATCATACATACTTCTACCATTGAAATACTAACCAAATCTCTCTCTCTCTCTCTCTCTCTCTCTCTCTCTAAAAAAAATACATTTTCAGAATTACACTCAAAGTCACGTTATTAGTTGAGTGAATGACTGATATTCCAAATGGTTATCGTAGGAGAGCTACAACCGAAATGAGATAATATGATATGTCTCTATCCAATGTCTAGTTATGATATGCACTCAAATGCCTTATCCGATTCAATTTTCTAAAGCTGTATTTGGTCGACCGGATAAAAAGCATGATATAATATGTTTTATCCTATCACGTGTTTGGTAACTGTCCAGAATAGGATAAGATCGGATATAGAGGGGATATAGACCGAATAAAAAAATCACAGGGAAAGGGTGAGATAAGGTAGCATATGATTTCTTTTATCCGACACAAAACCCCACTTTTTTTTTCCTTTCTCCGTCTTGCACCCACAGACTACTTTAACTTCTCTATTGGGTTTGAGTCATATAGTTGGACCGAGTTTTCCTGGACTTGGTCAGATTTTATTTTTTCGAATTAAAAAAATACTAAATAATAAAAATAATAATACCATAAATTAAAAATTAAAAAAATTCAAAAATTCATTCTTGTTAAAAAAATGTCTAGGTGTTCAGACTACTCCAACTCCTCTGTTGGGTTTGGGTCATATAGTCAGATCGATTTTTCCTGACCCGGTCCGAATTTTCTTTTTTCAAATTAAAAAATAATACTAAAAACTAAAAATAATAATACCATAAATTCAAAAATTCAAAATTTTATTTTTTAAAAAAAATATCTAGTTGTTTGACCACAATTTATTTCATATAGTATTAATTCTATAAGTCTTGAACAAATTATAGATTTTTATTTTAAATAAACATTTTTAGTTTAACATAAAAATGAGAAAACCCTTATAAAGTTTTAAACTCAATTGAATAAGCTTTTATCGAAATTATCAGCGTCGAAACCTTCTTAATAGCCATCCGATTCACATCGAAATTTTACGAAAGTGATGAATTGTAATGTACTTTGTATGTGCGAATTATTCAAAGATCGTTCATTAACGTGATTAATTGTCACTATATCTTCGTGACAGTTGAAAAAAAATAATGAACTTTGGATTTATTGCTTTATTCTAATTGAGCATTTGTTTGATTTGATATTATACCTATAACAAAATAGAAACTAATGAAAAATTTGTAAGAGACAAAAAGAATTCATGTTTCAAAGTGAATATATTGAAATTGATGTTATTTTAAAAATGTTTGATATTGAAAGGGTAACCAAAAAATTATTTCAAAGGAACGGAAAAAAAATGCGTAATCATGAAACTCGACGATAATATGTTAATTTGAAAAACATTATTAGTTTAGATGATTTTTTGAATATTAAACATGCAAATTTGTACTTGCCTAATATTATTTATATTAAAATATTTGAATTTAAATATTTAGTTCACCAAACAACAAATTTGATAAGATATAAGGATATCCGACTTTAAATCCGTAGTTTACCAAACAGTAGATTGGATAGGATATGATGATATCCGACTTTAAATCCGAAATTCACCAAACAATAGATGGGAAATGAAGAAATTAAAGGATTTCTTATCCTATCATATTCAATCATATCTCGTCTAGAAATCTGGACAACCAAACGCAGCCTAAAAGTCTTGAATTTGGGTTAAAATTCGAATGGGATCTCTTCTATCTAAAAAGAAAATAAGATAATAGAGAGGAAAACTTTAATTTTCTCACAAATGGCAATTGTTGCCATAATCATACTCGTTGAAAGTGTGCATGCGGATATGGCTATTCTTGAACAGTGTGACTGTCTAATTATCGCCGCCCTCTTGAAATCCCTCTTTGTCAGTATTATGGCGAGATCCTTGTGATGGTTGCATCCACATGGTGACCACAATGAGATGGTGCATGTTATGGGAACAATAGCCTCTCATGGAGCGCTACGTGTGAGTCTGTGTATGTGTAAGTAGTTGCCGATCGTTGCGCTATGGTGGTCCTCACCAAGATGGTTCACGATTGATGCGCCTTAGGACTGAGTATGGTCCTGGTTTAATTTGAGAATCGACCACTTTTAGGTCGGTTTACCATGACTATAGTGCCCTATTTGGCGTGGGAAATGCCCACTGTCACTTAACCAGGGAAAGCTTGATATCCTATAACTCAATAGTACAGCATAAGAATCATTTTTAACTTTGAAAAGCTAATGCCGACCTCATACAAACTGACCCTAGCATTTGAGTCTGGTGATGTTCTTTGGACTCCAAAGCGATTTTCACTCGATCCAAATAGTGTCCGATCATCACTAAATAAAATTAGCATTAGAAAGCAACTTTAAAACGAAAAAAAAGAAGAACTTGTTAAGTCCACTGTTAGTGTCATGATAATTTTGCACGCTCGTCACTGGATCATGGACATGTGAAAGAATTCGGTTACTCGATTTAATTCAAGCCCACATGTCACTGATTTGAGTGTAAATGTATAACAACTTTGTTGTGTTACTCCTCACCGACTATACTCCTCACAACAATGGCGAGTGAGTCTAAACTTCTTCACTTTCATGAGTCTCTAGTTTATGTTAAAAGTTAACAAGAATATCTAAAGAGTCGAAACTCCTTCCTTTTGTAGCCTTTGCGTGTCATGTTGAAATCTCACGAAATCAGCGAGAGAGATTCTTTGTGAAAAAAATGAACGAGGATATGTTTTTCTTTCACACTAGATTAGATAGTGAATTATGAGAGATCTTTACAATCTCTGTTTATGCATTTTCATATTCATGTACATTGATATATCATAAATACGGAATAATAGGCATGATAAGATATGAAAATATCTAATTTTATTATTGCGAATCACTAAACAGTATATATGATATAATAAATTTCATATCATATCCTATCGTGAATAGACGATTAATCGCAGTCTTTGACGTGCGAGAGGGAGTGGATAATGTGGTTTCGGTCGCTACGGCTAGCGGGTATGTGTGTGTCGAATGGGGGGAGTTTGAGAGTGCGGAGGAGGTGTTTGTGGAAATGTGCTGGTCGGGATTGCGGGTGAACCAGTGTAGCTTGACCGCTGTTCTGTTTGTTCGTTGCATCTGAGTAATTTTATTCGTGGTGGGGAAGCCAAGCGAATGCTGTCAAGCAGTTCGATGAAATTCCTGAGTTGGAAGTTGTTATGGTTATACTGATCGGAGTAACTATCATGCTTCTCATGGTCGAGGTTAACAGGACAGTTTCAAATACATTGCAATAGATCACGGTAGTGCTGTCTATTTTCTTGCTGCTTTTTGTAGGTGTCGAATTTAGTGTTGTGATGTTTTATTGATGCGAATGTTTTCGACATCCATGTCATGTCCGGATTTAAAAACAAAATTCCAAACTTGATTATGATTCTCATAAACGTTACTAATTAGAAAATTCACAAAATATGGATAAGTTTCGACCCATTTCTCATGGAAAGAAACTCTACATCAGCTTGTTATACCATGTTTATTTGATCTTGACAAGGTAAGAAAACAATACAAGTAACAAGACTTGAATGTGCCAAATTGCATTTAGATATAAGTCAATCAATTTGGGAAACTATGTAGCGATTGAGATCTTGTTTTTTCACATATTGAATTAACAAGTTGCTACACGTCTTCCACTTATTAAATGTTTTAGTGACAAATTGGATTTGGCGACCAAAAAAGAAAAAGGTTTGAATAAACTTGGATCAATAAAGCATGCATTCACAACACATGCAAACATTTCTCGTTCTTTATAAACATATCACCTTTTTATTTTATTTTAGTTTTCTTTATTTACTTACATTTTCTATTGGGCTAGTTTACCCTTTAAATTTGACGAGAAAATTTTACGCAAATACTATACACATGTCAAGAGCTTAAAATGAATTAAATAGGTGGGTTCATGCTTTCATAGGTTGGATTAAATATGGATTTGTTGTACACATACCGATCGGGTTGGTTGTACCTTTATGGGTCACTAAATTTATATGGCATGTAAATAGATTAAGACAAATAAGATACATTAATTTGGATCAAACTATCTTCGATGCGATTCACAAAATTGACAACCCCACTAACAATGATTAAAAAAGGCCCACCAATTGCTTCACCTAACCCATCTACTCACTCATCAATCACTGTCACAATTGCTGAGTTCAAACATAATTAAACACAGAGCATATAAGCTTCGTTGTCTGATGACAACATGATTGCCACGTAGACAATATAGTTTACTCTTCCTTTCCAAACTTCAAGCCACAATCAAACAACCTGCTTAAGAGAGAGAAAAATAGCCACACATACTTGCTAGTACAACGACATCAAGAAATATATATTACTTCCTAGTCACGGGGCCAAATGGATTGACATTCACGATTGGGTAACACACCAGCGGCTTAGCCATCTCCGCCGCGAATCCCGGCCCGTGGCTCAGATCGACGGCCTCCTCTCCCTCCATCAATTTCCAATTGAAGCACTGAACCAGCGATCCGACAGCCGCATGCATCACCAACATCGCGAGCGATGCTCCGGCGCAGCCTCGCCGCCCGCTCCCGAACGGCAAGTACCTGAAGTTCTGACCCTTGAACTCCATCTGATGCTCCCCGATTTTTTCGTCCGAGCTCTCCAGGAACCTCTCGGGGGCGAACTCGTCAGGGTGGGTCCATATCTCCGGGTCCCTCATGATCGCGTAGACGTTGACTAGGACCCTCGATTTGGCCTCCACGAGGTGACTGCCGACCGAGCAGTCCTGTTCGCACTCCCTGATAATTAGGGGCGCGGATGGGTGGAGCCTCAGTGTCTCTTTGATGACGGCTTGGAGGTAGGGCAAGTTCGGGATGTCCGACTCTCTGACTAGCCTCGTCGGTCCGACGACAGAGTTGACCTCATCCCGCAGCTTCTTGAAGGCGTCCGGACGATTGATGAGCTCCCCCATGGCCCACTGCATGGCCGCCGATGAGGTATCCGTGCCCGCCATGAAGAGATCCTGCCAATTAGAGGCATGAGAATCGATAGTGTTGACATTAACATGATAGTCAAATAAAATGTTTTAGATGTATTTAAGATGTATTTAATGTAAACAGTGCGACTACTTGTTCAGGTGTAATCGGTGTCAGGCCATCGTCACCGATTCAAACACCGATTTCTTCTTGCCTGGTTAACAAATTAAAGAGAGCGTAGGCATAATTGATTTGTGTTCACCAGGATAAAGGACTTAATGTCCTTTCTAGTTATCTTCATTTCAGCAGTTGGATCGTTGTGCGTCTCCAACAAGATGTCCATGAGATCCTTCCTCTCAGTAATTGATCCATTGATCAGCTTCTGTTCATGCTCCTTCATTATCCGCTCGATGATCCGGTCGAATTCCCGTAGTGCTGCCTCAAGCTTCTTCCCGTTCCCGGAAAAATCGAGCCACCTGAGAGGCCCCAACACATCGCCGACGCTCAGCTTCCCCGCAAGCTCCAAACACGCCTTCACAAGCTCGTGGATCCCCTCTGCGTCGTTCGCAGTCCCTGAGCACCGCGTGCTCATCACCATCCGGCAGATCACGTTGTTTGTGAAAGTCGTAAGCTCCTTGCTCAGGTCCGATGCCTTCCCTCCTCTTGCACTCTCCATCACCGACTTGACAAGCCTCTCGACCTCCTCCTCGCGGACGTCAAGGAACCTTTCTAGCTGAGGGACGGCAAGGAGCTTTGTCATGCACAGCTTCTTCATGAATCGCCAGTAGTCACCGTACGGAGCCATGATGAAGCGCGATCCCCTGTAGATGAAGTGCTCCGAGGACCCGAACTCGGGCCTCGATGAGAAGTTGAGCTCTTGGGTTTTGAATATCTCCCTCGCAACGGAGGCGTTCGAGACAACAACGCACGAGGACGCCCCGAGGCGGAGGCGCATGAGCGGGCCATGGTTGCGGGCGAGTCCTTGCAAGGATTTGGGGAGGATGGGGCCGATCAAGTGGAGGTGGCCGAGGAAGGGGAGAGAAAGAGGGCTTGGTGGAGGCGGGGTCGTGGAGCGAGGCTTGAGCTTGAAGCATGCTTTGATGAGGGAATGGACGAGGAGCGCGGTGAGGAACCAGACGACGAAGAGGAAGTAGTAGAAGACATCATTTGCACTGACTATAGCCATGAGGGATATGAAAGTGTAAAGATTTGAGAGAGAGAGAGAGAGAGAGAGAGAGAGAGAGAGAGAGGTATATGGGGTTTTGAAAGAAGAAAGCTAGGGGTGATGCTATATATAATGCATGAGAGTATGCCAACTGCCATGCAAAATTTTCAAATGAATTAGCCTGCTTTTCTTTCGACACACTGCACGTATCAACAACGGGTTACGAAACGGAGATACTGTTTTAACGTTATAGACCAAAACCATCTTTGAAAATTAAGTCTTCGTCGGCTTGTTATGCCACCGTCACGTGTGAAAGATACTTCCTTCTCCGCAAACGACAAAGCAAAATTTATTTTGGATGACCATCGCATGCACCGTCAATGAAAAAAAGATGCATAATCCACAAGCGACCTTCTTTCTCATCGATTGGTTGGTAATATCCATCCACTCTCTCATCAATCATCGTGCTGAAAGTTAAGGCCGCTTGTGGATTTCTCTTCTCCTAGGATGATCTTGCTTTTCAGTCTAGTAAAGCGATTCTTCTGAAGCAGGGAAAAGAGATAAAAGAAAAAAGTTCTAGGAGACGCTTAAATGTAATTCGATTCTTTTGCGTGCTTAACCAACTTGACAAATGAAAAATATTAACGGATTTTAGAATTAACTTGACAAGTTTTAGGACTTAATTATATTTTAAAAAAATTAGAACTTAATTATGCTTTTATGATAAGTTTTAAGACTTAACTATATTTTTTGAATACTTTAGAACTCAATTATACTTTATTGAGATTTACCAAAAAAAATTATAGTTTATTGACGAGTGTAAGGATTTCCAATGCATTTATCTTTAAGTTTTTAAGGACAGATCATCCGACTTGATCTCTTTCTAATTTTCTTTTAGAAATTATGATGAATCGCGTTCCCAAGTCCGCATGAAGAGGACATTCGATCGACTCGGTAACTTGAAGATGGTCCAGAAGAATTAGGACAAATGTACACACCTCAGTGGTCCTCAGTGGTCCTCGTACATGAATTAACAGCGTGGTCCTCCTCGTGCATTATTGAAGCCCTCTTGCAATTCATTAATCCCTAACGACAGCTCTAATTGTCAAACCCGCGTGAGCCCAGAAAGTGAGATCAACGAAAGTTCCAAACTTTTCAATTGCGGAAGTCGAAATATTTGTCGTTTCATACTTTGGTTGTTGCTTCAATAGCACAGAAGGTGTCCGGTCTGTTGGGTAGATCTCACGATGGCATTCTGGCATATCTTACACAGTAGACAACAATCTGATATGACCTAAAGCCTTGCCGTCGACTATGAAAACATAGGTGTAGAACGTAATAGATCGGATGTGTTTATGAAAAGGTCAGATGATTTTGATTTTTCATTCCCGGATGATCTTGGAGGCCCTGTGGCCAGTTGGATTATGTAGCAAGTGGTGTTAATCAATGGTTCAGGCAGTTATTTTCCTAGCAAATAACTAGATTAAACGTCTTTTTCCCCGACAACAATGGCAAAAGAAAGAATGGCAAAGATAATAAAGTCGGTGCCCAATGTTTCCTAAGACGGGACCATGTAACTTGACCAACCGCATCTCAAGAAAATTATATCTTATGAGTATAAGGATACCACAAGTTTCATAATTTTTGGTCGACACTTACATGAGCACTATAAAAAAAAATTTATCACTTGAGTGTCGAGTTAATAGAAAGTGCTACGCTTAAGTGTTTATTCTGATGAATCATTCTAAATAGCTTTTTAAAGTACATGTCGAGTCTGACATGACTTTTTTTCTAAAAAAATTTAAGTTCAAATTCTGAGTTTGACGCATCAGCCTTCTTTTCTTCACCTCCTTCTCATTGAATTCATCTTCATCTTCTTTGCTAGAGACTTGAAACGAAGAAAAGAACAGACATGGTCTCTCTCTCCCCCAAGTGTAGGGAAATTAATCATTCTCTTTACTTTTCAAAATGTCTTTTTTTTCTATTAATCAAAGATATATTTTTTTACTAGCCTTTTCTTTTATGAATCAAAAATTGAAAATTTTTAAAAAATCTGAAAGTTACTTTCCACAAAATAAAGGGAACCTAAAGGGCTAATGGTTTTTTAGGGTTCGGAAATGGGCTTAAGTGACCAGACGAATTTGCAGCTGTCTGGTTCCTGATCGGATGCCTGCAATTTAAAAAAAAAAAAAGCCAATCCCCCTATTAAACGGGAGCCCTCCGATCAAGAATCGGGCGGCTCCAATTTAAAGATCCCTTGGCCTGAATCCTCCCAAGTCAGGGGATCTGGATTCGAAAAAGAGCAACACTAGAGGCCGAGCGCCTCCCTCTTAATGAGGGAACGTAGAGAGAGGGAGCTTTTGTGACCTTGGAGGCTTCCATGGCCGTCTACGGCTCTAGCTCTGCCATGGTCACTTTAATCAATGTTTTTTATTTCAATTTTTTCGATAGGGCCAAGCTTTTTTTTAATTTTTTTATTGATTGGATTTTTCGAATGAGTCACATCAGCCAATTTATAATAAGTTAATGATACTTCAAATTTTCCTACCTCACAAATCACTGATGTCACGCCAACAACTTTGAATTATTGTGATATTCAAGTGATGGAAAAAGAAGTTATGGCACGCAAGTGAGTAATTGAACAAAAGATATGACCCTCGTGATGTCCTTGCGACATCTTATGCTTAAAAGAATACCAAATTTGGCCTCAAAAAGCTTTAGGAGAATCTGATAAGTAATTTTCCATCATCGTGAGAGATAATTTCTCTAACCGCTTGTTTCACATTAAATTGGCAACTAAACTTTGATCAACTTTAGGGTTACTTACATTTTGTGTTAGCCACGAGGCTCATCGATTGCCTAAATCGGGACAAACCCACGTTGGCCTAGGTCGAAGGTTATATTAATAAGATATAACATGGCATGTGTCGGCATATATGTCATTACTTAATCATGCGTTTACTTATGAACAAATTCTCCTATGTTCCATTTTATTGAAAGAATTAAGCGTTTAAATTAAAACTATTCGTCTTTAACATGTCATGAGTGACGTAAAAAGACATGAATGAATGTAGAGCACTAAACGATATGGTGGAGACGCTTTTCTTTTGTAAAACCAATTTTGTTTTTATACACCTAATCAATGTTTTTAGGCAAATTATTTTAAAGTAATGATTGAACTCGTGACCAGGCGTTCATGGGACCGAGAGATCAGATATGATTGATTTTGCCAGAGTCCCCCACAATGTCATAATCAGAAGATTGATGTCCAAATCTCTGATGGTGATTCATCTTCTGCTGTGTCCCACTTTAAAGAAAATAATACTAATGAAGGTGAGTAAGGTTTACTATGAAAAAAAAAAAAAAAACGGCTAGCAAAGCAAGTTTTCCAACATGAATCGAACCAACGTAACAAAAATTCGATCTTGGGCGGGTAAGTAATTGATCTTTGAATTAGTTTCCACGTATGATCGGACGAAATTAAACTGAAATTAGTATTATTGGCCAATATAATCTGCTCTCCTACAACAAAAATGTAAGGAACATTATCCAATCATGCACTTATTGCACATATCTCAATATAATTTTGAACTTTCCGATTTTATAAATTGAGTACTAAACCTCTGTGCCAAGTTTTATGTAGTTATTACAACTAATTTCACCGAAAATCGTTGACATACGAAAGACAATTGGCACTTGTTGAATTGTCACTTTAGCCAATTCCAACGAAAATTAGCCGAATGATTATATTGGAATTTCACACAAATATTTAGAATTGAATTGACAAATTGAAAGTTCACGATTGGATTAACATCTATATAATAGGTTGAGGATTAGTTAAGTAATTTTCGCTAGAAAACTCCAATATGTGAAAGAGAAAATTAGGAAGCTGCTTGGTTTAAAGCATGCTTCAGTCACTATTGTTTCACTTTGTATGAAGTCCTTAACTGTTCGATGGTGATTGGGATCTTCCTGTTCAAGTACGACAAGGTTGTCGTGAGGCATCTGGTACTCGGTTTCCTCCGTGGAATCTCCGTCTGCTTTACAGCTCCCATCATACTTTCGTAATTTCGACAGCCTATTGCAACTGGCTAAAGATTAATCGATGGTCGTCACCCATCGAACGCCAAACTAGTTGAGCCAAATGAGAAAGGACAGAGTCTTGCCTAGAGGCGAGCCACCCGGTATATTCAATCCGGAAAGCTGGCCGCCGGCCATATTCAGCTGGCATAAGGCCGGTTCACGGCGGGAACCGCTTCAGTTGCCAGTTCCGTAGCCTGAACCGTCGGTTTCACCTGGGATCTGGCTTTCGAACGGGTCTACCAACCATCGATTGTCTCCCAGCAGTCAGTCCTCTTCTCACTTCTTCTCAGTTTTCTCACTTCTCACAGTCTGCGGCTGCTGCTCTCTCTCTCTCTCTCTCTCTCTCTCTCTCTCTCTCTCTCTCTCTCTCTCAGCGGTGCCTTCAAGTCTCATTAGCGCAGTTTCTCTTCGCTTTGTTTGTTGTCTCGGCCATACGTGCATGGAATTGGTTTATGTTACCTTGCTCGTTTGCTACTTAGCAAATTGAATCCCGCAAGTTCGAACACTGTAACTAGTGATAATTATTAGGTTGTAAGGCCAAAAGAATGCTGAGTAACTTACAAACTGAGAGCTTGCTAAAGCTTTTGGGATTGTGAATTCGGTTGGATAAAACAAGCTACTCACGAAAGATTTCACAAGTCTCCACAGGAGTTTGTATGGAACTGCTGCATCAATTATATTTTGAAGTCCATGAATAGTTTGTTGTATTACAGGTGGCTTCATGAAAGTTCAATGAAATAAAAATCAACGAGTTCTCTGCTTAGCACGGTTTTGAGAGTTGTCTTGGTCTTAAACATAAGATTGGCACTGTAAAGCATTATAGGTTGTGTGTTGCTTGCATTATAAACTTCGTGAGAACAGTCCAGCTAGAGTAAGGTTTGTTTGGAAAGATGTGTGCTTACTTAATGTAACTATGTATGTCAGATCTATATGATAAGGACTTATGCTAGAGGTGTTTCTTAGATAAATCGTAATGCTAAATACATCACATTTTATTGTATAACTTTGATACTTAGTCTTTCTGTCGGTAACTTCGTAGAGCACAAACGTTTGATCTTTATTTTGCATCCACTAATTATATTTTATTAGTGTTATCTTTATATGAACTCGATGAATGAAGATAATATATTAAGTGGAAGTGGGTGGAGATGACGCGATGACTCCGATAACGATGACTCCGATAACGATTGGAGTAAATAACGATTGGAGAAAAAGAGGCATTTGTGATAAATAAGGTATCTAATTCTCATCGTCGTAAATGATTGGATCATTATTTCAGAATCATAATTAAGGACACAAAGAGGACATACAAGGTGAAGTACATTCATTGTAGGAAGGAGTGTGTCCTGTGTTGTTTACGGCACTTACATAATATGGAAGTATTAGAGGAAATGCAACAAGTATGCTCACGATATAAATTGAAAGCAAAAATTATATGCAACATGTTACTTAGTTGTGTTTGGCAAGGTAGGAAGAGATACCAATACTAGTAGTGACTTAACTACATGTAGGTTTGATCAAGATCGTTGTAAGCACAACTCACTTGGATGATCATAGTTGATGATAAATCTTTTTCCTTGATTGAGCGTGTTAGATTTCATCACATTTTCGCTAAATAACAAGGGCTTTTCAAACATATGTCACAATTTGCAGTGGTTGGGAATTCCATGAAGTTGTACTTTAGTAACTTAAGAACTAGTTTGAATAAAATCTTTGGTCCTGTGAATTCTAGGATCATGTTCACTACTAATAAACAAAGTTCCATTCACAACCTGAACTACTTATATCTTGCCGCATATTTTATTGATGAGAAGTGGAAGTTAAATAAAAGAATCACCAACTTTATGGAGATCTAGTATCAACGGTAGGGGATTGGGAAAATGGCTGAGAAATTCATCTATAAGTGAGAAATAGAAAATAAAATATCCACAATTTCCCTAGATAATCTAGTTCGAACGATGTTACCATTAATTAGTTGAAAGACAAAATTTTTAATAGAGGAACTATCACCTCATGCGGTGATGTTTTACTCATGTGGTGCATTGTGTATATATTAGAAGTGATCGAGGTATGTGTTTTTATTGAACATATCAAAACATGGTTGAGAGCTAAAACAAACTAATCTTGCATTGAAAGAGAAAGAATTACTTACAAAGGTTCGGTCTATCTTGATGCAACCATTAGATTTCATGAGGTCATCAATTTGGCATGTTGCTTCAAATGGTTATTTTGACGCAATATCTTTTTTTTTTAATTTTGTATAAATATTTTAAAGATGCTTCCATTGCTTTAGGTCCTAAGTGTTAAGCTATCAGTACAAAAATGAGAGACGAGTTTAACTAATATTACGAGAGTCAAAGAAAAGTAAATGTGATGGTATAAATCATAGCTATGTTAGACCACATGAAAAGAAAAAAAAAATTGAAGTATGTGAAGTTTTGTTATGGATAAATTTATGATGATAGTGGGAAAATAAAACTAGAGTGTCTCCCATAGTGGAAACTGTATATTCTTCTTTGCTTCCTTTTCATTGTAGCCATTTGCGAACAAAGCAGCGTTGACAATTAACAAAATCAGCATTGACTATATTCACATTTATAAAGGGAAGTTGTGAGGATCCAAGAACTCCAACAAAACTTAGAGACTATGAAGAAAATCTAATTGTGTTATGCAGCATATCAAATAATCAATTTACTATTCATCACTGAGTAGTAGAAACAAGGAAAACACGAGTAAAACTCGCAAAATATGCACGCCTTCGCCCAAACACGCTGAAAGGCGCAAAATTCAAAGAACATTAAGATGAAGGGTAAACTTGAAGTGTGAGATGATCGGAGCTCGCCGTCGGACAACTGTCTCCACGATACAAATGATGAAGACGACTGATGCAAATATGCAGACTTTGCATCTATCGCCCCTTTGTAGCTCTGGCCTTCCCACCCTGACGATGATCTTCTTGCAAACGCTCCTGCCAGTCTGGTAACCCTAACGCCAGTGCCACCAGTTTCGCCCGGCGCTATTCGAAAAACCGATCCATCTCGGACTCTTACTGAAGGTAGAAATTGCCCACCTTTAGCTTGAGTTCTTACCTCCGCCGAAGGTCATGTGTCACCACTGCGTTTGTCGGTGGGGTCATGGCTGCCCCGTCGTCCACCACCGTGGTTCCACCATCCACCACCATCGCTATGACAACCTCTCCCGCATCTTTCGCTGTAGTCATATCAGCCTAGGGGTCCATCACGGTCTTCATGGTCGTCTCGTTTGAAGCCGCGACCTTCCTATTGATTTAAAATGGGCTCCTGGCGTATCCCTATCCACATGTGATTCCTCTGGTTTAGATTTGGTCGATGAATGTTTGTGGCGATTAGAGCGGATTTTTTAACGGTTGGCCTCAGACATTATTGAGATAAGATAAGGAAAATTGCCCAAAAAGTCATAAACCTATATGAAACACATTAATCTAGCCCTTATTTGAAATTTTTTTCCAAAACAAAATGAAAACGTAATAAGTCTTAGGTCAATTAGCGATCAATATATTATGGGTAGAATAGAGTTTTGTTATCTTCATAGGTGAAGGCACAACAAACTCAAAGCTAACTCAATCTAATCTCGGGGAGAATATACCTTTACCAATTAGGTTAAGATTGGCCGCAACTCCCATAGTCGTATAAATATTTTTTGAAAGCGTTCTAACTTTTCCTCAAACATATTCATATATATATATATATATATATATCTCTCTCTCTCTCTCTCTCTTTATTAATATAAGGACAATGCTTCCCTTTCTTTTCTCTTTCAATCCCTTTGCAAATTCCGGCTATGACCGACATATCCAATTCCCCTAATCTGGGAGGATCCGGATTGGGTGATCTTTAAATGGGAGCCGCCTGATTCTTGATTGGACAGGTCCCATTTAATAGGGGGAGGCCGGTTTTTTATTTTTTGTTTAAATTAAACTACGGCCATCCGATCACCATCAGATGGCCCATAAATGAAGCAGATTGCGATATGTTTCCGCGACCAATACCCACTAATTGACTAGGCGAAGTGCAGCTAGGTAAAACAAGACAAGGCGCACCTTAAATTGAAAACGACCATGCATACGTTGAGACAATCCTTTTATCTTATAAAGATTCTCAATTGGATTAAAAATGGAGGTATAGAAGGAAAAAGAAAATCTAAAATAAAGATTCATAGCCGGAAAGGGGCCCGACGACTGCTTCAGATGTGTACTTAACCCGCTTGCCCACTCATCAATCACGGTAACCATTGCTGAGTTCAATTGTGTAGACACAGCATATGGTGCTTCACTAATAATTAACAGCATGATGGCCATATAGACTATAGTTTTACTCTCTTTTCCCAAACTTTGTGGAATTCATACATTCTTCGCAAAAATCGGGAAATATTTAATGGCACATCTCACCAGTACGACGACATCATGAATCATACTACTTTCTAGTGACCCGGCTCAAATGGATTGACATGCAGGACGGGGTAACACACGAGTGGCTTGGCCATCTCCGTCGAAAATCCCGGCCCTTGGCTCAAGTCGACGGCCACCTCTCCCTCCATCATCTTCCAATCGAAGCATTGAACTAGCGACCCGACGGCTACGTGCATCTCCAACATCGCAAGCGATGCTCCGACGCACCCTCGCCGCCCGCTGCCGAACGGCAAGTACCTGAAGTTCCGACCCTTGAATTCCATCTGATGGTCCCCGATTTTCTCGTCGGAGCTCTCCAGGAACCTTTCGGGGAGGAACTCGTCGGGTTCCGTCCACATCTCCGGGTCCCTCATGATTGCGTAGCCGTTGACAATGACCCTTGATTTGGCCTTTACGAGGCAACCGTTGACTGAGCAGTCTTCTCTGCACTCTCGGATAATTATGGCCCCCGGCGGGTGGAGTCTCAGGATCTCTTTAACGACGGCCTGAAGGTAGGGCAAGTTCGGGATGTCCGACTCCCTGACTAGCCTACTTGGTCCGACGACGGAGTTGATCTCGTCCTGTAATCTCTTGTAGGCTTCCGGACGGTTGATGAGCTCCGCCATGGCCCACTGGACGGCCACCGATGTGGTTTCCGTGCCCGCCGTGAAGATATCCTGCCAGTTGGAGGCGTGAGAAACCATAGACTTAGACATTTACATGAATGTCATCTGTAATGTTTCAAACATATGAGACGTAATCTGCGCGAGTACTGTATTTTCCAAGGGTTTAATACTTTTGAAGCATCATAATTTTTGCTATCAAACTATTTAGTGAAAAGTGATTAAAAGATAACTTTTTTTTAAGTATACTTGGTGTCGTGTCATTGTCACCGATTCAAGCACCATCACTTCTGGCCTAGTTAACAAAAGTAAAGAGAGCTTGGACACAATTAATGTGTACTCACCAGGATAAAGGACTTAATATCCTTTCTAGTTATCTTCATCTCAGCAGTTGGATCGTTGTGTATCTCCAACAAGATGTCCATGAGATCCTTCCTCTCAGTAACTGATCCATTGATCAGTTTCTGTTCATGCTCCTTCATTATCCGCTCAACGATCCGGTCGAATTGCCATAGTACCGCCTCAAGCTTCTTCCCGTTCCCGGAAAAATCGAGCCACCTGAGAGGCCCCAACACATCGCCAATGCTCAGCTTCCCCGCAAGCTCCAAACACGCCTTCACAAGCTGGTGGATCCCCTCTGCGTCGTTCGCAGTCCCTGAGCACCGCGTGCTCATCACCATCCGGCAGATCACGTTGTTTGTGAAAGTCGTAAGCTCCTTGCTCAGGTCCGATGCCTTCCCTCCTCTTGCACTCTCCATCACCGACTTGACGAGCCTCTCGACCTCCTCCTCGCGGACGTCAAGGAACCTTTCTAGCTGAGGGACGGCAAGGAGCTTTGTCATGCACAGCTTCTTCATGAATCGCCAGTAGTCACCGTACGGTGCCATGATGAAGCGCGACCCCCTGTAGATAAAGTGCTCCGAGGACCCGAACTCGGGCCTCGATGAGAAGTTGAGCTCTTGGGTTTTGAATATCTCCCTCGCAACGGAGGCGTTCGAGACAACAACGCACGAGGACGCCCCGAGGTGGAGGCGCATGAGCGGGCCGTGGTTGCGGGCGAGTCCTTGCAAGGATTTGGGGAGGATGGGGCCGATCAAGTGGAGGTGGCCGAGGAAGGGGAGAGAAAGAGGGCTTGGTGGAGGCGGCGTCGTGGAGCGAGGCTTGAGCTTGAAGCATGCTTTGATGAGGGAATGGACGAGGAGCGCGGTGAGGAACCAGACGACTAAGAGGAAGTAGTAGAAGACATCATTTGCACTGACTATGGCCATGAGGGATATGAAAGTGTAAAGATTTGAGAGAGAGAGAGAGAGAGAGAGAGAGAGAGAGAGAGTCTATGAGGTTGGAAAGAAGAAAGCCAGGGGCGATGCTATATAACGACTGCGAGTATGCCAATTGCTATGCAAAATGTGAAAAATCAAGTCTTGCTTTTCTTTCAACAAGAGTGATACTGTACTGTACATATTAACGCCAGGTTACATAATTGATATGCTGGTTGCATGTTATAGGCCAAGATCATAGTTAAAAATTAAAGTTTTCCTTAGTAATCTTGTTATACTACTTTCATGCAATGTGGATGATACAAATACTATGTTTCTTTTACTGCAAATGAACAAGCACGTAAGACCAAGTTACGGAATCGATATATTGATAACATGTTATAAACAAAAACCGGCTTTACTAATTAATTCTTGATTGGATTGTTATACCATCATCATTCATTACACACAACACGAATGATACGCACGATACATTTTTCCACATGCTAGAAAGCAATTTCTTTTTGATAATTAGCGGAAACACTATTAATGAGAAATATATACACAATGACCTTCCGTCATCGATTTGCTGGTAATAACTATGCCCTTTCTTATCAACCATCATGCTGAAAATTAAGAAGGCCGCACTCGAATTGTCATGCTTCTTAGTCTTGTTAAAGGCACTTCTGAAGCAGGGAAAATATATAAATGAGGAGCTCGGCGAAAAGCTTAAATGTAACTTGCATTTGTTTATGAGCTTAACCTGATTTATAATCTATTAAGATGATCATCCAACTTGGTTAATTAAGCAAATCCATATGAGTATAGTGTGGATTTATATGGCTTACAATCTGCGACTACTTATAAGCAGTTACTAAGGAATTACATATAGAGAACATGGCTCCTCTTATTGAGTAACACTTACTTATAATAAGTTACGACTTCCAAAATCCTCGTGTCGACATACCAGCATATCTTCATTCCTGAGAGGAAGTTGGTGCAAGATGCTTCCTGAGACGGGGCCATGCAATAAGACCAATGGCATCTCAAGAACATCGCATCCTTGACATGTTCAAAGGCTGACACCCGATCAAGAATCACGCGATCGTAATTATAATTTAGTAGTGCTTAACCTAAAACGAAGCATCCTTCTGTCTTTTATCGTACGGCCTATTCCAAGGCCGGATCGATTTGATATATTAGGATCTCCCTGTCCAAGTACGAGAAGGTTATCGTGAGGCATCTGGTTCCACGAGAGGAATCTTCATCTGCTTTCGACTCTCATGCTTCCTCCACCTCGACAACCCATTGCGACCGGCTAAAGATTAGTTGATGTTCGTTGCACATTGTATCCATACCTGATCGAGCCAAATCAGAAAAAGGCACTAGCCATGCCGCAGCACCAATAAAACAGTTAGGGATAATCGGGTCGCAAGCAATTTAATTTTTCTCTCGTGTCTGATGGAACATCTGAAGCTTACTTTTCTGTGTCCAATCAAGTACTCAACTTTTAAATTTAAGACGATGCTTTCTTTACTACTGCCATTAGGCAACCATTTGATACAATAATGTGGGTACTAGAGAATCGATGTAGATTACATTGGGATGATCAACTCTCGGGTTGGGCAACTCTTATATTGGACCGTTTTCACCCTAAAATCGAGAACCCAATTAATATTGCCGATTCACCAGTTCTTGGAATCGGGAACTGGAAAATCCCAATTAGATTCCGAGTTGCACCGCTTGGATTTAGGGGCTTGGCAATTTGGAAAACTTCAAAAAAAAAAATATCAGTCCGGTCTGGTAAAGCAGTTTAGCTCTACACGTGGAGTAGAGAATCGAATTGATTATTCTCAATTTCAAAGATCTTCGATCTGAATCAATCAGGTTTCCGTGCATACTTCTAAAAAATATATAAGTAAGAATTTGTCAAATCTAAGTAAGCCAATGGTGGGCCCCTTTGTCAGACCTTTCCATTTGGAAATTCCTCTCGTCGGAAGGGAAAGCGCCGCTTCATTTTGTTGCAGCTTTTTTTTTCTTTTATCTTCCACTTCTGTAATTTCCCATTGCCTTAACTACACACGTGTCGCACCACGAGCTGTGCTAGAGTATGACACGTGGAAGATTGAGGCACGCAAGTAAAGAAAAAACAAAGCCAGAAAAAGTGATGCGGCACTTCCAACATGAGAATGCTTCAAATGAAAGACGTTCGACCCGCCAATTTGTTTTTTCTGACAACTTCTTCATCTTATTCATTTATACTTCTCTTCTATGACATCTTATCCCAGCAACATCAGAAATTCACATGTCACAATCTTCAATTCTCCAATGCCCGCCAGAGGGCCGGCCACTCTTGTCGGCGGTTGCTACATAAAGAACCACGGACGAGAGTAATGATTGGTTAGAAGAATTCGCCGGTAGCGATTAACATGATCATTTTAAAAAGTTATCTTGCATTAATTAATAACCAACATGAAGAAAGTTATGGATGAGGACCATGGCTAATTGATGGGGGTCGCCAGGTGATGAAGTTTAATGATAGGATGAATGTCAATCTGTTTTCCAATTGAAGCAAATTTGGGTAAATGCCTAGTGGATAGTTTCGATATCAAGTGATGGTTGGCCATTTTGATGGTCTCAGAAACTACATCTTTTGTCTGGACGTTGATTATTGATCATAAAGATATGTCTAGAATCTCAAAAACGTTCAATGATAACTTCCCAAGATCGAGGTATATGGAACATTTTTCGTATTTTTCTTCTCTTTATTAATCATAGGGCTCTACTTCATATTCAATTTAAAGTGGGCAACAAGAGGAGTGCTAACCACTTTAGCCTTATCCATGTGAAATTTTTCAAGAATCTTCTCAATGTACTTCTCTTGCGACAAGAACAACTTCTTAGCATTTCTATCTCGATTAATTCTAATGCCAAGAGTCTGTTTCATTGGGTCAAGTCTTTTATGAAAGAAAAACTCACTCAATCTGTGAAGCAATTCTACCAATAATCAACATATAATCAATATAAAGTACGAGAATAATAAAATCATCATCAATTTTTTTTTGGACAAATACATAGTTACCTGATGAAGCCTTCTTATAGCTTTACTCCATCATAACTGACGTAATTTTTTTGTATCATTGTCTCGATACTTGCTTTATGCCATAGACTCTTTTTTCAGCTTGCACACATAATCTTATTTTCCTTTTACTTTGAAACCATATAATTGTTCGATGTATAGGTTGTTTTAACATCCATACGCTCGATTTACAAGTCTAGGTTAGTTGCTTAGCCTAAAACTACATGGATAGAAGACATGTTCGCCATTCTAGAAAATATATCATCAAAATCATTACCCTTTCTTTGACTGAATTCATTTGTAACCAATCTAGCTTTATATTGTGGTTGTAAAATATGTTCATCTTGCTTCAATCTATAAACCTACTTGTGCTTGAAAGCTCTTTTACCTTTAGGCAACTTTACCAACTCAAAGTATGATTCAATATAGGTCGGAGTTAGAACCCCTTGTAACTCTCCCTTTCTAGATTTATTGGCAACTTAAACTCTGATAACAATGTTGGTTGACGGTTTATAAATATGTAAAAAAGTTTCACCTTTTGGGCAAACTTTCGATATGAGATGGGCCCAAAATCACCATATATTGATACCAAAGCTTAGGTTGCCAAGAGTTACGGATTATTACAACTCAGCCCCCTAGTCCAATTGTGAGAGAGAGATTGTTGATGTTCTCTTAGATTGATGATTGGAAAAGGCCGATGGTTGGTTTGTAAACATGAATAAAAGTTTTATCCTTTGATTTAATTTTTAGGATGGGAGAATATCAAGGCTATCTAACGATGGAACAACATGAATACGATGTCCACCCACTTATTGATTTAATCTAGATGGGCTTGAATAATAATTCTTTTATTGACTCAATTACTCAGACGGAATTGGACCGATGTGTAATTGTCAGATAATTCATTTTATTATTCCCTTGGACGACTTTAGCAGGAGGCATGTGTAGTAGAATATTGGGCATGATCTCTAATTTATCTCTTGCACGGAAAGAAGTCCCCAGGATAATGTCTTCGTCTTGGACACGTGGCACTGTCTTGTCCAACCATACAATTGGCATAAAATCCATAATTTGAAAATGGATCTTTTACAAAATGATCAAGATCCATCATTTTGTCGGGCTTTGACCCTATCGGATTCATTGCAACTCATATATTTAACATTAGGAAAATCATATGCCACTCAACCAACTAGGCACAATTGCGAATTGACTATGATATCTTCTTCAAAAGTTTGTTATTTTGAGCCTTCGCTTATAATTCACGATAGCCCAATCCTATTGAAAAATCGATTATCATATTGACAGATTATACCAATTGAGCGATTAATTCCATAGTTCAAGATTTAATATGCAAGTTGAAGGTTGTATTTGTCAATTGCTTATAATCTTGGACTTCTCTAATCGCATCCGATGTCTGGTGAGTAGTTAACATCTAAACCCAAACACATTTTGACAAGGAGTGTGGTAGTATCTTAACTAAATCATCATTTAGGGTCAAAGGAAGAAACATGGACTGCATTTAATCCACGCGACAAACACCTTTGCCTAATTACACCTCCAGAATTATAAGAGATCGGTTCGAAGAATTCCTCTCTTCGTACTCGAACTTCTGTCTATTTTACAATTGAATATGTAATTTTGACGAAAGCAATGACAGTATGGAGAATGGCACTTTTAGCACTCTGTCCACTAGTTATCCACATTGCCATCCAATTTGGCGTCTTGAGATAAGGTCGCATAAGGAAAAGCATATTGGATGGCTCAACTGTCTCTGTCTCTCTAGTATATGCCGTGTTCTTCGTTTACCTTTAAATATTGTTGCTTTTAATAGCGTTCATCAACCTCGCTCGAGGCCGGTGAATCGGCAACTTTTGACAAGTAAATATCGAAAAATAATTTCTTGTAAAACATTTTTTAGAAATGCTACATTTTCCATGAAGCGATTGGAGACTAAGTAAGCAAGTCACCTTATTAATGGCGCTTAAATTCCATCACACAACCATTAATCTAATGGAGATCACGCGTTCGACCCGAATATATTTGATTAAGGAAATTAAGTGCTTAATTAATAGAAAATGAGTGAAAGATTATAGCATGTTAAGAGAATAGTTTGATAGCAGGGATAGATGAGAAGGAAGGGAAATGAGGAGGAAATAAGTAGGAATAGAATGATAAATGCTTGCCTTAAATGTAATACGATGGCCTTTTAAATAGCCGAATACACATACGGATATTGATTATAAAGGAAAACTAATTAATGACTATATCATTATATATAGAAACTAATTGATAATTATCCTTATTAATGCTGATTATTATTTTATCATAAATATAATTCAATTCTCTTTAGCCATGTTTAGGCATAACATATCATCAACAATTTTACCTCTCTCGTAGGATATTTGAATCGTCAAGAGACCAGCATCCGACATAGGAACATAAAAACACACGTTGAAGCCAGAGCTCGATCCGGAACTCGTTGCTGAAATCGAAGCGGAGCTTCAACAGGCTTATTTTCCGAATTGGTTCATACTTCCTCCGCAACCAAGTTGGTCATGGCCGTACCTCCTCCTTCACTCCTCGGAACGGCTAGCCATCTCCTCCTCCACCTCCTCTTCCACCTACTCTCCCTCACCCAAGGGCACCGGGCCCCGCCGCCACTCCGGCTTCCCGTCCCTGTCTCCCCCGCCGCCTCCTCCCTCTCCGTCAGAGACTTCGGCGCCGCCGGCGATGGCCTCCGCTACGACACCGCCGCGATCCAGGCCGCCATCGACGCCTGTCACGCTGCCGCCGCCGCATCCGGCTCCTCCTGCCACGTCGCCTTCCCTCCCGGGAAGTACCTGACCGCGACGGTCCGGCTCAAGTCTGGCGTGGTGCTGGACATCGAGAGGGGGGCGACAGTGCTCGGGGGCACGGAGATCGGGGACTACCCGGCGGAGTTCGACCGGTGGTACGTGATACTGGCCGAGGGCGCGAGGGACGTCGGGATCACTGGGGGTGGGACTGTGGACGGGCAGGGGCTGAGGTTCGTGAGGAGGTTCGATGAGAGGAAGAACGTGATGGTCAGCTGGAACGAGACAGGGGCGTGCCTGGGTGACGAGTGTAGGCCGAGGCTGGTAGGGTTCGTCGGGTGTACGAACGTCCGGGTCTGGAACGTCAGCTTGATTCAGCCCGCTTATTGGTGGTTCGTCTCTCTCTCTCTCTCTCTCTCTCTCTCTTTCTCGTCAGTGTTATCCTCTGATGGGTTCGAGTTCGGGAGTTTTGATGTCTGAACTCTTGACGCATGTTAAATTTAGTCAGCATTGTCATTTCATTCATTCAAAATCAGAAGCAACACTAAATATTTTCATATTTGACTGTATGAAAAGTCAAGTGATCAAATTGGACAGAGTTCAAGTTTAAGAATTGCATTGCACAAATTAAAATTCAACCATCACATTGCACACCGAATCAAGATTTAGGGGCCATTTGCATTGTTTTCTTGTTCAAATTGAATTGATTCGAAAGCCAAGTGGCCTACATACCATAGTGATGCACTCTTTGTTTCATTTGCAAATATGGCGATCTAGCATTACATGGTAGAACCAGTAGCCAGCTTGGAAAATTCAATCTTTTCGGCAATTGCCAGGGGCTGCAGCCGTCTGAGATCTTCTTGGCTAAAGTAATCAATGAAGTGAGTGTGGACCATGGAATCCTAGATCATCATGTTCAGGATGAATACCCTGTTTCTCACTTCTGTATTAGCTTTGCATGATGCCTCTCCTAGATCTTTTCTGGTCTACCTCTGTATCCCGTTTTCCATTTTGATCTGGATTCCGGTGTTTTACTGACGAAACATTACTGCCGATTGCAGCTTGCACATAGTACGTTGCGTGAATACGTCCATTCATGATGTTTCCATTTACGGAGACTTCAACACTCCTAATAACGATGGGATTGACATAGAGGATTCGAATCACACGGTTATCACGCGATGTAAGATTAATACAGGAGATGATGCCATCTGTCCGAAGACGTCTACAGGTCCTCTGTACAATTTAACGGCAACAGACTGTTGGATCCGAACAAAGTCCTCGGCAATCAAACTTGGTAGTGCAAGCTGGTTTGATTTTGGCGGTCTGTTCTTTGACAACATCACTATAGTAGATTCTCATAGAGGACTGGGAATGCAGATACGTGACGGAGGTACAATGTTGGTTCTTTCTTTCTTCTGCTGCTGTAGTTACAATTCTGTCTGGTCAACACTGATAATTACTCAGAAGAAAACTCCAGCCGTCTGGTTATCAAAGTTCTCGTCAATAGGATATTGAAGAACTGCCAATTAGCCAGGGCGTTGTCTGCAGCAATTTTTCCTCAAAATGGATTGTTTTTGCCTAGCAAGGGTGCCGTCTTCCTTCTTCTTCTCTCAAATCTCTCTCTAAGGTGTGGCAAAGAGGTGGTTTTGGGATTTACTGATTCACATCGCAAACGACTAGAGAGCTAGAAATTAGATATGCCTTGACCTTGCACTCACATCTTTCCGTGATTACTACTACGCTATAGGTTAGATCTTTTCGTCAAGAGAGTTCAATGCCCAATAAACATCTTCAAGAAACTCTCTCTCTCTCTCTCTCTCTCTCTCTCTCTCTCTCTCTCTCTCTCTCTCTCTCTCTCTCTCTCTCTCTCAAGATCGTAGGTCCTCTGACGAAGCTCATATCTTTCTTTTCCTAAAATGGCTGCTGAATCTTTGAGCTTATCTATGCTGTCTGTGCAGGAAATGTGAATGGCATTACCTTCTCAAACATCAACATCACCACTAGGTACTACGACCTATCGTGGTGGGGAAGAGCAGAACCAATCTACATAACAACGTGTCCGCGCAACTCCAGCTCGAAGGAAGGTGCGGTTTCAAACATACGCTTCATCAACATCTGTGCCGTTTCCGAGAACGGGGTGTTCCTCTCAGGTTCCAAGGGCGGGCTACTGAGCAATCTCAGATTTAGTAATGTGAACGTGACTTACAAAAGGTGGACAAGCTACGAGGGAGGATTGGTGGACTACAGACCCGGATGTCAAGGGCTGGTGAAGCACGGCATGGCCGGGATCATCATGGAACACATCGAAGGTTTGAAATTTGAGAACGTGAAGATGAGATGGGCTAAGGGGAAATCTAGGCAGTGGGACAATCCTCTTGATTTCAGGCCCTCAACCGTGAACGGCATATCTTTCCGCGATTTCCGTTCTGATTTGTACCGTCAATGAGGTAATCAGAGGGGCAGGAATCATTGGCTCGATCTCAACAAATAATCCTACGGCATCCTTGTATCGTAATTGACATTGTGAAAAATTGTCAAATAAGTCGTAAACATTTATATACTTTGCCAATTCGGTCCGAAATCTTTTTTTATGACAAATAAGTTTTAAACATTTTTCAACTTTGCTGATTAAGTCATTCTGACAGATTTTTGCCGGAAAATGCCTATATTGCATAATCGGAAGATGAGTAGATACACTAGTAATCCAAGTGCAGAGTATTGGAAGGCTATAATCAAAATTTTTTGCTATCTTAAGGGAACCAAAAATTTGTGTTTATTTAATTATAAGTATTCGACTGTACTAGAAGGACACACGGATGACAGTTGGATTACAAGTGTAGGAGATAGATTTTCCACTTCTGGTTGGATTTTCACATTGGGAGGATGTGCTATTTCTTGAGTGAGCAAGAAACAAATTTGTATATCTCATTCAACGATGGAATCGGAATTTATTGTTTTAGCAGCAACTGGGAAAGAGGCTGAATGGATTAAGAATTTGTTGTTGGACATCAAATTGTGGCCTAGTCCTATGCCTCCAATTTCAATACAATGTGAAAGTAGCATAGAGTAGCACTTATAATGGTAAGTCTAGGCATATTAACCTAAGGCATGAGTACATGAGACAATTGACTCAAGATGGTACCATAACAATTGTTTATGTAAGGTCAAGTACAAATTTGGCTGACTTTTACAAAGGCACTACCAAGAGAGTTAGTAAAAAAGAGCTCAAAAGAAATGGGGCTTAAACCCTTCGATTAAAATCACCGATAATAATAATCAAACATGATATTAGAAGATTACTAGTTATATGGTTTAATGGGTAATAACAAATTACTGAAAGTGATTGTTTGATACTAACGTTAGCCCCAACGTGAGGAGTCAATGTCGTCTGTTATGTTTTAGAGGTTGATTTATTCTTAGTGAAGTATAATACTTTAATATATCGTGTTTATTAGTGAAAGAAACACGTGATAAATACTTCATATATATGAGTTTAGAAGTGGCGCCGCTTCTTATGAGAGTTAGGGTTGCTCTCTAGAGAACTCACGAAAAGGTACAAGCATAAGGCCATAATAGTGCTAAGTAATTTATAAACTTCTCGTTGAAACAAGAGATCGATATATGTGTGGTATGTTCGGCTTTATTATTAAGAGTACCAAGTTTAATGCCAGCAACTACTTGTGACATTGATAGATCTTTGAGATACTTGCACTAAATATAAGTTTAACTCGAAAGACACCTTCATTTATGTATACTGATCTCATGGAAATTAAGTTGTATTTTATTTTCAATTTTTCAAAATTTTGTTTTACAAACAAAGTGAGGGATTGTTAGAAATGTTTGTTTGTAAAACAAACTTAATAAGCTTGTTTTTATTTTATTTTCAAAATTATTTATTTTATTTATTTATTTATTACTCTTTTAACTTGTGACTGTTCAAATTTTATATGACTTGTGACTGTTCAGAAAAAAACATATTGCTTTAAGATACGAAAAGATGTGTCGGAATGACAAGTCTTGAACACGAAGAGGTGTGTCCGAATGACAAGTTTTCAACACGAAAGAATGTGTCTAATTATATTAGTTTCTAGAATTTAAGAGTAACTTACAGCCTTGTTTTCAATGGTCTTATAAGAGAGTTTAAGGAGCTGTCAAAAACTTGTCTTAATTTTATCAATTTTCGATATTAAGGGGTGTTGGCTGTAAATTATTGTTGACCGTTTGTTTTATTTGAAATTCACGAGTACGACCGTAACTAGCGAATGTGTTTATTTATTTATTTTTTTTGTTCCGCCGAAGAGACCATATAGATCAATAATCATGCTTTCATGGTCTCAAAAATGTAAATTAAATCAATTTATCTTCCTAATTATTTAAAAACCACCATCAGCAATGATTTCTCTGCTTTCTATTATGTTGTTAAAAGAAGAAGAAGAAGAAGATGATGAAGACAGAAACTAAAAGCAATGTGAGCAAATAACACAAGATTTAGGAAATAGAAGATATCTTCCCAAGCTAGCTTGAATTAGGAATAGTAAATATTTCCTTTCCTTCTTCGAAATCCAAAATATTACTGAGTCCAACTAATAATCAAGGATTCACCTCCCTATAAAAAGCATGTATTAGATCAGGACCAAAGTATTTTCTGTACTCTTTGTTGCATTCATTCATCCCCTTACTTGCACCGCCACGAAGACTGTAGTCGCCACTCGTTAGCAATGGAACCAAAGCCAAGATCGTTCCGCCCGCAAGAAGACGGACGTACAAGTCATTCGGATGTGCAACCCATGGCCGAGCCAGTTTCCCGGTGCTGATCCTTTCGAGCTATTCCACGGATATTACAACTTCGGCAAGAAGCGGGAGTCGAAGTCTGGTTCCAACAAAGCAAGCACTCGTGCGGCGATCAAGAAGGTTCAAAGTCTGGTTCTCAAGTTTCGTGCTTCACTTAGAAGATCGAGAGATACCGGAAGGGTCGAAATTGGAAGGGTTTGTGAATCATCATCATCATCGTCCGAGGAAAAGCGAAGATGGAGACATGGGAGGAAGAAACTGCAACTATACTCGTCGACCAGAATTTGACAATACTTAGTATCTGTGATTTGATTTTTTTTTCTTTTGTTTTCTTTTTGGTCACGGGCTTGAATTCACAATTACTTGCATATATATAACGACTCGTTAATTAACAAATCATCTATGGCACGAGTGTGATTAGTAATAGAGTGATTTTCGATTTAGTTTTGACAATTCAATTCGACTGGATTCATGGCCTAAGTAATCCAAATTTATCGAATGGATGTGCTCAACATTAGATCGCATAGGCTCTTAAAATTTTTTTGGTAAATTTGTCAATTTGAGGCAAGCCCATCGATTCTCTTAACTTTATATTCAACATGCTTTAAATGATAGTATCTTTCAAGGCATGTAATGCTAAGATGAGTAAATAAAATGACATTTAATTAATTATTGGGTATGGGCTGTTGGGTCCTGACCAAACGGGCACTTGGGTTTGAGCAATCGAGGCACCAATTTAGCAATGGTGAAACATCAAGTTAGTAGTTTTTTTTTTTCGTACTAAACGGTCATTTTTCCAAATTTCAGTACAAAATTTTTCGTTCGGTATGAAAATGTTTCGGCTGACTTATTCTCTTTATTGAGGAAAATGCTTTCAAACGGTTAAATTCATCAAATCAAGAATAAAAATAAGGTATATAGTTTGTACGAATTATTTTTCGGTTTGCTCTCGTTACCAAGAAATACATGGATTTAAATTTGTTTTCATGATGATGGGTGTCACAATTTGTTAGAAGACTAGCTACTACTATCGGACTAATGGAAACTTGATGACTATTATGATCTTCAATTTAAGTGAATATCACGTGACTTTTATTATTTAAAAGCATTAGGATGAATCTAATAAGTATTGTCAAATTTATATAATAAGGCATTAAATGGAAAAACCCTTCAAATTCTGTGTAGAGACCAACTAATTTGATTCCAAGTGGATTAGAGGAACGACAATAGTCAATTTGATACCCCTCTGATGTTGAGCCAATGCCTCAACTTGCTGTCGGTATGCCTGGGTCACAAAATCAGCATCCCGCTCTAGTATCAAGACGACGTATGAATACAGATAAGCACAAAATTGCAGAGCATTTGTTCTCTTTTGGGGTTATAACAAAAGATACCAAGCGGACATTCGCATCACTTTCTTTCATATACAAGAGGTTCTTCATTATCATCCATGTCAGCTTCTAGCTCCTCCTTGTACTTCTCTAAACGATCCAGCTCCCATTCAGTCTCCTCAAAACCTTACCTGAGATTCCACAGCTCTCTTGTCTATGATAGGGTCCCATAATTCCAAAAACTGCACGCATTGTGATCGATGGGGTGTAATTGATTCTCAAAAGATGAAACTGCCTGTCCAGCTGCAGCCGCTGCCATCTGTTTAACATCAGCCAGCATATCCAAATCATCTTCCTTGCCAGCAAGTGTAAGAGCTTCATCTTCATTAAAATCCCTTCCAGTAATCAGTGCCTCCTCCTTGTTTAGAGTCGGCATTTGGCCACCCTGATCTGCGGGCTCATCATCTTTGAGATCATCCTCGTTTACAAACTCATCATCTTCCATTTTACCAATTGCCTCTTCTGTGAACTCCTGATTGTCCACAGCCTCTTCCTTTTTCCAATTTTTCAAGCGCCATGTAATCCGCTTCATCTTCAGCATCTTTTAAAGCAGTTTCAACATCTGCATTTGACAAAGAAACCTCGCTTCCATTGCTATAATTCTTTTCCTTCTGCATATGCTTAAAGGGAAGAGTCCTGTGACCGGAAAACAATTCCATAGGATCAAGCTTCTTGAAGAATTCAGCATTGTAACCTCCACTCTGTATGACCAGATCATCAAGAGCCCGCTTTTGATTTTCTTCCCTTAATATATGCTCCTCAATGGTGCTCTCACTTATTAGCCTATAGATGTGCACTTCACGAGTTTGTCCAATCCTGTGGCATCGATCTTGTTTTTGTTGATCCATTGCCGGATTCCAGTTCTCTATCATAGAAAATAATTGTATCTGCACCTACTAGGTTAATGCCAACCCCTCCACTACGGGTTGACAAAATGAAAAGGAATATTTTCGGGTTTGTATTAAAGCGCTGCATCAAAGTTTGCCTCTCCTCTGGTGGGGTGGAGCCGTCTAATCGCACGTAGGTATAGCCATACAAATTAAGAAAAGCTTCCAATACATCAAGCATCTTGGTCATTTGGGTATATATCAAAGCACGGTGACCTTCAGATTTCAACCTCCTAAGCAAGATCGCTAGCTCCTGTAATTTCCCACAATCAAATTGTATGAGTCGCCTGTCGGGAAAGTATACTTGCCTGCGGACCATAGCTGGTCTAATAGGCGATGGAAGAGGCAATAAGATCTGCGAGCATATTTCCCAATAACTAGGGTGCGGGGGACAGGAATGTCGTTTTTACTGCACCAGCAGACAGGTTCTGGGGCCCTAGCTGCTGGAATTGCAAATATGAAACTCTCCACCAAGTCAGTCATCCTCTCAAAGCGCTCTAGCGGTGAAAGAACAATGTCAGCAAGCTTTGATGAATATAAATAGGACGATTGATCAGCCTTTTGATGGTGAGTATCATAAACTGGGTGCTTGATTTTAACTACATCTCTCAATGATGTTAAGTACATGGATCTCCTCCGGCATCTCAATGAATTCCACCAAGAAATAGTAGCAGCATGTTCTTTCGCTTCTCGTAATCTCTTCTCCAATAATGCCTTTTGGATCTCTTCAAATATATTTGTTTGATGTGACCTCTTCCGCTCTCTTCTAGGACAATACCAATCTTCATTCTGGTTATTCAAATAACCCTGTTTATGATTAGGTCCGATAGAGTTTCAATGGACCTAACTTCATCACTCTCCTAAGATGTCATACGAAAATCAATGTGGGTAAACAGAAACCCCAATCCCTCAAGGTCCACTCCAGGGAAGGGTCCAGTAGATAAAATGGAGCATACAGACGAACTCAATTGGGTAACGACAATGCCACTCATGTCAAAGGAACTAATGATTGGCCGGCCTTCAAACAAAGCAGGATGGTTGCATACTTTGCGAGGTTGCATTTCAACACTGATCATTCCAAAGAAATTTGCTGGTTTGGCTCCCCAGGCGCATATCTTTTCATAACCTTCTTCCCGGACCAAACAGAGAAGCTATTCCAATTGGCACCTGCAAGCTAAAGCCCGGTGTAACCCGAATTTTTGCAAGTTGTCTGTGAACCTTTTTTACTCCAATGTAGATTGTGATTTGCCTATTAGCAACGAGAACCCTGAGGAGTTATTCTTGTCAATATCTGTAAACTAATCTGGTTAATTAATACATCGCGCCTTATTTACACATTCTCCTTTGTAGATTATATTAATAGTTTGAATTGTTTTCGGCTCTATATTAGTTCCGAGCATTGATCATACCCTGACGTGCTTCTGGTCTACATAGCACGCAGAAATTCGGAGAACCAAATTCTCAGGGATTTCAGTTGCCTCTGCGCTCACCTCATTACCGATGATGTCTATACCTAGTGAGGCCGGCGTAGTTTTCTTAGTTTGAGCCACTAGAACGACAGATAGCGTACACAAGCCTCGAAGAGGATCCAATCATAGACGGCTGCAGGCTGACTTTTTCTGCCCTTAGGAAAATTCTGACCAGAAACTCACACTCTCGCATTTACTGACCTTACATCTACAGGGTCGAGCCCGTCTCGGAAAAACTGAAACAGAGCGTAAGTCCCCAAGAGAGCAAAAACCATTGCTAGCCCACAAAATACCGCTTGGACATCAGCTCATCAAATCATGTTTACGGATCCAATGACAAAAAAAAATCAAGAGCAAAAGATAAGAGCGGAAGTTGATGGGCACACGAGGAAAATTCCTGTGTTCTCCATAATGACAGACAAATGAACTCGCTGATCTACCGTAGAACAAGACCACAAAGGGACAATGCATTAGAAGGTGCACTATTCTGAAGTAAGATGAATAGCTGCCGGCGGAGCTGGCTGAAGCAAAGAAATTGGTGAAACATAAAGTGTAATTCGAGATCACCGCTTTAATACTTGCACTAGTGATCCGCTTTCATCATGATCAATCACCTTGTAGGCAATAAAGCTGACGAATGTTTCCTGAAGCTGCAATGAAACACAGGATCAGTTCAACTATCGTTAAGCTAATCATTAAGTTGTAAAAATAAAGGCAACTCACTATTGAGAAAGTGTTTTGGTTAGAAAGGTTTCTATCATAAACTTTGAAACAGTTTTGAGGACCAAATCGTGATAAAACAAGCTAGTCAGCAAACGAAAAACACTCTGAAGAGATAAATAGAGAAGCAATATATTATCATTGTCTGCAAATCCGAATAAGAGGACTTAATGATAAGAAAGTTTCCATGACTGACTTCAAAACAAGATTAGGACAAAAATCATGTAAAGGAATTGTTTAAATCATTTCCAAGAAACTGAAAAATATTGCAAACGAAAATCTCATTTTAGTGCAAACTAAAACTGAAAATGTTCTTTGGAACCAAATGCACCTAATAAATGACAAAGACCACACCAGTAAGTCTAGTTAATTCTTAGCTTCTTAAAACAGACAATGTTTTCCTCATGGATCCAACATCTTCGGCTCTGGAAGCAGTCAGTTCGACCTTTGCATGGCTAATGCACCTCATATTCAATAGCATATAATGCCAAGTAGTCAAGCCTATCAGAGACATTACCATACAACCAGTCCTTAAAGTATACATGAAGGGCACTAGTCAATTCATTGGAAAATAAATATTGTCAGAGTTAAAACAACGAGTGGCCATGGACAATGTAGTCAGAATTGTACTGCTCATGGTTGAGATCATACAACGCGATCCACGTGATGCAAAAGTGCATTAGTGTTTGATTCAGTAGCTATTCATGTATGATTCAATTCGATCCACGAATCCCCAATGATTGACTGAGTCAACTAATTTTTATATATTTCAATCAAATGTAAGAAGTGTGATTCATCAGAAATCTATAAAATCCTAAAGCCTAATAATTTGCATGTGAACCTAACTAGACTTTGATTGTCAAATAGACTAAAATTAGACCTGGGCATAACACTAATTATGGGTACATTAACTTAGTTAAACATCATGTAATGTTATCATATCCATGTCCATTTTTAAAGTACATTTCTCCCTTTTTAATCTCAACCTTCCCCTCTCTGTTACTCTTTAACTAAATGAAGGAAGAGGAGATATTGACATCGTGACTTACAATATATAGATTATAACATCATTGACATGTAACCTTCCACCAAAAGACAATCGGAATGAGCACTTCTATTTACAAGGGACAAAAAGAATGAGGAGACGCGGGGGGGGGGGGGGGGGGGGGGGGTGGCTGGGAGCATGTAATTTCGGAAAGGGGAAAAATAATATTGTGATCATGATTAACTTTTTTTGCGACGTCAAATGCATTGATTGTTACAGAAACTGGTCAATATCCAAGATTCTCAACAAATACATCGAGTAATGACCAATAAGTACAGTGACTTAATCTTGTAACTAGATACTGGAATTTTCCTTTTTATGAAATTCTGATATTAATACCACTAATCTAAGCAATTCTAGGACATTTGAAAGATACACAGTTCTACACACTTGTCATTGAAAAGTGAGCCCTTAAATTCACTATCTGAACCTTTCGATTAATAAGGGGCGCTCATTCAGCATACTTTATAAGGGATGTTTTAATTCCCAATATGTTTTAGATTACACATTGAACAAGAAAAGAAGTGCATAGGAAACTTCTAATTTCTTTATTTTGTCGCTTAATAAGTGCTTCAAGGGCTCCCTGAAAACAAGAAAAATATAAATGCCTTCCTCATATTTTAACCCCTTTGTACCATTTCTCCCACATGACGAGATTACATAATGAAGTTAATGCTAGCTACAACTAACATGAAGCACATACTACAATCTTCAATGTTACCTTTCCAACGGCTCCACGGACAATAGTAGCATCCGAGCATCCATAGATGGTGACATATCTTAACGGTGATAAGATGTAACGACGGAATCGTGGCAATTTAGAACATGAATCATTATCAGGAAAAAGATGACATCAAAAGCATGCACAGGAAGGAGTAATGGGTACTGTATTGACCATCTTAGACATATCGTCAAGCATTTTTTTAGTTTACAAGCAGCAACGCTGGGCAATTCTAATTACGAAGGTTGAAGCAGGTATAATCCTTGATAATTTACCAAAGCAACACCAGAAAACAATTGTCTCCTAGAAGATAGCACAGTACACTGGACAAAGATCGTCTCCTGGAAATAGCTCAATGCGGTTCTGATACACTTTCGTAAACAGTGAAATAAGATCTGATCCATGAAAGAGAAATCTAACTATCCTTATATCAATTTAAGCTAACTACCTTCTCTTCTATCACCAGTAATGTTCCTCTAGCAAATGAATATAGATGAAACAGCCGGATTTTACTTTCCTTTTTTTTTTTGGGGGGGGGGGGGGGGGGGGGGGGGGCGCGGGCGCAGGAACATAGACTATCGGTTGAAGTTCAGACCGAATAAGTAAATATCAAACTCCGAAAGGAAAACACAATCAAAGGTGAAGAACATATAGGATCAAAGAAAACAGGAAATCAACGAGGAAGCACAAACAGCAAAGGGAACGTAATGGGTGCTTTGGGAGAGCATCTTGTATGGCCTTCGATCCCATAAGGAACCTTTACCGAAGTCAGGGTGCTTGTTAAGACAAATTCGAAATCCTTTGCTCCAAAGTTCTGTCTCATAAAAATGATTTAGCATCCTTGGAATGCTAGTGGTGGGAGTTAATGAATCCTTGGAATCCTATCTGACCTTGTACAGCCCCTTAAAACCAAAAACTGTTTCTGGAAAACCAAACTGCAGAGTATGGGTATCAGCAAGTTTCCAGTTCTCTTGGGATTCAACAAAGACATTGTTTTCACCTGAAGCTCTAGCCAGTCGATGATGACTAGCAATGCCACCAACCCAAGCTGTTTGATAGAGAAATATTACATAGACTTAGTTTTTATGGACCAAGAACATCAATGCCATTAACATTGTGAACCCCATAGAAGAATCTACATGATCTACGTTTATGGTGGTGTTGGTCTATGTAGGCTAAGTATATGTAATAACTTCCACGGTGTTAAGGTGGTCCAACAGAACATGGACATAAGACATTAAAATGACTAACGTTAGGATTTTGTTAGCAAGAACAGGTTTGTCTACAGTTTAACATGCTGGAAAATGTGCAAAGGTTGTACCTATTAAGGGAGAGGTAGATAGGGACGTACCTGCTAATCGTTCTGCTAATTGTTTGAGAACTCGGGGGTCTCTACTTTACGCAAAGCACGGAGCACTGTACTGGGCACATGTAAGAGATAGCGAGACATGGAAGTTAGTGGAAGCAGACAAGAACATTTTGCCAATGCTTAAGCTTAGCTACGATCATTTACCATCAAACTTGAAAAGTTGTTTTGCGGCCTTTTCACTTCTACCGAGAGGAGTCCCAATTAAAGACTCTTTCATTCAAGCGATATGGATTGCTCTTGGATTCATTGGTTCAACGGGGGAAAGTTTGGGATTGACAGACATTGCTGACGAGTACTTAAAAGAGTTGTGGAAGAGATCTCTGATCCAAGAAGTTGAAAGGTGCGGGAATGGGATAATCTTTAGAGTACATGATCTGCTGCATTCTCTTGCAATGAGCGTGGGACAAGATGATTTCTCAATTGTTAGCCATGACACCATAGTGGTTTCGCAAAGATATATTTGTTTCCCCAGCAACTCATTAGAGGGAATATCAAATTTGAACCGGGTCCCACCTTTTCTTAGAAAGCCACCTGCAAAGAAGCTGCGTGCAGTTGTGCGTGACAGAATTGATGATGGATATTTTTCTAGAGAGTTTGTTAGAGCATGCATCTCCCAATGTTGCTCCTTAAGATTTCTATCTTTGTCATGCGGCAGTTTTGAGGAACTGCCAAGTTCCATATGCAACTTGAAGCAATTGCGGTTTTTAGATCTCTCTCATAATAGACGACTGAAGAAGCTTCCTAATTCCATTTGCGGGCTACAAAGTTTACTAATCTTGCTCTTGAACGGTTGCACAAGTTTAGGCAGTTTACCCAAAAATATGGAAATGCTCGTTAACCTCATTTGTCTAGTTGTAACGACAAAGCATAATAGTCTGCAAGAAAGTGGAATACAACACTTGGAAAATCTGCAAATGTTCGCAATTAGTGGTTGCCCAAATCTCCAAGTGTTATTCAAAGGTGCCTGTCGACTGATTCGCCCTAGGGAACTAATAATTTTGGATTGTGAAAGACCAATGTTTGTGCCTTTCGAGGAAATAAGCGCCCTAGAATCATTGTCCATTCACAGTTGCACATTCATGTTTACCCAAGAGAACAAAGCCAACTTCCTTCCAAATCTTTGTAAACTGATAATATCAATGTCTGAACAAGTGATGGAGCTACTTCAATGTTGTGAAGGACAGGCCCACAGTCTGGAGGAGTTAAGCATCCTTGAATGCCCTAGCTTGACGGTTGTACCCGAGTGCCTACTCAATTGCACACATCTCAAATCACTTCATTTAATTCGGCAGTTTGGGGTCGACATTTATTGCCCAAGTCACCACAATAATCTACCACCAATTCTTCAATGGCAGTGAGGGATTGGATTCCATGCGGCATGGATGACAAGTTGGGACATCGAACCAAATGAAGTGATTTGAGATGTGTGCAATTGAGTAGGCACTCGGGTACAACCGTCAAGCTTGCCAATCCTCACCAGTTTGGGGCCGACATTTATTGCCAAAGTCACCACAATAATCTACCACCAATTCTTCAATGGCAGTGACGGTTTGGATTCCATGCGACATGGATGACAAGTTGGGACATCGAACCAAATGAAGTGATTTGATAAGCGTGCAATTGAGTAGGCACTCGGGTACAACCGTCAAGCTTGGGCATTCAAGGATGCTTAACTCCTCCAAATTGTGGGCCTGTCCTTCACAACATTGAAGCAGCTCCATCACTTGTTCAGACATTGATATTATCAATTTACACAGATTTGGAAGGAAGTTGGCTTTGTTCTCTTGGGTCAACATGAACGTGCAACTATGAATGGACAAAGATTCTAGAGCGCTTATTTCCTCGAAAGGCACAAACATTGGTCTTTCACAATCCAAAATTATCAGTTCCCTAAGGCGAGTCAGTCGACAAGCACCTTCGAATAACACTTGGAGATTTGGGCAACCACTAATTGCCAACATTTGCAGATTTTTCCAAATATTGTATTCCACTTTCTTGCAGACTATTCTGCTTTGTCGTTACAACTAGACAAATGAGGTTAACGAGCATTTCCATATTTTTGGGTAAACTGCCTAAACTTGTGCAACCGTTCAAGAGCAAGATTAGTAAACTTTGTAGCCCGCAAATGGAATTAGGAAGCTTCTTCAGTCGTCTATTATGAGAGAGATCTAAAAACCGCAATTGCTTCAAGTTGCATATGGAACTTGGCAGTTCCTCAAAACTGCCGCATGACAAAGATAGAAATCTTAAGGAGCAACATTGGGAGATGCATGCTCTAACAAACTCTCTAGAAAAATATCCATCATCAATTCTGTCACGCACAACTGCACGCAGCTTCTTTGCAGGTGGCTTTCTAAGAAAAGGTGGGACCCGGTTCAAATTTGATATTCCCTCTAATGAGTTGCTGGGGAAACAAATATATCTTTGCGAAACCACTGTGGTGTCATGGCTAACAATTGAGAAATCATCTTGTCCCACGCTCATTGCAAGAGAATGCAGCAGATCATGTACTCTAAAGATTATCCCATTCCCGCACCTTTCAACTTCTTGGATCAGAGATCTCTTCCACAACTCTTTTAAGTACTCGTCAGCAATGTCTGTCAATCCCAAACTTTCCCCCGTTGAACCAATGAATCCAAGAGCAATCCATATCGCTTGAATGAAAGAGTCTTTAATTGGGACTCCTCTCGGTAGAAGTGAAAAGGCCGCAAAACAACTTTTCAAGTTTGATGGTAAATGATCGTAGCTAAGCTTAAGCATTGGCAAAATGTTCTTGTCTGCTTCCACTAACTTCCATGTCTCGCTATCTCTTACATGTGCCCAATACCGTGCTTCGTGCTTTGCGTAAAGTAGAGACCCCAGAGTTCTCACTAGGATAGGCACTCCATATGATTTTTCAACGATATTATCTCCAATCTCAAGTAGTTCAAAACAAGGTTCCCTTTCCTTGTCGTCAAATGCAAATTTTCTGAACAGGACCACAGAGTCTTCAAAAGAAAGTGCTTTCAAATTATGCACTGGATTAGTGCCCATCATGAAAGCGATTTCTAAATTGCACGTGGTCATAATTATCACACTTTCACTAGCTCCTTGGCTCAGCAAACCTCTCAATTCTAACCATCTATTGCAGTCATTGCTCCAAATGTCATCCAAGACAAGTAGATATTTCTTGTCTTTAATGGCGACTTGCAACAGAGTTTGCAACTGCTGAATATCCAAGTTATCCAAGCATTGATCGGTTACATTTCAGATAATTCCTTCAATAGTTTTCTTCAAATCAAAGTCCTCGGGTACACATACCCACATTCTCAACTCAAATTGCTCTATCACTCTATCGTCACCGTAAACTAATTTAGCTACGGTCGTTTTGCCCATACCTGCTATTCCAACAATCGGAATCACGGAGAGGTCTTTGTCATCTTCATGCCGCATCAACATCTCAATTAGCTTTTCTTTGTCATCTCCTCTTCCAACCAACTCCTTGTGGTTTACGAAAGAGTAAGTCATCTCTCGCGATCGGATACTTGCCCCCCCATCATTGTCAGCACTCCGCACATTAAGAGCGAATTGATCTTTCTCAATGGAAATTTTGGACAATCTCTCTCGTATCTCCTTGACCTTGTTACGGAGTTTTACACGGAGTGTTAACGGATTATTGAGGGAAAAGAAGCCGCGCATCTTCTCTTGGACGCCCCCGAAATGACTTCTCAGCTGCTTCCTTAAGGCTTCATACTCGACTTCATCTAGCATGTCCTCCGCATCGTACAACACGTCTCGGAGCCGATCTAACCACACTTGCAGACGGTGGCTCTTTGCTTGCTACTCCTCCACATCTAGCAAGACCGCCTTGATGGCAGTCACCGTCTGTCCAAGCTCACTAATCTGGTTCTCGACACCATAACTAGCGGCAGCTTCTTGGAGGGCGCAGCCAGATATCTTCGCAAGCACCCGCCCTGCGATGCCGAGAAGGAGTGATTCCGCCATAGTCTTTCCAAGAGAGAGAACGACAGATCCTCTTCCTTCTTCGTCCTCTTTCTTTCGGGAATCACGGGCGGGAGAAAGAATAAGTAAGGGTGCGCATTATTAGGTTTCTGTTCCAAAAATCACTTTCTAGCATATTTCTGTTTCTGTTCTACAAAAAAATGCGTTTCATCTGGACAACCAATTTCTATTTCAGAAACATAAATGCGTTTGATATGATAAAAAAAATTGTTCATTGGAAGATATATTTTTCAGTTTTGAGTTTTTAGCAAGATGTTCATTCCAAAAAAATCAAATACTTATTACTTAGCGAGAAGTAATGCAATGGTAACTCATACTTTTAACATTACAAAACAATTTTATACAGCAACTCAGCCAAATATACAACAGAAAAGACAGCACAAGAGAAGGAGATGAGAATTAAGAGCAACTTTGAGAGAGAAAGATGTTACTTGTTGCAAGCTGGAGGTGCCCTATCCAGAATAGGAAGAAGATGTTAACAACTGAACAAGTGACCACTTCTCCTTATCCAAAGCAATTGCAAGAGGTTCCAAGTACCTGTAGATTATACAAACAATATTACCAACCATTCTTTTTACTTTTGCTTCCATGTCTGATACTTTCTCAACTTGGACAAGCCATCACTTTGGAGAAAATGATTGAGTGGCGAGTGTAATTCGGCCTTATTTTTTGTTACTGCTACTTCCTTCGAAGGAAAAAGAGTGGATGTCTAAATGTAGACTTCATCTTCATGCAGGTGTTTCATTCCAGCTAACGTTGTCCTAGCAACCATATCAGGATCACTTATTGGTTTAGTTGTGGCATATACTGTTTGGCCACCTTACCCTTTTTGCAAGTTTACAATCATACAAATTGGAATAGATGAGCTACTGTTTTAGAGGGGGGGTATGAGAATTTTTTAGAAGCTTTAGCTCTTTCCTTGTTCATTCACCATGTTGAGTGGCAGGAATAACTTGAGTCTTACTAAAAATACTTGACCAGAGAGAGTTCGAGTAATTTTGAGTATCATGCCCATTTTCCGGAAAAAAAAATTTGGAGTTTGGTTTCATACGATGCTATGGATTCCGAACAATGTTTAGCATCTTAATTCAGATTTTTGCAAAAAGTCAACATGCTTGTTGCACTCTTCGCTGCATATCAACATTCACGTTCAGATTAGCCACAAAATTCCAAATATAAGACTAGATTCGAAGAAAGCAACAGCAAAGTAAGCTCCTCAAACAACTAACCATGTAAAGTAGAAATCCAATAAACCGAAAAAAATCTTGAGCAGAAAAGTAACGGTGGAATCCAAATTTGAATCAAGCTGGTGAAATATGCTTATATCCCATATATAACTTGTTGCACCAGATTAGGCCAACAAATTCTTGGAAAACTAGGTTCCAGAGAGAAAATCGCTATAAAGCACAAAATAGGCGTCGCCAAACGATTTACCGCAGAAGACTAAGAAAAAATCAACCAATACCAAAGCGCAGACAGACAAACGCCAACATGATGCAAAAGTATATCAAAATTGGCCGTTACACAAGCATCGCGTTCGGTTCAGAACATAGATGTTGACACCTAAATTTTTGATTTCATTTAAAATAGGAATTTTGTTTTCTTTTATTTCTGCATTTAATTAATTAGGGTATTTTGCATAATTTTGGACATATATTGCATTTGGTTAAAAGGGGAAAGAACAAAAGTGGAAACATAATTTTTAGAGGAAATATTTGGAAAAGAGAAGAATAGGAAATAAAGTTTTAAAAGCAATATTCGGTCTTGGACTGAATATTTGCTTGGATTGCTTGGACGTCCTTGAAAAGAAAGAGGGACGCGAAGACTGGAGGGGGGGACTTTTCGGAAGAATTGGGCGCACACAGACGGAGAGAGGGAGAGAGAGAGAGAGAGAGAGGGAGAGAGGAGAAAGTGAAAAGAGGCCTGAAAAAGGAAAAAATTTCTTCTGACACAAGGGGAGGCTTCATCTACGCAAAGAGGGACAGTGGGGAAGAGAGAAAAAAAGAAAGAAAAGAAGAAAAGAAAAAATGAGAAGGGGAGGGCTTCTTCGGTGAAAGCGTCGATCCAATCCTTTGTTTGCTTCGCCGGTGAGTGCCCGTTAAAGCTTCATTCTTGGCATTCCGAGGATCACGGTCGGGAGACCTCTCGGCATGAGTTTGGCTTGAGTTCGCTCGAGCGCACCTATTCGCCATGGTTCCCTAGCCGTGTAGGAAGTTCGATTTTATTTTCCCTTTCCCGCGAGCTCTTTGGGTTTCGTTCTCATTGTGCTTTTAGGACCAATGATAGTCGTGGTTGATTTGGTCGATTTTAGGATTCCATGATGTTATTTTTCATTGATTATATTGAATTTGGACGATCTTTGATGCATATTTGGCCGTGTTATTTTGCCTTAGCTAGCGAACCTTTCCACTGCATCTTGCTTGTTGATGATTTTCTTGAATAAGTTTGGTTGGATTTACTTTTGTTTGGCCGAATTTTGTTAATTATTGCAACGATTATGGACTGGCGTTGGAAAAGATGGTCTCTGCTGGTTTGGTCAACGTGTGGCTCGCACTTTCACGGGCTGGAGGAAGAAGAATGGCGGACTGGGTTGCGCGATGTGCGTGGAGGCTGGGCTGGAATTAGACTGAAATTGGCTTTGGGCTGGTTTGTTTTTTTTTTGCGCGGACTGGTCTATTTTGTTATTCGCGCAAGGATGGGCCTTTTGTGTTTCTGGACTGATTTTCTGTTTGAGCAAGTTGTTTTGCGCATGGGCTGAAGTGGGTTGACTTTGATCTTGGGCTGGCCATTTTCGGTGAAATTAAAAAAAATAAAAGTTAGACTGGGCCTTTGTGAGCCCAGTTCGATCTGTCTTCCACCTTGGGGCGTGGCGAGCGGGTCGGGTCTGAACCGACCCGGTTCGGGTTCCCGACCCGGTTGCATTTGTTTTCTATTTTTTTTTTGTGATTTTCGTTTTTTTAAAAATTAAAAAATAAAATAAAAAATCATTTTTTTTAGACTTTAACTTTTGGGTGCTTAGTTGTTTATTTTCTGTTTAGTTTGCTTTTTATGCATGTTTAGTTAATTTTGCATATTTAAATTAATTTTGTTGCATTGCACGCATAATAGATTAATTACATATTTAGGTTAGTTGCATAATTAGATTAATGGCATGTTTAGGTTTAAAATTGCATCTTTAGATTAATTTCATGTTTAAATTGGAATTTAGAGTTAGAATTGCATGTTTATTAGAATAATCGCACGTTTAGATTAATTCGCATAATTAGTTTAGATTGCATATTAGGTATTTTTGGTAGGATTTTTTTTTTAGCTAGATTGCATTATAGGACATTATCTTTGGTTGGATAAGATTTAGTTTAAATTAGGAATTGACATATTTGGTGTCCTAATTTAGATTAGGTAATATTTAGCTATGGATAATTAGGCTAATTAAATAAAAAATTCCAAAAAAATTGCACTTCATACATTAGATTTGCTGATTTTCATGCATATCTTATTTTATTCTATTAGATTTTGCTTAGATTTTATTTGATTTTGTTAGATTTTTATTTGATTTTGTTAGATTAGATTTTATTTGATACTTTATTAGATTAGATTTTTATTTGATTTTGTTAGATTAGATTTTATTTTACTAGATTAGATTTGATTTGATTTTATTTGATTAGATTAGATTCTATTTGATCTTTGATTAGATGTGATTTTATTTGGTTTGATTTAATTAGATGTGATTTGATTTTGGTTTGATTTTTATTTTATTTCGTTTTGTTTAAATTTGATTTGATTTGTTTTCCATTCTTGAATTTTTATTTATGTTGATTTTATGAGTGGCCACCATTGCATGTTAGGAATAGAATTAAAATGAATCCAAACTGCCTGCGAAGTTTTTAAAATAATGAAAAGGTACCGAAAGGGCGTTAGAGCAATTTAGCGTAACCAAGTCCCCGAGTCCTAGATCTCTGGTTCGTAGGAGTAAGGCGTGACTCCCGATGCCTTACATGGGTTTCTAACCAACCCACCATAAATAGGTTAGTGGCGGCTCCAAATTGAATATCTTGCATGTTTAAAGAAAGTGAAACCAAAGTCGTGAATTGGTCCGAGTTGGGGAGAACTCAAGTTAAGTCACACTTAACAAACCATTAGCCGAACCCTAGGTGGTACACCTTCGGGGAGGTCGCGACAATAGATCAACTACGGAAGCTAGACCAAGAGGAAGTAAATAACACACTGGTAATTACGGAGCCTAAACAGACCAAATCGTCGGTCAAACAACGAGCTAAGTGGAGAAGTAAACCGAGCAGCAAGACAGAGGAACAGCTAGCTGGAACCCAAAAATGATTACGCCTGTCTAGGCACTAGACCATAGAGTTCTCTTTCCCTGATAAAGAAAATGAACGATACTGCCACATGACCAACTCATCATCTGAAAAACAAGCCAGCTTGCTCACGAAACAAGACGACCTAACCTCACTTGACTTCTGGAAAACCGAAAAATGCAGCCAGATCGTAGTGCCTAGACAAATGCAGACCGAAAAAAAACCATGACCAGTCAGCTCTCGCTGATTTGCTCTGGGAAAAACGATCGAAAATCCGCAACAGTTGGAAACCAGCCCACGCATCGAAAGCATTTCCAGAAACAGCATTCGAATCGAGCAACCAAACGCCTCGCGAATGGCGACCCATCCGCCACGATATCTACTCAAATCCTCCAAAAAGTTGCGAGAGAAAACGAAGCAGGGCCGAAGCATCATCCTGCATAGAGCGCGCGACGGGACTTACCAGAAATGCAGGCGAAATCGGGAGAACCGGAAGGACTCGGAGGAGCAAAGTATCTGCAGTGAGACTGAGAGAGTGTGCTGTGAAGGTGACGGACTGCAACAAGCGAGTGAAGTGGGGGGTGGCGTCCGGAGTCGTACGGCTTCGCTGGATCCGACGGCTAGCGTCATTTCCCTCCCTCCTCAATGGTGAGGCCACACGGATGCCGTCCGATTCAGGCACCTATTCGTTTTCGCTGTTTTTCGTTTTCGAAAACAAATGTTCAACAAGAGTTAATGCTGTCCGGACGGATATGCCCTCCGACTCTCCGAGGTTTCGCCGGGGCATAGAGAATATTGCTCCCTATTGTGGCATCCGGACATCATCCATATCCCCCGTTCCTGGCGAATCTCGTGCGATCTGACGGCTACGGTGGACTGAATTTACATGCGCCCGATTTATTTTAGTGGCGGCCCCTGCTCGAAGTGGGCGATCGTGTGAGAAAGATCTTCTCGGGTGCTTGGAGAATCATATCTCCCGATGCATCCTTAGCCGTCGAATGCACGAGATATATTACGAATGACTAGTCCTCGAAACTGCGCACGGGGGCAACCTTGAGATGTTATTGAAAATCTTTCATTTGTATAGATCCATCCATGGTGATGTCATAAGTCCGCTCAGCCATACGGATTTTTGAGAAAGCCATGATTCCTATATTATATATATTGAATCAACAAGCTCGAAATTTAATTATGAAATTTCCCATCGATCGAGATGATTAGACCGTCGAATAAGAAAAATCAAGCAATAGATTCACTTGAGGGTCTTGATTGCGACTCGATCATGTGTCCTTACAATGGTTTAATACTACATCGAATCAATTTAAAAAAGTTGGGAATTTAATTAAGAATTCAAGAATTTCGGAGTGCTCACCCCTCCATGAAAAACTTGCAGGGATAATCACATCAATCGCAATGAATCGTAATTCGATACATCTTGTCTTAATTTTTATAGGGAATATTCTAAATACGCATCAAAAGTGGCAGGGTTTTTTCAAATAAGGATCCGAAACAAACATTGTTTTCAAATAAGGACCCGAAGTAGTTATAATCGTTTCAAATAAGGACCTCACCTCGCTGATTCACCAGTAACTCCAACATTCCAATCGATCAAGGGCATTTTTGTCAAAAAAAATAATTTTAACTTAAATTTAAAAAAGATTAAAAAAAATTAAAAGAAAAAGAAGAAGAAAATACATGGTGAGGGCTGGAGCCCTCCCGTGCCCATCACCCTCCCTCTTCTAGGCGGGGCAATCCACTGCCGATCCTCAGGCAAGGCTGGCGACCCCCAAATCCGACCGAGTCGCTAGCTCCTCGACAAGGATTGGTCACCCCACTGGTCATGGCCACCGCCCCGCTAGCGATGGGGGGCGGCCACAGGCCCATGTATATTTTTTTTTATCTTTTTTGTTTTGTTTTTTGAAGTGAAAGAAAAAGGGGAAAAAATCAAAAGACGAAAAATACATCACCCCGGTGGGTGTATAAAAAAAAATTGCCTAGAATGCATCAGTTTTACTGAGCTTCATCTTTTTAGTGGGCCTCCAAGTGTAATTCTACTGTCTCTAGTTGGAACTGTGTTGAGCTTTTTGCTATTAGACAAATCATATCTACAATTCAATGGTAGTCTTCTGGTCTTGAAGAGGACTATTAGCTTATCAGTAGGAGCGTCAAAATGGGTGAGTCGGGTCGGGTTTGGGTCGGGTCAAATATGGGTCGACCCATATTTGACCCATTTAACCCGTTTTGACCCATATTCATATAGTGTAAATATGGTGACCCATACCCGACCCGACCCATACCCGACCCGTACCCGACCCATACCCGACCCGTATTGATAAACATTTCCATATTTAACCAAGTTCAAGAAATTTTGTTTTGCGATTTTTTAAAAAAAATGTATTGTTAAAATAATTTTATGAAATACGATTATTTGATACTTTTTCTAAAATTTTTAAAATTTTTTCGAAATTTTAATTATTTTTATTTTTAAAATATTTTTTTTCATTTTTTTCATTTTTCCTTTTCCAGTCTCCGGAGTTTGGTGAGCTCATCGCTCGCTTCTTAGCCAACGACCAACTTAGAAAGAGGAAAAAATGAGAAAAAAGAAAGAAAGAAAAAAAAGAAGGAAAAAGATGGGAAAATAAAATAATCATTTTTTTGTTTTTTAAAAATAAAATAATTAGAATAACATAATTTTCATGGTCTAAAAATGAATTATTAATAATATTTAAAATTATTTATTAATAATACTTAAAATTAATTAGGTAACCCATTTATGACCCGTTTATAACCCGTTTACGACCCATGAGGTTGATAAGTGACCCATTGAAGACCTACTTAGTATTTTAAGCTGACCCATTTATGACCCATATTATCAAATATGAGTTAAAATATGGGTCTTTGACCAATTTTGCCACCTCTACTTATCAGGAGTCGAACTCTGAGCGCTCTATGGGAGGCTGTCAGATTGAAGATGGCATAGATGTCACTTTCATTCCGAGTTTTCTTGAATAAGTGATCTAACATCGCGGCATACGGCGTGACCTGGACCTGAGGTTTGATCATACAAGGATGCCTAAAAGACAGGAGTAAGCTTCCCTGTTGTTCATGGACAGTGGGGGTCCCTCGAATAGCTGATCGGGCCAATTCACAACGAAAATTGAATTAAGCATAAGGTCATAGCTGCACTAAGATTTCTTTATATTACAGGAATTGTATCAAATAAAAGGGAAATAATCAATTTGTATATTCCTAATTAAATCAAATCCTAGTTATTATACTTTATATCACAGGAATTTGTATATTCCTAATTAAAACGAAGATGGAGACATGGGAGGAAGAAACTGCAACTATACTCGTCGACCAGAATTCGACAATACTTAGCATCTATGATTCGATTTTTTCTTTTCTCTTTTCTTTTTTGTCACGGGCTTGAATTCACAATTACTTGCATATATATTATGACTCATTAATTAACAAATCATCTATGGTGCGAGTGTGATTAGTAGTAGAGTGATTTTCGATTTAGTTTTGACAATTCAATTCGACTCGATTCATGGCCTAAGTAATCCAAATTTATTGGATGGATGTGCTGAACATTAGATCGCATAGGCTCTTACCAAATTTTTGGTAAATTTGTCAATTCGAGGCAAGCCCATCGATTCTCCTGACTTTATATTCAACCTGCTTTGAATGATAGTATCTTTCAAGGCATGTAATGTTAAGTCGAGTAAATAAAATAACATTTGATTAATTATTGGGTATGGGCTATTGGGTCCCCGGCCAAACGAGATGGTCACCTCCAAAATTATAAGAAATCGGTTTGAAAAATTCCTCTCTTTTCTTTTTTGGGATACATATATTCAAACTTATGTCTCTTTTACGGACGAATATGTTATTACTTTTTTACTTAATCAGGTACCTTCATTCTGCTGTATATGGATTATAATGAGTCTTTCACCATAATAACGTATGGAAAATGATAATTTTGACTTATCCACAAGGTCGCATAAAAATATAAAAATATAACAATTTACCTCTTTCTTAGGATATTCCAATTGTCAGGACATAGGAATATAAAAATACAACGTTGAAGCCGAGCTCTATCCGGAGCTTGTTGCTGAAATCGAAGCGGAGCTTCAACAAACATTCTTTCCGAATTGGGTCAAGCCTGGTCGGCAACCCACTTGGCCATGGCCGTAGCTCCTCCTTCACTCCTCCGATCGGCTCCCCATCTCCTCCTCCACCTCCTCTTCCACCTACTCCCCCTCACCCAAGGGCACCGGGCCCCGCCGTCCCTGCTCCGGCTCCCCCTCCGCCTCCCCGTCTCCCCCGCCGCCTCCTCCCTCTCCGTCAGAGACTTCGGCGCCGCCGGCGACGGCCTCCGCTACGACACCGCCTCGATCCAGGCCGCCATCGACGCCTGCCACGCCTCCGCCGCCGCAGCCGCCACCCCCGGCGGCACCTGCCGCGTCGCCTTCCCTCCGGGGAAGTACCTGACCGCGACGGTCCGGCTCAAGTCCGGCGTGGTGCTGGACATCGAGAGGGGGGCGACGGTGCTTGGGGGCACCGAGATTGGGGACTACCCGGCGGAGTTCGACCGGTGGTACGTGATACTGGCCGAGGGCGCGAGGGACGTCGGGATCACTGGGGGCGGGGCTGTGGACGGGCAGGGGCTGAGGTTCGTGAGGAGGTTCGATGTGAGGAAGAACGTGATGGTTAGCTGGAACGAGACAGGGGCGTGCCTGGGTGACGAGTGTAGGCCGAGGCTGGTAGGGTTCGTCGGGTGTACGAACGTCCGGGTCTGGAACGTCAGCTTGATTCAGCCCGCTTATTGGTGGTTCGTCTCTCTCTCTCTCTCTCTCTCTCTCTCGTCAGTGTTATCCTCTGACGGGTTCGGGAGTTTGGATGTCTGAACTCTTGGCGCGTGTTGAATCTAGTCAGCATTGTCATTTCATTCATTCAAAATCAGAAGCGACACTAAATATTTTCGTACGCGATCCCATTTTGCAATCACATTGCACAGGGCTCAAGTTTAGGAATTGCATTGCATTGATTAAAAATTCAACTATCATATTGCACATCAAATCAAATTTAGGGACCGTTTGCGTCGTTTTCGCGTTGTTCAAATTAAACTGATTTGAAAACCAATAGCGCTCGTCATTGTTTCATTACATAATAGAACCAGCAGTCAGCTTGGAAAATTCGATCTTTTCGGCAATTGCCAGGGATTGCAGCTGTCTGAGATCCTCTTGGCTAAAATCATCAATGAAGTGAGTGTGGACCATGGAATCCTAGATCATCATGTTCAAGATGACTACCCTGTTTCCCACTTCTGTATTAGCTTTGCATGATGCCTCTCCTAGATCTTTTCTGATCTACCTCTGTACCCCATTTTCCATTTTGATCTGGATTCCGGTGGTTTGCTGACGAAACATTACTGCTGATTGCAGCTTGCACATAGTACGTTGCGTGACTACGTGCATTCATGATGTTTCCATTTACGGGGACTTCAATACTCCTAATAACGATGGGATCGACATAGAGGATTCGAATCACACGGTTATCACGCGATGCAAGATTGATACAGGAGACGACGCCATCTGTCCAAAGACGTATACAGGTCCTCTGTACAATTTAACGGCGACGGACTGTTGGATCCGAACAAAGTCCTCGGCAATCAAACTTGGTAGTGCAAGCTGGTTTGATTTTGGGGGTCTGGTCTTTGACAACATTACTATAGTAGATTCTCATAGAGGACTGGGAGTGCAGATACGTGACGGAGGTACCGTGTTCGTTCTTCTTTCTTCTGCTGCTGTAGTTACAATTGCGATTCTGTATAGTCAACACTGATCTTTACTCTGGAAGAAAACTCCGGCCGTCTGGTTCTCTAAGTCCTCGTTAATAGGATATTGAAGAACTGCCTATTAGCCAGGGCGTTGTCTGCAGCAATTTTCCCCCAAAACGGATTATTTTTTGCTGAGGAACCTGTTCCTTGATTTAGCAAGGGTGCTGTCTTCCTTCTCCTTCTCACAAATCTCTCTTTAAGGTGTGGCAACAGATGGTTTTGAGATTTACTTATTTGCATCGCAAACAACTAGAGAGCTAGAAATTAGATATGCCTTGACCTTGCACTCTTTTCTTTCCGTGATTACTACTAAGCTATAGGTTAGATCTTTTCATCAAGAGGGTTAAATGCCCAATAAACATCTTCAAGAAACTCTCTCTCTCTCTCTCTCTCTCTCTCAAGATGGTAGGTCCTCTGACGAAGCTCATATCTTTCTTTTTCTACAATGGCTGCTGAATCTTTGAGCTTATCTATGCTGTCTCTGCAGGAAATGTGAATGACATTACCTTCTCAAACATCAACATCACCACTAGGTACTACGACCCATCGTGGTGGGGAAGAGCAGAACCAATCTACATAACAACGTGTCCGCGCCACTCCAGGTCGAAGGAAGGTGCGGTTTCAAACATACGCTTCATCAACATCAGTGCTGTTTCCGAGAACGGGGTGTTCCTCTCAGGTTCCAAGGGCGGGCTACTGGGCAATCTGAGATTTAGTAACGTGAACGTGACTTACAAAAGGTGGACAAGCTACGAGGGAGGATTGGTGGACTACAGACCTGGATGCCAAGGGCTGGTGAAGCACAGCATGGCCGGGATCATCATGGAACACATCAAAGGTTTGGAAATTGATAACGTGAGGATGAGATGGGCTAATGGGAAATCTAAGCAGTGGGACAATCCTCTTGATTTCAGGCCCTCAACCGTGAACGGCATATCTTTCCGTGATTTCCGCTCTGATTTGTACAGTCAATGAGGTGATCAGAGGGGCAGGAACCATTGGCTCGATCTCAACAATTTTTTCTACGCCATTCTTGTATGGTAATTTACACTCTGCTCAAAAGGTTCGTGTGCCAATGAGATAACTAGTTATCTGAGATACGCTGAAAAAGCCGCTCTTCGGAGGCTTCTGGTTTGTTCTATTCAGCCAAATCTAGGATTCGCTCACGGTCTATGCAACTTGCTTCTTTTAAATTTGACAGAAGTATTCTAGCTACACTAATAGAAATGTCCTCGAATTTTCATAGCTGCATGCGGAAGTGAATAGGTAAGTAGAATCATGGCACTCGGCAGCACGGAATGGCGTTGGCCTTCTGCCTACGAATTTGGCGGAAAGGGGGCTGCTCAAATAAATGAATAAGCTGTTGCTCTCAAAGCAAGGATAGCAATCAAGATTATACAAAGCCCAACACGAGCATAATTATGAGCTGGGATGAGCATAGTTTCAAGATAAAATCGGAGATTGGATTGATCGGATCGGTTTTAGATTCTGGTGAGACTCAATTCGGCTCATAAGTTCGTGTTAATGTGATTCGGTTTTCATGGGAGCATAATAGGAAACCGAGAATCTAAAATACTCTAAAATAGAAATTGATTTATACACTTTGATTTTCCCACTATAGATACCGTAAATTTCCTTTTCGAGTGGGACTCCCTGGCTTTCTTCCTCTCAATTTCTTCATAGATGATTGAGGACTGAGACCTATAATTTAGGTTTTATTTTCTGTGTGTTAAACTTTTTATTGTTTTTTGTTTTGTTTTATTTTAGGTGTTCATTTTTTTAGTTGTTACTATTGACGAATGGAAAACTTCTACATCTTTTTTTTTCTTTGCATTTACTTTCATTTTGCTTAACTAAATATTAAACAAACAAAAAAAAATTGATCAATTTATGAGTGTCCAGGAATTTCCAAAACACGCAAGATAGGCTCCTCATTGTAAACAAGATATGAGGAATCAATACCAATTGATGGGTTTCAAACTTCAGGTGGAACTTAGATGGTACTTAAATTCATTTATCCCTACTTACAAGCATATAAGGATGTTTGCGCCAAGTAACACATATTGACAGAATCCCACCTGTCCGGCTCCCCTTGGAAAATCATAAGAAGCTCATCCTTGAGACCTCAAAAGCTAGATTTTGCACCTTCCTGCTCGAAGTTCGAATCATCTAACGTATGCCACTGACCAAGTCGATGGTAATCCGTATTTTGGGCCGTAGTTACTCCCTCCTACAATTTAATAATCCCCTTCCACGGCTTTCCGACAATCAGGAGTAGCAATTCCAGTCGAACAGAAGAAGTTTGTACTCGACATTGAAAAAGATTCAACCACTCAGCTCATAGAACCCTGAGGGCCGTGCATCAGCAGCCGAAGAAATCTTCAGCACGAAATTTTGAAGCAGCGAACCGCAGATTAGTCACTTCTTTAAAAGCAGAACAATCCCTTATCCAACACAACCACTAAAAAAGATGTGCAAAGATGCAAATTCATATGTGCGCCAATGGACACAAGGCGAATTCGGTAAGGAGGTACACCACCCTGGCAAGGTTGAAACATCCAATCTCACATTAATTATCGCAGATCGATTGGATTGAAAGCCAAACAGCTAGAAATGCACATCAACAAAAGTAGCCACTATGGAGTCCATCGACCAACACAAATAATGACTTACACACCCAAGCCAACAACAGAATTACCGCCAATCACAACGAATAAGAGAGCTCGCTACGCCGCAAGCATGCCCACGATAATGTGACCTGCAATTTCTACCAGGCATTGGACACCTAAGATGATATGCAGCCAAACTAATATATTTGAAATTGCACAAAGGTGAAGCGCAGCGCAGTTTCCAGTAGATAGGCCATCTCCTGAAGCCCCCGAAAACTAGATCTTGTCAAGCTTGTCAGCCTTGACAACTGGGTTGGCCTTGGCAATGGCATGTCGTGCAGCAGTCCTATAATCAAACGGACAATCATGTTTGTCGGAGTAGCGGTGGACTGCACAGAAGAGGCTGCCACATTTGCAGTTGAACCCAGTCAACCCCACCCGCTTTTGGCAAGACGCACATCTTTTAGGACCCTCATTCATTTTCATCTCCACATCCTTACTTGAAGAGGAACCAGCTGAGAGTTCAGTTGAAATGACTTTTGCATCAGCCAAGCCAGCTTGCAAGTCCAAAATCTCACTTGCCACAGGTTCTTTCCCATTTTCACTGGAACTACCGTTCACAATGCTCTCAAGTGAGGATGCAGCTGCTTGTGCCTGTTCCTGCTTCAACATCATGTCCTTGTGGCACTTCGAGCACATATTGGCAGTAGCAGCACTTCCAAAGAAGCCACAATTGTTGATGCAGAGGATTGGGCCGTTAGGAGCCTGGCATCCTGTCTCATTGTGAGACTCCATTGTCCTGATCTCCTGCAAATAGACTGCACAAAATCCCTCATACATACATACAAAGCAGAGTCACAAAAATCCAACAATTTTCACCAATCAACATAAGCAAGCACATATACATCAAACAGCACCCGCATGAACAGGAAATGATCATGACCAACACACTAAAAATTTAGTAAAAATCACCAACCCAGTGGGTTCAAGATGTTTATATCACACTTGACACTTCATTTCTCAAATGTCCACCAATGGTGAACAAGAAAGGAAGAACCTCTTGACTCCACAGCTCACCTCCAAAAGAACATTTTGATATTCGCAAGTGTCCCAAACCGACCAGCAAGTCAAGAGAAAGCTTTCACAATTACAAAGGCCCTAGTCACTGTCCGTAATCATCAAACCAAAGGGCATATCGTCACCACCAGGCATAATTGACGCACTAACTAGTGATGCTAAGAAATTTGAAGGCAGCTGGTATCCCGGATTGCCAAAAAACCAGACAATACAGACACACACGTCCACACACAAAAGAGCAGCGCCAGTGCCACCTAAATGACCGCATAACAAGCAGAACAATCAGAACGAAAACCCAGAATAGCACGAACACAAACAGTCCTACCAACATGTTTTTCCTATAAAGTCAGCAACTCGACTAAAAACCCCCCAAAAACACAACCCGATTCGACAATATGTCCCGATTACCCTACTACGTCACGACTAAACCCACCAAAAAAAAAAAAAAACAATGAGCAAATTCATACCAACCGCAAACCCACCACACGTCCAATCTTGAAGACGAGAAAACGGATAACGTCAACAAGCATCACGAGCCCTCGTGACATAAAGCTGGGATTTTTCACAAAACGAAGCAAGCTACAGACTTCGACAGAGAGAGAGAGAGAGAGAGCCTCGCCTACCTTATCCTGCTGATCTCGCTCACACAAAATCCAAGCCAAGGTCCAATTCCTGCCCCACGAAGAACGCCCAAAAATCAATTTTGGCACCCAAAAAAAAGGGCACAAGAGAGAAGCCAACGCCAACCAAATCGAACCCCATACAAAATCCGGAAAAGAAGAACACAGAACCTTGAAGAAGAAGATTACCCGGAACGATTCGGAGGGCGTGATCGAAATTTTCCCAGAAAGCGAGACCAGCGAGGATCGCTAGAGAGAGAGAGAGAGAGAGATGTTTGTGAAGAGGGTTCTTCTCTCTCCCCTATGTATATAATAGAGAGAAGAGAGAGAGTTGATAGAGAGAGAGAGAGAGAGAGAGAGAGGACTTTCTCTTTACTTTTTCTATCTGCCAACAAACGCTTTCCACCGGGCCGTGTACTGCCCAACTCACTGCCCTCGCCTGCCTCTCTAATCACGGTTCTGCCACTGCCTCCCCGGCTGACGGATCCGCCACGTGTCGGGTCCCCATGGGGGACTAGGCCGCGGGCGCACGGTAGTCTCGGTCGCGGGCGAGAGGGATGACCATCGCCTACTTGCATCGGAGCCGTCGGATGTCACATCACGAGAGACACCCGTCGGAATCCAACGGTGGCCTACGGATCTCGGACTGGACACGGACGGCTCCCGTGAGTTGATGGGTTGGGCTCGCGCTGGGTCTTTATCTGGCGCGCGGCGGATAAGCACGAGCTAGTTTTCACGAGATTGCAGACCTGCCCACTTTTTTCTTTTTTCTTCAGCATTCTTTTTTCCATTGTGTTTGTTTTCTTTTAGAGTTAATAACGTAAACAAATCCAAACCATACCCGCTATAATACAAATATTTCAAAAGTTTTCTTATGTCACCAGAAATCCCAAATTTATCCACCAAACTACTTCAAGTATTTTTTGTGTGACATATATGTCGTTTATTGAAGTTCGGGATTTTTTTTTCGTGAAATGAAAAATATTTTGGATATTTATATCGTGATTGATAAGTTTATAATTTTTTGTGACACAAAAAAGTTCTCGAGTATCGCGCTGAGTATAGTTTGATTTTTTTATTACAATTACCCCTTTACATCGTAAGGAAAATCAATCGATTTTCTTTCTTGCCTTTCTAATTTGCTCATGTAATTAATTGAATAAGCATTGATTTCTAACACAATTTGATGTGATTTAATACGACAAAGGATATTGAATCGATGAGCACAATTGGGCGCACAACAATTGATACGATCGTTACTCCCTCCTCCCCAAACCTTTTCACAAATAATAAAAGAAGAACGACATGACAAATTGAAAAGAACAAGCCCATTTCAAACTGAATCGGAAGGGATCAAAATGACACATTATGTATCATACCATACTACATAAATTTGCAAAAGGAGTCCCCACCTTATGTGCCTAAAGCCCCCCGTTGGAGAATCAAATATTCCATGTCTTTCACCCCAATCTCTATTATCCAAATGTTGGCGAAGGCAATGAGTGGGAAGTTTGCGCATAACACGAATCCCTTCCCCAATCTCTTTATATTCGTAAGAATTTGGACAAATTCCATGTAAAATAAAGTTTATAAATCCAGAGATAAGCAGTCGGGGCTGAGTTGCCCCGACCCGCTTCCCATGAGTACCGAATAAGTTTCTCGATAAAGAATTGACGAACCAGAAAATTCGATTCCCCATCTTATATCATGAACCCTCGATTCTACCGGATTGCTTTTGAATCGATTTTATTCTTTTTGGGTAAATTTTGAATCGATTTTTAACTCCTTTCTTTTTTCAACTTAGCTTAACGAAAAGAGATATAAGTCAAATAGTTTCAAATCTAAAAAGCCTAATAAATCTATCAATACCTTAACACCATGGCACAGATTGTTCTTAAAAAATAATTATACTACTTTAGTTTATGCCTAATTACTAAATTTGATTGATTATTTCAGCTCACTAGATAAGTTCCAATTCATTCCTGAAACCGATCACCCCTAACATGATCAATCCCTTCATCTAATTTCCTCCATGCAAATAATACATAACATTTAAAGTCCCTTTCTCATCTCCCACTTCGGTCTGAAAATAGTTAAAAAAGATCCTAGCGATTCAACTTTTTTCATCAACTTCTTTTAATCTTGACCCAATCATTGAACCAGGAGCTCCAAGCATCAGACATCTGAAGAAACCTTCCACAACAAGTTTTCAAGGACAAGCGACACTTTCACAGATGAGCATATTAGATTCCCAATAGACCAACATAACTACAAGAAAGAACGCACAAACTCACATATGCACCAAGGAGTTCAGAGTAATGCCAGAAAGATGCAGTAAGGAGGTAGATGACAAACCCTGAAGTCGCAATACCCGATTGCAGAATTGACTGGATCACAAGCCATACAACTAGAAATTCATATAAACGGAAGTAAAGACGATCGAGTCCATCAAACCAACATGAATCTAGACTTTAACACACCCAAGCCAACAGCGGGATTACCACCAATCACAACCAACAAGAGAGTTCACTAGGCTGTGAAGATGCCCTCAAGTAATGTAACCCGCAATTTCTGCCAGACGTATGGCGTTGAAGACATTATGCAGCCAAACTTATATATTTGAAATTGCACGTAGGTGGAAGGGCGAAGTGGGTTTCCAGTAGATAAGCCATCTTTTTGGCTGCCAAAATCTAGATCTTGTCAAGCTTATCGGCCCTGACCACAGGGTTGGCCTTGGCAATGGCGTCCCGGGCAGCAGTTCTATAATCAAACGGACAACCATGTTTATCAGAGTAGCGATGGACTGCACAGAAGAGATTGCCGCACTTGCAGTTGAAGCCAGTCAAACCCACCCGCTTCCGGCAGGCTGTGCACCTTTTAGGACCCTCGTTCACTTTCATGTCAACATCCATACTTGAAGATGAACCAGCTGAGAGCTCGGTCGAAATGACTTTTGCATCCACTGAAACAGCTTGCATATCCAATAACTCAGTTGCCACAGTTCCTTTACCATTCTCGCTGGAACTTCTGTTGACAATGCTCTCAATTGAGGAGGCGGCTGCTTGTGCCTGTTCCTGTTTCAATATCATGTCTTTGTGGCACTTTGAGCACATATTGGCAGTGGCAGCACTTCCAAAGAAGCCACAGTTGTTAATGCAGAGGATTGGGCCATTTGGAGCCTGGCATCCCGTCTCATCGTGAGACTCCATTGTTCTGATCTCCTGCAAAAGAACACCTTATATTCTATCTCAATGAACAGAAGAAGAGGGACACAAATCCAATAGATCCTTTTCATTTCACAAAAAAGAGAACAAAAACACCGAACAGCAATAGCAACAATAAGAAAGAACTATCACCCTTGTGCAAAATGACTTTGTCAAAGGCAGCAACTAAGTTAGCTTGTAAGGTTCATCAAATCACACTCTACAGCTTCTTTCCGCAAAACCAAGAGCACTCATCAACCAACAGAAGATTGAAAAAGGAAGAGTCTATCAGTCCTAGCGCTTTGCTCCAAAAGATGCATACAGACATCCTAATACTACAGAGCACGAGAAAGTTGCGGTAAAGCTTCTAAAGGTTAAAAGACCTAATCAGCAGGTGGCAACAACAGGCATACTGAGCAGAATACCGTTCTAGCAACATGTCATCAACACTTGACATTACAGAACCACCCAAAGGTAGCAAGCAGCTGAGTCTCGAGATAAAATCATTCCAATTGGCCCAGCTTTTACCACAGGCTTGGCGGACCAGGTCATCGGTTCATTTTCTAATATCACACTGTGAATTTCATACACTATACACACCTTAAGGGACTCAATCCATCTCAATCCCAAAAATAAATAAAATAGAGAACACCTACATCACCACATAACAGCAGAACAATCAAAACCCAAACTCAGAAGAGCACAAACGCACTAGTTTTTCCGAGAATGTCCACCGACTCAGCTAATATGGCGACGGCTCAATATCATGTCCCAATTACCCTAAGACGTCACTATTTAATCCACCCCAAAAGCGGCGAGCAAAATTTAAGACCGCGCTCCTCCGCAAAACCACCATAGGAACAACCTCGAAGATTAGAAAACGAATCACCCCCGACCCCAAATCCCAGAAATCAATCATCACAAGCCCTCGTGACACAATCGCTAATAAAAAAAAAAAAAGCAAAGGTAGAGAGAGACCCGGCTTACCTGACTCGGCCGATCTCGCTCGCTAAAAATCGAAACTTGTGTCCAATTCCTGTTAAACGAGAAACGCCCAGATTCAATTCGAGCCACAAAAAACGGAAGAACACCAAATACGAAAGCTATCGAAAGTCAAATCGAACCCGGAAGAGATCGAAGAACAAAAAGCTGAGGAAAGATGATTACCCCGAACGATTCTCCGGAGGCCACCGCAGATATGATCCGAGGAAGGCGAGACCTGCGAGAATCAAGAGCGAGAGAGAGCCCCTCTCCCTCTCTCTACCGTCTCGATGAGGAGTATATTATACAGAGAGAGAGAGAGGAGGAGGAGGATTTCCCTTACTTTTTTCTCTATGCCAACAAACGCTCTCCACTGAGCCGGTTGCTGCTTAACTCAATGCCCTCCCATTTCTACCATATTTGCGGTTCTGCCACTTGGGCATGATGACGTGGCGCGACGCGCAGAGTCCCGACGAAGCCGCGATCCCCCGGGCGCACGTGGTGTCGGTCGCGGCGAGTTGTGTCCGGACCGTTGGACGTCGCGCCGTGGGACCCTCACGCCCGCATCCAGCGGCGGTCATCCGATCGGACGGTGCAGACGCATTAGGCTCCCGTGCGCACGGTCGGCTCAGCAGATCGGGCCTGGGCGGCTCGCGCCTTGTCTGGCGGATAAGCACGACCTGATTTAAGGTTCAGAAGACAAGCTATTGTCTTTTTTTTTTTTTTTCGCATTTGTATTATTTCCTCTTAAGAAAATAATTAAATAAAGGATTATCTCGTTTTTTTTTTTGTTTTTTCCTCATATGATAGAGAGGGGAGAGCACTTCATGGTTGATTACTTCATTTTCCCCTTTGCTTTCCCATGTACTAAAATATGGACATCGATGAGCTTTTCTATCTCTAAATGGACCAGCTTAATTTGTTTCATCGAAAATAAAATGGCCTAATTTTTTTTTGAAAAATGAGCATTTATGATCACTAATGTCGTTCGAAATTTTCAATCGATTTTTTTCATTATTGATAGCGATTTACGTGTAAATATTATCGTGAAAAAATGAAACATTTTTCTCTCATTTATTTTTTATAGTAACACCATAAATTGTTTTTTAAAATATATTTTTAAAATCATTCACTCTTCATGAAATAAACACACGGAATTGATTCGATACGATATATGAGATATTGAGTCAAGATGAAAGTAACTCATGACGCATTTGTTTTACTAGAATATTTTTAATAGAGGAAAATGTATTTTATGAAAATCATTTTCAAGAAAAATAATTAATTTCTATTTTTTTGATGATACGAGAGAAAGTATTTTCCTTCTTGTCAAAAGGATAAATCGTTTTCTCCTAATCTAACGTGTTGATTTATTCATGAGAAACATTTTTCATAAAAAAAACCGATTGATTTTCCATCAAAAAAATTCCAGCGTTTTCGGATTTCTTTTTCCTGCATTTTTCCCCCCCGACAGTACGAAACTTTTCTTTTTTGGTACTCACCTTCATGTTTTTTTCTTCTTCTTTTGGGAAGCGAATTTAGTCGACCGGAATGGAATTTAATGTTAAGGGAACTTACATAATTTCACCAGTACGACAAAGGGGAGTCGCTGCAGAAACAGTGTGTCTGACCCCTCCCGTGTCCCAATTGGCTAATAAATCTTTTTTGCTTTGTCTTTCCTTTTACAATCGAAACAAACTTGTCTATGATGGCTAGGTGCAAATCCTGTCCAACGGGCCCATGTGGAGTATGGATTCGTGCCTTCACTACATTAGCTGAAGCCCCGAGCATCTTTTCTTTTCTTTCAGGTTAAGAAAAAGAGACAAATCTCGAATGTTATGACGCGCATGATTGAGTTTCTGTTTCAGAAATCAATTTCTAGCTAATTTTTAATTTAGAATGAATTTTTAAAGAAAAAAACACGTTTGATACGAATACAGAATTTCTTTTCCAGAAACAGAAATTTATTTGATATAGCAAAAAAAAATTCTATTTCTATTTCTGTTTTTTATTTAAAATATTTTACTTTTTGAGATTACGATATGTTCATTCCATTTTATTATTTAGAGCAAAAAATTGACAAGTTTGATCACATTTTCTATTGTAATCAAACTTCGAATTCACTTTAGTTACATTACACATCCGTATGTCGAGCTCATTTGAGCACCACCTTAGTTAAATTTTTTTATGTCGGGCTTGATCTGACCCCAAGTCAATTACAGTCTAGATCCAAATTATTATGAATTTAAGAAATTCATAAAAAAATAACATTCTTTTTATAGACACAAGAAAACGTATTTTAAAAAGGTAAATCAACTGTCATTGAATTAAATTATGATTTGCTTAAACTACTGATGTTCATATTCAAGTGTATTGTTTATGGGATTTGGCCATGAGAAGTATCCGAGAATTGCAAAATCTTTCTTTCCACAAAGAGAGGAGAGAGAGAGAGAGAGAGAGAGAGAGAGAGAGAGAGAGAGAGAGGCTATAAAGATAAGAGAACTCATTCTGATTTTTGATTTCAAAATAAGAAATAACTTTTTTTCTATTTCTCATTATTGCCTTTGAACAAGTTCTGAAAATAGAAATCTATTTCATAAACAGAAAACCTAAAGTTTTCTATCAAATAAGTTTCTCTTTCAGAATGAGTTTTTTTTATCCATAACTCATTTTGAAAGAGAAATAGGTGCCAATCATATGCATCCTTGCACTTTCTAATTTCCCTAATGAAATTCAACCCAATCTAATCTGTCATTATCAAAGAAAGCAAACTTCTTGATGGCCTGTCTAATGTTACAATGCCGTTCACATAGCATGTAACTGTAGTCAGAATCATCTTGGTTCTTTGAAAGCATTCTTCATGCATGGCAAGGCGACTGATCCTTCGAGGCGAGAAAAATGCTCAGCCCATGGAGAAATTTGGTGATGTCTTGGGACGGTTTTCATATATCGAATGGGGTCTCCTATTTTCAATATGTACGTTGATATGATCCATAGTTGATGATGTTTCATTCAATGCGAAGCAAATTCAAGAATTTTGTACTATATCTGAGATGCATGGTTCTGGTGCCTGTACACTGATCGATCCCTTTAGGTGAGGTTGCATGTTCCTTCTTTCGGATTTATACCTAAGAAAGTGAACTTTCTCGAGCATCATCTCGTGGACGAGAAAACTGCACTTCCAGTTTGTATACTGAGGGAAAATGTGACATCGGTGGTCGTCTGTGTCAAGAATGTCCATGTCATTCGAGAATGCAAGTTGAAGATTTGGTACTGCACTTGTCCTATTTTCGTTTCTTGAGCCGCAATTTGTCCCGACTTGAGTCGGCAATAGAATATATTCCGTTCCCTATCTCAACTGCCTCCGCAACTTTGCATAAGAGTAATGGAACGCATGCTTAGGTTTTATTTTAAAATTAGTAATATAGGGCTAGTTCTTACCACGTACATAATTATAATCGCGTGCTAAAATTATAATTGCTAATTTTCCCATTAGACATTGGACCAAGTTGATGAATTTATCCTAAACATAATTAACATTACTCTTTGCCTAATGGTATCACGAGATGACGCTAAAAGTTTGGGGTGAGGAAAGTTGGGCGCGACCATGGCAAATTATGGTGGAAGGCATGGTTGTAGTTGAACATGGCAGTGGGATTGAAGGTTGGGCATTTCGGGTTTTGGTTCTCGGGTATAAGATTGTTGAGTTTAAAAGAAACTAACGTGGAACATTGTGACATCTTGCGCTCCATATCAGATCGAAGAGATTTTGGGAAGTGATTCATGGATACAAATTTGTAGCCACATGATCCTCACTTGAGCCCTTGCAGGGCTTGGTTTATGTGAATTAGGTTGGATTGCCACAGATTTAGATGCGAATAATACACCGGGGTTGGATTTAACCCGCCTAGCCTCGAAAGGCAAATGGACGGGCTTGGGAAATGGGTTTACATGAAAAGTCCGGCCACCCATTTTTGGGCCTAGCCTGCCTCGAGTATTTCTATGTAATATATATATAATGAAACGTTCAGAAAATACGATAAACACGATATTTGAACCCAGTTCAGTTTAGATCCGCCCAATGATCTACTTTACACCAAATGATATGTCAATCACAACACTAGTTGAAAAATGTGAGCATATGGATAATATTAGTCTTTTGGGTCTCAGTGCAATTTGTAGCTTCATGGTTCGGCGTTAATGAGGCTATCATTTCAAGTTGGTGAATTTGTGACCATCCCTTCATGACATACATTAGAAACTTTATGAAAGTCTCATTTCGAATTAGAAAGTATCCATCGGGCGATTGTCAGATGTGTCTCGAGTACACATCCGTTAGGAGCTTGGCAGCCTCGGATTGGTAAATTGAACATAAGTTGCTTGAGTATCTTTCTTCCTCGCCGAAATAGTTAAAAGAGTCTCGGCCTGCACCTAACTCGGCGCCAAGTTCCTCTTCGCCTTGTGCTTCCGACCATCTCCGTTTCGGAGACAAACAGAGTTACACACAGTGCAATAACATAAATCCTTCCTAAGCAGATTGTCTCGCGACGGCAAGAAATCTTATCGCAAGAATGCAAGTGAGAAAAAGTGTGCACCTTGGCGAGCCACATCTCCGTTTCGGGCTTGCCACCGCCACCGTACATGAGTAAACGTCTCTTTCAGGTTTGGTAGCGTGACCATCTCAACGCACCTGTTCGAAGAAACCAGTAGAACCACCAGGTGTGTTTTTCCATCTTCCTCAATGTACGGCTCATAAGTTGGATGGGAAGCGTCAGTCAGGTGCTCCAGAGATTTGAGCTGGCTAAAGCGAGTCCCCAACTGCGCGTGACACTGCACTCAATGATTCATCACCGTTCACCCTCATCTTTTCCACCAGTAGGTGTTGCATCTGATTCTTTCTGTGCGGCTATTTATGTTATAAGAGCATAGGCGTTCCATATATGTGTATATGTTCACTTGCTCCATCTCCCTGCAGCCACTGATTCACCTCTCTCAATCTCTCCCTCTCGCGGATACAAGCTCACTATACGAAGCAAAATGTCGGGTTCCGGCACGAAATTCGTGGCATTCGTGGTGCTGCTCTTCATGTCGAGGGCTGCAGCTCAGGACTCTGGAATTGCGCCTTTGCCAGCGATGCTAACCGGAGCGGGCATTGCTCTTCTTGTTCCTTGCGTTCTCGTCTGCGGTGCTGTACTTGTCAGCGTGGTTCATGTTGTTTTTCAGCTCACGTGAGCTTTACTTTAAAAGGAATTTTTCCTTCTTGCCGCATAAAACGAGGTGTCCTCGCCGACATCGTCTCCTAGTTGGCATGAACATGTAGCGCGTGCACATCATGCCATCTTGTGTGTGTGCCATTTTACTTTGAGTTTGGGAGAGAGAATCATCGTGGGTACTGGACCACTTTGTTATTTGTACTCATTTTTCCCAGATTAATATACTGAGATGCCATTGATTGAAGATTTTCCATGATCACTTTGCTTGTGCTGGCTTAGGATTTGATGGTGATGATCAGAGATTACTCTCTGAACATACCAACCGACCAGGGCATACGGACATAAGATCAGCAAGACTCTGATCCAGTTACCAGATAAATGCTGCTTACAACCCATAACAAGGCCATCGAAGTACCAATCTCTATTACGAGTTTTATTTCATTACCATATAGCAAATCGTCGGATAAGACGCATCAAGCGCACTACTGTAACAGATTATGCCTTACCGCTAAAGCTAACATCGAACAACAAGAAGTCGATTTGGTCATAAAAGATATCGGAATTCATGATGCACAAAACTGATGCGCATTATCATTAATGAATGAGAAACAATCAATAATAACGTTACATGGACCTTCAACATCTGAGATACAAACCGGGCTAGCACTCCAGACAAAATTGCCCACCTCAGTACTCTCTCTATACATTACAAACTCCACAGCTATTTCATTGCAGTTTCCTATCAAATCACGCACCTCATAACTCAATTTTCTGTAATAAATCAAAAGATCCAGTGCCCATCTTCATAGGTAGCCCGAGGCAAATCCGAGCAGATGGGGTCTCCAAGTTGTCGACCTCCCCATGGTATGCCGCATCAACTATGAACCTAGAAGCTGTCTCAAAGGACATCTTGCTGAAAGGCGATATGGACTCTGCTATACCACCGAGCCTGTTCATTGGACGATAACCACCTGTGTGGGTCATAAAGTCCGCAATCAAGGTGAGGTGACGGATATCTACAGATATTCCATATGAACCGAAGACATTCTGCACCTCCCGTATGATGGTTTCTCTGGCAGCTTCTACACCATATGTAGTGAGCATAGCGTGGATATCATTGGAATATATATATCTAATGTCCAGCTCATCTTGCATTTGCCAAAACGCACAAAAATCCGCTCCGTTAGTACGAAGCGCTGGAATAGCGTCTTTCTCCTTGGCCTCGATTTTCTGTCTTCTTTTGGGATCTTCCCCATAATAGACCACTTGATTTTCTTTGCAAGTAGTCACTTGACAAGATTCTATCTTGCCAGATCTCCTGAAGTATACCTTTTTGGCCACTTTCTGAGCAATCTGCATAAATAACAAGAGCATGACCTTCACAATAATCGAGGGACTAGAATACAGCCACTAAGATCAAGTCCAGAAGCAAATTTCATTTCCCAAAATTTCCACAAGAGACACAAGCAAAAATAAAAAATTATATACAGGCAAAGTTGCTTCCTTAAAACGCAGAAGGTAGCAAGTCAAAGAAAAGGTCATCGACAGGATAGTATTGGTAAAAGAGAGGTCAAAGAAGACAAAATATGCTACGCACAGTATTTTACAGTCGGGTACAAGTACAAAAATGAATATCCTCTCATGAAGCAGGTCATGGAAGACAAAAGGCACATATATATCAAAGCGTGGCGTGTTCCAAGAGTCTGCGAATAATTGAAGGGGACAATCTGTTAATTACCTGAGCCAGCAAAACATGAGGTTCGTTGGTAAATTTGAAATGGACCTCAAGGTCCAATCCATTTGCTGCCACAAAAATAGCTCTGTCAAACTCCTTGATCACTTTTGTTCTGATCCTGTTTTTTCTTTCATCATCCGACTTTGCTTTTTTCTTACTTTTCTTTGTTTTAGAAGGGCTCACAATCTCTGGTGCTATCCCAGGCATTCCATCATCATCCTTACCAATATCAACTTCATTTGCCTGATCGACATCACTTTCTAATCCAGCAGACAGCTCCAGTTCATTCCGCTCCTCATCATAGCCATCCTCATAGTCCATTTCATCTGTAGCTTGTTTTTTATGTTTTTGCCCATCAAAACCAAGATCATCGTTGTCATTGCCATCATTGCCATCATCGCCATCATCACCATCACCATCTATGTCCCTCTCCTCAGCATGCTGCGAAGCCAAACTCGATGCATCTTCATCAGTCTCACCTGATGACTTGGGTCTCGACTCTGGTGTAAAATTCTTTATCCCACGGATTTTGGAGAGCAGAAGAAGATGATTCTGTATTGCATCTTCCAATTCTCTAAGGTATACTACTTCTAAGATCTCTTCGCAGTGTTTTACTGAACAGAATTCAGGCCGGTTAAGCTTCATTTTCAGCTTATATATGCTGCAGACCTGGTGATTATCCACTGCAAAAGGCACAACCGAAACTTCCATACTTTCAATCTTTTCAGCCACAGTGATCTTCTTCAATTTTTCAGCAAGGGAAGTGGCATCATCCCTGCAAATGACACGAAGCATTGTCAATACAGTAAGATGAAACACAGAAACTTCTCGTGTAAATGCACATTCTCATAAAGGCTTCAACTATCAGTCCGCATGAGTACCATCTAAAAATTGACACCGAAAAACTTATATAAAAGGCAGCAGAGCTTTATAATATGTATGTTTTTCCTAAAATGGGAAGTACACTCATAAGTACAGAAATTAAGCTGCTAGCTAACACATGCTACGGTCATTCATAACAAATTGAACCCCGGAAGTAGCTAGTAGCGAGAAGTTATAGGTTGAATTCCAAACTCCAATGTCTATCCAAGTTTCTACTGGTTTAATGCACTGAGAAGTTATAGGTCATGACATTTTATATTTATCTAAAGCACAGAGGTTGAATTAAGCAGATTACTTTGATCGTCCTCTCCATAAAGGGCAGGTCATAATCGGAGTCTTAATAGCAGTGGAAGCAGTCATCAATATCTCCTGTAGGCGTGGAATTCCAAGTGTCACATTCATTTCTCCTCGACCAGCATGATGAAAAGTGTTCAATCTGGAAAGCCACAATGTTTCGTGTCATCAGCAAATTATGCGAAAAGTCAAGAAGGTGAATGCAAGTATTGACAATAAGAACAATATGCAATCATGTCTATCCACAAGTAAGAACAATATTCAATGTTCCTTTTCTTGATTTGGAAAGAAACAATAAATTTCCTAACAACTTACCCAAAAAAAAAAATTCCTAACATTTAGTAAAGAGCCCCAACAAAAAGTATATCAGCCTCCATAAACACGCATAAATGTGATTTGACTACAGACTCTCTAAAAGAACACCGTAGGATATAATGAAAAAAGGGCATAGGATTCTGAGAAATATTGAACCAAAGAGCTTTCAGAAAAGATTCTGTTTTATTGTTCTAATTTTCTCAGGAGTTTGCTATATAAAGCAAAATGGGAGAAATCATTTCAATGAGGAAGAAACTGAATATAAACTAGGGAGAAAGATGAACACTAATCTCAACAAGACACAAGGAAGCTGATCTCAACAAATCACAAATGCAATACCATCATAGACTCTAAGCACTAGACTTCAGCTTCTCAAGTGACTCTACTATGATCTGAACTCAAATCTTATGTCAATTTTATGTAAGAACTTAGTTAACATAATTCTACATAAATCAACAACATGGTCAATCAAGCAAGAATTATCCTAAGATCCGCACCCATATGCACTTTAACAAAAGCATGCGTGAATAACATAGCCTGCATGATATTTGCTCAAAGATGATCAACTCATAGAAAGCAAAAAAAAAAAAAAGTATATTTACGTCATCTGTGTTGATGGTTCTCCAACAGACTGAGCAGCAACTACGCCAACTGGTTCTCCAGGCTGTGCAAGACTTGAGAAATATTTTTGTTCCACTGACTTCATAAAGTCTTCTGGCTTTAACAACTTGTTCTTTGCTAATGTAGCAACTGAAAGATCCCTATCACACAAAAATTTGTTTGCTTTGTCCTTTAGAGCTGCTGGCAAATCTGTGATATAGCTATTAGATTTGCAAAGCTCAGTGGAGTACTTCGCCTTCATAATGTCATGATTCTGCATGATAATAATGAAGTAATTATCAATGATAAAAGAAAATTAAGGCCTCACAAAACATAGTCAACCAGATCAATGCTCTTACCGCCAATAGGGCATCAAATTTTGCCACAAAGCTTGTTTTATGGACATCAATACCATCTTCTCCATAATAAAATTGCACGATGGACCCATCTGCATCTCGGACAGTATGATCATAAGAAACTTTTAGGCATTCGAGGTTTTTTACCAAGCATCTCTGCAGATACCCACTGCGAGATGTTTTGACTGCTGTATCAACTAACCTGCAGATAAGCCAAAAAAATATAAAATCAGGCAAATCACAATTAACGTCAAATTCATTGGACTCTACATCAATTCCTCAGAGATTTCGTAAGTAATCTGTGAGAAGTTTCAAAGTATGTATCTATGTGCCCATCTCAAGCCAACTTTCAACAAATACTATGAATAATAGCCCCATTACAACTATGATTGAACCTTAGAAGAACTCTCATGTGCATTCCAATTTGTTCTCGAAGTGGTCAGTCGTTTGATTAGTATTCAGACCTTAGGATGCAACAGTCACAGAGGAGAAATCACCAAAATAGACAACATATTAGACAAAAACGATGTCACGTTTTTCCTTACCCATTGCCAAAAACAGGAATATGGAAACATGTAGCCAAACTTAAAAAACAGAACTAAAAGCAAGGGCTAGCTGCTGTCAAAGTAGATACAGATAAAAGAACTCAACTTGGTCGACCCCTATTGTGCAGTTTAGTAGACTTGCATTTCGTAATTAATTAGATGAGACTTTCTGTATCTGCAATAAGTGTCATAATCCTTGTGCCTTGAACCATCAAATAGATTTACCAAAAGATTCATAGTTTGAAACAGCCCCCCAACACCAATTCCGCGTCCCTCTGGCAGCTTCCTTCTCCCTCTTCTTCTACTCCAAAAAAAAAAAAAGGGGGAGGGGGGGAGAAGAAGAGGTTTTATACTACCAATTGGTTCTCTTGGACACCACCGGACCTTCAACCATTTAAAAGGATTTTCACATCTGACACCACCAGACAAGACATAATGTGGAGGCTACTTCTCAAGCCAAAGGACTCCATAGAAATGATTCCAGAGTTTATCAGCACAGGTTTCTGCTCCAAATACAGCTGTGCTGCTTGATGGTTTCACACTGGTGATTTCATCAAGGTAAGAACCGAAGATTAATCCTCAGAGCTGCTTTTCATCAACAATGGAAACTCAAGTTGCATCACAATCTGTCACAATATGTTACGCCACAATTGCATGTAATTTTGGAACATAGCACTTTTTACCTAATATCTCATTCGTAGATCTCAATACATATATCCATTAATCGTATTACTTAAATGAAAACACAAGTGACCATGAGATTCAACAAAGGGATCCATGGCTGCAAAAAGATAATGATAACTGAAAATGACGTGATCATCTTAATATTCACTACATTCACAGATAAAGTACAAAGATCACTTACAACTTCAGTGAAGTGAAAAATAATAAACATGCCAAAGTATCCAGATGACCATCTCAAGATTGCATGCTCAATTGATTTTTGAAAAATCTTATCCAAAAGATGAGATTGTAAACAAATTACCCTTCACGGCCAGCCATACAATGGAAGTAATATTCTTGAGGCCGCAGACCAGTAAGAAACCGATCAATTATAAAGCCTCCAGCCCGAGATGCCCAATCCCAAGGAGGAAAGCAAGGCAAAGTCTTTCCAGAGACCATTTTGGGGACTCGTCTGCCTTCTAGCTCCTGTTGACCCAAATGAGAAGATATTTGCTGGAAATTCGCCTGTTAGAGGCAGAAAAAAAGAAGAAGAAGCAATTTCTGAGAGTGCCGAAAGCATAAATATATTAAAACATTTACTGATGAACCAGAAATCTGAATCAGAGAACTTGGTCAAAGTTCGACCGAGTTTGATAGCCTTTGTGTCAATTGATGGACTTATTAAAAACATACATTTTTCAGAGATGAATTTCATGAATGCTTTGACATCCCAGCAATCTTGTATGAAATAAATGAAGTTATAAGCATAGTCGTCAGATCCTACAGTTTGTAAAGATCAATCTCGACCACTCAAAAAACCATTTTAGGTCGGGCTCAAGATTGGATAGCTGTAAGACCACATAGTAAATCGGCGACAGGAACTGCTTCTCTTATAATTCACACAATATCACTCTGTAAACTTATAGAACCATCAATAGAACTGAATAACCTCTGCAATCAAAAGAAGGTGATGCAAAAAGTTCATTAGCAGCTACAATTTTTTAAATTGTTCATCACTGGCATATTGGACCTTAAAATTCCAGACAATCAGAGATTAGTCTTTAAAGTACCAGCACATAGCCTCATCAGATATTGTAATGCTCATTTCCTGTTTAAACATATCATGTTTTGTTACCAACATCCTGTAGTATTTTCTTTTCTACTTCTCAGATGATTAAGAAGAAAATGCTGCCTAGATCTTGCATTCAGGTTGAGTTGAATATGTCACCAAGTCAAGGAAAACGACCAAGCTTTCTTGCGCTGTGTAATACTCGAGTCGATGAAAACCATAGGCAAAAGAATTCTAAGTTTCTTTCAAAAAGATTCAACAAAGCTGGGTGAAATCAAGCCATGCATAAAAGCAGGTGGAAATGCATGTCACCGTTATTCCAGACAGGATAAATATAAACCAGATAATGAAAGGATAGGACCATGAAGATGAAGAACAAGTAGAGAAGACGAGCAACTTACAGTACCCCCTTTCGCCCCAGAAGTAGTCATCAGTGAAATGCAGTTCTTTCCAGTGGGCTTGAACAACCCTTCAGACAGCAAATTCTTCTCGATCTTTTTACTACTCAACTCATTCAGCCTACTAATCATCCTCCTATCAAGATTGGTCAGGGCTGAATCTCCATTTCCACGTATCACTTCTTCAATTTTAGATTGAAGTTCTGCTGGGTGTCACACAATGACCTTATTAGCCACCCGATCTTAAGCACATAATCAATCTAATACAAAGACACAAAGGTATGACAAAGACGACTTCACTAAATCTAGTCGTATCCAACCAAGCTCGTCAAAAGCCTGAAAACTGCTACTTGCAGTCAGCTATGTAAAGCCTGTAATTATGTCTGGCAAAATGTAGGCTCATTTCAATAGCTATATACTGAAAATAGAGCATTCAGAAGGAAAGAAACTTAGAGGGCTGGAGCAGAAAAAATCGATCTTTTACATTTATTAAAAGAAAGAGCATAACATCTGACAAGATCAAGATTTATGCATCTGGCAGCCTGCTGCTACATTTATGGCAGAGAGAGATTATAGTGTTCAAGCACCAGACACGGATATCACTATGCACAACAAAGAGGATATCAACAGATGTACCGAATAAGATATTACTGGTTGTAAGCAGAATAAGTTTCAAAATGGAACAAGAACTTAACTAGATCAACAGGCAAAGAAAGTAGCGGAATTGTTTCCATAATACTTGCAAGAAAGTAACAAACCTATGAAATCACCCTTCTTAACCCCAACAACCTCACGGTGTACTTCCTCTCCACATCTTTCACATTCTTCGAGTTGTTGTTGTCTTTTTTCATCAATATCTTTACTCAGCAAAAGATCATCCACTCCACATGTGAAGCCATGCATCTGAATCATCAAGATCAAATTATGGAAGTTCATACACTTGATAGAGAAAACCACCAGTACGTTTAATTATGGAACTAGCATGCTTATTCTACAGCCATTTACCTGAAGAAAAGCTGTAAATAGCCGACTAAGCGCAGATAGCAATATTCCTGCAGTATTTGAACCATAGAGCTCCTGAACCGTGTGGACTAGACCATAGTCACCAAACTGAGCCTTATCAATGACCCCACAGATTAGGTAGTTTTTGAATATCAACACAGTATCTTCACCAGGCTCTTCATTTCTTTTCATGTTATCTTGAATAAATTCTCTTCCCTTGTCCTGTTCCTTCACTTTATCCTTGTCAGTCCCCTTTCTGTTACTGGCTTTATGTTTAATTGCATCTTCTTTTCCTGGTTCACTTTGAACTATCTTCCTGCCAAGTTTTCTTTTAAAAAAGTCAGGTGGTATCTTCCCCTGCTTTTGCACAGTAAATGGCGGGTAACCTCTAGTTAAATGATCTAAAACTGCAGCAATCAGCTGCAAAGAAAGGAGGCAATAGCAATCGTCAGTATGCATATATGATCTATGGAAGGTCTCCAAGTGCATGTTCTATTACAGAATGGAAAAAACGAAAAGACAGATTATTAAACAGCAGCCCAGTAATTTCAAGTTTATTTTGCTTCCTATCAAAATTTATTGTACAACTAGATTGATTTGATGAATCTCCAAGCACTTGAATCAAGAATCTGCCATATGACATATTATGACCTGTTTTCCTGTCCAGAGAGGTTCTGGTTTCCAAATGGTAGGCACGGGACAGAGCAAATTCTCTTCAAAATCAACCGCCACCTTTTTCCCAAGTTTCCTGAAAGAACCTGATCCAGCTGCAGAAACTCCTGAACTATAAAGGAGGTGATTGAATTCATCATAATTCAAAAATGTATCCTTCTTCGTAAGAATTGCAGCACTGACTACGTGATCCTGACAGAATAAAGACACCAGTTACATCAAACTGCAGTAAATGACAAGGAAAATTGATTGACAAAAAAAAATGAAACCTGGATTAATGCTCTAATAGGAGACCCATTGGTTGGTTTAACATATTGATTGTTTGCATTCACAATGTTGTAAGCTTCCGCCCGTGAAATGTCATCTTGTGGAAAATGGACGTTCATTTCATCACCATCAAAATCAGCATTGTATGTACTGAAAGAGCACAAACAAAATGTCTGAATGAGGTCTCACGAACAATAGCAGAGTGAACCTTCATACAAAATGCAGTCTATATCTGGCCAACCTGCAATTTGCATAATGCATCCTAAGTGTTTTCTCCCCCTTCAGTACACGAACAACATGAGCCATTATACTAGGCTTGTGAAGTGTAGGCTGCATGGCAGAAATATCAAACTATATCAAGGCCAAGGAAGAACAGTGGCATTTACTGACAGAATGGTTCAACTTGTGAGTAATTTGGAAAAATAATAAGTATGGCAGTAGCATGTCTTTTCAAAACCACGCAAGCTATACCTTTTTCCATGCACTTTACATCAAAAAATAGTTTGGCTTTAGACTAAGAAATTTCACTTTTTAAATCCTGCAATATGATCTTCGGCCCACTCAAGTCCCCCTAGTCTCTACTTATCACATGAAAGCTCTTGGTCTGTGTACCTAAGATATAAAGTTATTCTGGCCCTTCAAACGTAAACAAGACATGTATGCCTCCCACCTAGACTCTTAGGAACACAAAACATACAGATGATTACACATCAAATAAAATAGAAGCTCTACAATCTTGAAATGTCTGACGCTTTTGTAGCTAAAAGAACCTTGAAAAGATAGAACTGAGCACGTATGTCACCCAGAGTCTCAGAGTACTCTTTCAACCCAGAGTAAAAACTGCAACAGCCAATCATCTCTCATTCACTTCACAGATCTCATCAATCTTGCAAACAAGAGCTACTCAACAAAAATATTAGCAAAACTTTGCTAATGACAACCGGTTTCTGCCTTGCTTTTATGCATGAATAATCAACACACTTGGAAATCTGCCATTAGCGATTTTGCAGGTCTGTTCCGGCATTGCCTGGCAGTTTGGAATGTCAAACTGGCAAAGGTGGTTATTAAATTCACCAAAATGATCAAAGACGTGCTAGGCTGCTAATATGCATAGACAAATAGTTTGGAAAAAAAGGAACCATACTACATAATTGTTTGCTTTTGATAAGCAGGATCTAGTAATCCAACACTCAACAGACCTAAGTGAAAAATTATTCATAAGTTCAGTTTCTACAGAGGATTGTCACTGTAGAGCAAATGTGGATATGGTAATTCCAGATATGCAGTTAGCAGGCACCATTTCTCTAGAGTTTGGCATTCACACCATGCCATTAAGATACATGTTATTGTTCATTTGATTCATGCCATTGATCCCATGTCAATGGTGAACAAATCAAAGACTCTGAAAAAACATGCGCCTAAATGACATGACAACACCTGGCAAAGCATCATCCCCATAGAAAGAAAGTGGATCAACCCCCACCCCTCGCGAAAACTAAAAAATAATATTCTTTCTTCTCCCAGTGTCAAAAAGACACAGACAGATCAGCAAATTTGCAATCCATAACGACATAAAAATCAATGGCAATTAAAAGTGGCCACCCCAAGACACTCAATCACCAGCAGTGAAAATTGCTCCAAAGAAAAACTATATGCCCAATGGAAGAATGCTCAACTAACACGTGGATATCTAGAGTGTGCTATCAGCATAAAAATTCAGTAGAACCTAAAAATGTTTAAAATAAGGCCTTGACATACGCTGCTGAGGTGCCTTTAACCCACCTTTCTCACCCATGTTGAAAAATTAATATGATACGAGCAATTTCTCTTCGAAAATGCAAATATGACTATTAATGATTATAGTCCCAATTTTGGAATAATTTTCAATGCAAAAACTAAATCTTTCCCCAAAGACTGAGGATCTAGAAGAGTTATGTATAGCCCCATAATAGCTACCACATCATGCCACAAAAATTAAGTGTCCAACCAAGCATAAAAGAAAAATACAGAGCTAGCTTGTTAATCAGTACAAGTAATAACAAATCTTCCTTCCTGCTGGTCATGAACTGGTCATTCTGCAGCAATTAAACAGCAGAAGCAACTGCTAAAACAATTTGGCAGATAACTTTTATACAACAGACCCTTAAGGCGGCATCTGAAGCTGAAGCCAAAGTACTGACAAGTGGGAACATGCATTCTCCGACACAGGAGAAATATACAATGTCATAAGTCCATGAAAACAAGATAGCCAGATATAACACACCAAAGAAGCATTTCTAAAAAAAATTCATGAAAAGGGCCACTTTTTTAGTATCCAAGCAAGTAACATGAGAAGAATACTGTCCAGTATGTACTACTGCAAAGTACCTGTCTATTGACCAGAACGATGTCTCCATCTCTCAAGTGTCGATATACAATTTTGCCTTCAAGCTCATTATCCGAACTCTTCCCAGCTTGTGTGACAACCCCTCTCGACGAAGGTAATCTTCTTGAGATCGAAATTCGACCTTTTCTAGCTGGTGGTAGTTTAAGAGTAGATAACCTGTCAATGTAATGTGTTGCTCCTGGATGAATTTCTGTGCCATTGATTATAGCTTTCCGCAAAGTAACAATATTCCAAGGAGTTACTCTCTGTCATAATGGGCATTGAGCCAAAAGGAAAATCTCCATCAAGATCATTAGATGTAACCAAATAATTTAAGATATCATGAAAAAAAACGCAGCAGCAATTAGTAATTTAGTATTATCAAGCATCAATGATCTTGCTATGGTTGGTATACAAACATTTTATTGCAAATATTCAGGATTAGATCCAGAGTCCTACTGATTTGAATATTTCCCTAATAAAGTGAAAGGAAAGAGAAGTATTTCTTTGCTTTATACACAAGTAGAAGGAGAGGAGAAAGTAGAATATGCAAATGGAAACAGTTCCCTGAAAGGATAGACCATCACTGAAACTCTTCCTTGTACCCCTCGGTAACAACTGTTAGACAAAACCCCGAAATATCGAGACATCTCCAACTATTAAAAGTTCCAATAAAACATACTGCAGTTATTTTAACGATGAATAAAGCTAGACTGGGCCATATATTAAATTTGAAAAATGGCTGTAAGTTCTTAATTTTTCACGTAAATATGCAACCAAACCCCATTTTACAATTTTATTTGGAGATAATACAATATTTTCATGACACCAGAGAGTAAGAATGCATAGTTGAAGGACAAACAAATCTTCAACCGCACTTCCCAAGTTTGTGTACACATTAGCAGTTAGATAATAAAAAGACAGAATAGGAGGCTTCACAAGAGGTAATGAAGACCTAATGCACCGCAGCAAGCAAGAAACAGATTCAATTCCCAGACAAAATAAAAACTTTTCCAAAACATGTTATTTGATAATCCAAATAAAGCTAATCAAGATAAAACAAGCACTGACCAACATCCTAGTTATAAAGTGTCATAGTGACCATAGATCCAGTATATTTGTGCTGGTTAAGCATAAAAGGATTCAAGGTTTACTTTTGGATACATTGACGCTTTAATTGACCAATAATCAAATCCGCCACATATCACCAGAACTTGTACTAAATTACAATACATTCTGAAGTAAAATACACCCTCTAAGAACTAATAAGCAGAATTTTTCATGCTTACCTCTGGGTACGTTAATCTCAAGGCAAAATAAGGGGGAATGCCGATTTCATTAACTGCTAAGTAAGGATCGGGAGATATGACAGATCGACATGCATAATTAACTCTCTTGCCCATCATATTCTGCCGAAACATGCCTTCCTTTTTCTCCAGCAACTGACATATACCCGAAGCCACATCTCTTTGACCTTGACCTACCAAAGGGAGAAAAAACTATTCATTTACTGTCAATTAAGTGCATAATAGAACCCAAACATGCACTCCAGCCAAACAGCCAATTTAATCATTGTAAGTTTTCTTACTAACCAAATGGGCATAACATAGTGCTTTCCAGATGAAAAGATAACGAGACTCTAATCCACAAGGCAGCAATAAGTAAAAAAAGTTCTGCTCTTAAGCTGATAAAAATTGGAAGAAAGTTCCATTTACTATTTCATCATCAAGCTCAATTTATCATTTTCCATTAGGAGGATAATTTGATTTTAGAAAGGATCATGGTCTGCAAAGATTGGATCTTTCATTCAGTTTGTTCCCTGGTTTTAAAAAAAATAAGATTATAATCCCTAAGCTTTCGTTTTGGTGCGATTTTGATCCTCAATCCTCATACACATTAAAGTTGGATCATGAGTCTTCATTTTGGTGGGATTTTGATCCTCAATCCTCATACACATTAAAGTTGGATCATGAGTCTTGCACATGACTGAGATTCCAAGGATATGCTTGGATTAGTTTGGAAATTCTGTATCAGCTAAGTAGTTAGACTGTGATTTACCTGTCACACAAAAACTATGATCTAGATTTGACGCAAATGGTGAATAAGAACCAAAGACTGGGGACTAAATTGAAGAAATTAAGGAACTTTTTACTGTTTCTTGTCTAAGCACTTGAACATGGAATGAGGCGCTAAGACTGTTAGAGCACTCAAAATGAATGCTCAACAAGGAAATGCTGTGTCCGCCAACTTAAGCTTCAAGATGCTAAGCTACATTGGGAACAGAACAACAGAAAGGAACTATTTACTCTTTCTTGTCCATGCACTCGAACACTCAATTAGACTGTTAGAGCACTCAAAAAAAGTGCCTAACAGGAAATGCTATGTCTACCAGCTTTAGCTTCAAGATGCTAAGCTACATTGGAAACAAGATGACAGAATCATACTGACCTGTAGCAGTTTTGCTATCAAAAAGAAGATTTATTGATTGTTGAAGATCCATCCACCGGCTAATGATAATTGTGTGTTGCAACGGATTAATATGAGCATTCCCTAAAGAGATGTTGGCCTGCAATACCTTTCCCAATAGAACTGTATGTGGATGTTCCATCACCTGGAAAAAAAGGGCACAACACAAACACTAAGGTGGAAAATCTCGCAGAAAAATAAATAAGCTCAAAAAACTTTTTGAGCAAGAAAAAATTCCACTATAGAACAATGCTCGGACACAAACAACGCCATAAGACATGTGCTTATTGTGCAGAAGTCACAGAGGAGCATAACCAGGTAGTCTATTTTCTACAGATTCTAACTTGGTTTAAGAAGAATACAGCATGACTTCGCCTTGCCATGTGACCCTTTCCCATTCCTCAATTCAGTATATTGAGATAACCTATCAAGGGATGTCACAAAGGCCAAGATCAGAGCATATAAAAATTTCCATCACTACAATGGACTAGAAAGCTGATCCAGGATCTCAATCTTCTTAGCCCAAGTACTTCCCAATCATAAAATAGTCACCTCAGGCAGCCAGCCTCTCCAAAAAGACATGCAAATGTGCAGACAAAAACATATGATTCTTACTCTGTTAGCTACTAAAGATAGGTGAGCATCCAGCATGATGCAGAGTGACTAGCTAGATACAACTTTGCAATCAAAACCAACTCTTACAATTTCAATCAGCACAGATAAGTCCTAGAAGTGAACAAATCCCACTTTTCAAGTTGTTTGAGTTTACTCAATCTTAAAAGAAGCCATTTGGACATGACTAGCTAGATACAACTTTGCGATCAAAACCAAATCATGCAATTTCGATCAGCAAAGAGAAGTCCTAGAAAAGCCAAAAATTCCAGCTTTTCAAGTTGTTTAAGTTTGCTCAATCTTCAAATAAGCCATTTGGACATTCTTTTGGATTTCTCAGACTTGGAAATTAAAGTTTAATAATTTCACCATTGCCCAACTTAGATAATCTGATCATGGAAGATTTAAAAGAAGCCATTTAGACATTCTTTTGGATATGTCAGACTTGGAAATTGATAGCAAATAGTTTCACTATTGCACAACTTAGATATCTGATAATGGAAGATAGCCACTCACTACTTGTAATTATTAAGTGTGCAGTTTGGACATTGTGCATTTCGTCTGTAGTATTTTTCTTCTCTAGTCAAACAGTTATAACTCCTCTAACAGTCCAGGTAGACCCATCATTGTCCATTCCTAAATTTGATAAAGATGCTCAGACTGGTCAGAGAGCAGCAACATGATCTTCGCACCTACTATCAGCTGACCAATGAATGACGAAAGTTCTAAGACAAATATAAAGGCTAGATTATGGCTTACAACCCTAGTTTCTGCCATTATAGTGGTAGCCTCTTGAACTCGGTCTGTTTACGAATTTTTATTTTTTTCAAGTTATAAATGGGAGACAACTCTTGATGCTCTTCATTATACTTACAAAAAGAAAAGAGAAATAGACAATAATTAGCCCAAATTCAATTCATTTCATTTCGCTTCAATCTACCCCACATAAAAGAGGAAAACTGTAATTTTTCTTGCCTTTCCTCTCATTTAAATTCTTGCAACCTTAATTGCCACAAGATGTAGACGCATTATGCAACATACAAATACCAAAAGTGCTTCTCCATGTCATCCTACTAGTTGTTTAGTGTGGGAGAGAAAATTATCATTATCTCCAATCTTGTACTATCACAAAACTTTAAAGGTTTAATTTGACATATTCTAGAGAACACAAGCATATGGCAAAATATGAACACCTCAGTTCACCACTTCAATCGACTTGTCCCTACTCATCATGATGCATACTTAATTTGCATCAAAGTTAATTGCATAGACTAAAATCATTCTCCTTAATTCAGAGATTACATAATTTGCTATGTGACAAAAAATTGATTAATAAAAATTGAAGGTAAACCCTGGCAAACTTCTATTTCCAGCCTTTTTATCAATGATTGGAATTATAATAAGGAAAAAAAAAAGAAGTTGATTGATTTCACAATCAACCAATTTTTAATTTCACATCATCTTAAGCATGAGAATGAGAAATTAAACATTGCCATCTCCATTGTAAGCCTCAAAACAATGCTAGATTTCACTTCACTCTAGACAGGCAGCGCAACACAAGAATAGGACTGTTAAAGAGGAAGCAGGCACAGAGAACCACACTCCCCACTTCCCACCCCTTTGTCTTTCTCTTTCCATATCTACTAGAATTACTATGAGCTTCTCCATATCCACCATCATGATTCTAAATGTAAGAACTAGAAAATAGGGGATGACAAACATTGGTTTTCTTGGTCCATCAACAACAAAATCAGAAGCTACATTGTTGTTGCCGCTCTATATAGCAAGAGATCCCCATCTTAGGATAACGATGGCAAAATTTGTAGAAATGAGGATCACTTACTGAATCGCCTCCCTTAGACGGCGGACGAAATTTGATTGGAGGTACAAGAACAGTCCCCAAGAAAAACATTGAGTGAGTTGCTCTATTCCCAGAACCCTGCTGCTGTATGTCACTGATAAATGAGCATAGTTGCGCTTCGTTCTCCCACAGAAGTTTCATAATTTCTTTAACCTATGAAAATTAGTACACAATATTAACAAAAATAAAGAATCCACGCATACATGGACAAGCTAAAATTCTTAAGCAGACAGACAAGAGCAAAGCCAGATCAGCGATAGAAATAAGCATACCTCTGATGGTAATAGAGGTCCTGAGAAAAAATTCTTCTGCTTGATATACTCATCAGATAAACTTTGACCCTTTCTTCTGTGCCCTTTTTTTGCAATGCCAACGCTGTCAGGAGACACAACAGTGGATGACTGAGTTTCAGCTTCATTTCCACCATGATCTTGGAGGACAACACCCTCAATATTTTCCTCGCTAACTCCGTCAAGAAATGGCCCATCCATCTTGTTGCCTCTAATAACATTTCCTCTAGTTGGATCTCCAGTCATGCCACTCTATCGTTCAACCCAAAAGTTAAAATTATGCGTCTATGTAAATTTTGAATGCAGGCATAACAAGATATACAGCAAGGTAACAATTTTGAGCCAAGCACAACAATGCAAGCAATGCAAATCAAGCAGCCATGCATACCCAGCCAAAACTTAGCATTCACTTAAGAAAGAACTTGAAATTCACATAATATGTTAGAAAACATAAAGAAGAAAAGAAACGAAATAGCAGATTAGGCTCATTTTAAAAGTGCAAGCATACAAATTATGCAGCCATGTCCTACCCAGACTAAAATTAGCCTTTGCTTAAGAATGAATTTCAAAACTCACACAGATAAGAACAAAGTTCAGATCAGGCTATCCTTAAATGTGTCACCAAAGGGACATAGACATTGCATACACAAGTTGCCCAATAAGGGTGTCTTAAGACTAAGATGAAATTCTAACATCAAACTTGAGCAGCTTAGTTACAAAAACTATTAGTAGACTCCTACGTCACTCAGACTCAGGTAGTGGTGCCAACTATTAATTTGGATCTTGGCGTTTGATTTCTCTATTTATCATGATGCAGGACACATTAACCGTTGGACATGCACTTCAATATTTTCCTCACCAACTCCATAGAGAAATGGCCCATCCATCTTGTTCTCTCTAATTATGCTTCCTCTAGATTGAGCTCCAGTCATGCCACTCTACTGTTCAACCCAAAAGTTAAAGCTACGTGTGTAGGGAAATTTTTAATGCAGGCAATAACAGAAATAGTAAGGTAGCAATGTGACCAAGCACAACAATGCAAGCAATACATATCAAGCAGCCATGCATCCCCAGTCAAAACTTCAGACTTACTTAAGAAAGAACTTAAAATTCAAATAATACGTTAAAAAAAAAAAACAGAGAGATAGCAGATTGGACTCATTTTATAAATGAAAGCAATAGACACTAAGCAGCCATGTCCTACCCAGCCTGAAATTTGCCTTAGCCTAAGAATGAACTCCAAAATTCACACAGGTAAAAACAAATTCAGATTAATCTATCAGTAAATGTGTCACCAAAGGGAACTAGGCATTGCATATAGAAGTTGCTCAATGATGGTGCCTAATATTAAGATGAAACTTAAGCATCTAAATGCAGTTTTTTTTTTGGTAAAGATCTAACTGCAGTTGCTTAATTATAAAAGCTATACGTAGACTCCTATGTCTCTCAGACTCAAGTAGTGGTGCCACATACAAATTTGGATCTTGGAGTTTGATTTGTCTATTAATCATGATGTGGGACACATTAACCATTAGACGTGGACTTGCCATAGAAGCATGTAAAACTTGAATGACGCGTCTCTTAAAACCTTTGTTGGAATCATTTTCAGGGAGGTTTAGATTCTTAATAAATTCTTTATAGTAATACATGAACTTATGAGTGTAAAATTCGAAACATACTGTCCCGATACACACACCACACCAATGTCAAATCTATAGGCAGTAGTGCATCACCTAGGTAGATAAGTCGGAGCGACATAGGTAGCCTCAAAAGTTAAAACCTTTTCTCCAAGAGTCTTTTGTTCAAAATATTTTTTGCCAGTCGAAGTACCAAGTTTCTGGAAAGCTCCCTCACTAATGTATTTACACTATATTTCAAGTCACCTACTGGAGATTCTCAAACAACTTTTTAAATCACTGAAAAAATAACATAATACACTACTATCACTCACTTCTTCTCATAAGCTCACGGATGGAGACAATTCAAAAACTCAAGCTACTGAAGCAATGTGCTTTTGGGGTGTGATGGGTGTCATGGTCACTTTTTGGGCGTCATGGTCAACTTTTTCTTCTCAAACTCTTTAAAAACTTCCAAGTATCTACACCCCACTTGAGTTAGCATTGAAGACCGAGCCCCACTTCATATATTCACTCCTTCTGACAATGGTTTATGACTTTTTATGTGTTAACTGTCAGAACTTATTTTTGATTAAATACACAAACACCAGCTAATTCAGGCTCCAAAGTGAGCATGGAATCAGCAAACTATAATGAACCCATAATAATGACAGATGAATCAAAATGATCATATCCAACAAATACGAAAAAACATGCACACATATAAAGGACTTGCCCTCATCAAGCATTTTCAAAAGGCACATGTCAGCAGCCATACCATGTGGAACCAGCCAAAAGTAGGTTTACTGATCACAGGATTTTTAGCTTTGCAGTTCCTACACTCCTTATATGTGGGCTTCAAAAACTTATTCAAAACTGACATTGCTTCATTAAGCTGAAGTGAGGTCCATTGTCCCGGCTTCAGACTCGCAGGGCTGTCATGTTTCGCAGTCGAACACGATATGTCACCCTCGTTACTAGCCTCTGGCAGCGAAGAATTAGTAGCCCACTTGGAATCCAGTTCTTTTGCACCAGCAACATCGCCTTTTGCAATGAGTTCCAATTTGGAAACACATGTATCGACCTTTTTCATATAAAACAGCAGCATTAAGAAGCATGTCACAGTAGACCATACTAAAAGAACATCTAAAGAGCTGTAGTGTAAATCAAAACAAACCCTAAACACCCCATACTCCTAAGCTCTAAACCAAAAAAAGAACTGACAAGAAGCAATGCTAATAATGCACTCTTTTCCGGTGACTGGAAGCAAAAGCAAGATTGACACAAGGTGCCGTGAATTACCTGACTCCTACTTTCCCGGAAGTGGAAGCAAAAGAAGCAAGTCCTTTTCAGAAGATTATACAGCGTATTGAATAGCAGGGGGTTATAGACCGGAGAAACCAGGTCAATATGACCGCAATGACCGGGGCAATTGAATGACCGCTGGCCGCAAGATTTACAGCTGCAAAAGCGGGAAGGCCATTTTGAACATCAACCACCCCACCACTTGAATTTCACCAGAATAAACACACATACACACACACAGAGTATGCAGCGTCACTGGCGCAGAGCTCAAGTTCCCATCCAAATCAAAGTAAAAGGAGAAAAAAAGAAGCAAAATAAATCAAAGCAGCAGAGACTACGCACGCCGTTCTCTCATCCAGCGTGCCCATCGCTGGATCATAGAGCCCACCAGCCACCGGCCTCTCCACATTATCGAGCAAGACAGTGTTGGTAACCTTCACGAAGCTCTGCTTCCGCACCTCTTCATCCGTCAGGAAACCAAAGCTGACCGCCTCGACAGATTCCGAGACCCCCTGCAGACACCGAAAGGAAGAAAATCAACAACACCGCCAACGGACGCGAAGCTAATCCAAAATAGCTAGTCGAGAAGTCCATAGGAGAACGCCCAAAAAAAATCGAAAATCCGAAGCAGCAGCAGCAGCACTGCTACTGCCACGGAAGGACAAGCGGTGGGCGAGGGAGGAGAGTGAGACCTCTGTTGTCGCCATGACGGTTGGCGAAACTCTTCCCACGAATTGCGCGAGGGTTTAGTGTGTCTGTGTCTATCTTAGGTCTTATGGGGCGGGACGCTGGAAAGAGGCGGGTTTAGAGTCTCTAGTGCCTCCCTTAGGTCTAATGGGCCGGGACGCGGGAAGGGGTGCAGTCGGAGCAAAGATCTCCGGATGGAAAAGGAAGCCAAGTCGCCAGGAACTCCGAGGCGATCCGGAGTAGGGGTGAGCAAGTGGAACCGCCCGTCCGGGAGCTGCCCAAAACCGGTGATTTCTGGTTCCACAAAAAATGGAACCAGGAATTTTGGTCCGGTTCCCTGTTCCAGGGGTGGAACCGCCCGCCCGGAACCGAACCGGTACTGTTCGCGAGTTTTTGCATTTTCTATTCTGTATTTTAGTCTTGAGATGCATTTTTGGACACGTCCAAGTAGACGTCCAGAAACTAGACGTCCAAAATCCAGAAACTTGGACGTCCAATGCTGGACGTCCAGTGCGACGAGTGAACCGTGGACGTCCAGAAAATGCGACAAGTGGATCGTAGATATGCAATTATTTTCTGTTTTAGAATTTTTTTTTCGTTAATTGGAACCGGGAACTAACCAGGAACCGGACCGGACCGGCAAGAACCGGATCGGAACCTCCCAATCTTATTCGGTCCGATTCCTGGTTCTCCATAATAAGGAATCGGTTCCACCGATCCGGTTCCCGGTTCCTAGGAGAACCGGGAACCGATCACCCCTAATCCGGAGGTTTGGATCCCCTGCCGTACAGGTTCCAAGGCAGGGGTGCCTTAGTTCTAATCGGACGGCTGGAATTAGAGGGCGCCCATCTTGATATCAGAGCTTAGTTGATAGATTTAGAGTGATAAGGAAAAATCTGGAGCTTAGGGTACACGAACGCCACCAAATCATTGGTTTATACCAGGCTGCATAAGGATTTTATGAAGTTAATTGATACCATGTTTCATTAAAAGTTTCTTTGTGAGTCTGTGGAGTGACTACCTTTTCATGATAACGCCGACGACCGTGGGCCGAATTGGAGTAACCATAGGCCCGCATGTTGTATTTTGGGAAATATTCGAATTCGTCCCTAGTTCACCATTATTCCAAAATTAACCTCTTGCGTAGATAGAAAATTTGAATTATTTAAGGGTCCGTTCGCGGCCCCCCGCCGCCGCCGCCTCCCGCCCGCTCCCGCCACCGCCCGCCACCCTCGCCACCACCCGCCCACCCGTCGCATGCCGCCTCCCGCCCACCCGCCGCCACCACCGTCACCCGCCGCCTGCCCGCTTGCCGCCGCCCGCCGGCCGGCCACCCCCACCGGTCGCCAGTCGCTGGATAATTTCTCAAAAAAAAATCCGAAAATTTTTTTTTGGAGAATTTTTAAGTTTCAAACGAACACCAAAAAATGTGTCATTTTCCAGGAAAATGACTTCCTGGAAAACATTTTCCGGAAGTACTTTATTTTCTGCCAAACGAACGGACCCTAAGGTTCAATTCATTTCTTGAAAAATGAATCTGGAAAAACATTGTTCGGTAACTCTTTTTTCAGAAAAATGACAACATTTTTCGATATTCTCCTTAGATATGAAAATAAACTAGAAAATACTTTCAGTGGGTTTGATATGAAAAATACTTTCCAAGAATACTTCCAAAACCTATGAATTTAAATTATTTTTATTTCATTTGGAACACATATTTTTAATTATTTTATTACTTTTCTCCTTTTTCCCTTCTTCTTTTGGTTGGATGCTGGCCACGGCGATAGAGTGGCTACTCACCATAAGCCTCACCAGCTCCATGTGAGCTCGAGACTCCCTATTAGAGGTTGCGAGCTTCACAACAAAGCTTGAGTTATTGACATCAACAACACTCGAGTTTCGCCGATCTAGCAAGACTGGGCCTCATTGGACTATGGCAAGGCTCAAGCTCACTTTTGGCTAGTCATCTATCTCCACTGTGGCTGGCGATGGGTCAAAGAAGAAGAATGAAGAAAAAAGAAAAAAAAATGAAAGAAAGTTAAAAAAGTACAACTTTTTTTAAAAATAAAATAGAATGAAAAGGTACTTGGTGAAAAAAATTGCTTGGTCTTGAGATAAACAAAAGATGATTAAAAACATTTTTTTCTAAAATGCAAAAAATATCTTCCTCACCTGTAAAAGTGTTTTTCCAACTAGCGAAAAAATATTTTCTTAAACTATTTACTTCTTGTGAAATGAATCTTGAAAAAGCTAAAAATATATATTCTTTTTAATATAGAGATTGTTTTCCACGAAGTAAACAAATCCTTATTTGCATAAATTTTTCATTATCCCATCATCGAGGTTGCTTGCTTTCTTCATCATCTCTCGATTACAACATGGCGGTGAGTCTACAAGGAAATCGGACAATTAAAGCTTGATTACATTGACAGAATGTTAACATCTAATTTTTAAAAATTAAATTAAAAGGGCACAAATTGTTAATCATTCAAGACAAATGCCGCTTAACTTTTCCATCGCAAATTTATTTGTATAAAAGTAATAATAAAGGAAAACAACAAATAGAATCTGGGGAACGCCCTCATCTCTTAACACTTCAGGTGCATTCAAGAAAGAGCATAGAGTTTATATTTTTTATTTTTGGTAAGAAGAAGAGCATAGAGCTTAGCGAACCAATTATACGAGTTTCAAGAATTAGGCTGCATAATTCGAACATGTGCAAGGGCTTTTGTTGCTTCATCAAATTGCCCTTAATAATTGACGCAGCGTGCTTTTGAAAATGGACATAGAAATAAGGAATATGAAAAACAATAAATGTTAGAAAAAAGAAAAAGGAGCCCAAAAAGAAAAAAAAAAAGAAGGAACTAATCGGGCCAGAGTTACGTCACCTGAGGCCAAATCTGACTTGGGCTAATTGACCCCATCTACGCTTAGCCAAGCACGACTCCTGTGATCAACGACTGGGATTGTGGGATCCTTAGCTAGGCGTTGCTCGAGGATCCTTCAATCGCCTCCCATGTCTTCTCTCTTTCATTATATTTTATTAGGGCTTGATATTTTTGCAACTTTCCAATATTTATTTAGGTTACACTTGAAAAGTATATGTCTAACACCGATTTATCTAATTGGCATTGACATGAGGCTTATGTGTTGGTCCACGTTAACGTCTTCTTTCTCATTTCAAATGACCCAATCTAACAAAGAGAAATAACTTGAAGATGCAATTGCATGATCAAATAGTCGAGGAATCTATTGAACAATTTTAACAAAAAAAAATAGAGGGTCGCGGTGTCTTTATACCGAAAATATTTTGCAATAGTGACTCTTTTCGCGAGTGTCAATGCCTAGCATTAGGAGGAAATAGACTGGACATCTTGGGGCTTGCTTCCTGGAATAGTATAAATGCTATAAATAAAAAAAAAAGAACGTCTCCACTTATTTTCAATTTTCAATCTATGTTTCCTTCTCTTAAAATAACTTACCTTCCTGCTGCATTATCACATCAATTTTAATTTATCTGTGGAAACTGAACATACTTTTGATGATAGAGACGAAGTTAACATTTAATGCTTTCAATATTAAATTAAAAGACCACAACTTATTTAGTCATTTGAAACTGGTATTAGCCTTAACTTTGGCATCGCTCGTATATTTGTATAAAATGGAAAAAGACAGAAAAAAAAAATTAGAAGAAGAGAACCTAGAAAAAGCCCTAGTCTATTACAATTTTCGGTTTATTTAAAAAGATAAATAAATCGGAAAAGCGACTCTATTTTCCAAGCATGACCATATTAAAATTCTTTGAAAAACTCACTTGCCCAATGTGATTTCAGGCGATATTTAGATCTCATTGCTTAAGCTCCCTCACTAGTGTCTCAATCTCACTCTCTTCAAATTTCTCCGATTCACCACTATTTCTACCTCCAGAGAGTAGTCCTCGCTCAGCTTCACCGTACCAAAGGTGATTCAGGCACCGGCAAAACGAGCCTTGGGTTGCCAAGAGCATCATCAGCAACCACGGAAGGTGGCGGCCACAATGGTCTAGTAGATGAGGCAGCAACAACTAACGTGAGGGTGGCAACAACATAGTGGATGTTATGCATGAAGCTCAAGTACCACTTGATGTCAAAGTTGATGATCTTGGGTAGCGAGGGGCGAAGAGGTGGTGGATGGAGATCCATTAGCGAACCGTGCTAGGTCATTGAGTAATAAGGGCTCACACGCCTCTGTTGTGAATAATTGTCTCGAAAGATCCGGTGCACTCTTGTCCGAATGACAAAATAATGAAGATAAGGGGTATCGCCCCCCCCCCCCCTTTCTCCTAAGATCAGATGTTATGAATATGAATGTATAAAGGCTAATTGCAGGAACAATATAAATTTATGCGAGTTACCATTATTGTTAGGATTTTACCAATGTCAAAGCCTGTGAAATTCCACAATCAATATACTAATAACGTTACCAACTTTGAAATTTTCAAGTAGAAATTGATAAATAATAACCAGTAAAGAATCTATCAATCTGTCAATCAACTTTTAAGTTGCCATATTACTTCGAATTTTGCAAGTGCGGTTTTGTAACGTACTCATGCCATACGAAATTTACTAAATTCATCAAGATGTGTTGGTAAATCCCTTAATAATGTCAATGGTTTGCTGAGCGCACTTGTATAACGTCTCTTCTCATGGAACGGTAAAGGTTTTAGAGCTACAAGAATTATCGAAATAGTCGGCAATTAACTAATTTATTGGGACACTGATCGTGACATAATTTCCCGATATTGATCGGACGGGGCATATGAGAATCCTATCCATGGGTGATACCGTGGATGTCAGTTTTGATTGGCATAGAAAAGAAGTGACGTGATTTTAGGAGTTTTGTACTGCTGGCTTCAAGTGAGGTGGCAGAAAATGAGACTGTCCTTTGGTTAAGATGGTCGAGGGAGAAGGATCCATCTAATGTCGTCGTCAACAAAGATAGTCACGTGGGCAAACATGACCTTCTCTACAATGCTGCAAAGATCCACTTCAATCTCTTTTCTTCCTGTCCGGTGCTAGAACGGGAACGATCAAGTAGTCCAACGACCCGCAAACAACTGCTTTAGATGCCGACATGCCTTATTCTTCCAGCAGAATTGGCGGTTGTTCTCACAGTTTCCTTCGTTAAGATTCCGTTTGTTTCATAGAAAATAAGTTTCAGAAAAATATTTTCTCGATTTTCCGATCTTCATACCATGGAAAACAAACCAAAAAGTGGAGAAAATATTTTTTGCCTTTTAGAAAGGAGAAAATATTTTCTATTTTCTTTCTTCACCTTTAAATATCGCAACCTAGGCTTTTAGTAGTGTGCTTTAATCTCGCCCAAGGCTGGCGAGCTCACAGCCTCTAGCAGTGAGCTCCCAGCCTCGAGTACCTCTGGCCTCTTGTGGCAAATTGGGAGCTCGCTAGGACATAGTGAGACTTGTGAACAGCAACCAGTCAATATATAATACAAAAACTAGAGAGAAAAAAAATTGAAAATTAGATTTTTTTTATAATTTTCTTAAAATTTCAAACGAACACCTAAAAATATTATTATTTTTCAAGAATATGACTTTATGAAATATTTTTTAAAAATATTATATTCTTCATGAAATGAAATTCCCGTGATCGGGGGATTACTTTAAAATGCCAATGGCTGGCGGAAAAATGCATTCGGACCACCTAATATCTTCTCACGCCTTGCGGGTCCTTTTCATGCAGAGGCGACTCATGATGTGAACTATGGTGGGAGGTCGACATCTTACCTGCCCTTGACTTAAAAACGCACCGATGCCAACTGCCGTAAAAGACTTATTATTTGACACGGCGGACCACGACATCTGATAGCGGGGCAAAAGTCAAACAAGAGGAAAGTCAAACTTCTAGGTGTGAAATCGGACAACATCCATCGGTCAAGGTGGACGGCAAAAGCAAAAGATTATATTCCTTCGAATACACGCAAAACTTTCGTGCAAACAAGAAGAAAGGACGACATCGTGGTGCTGATAGATGCCCCACCAACATCGAGCGATTTCTGATTGCACGAACTCCTCTTGTTGGGGCCCCCCATCGTTGACTTGGAATCATCCATCACAGATCGGATAAATGCCATTACAACTTCCGTTCTCACTCTTGGAAAGACTATGGCGGAATCACTCCTCACCGGCATCGTGGAGCGGGTGCTCTGGAAGACAGCCTCCCGCGCCCTCCGAGAAGCCGCCGCGATTTATGGTATTGAGAACCAGATTAGCGAGCTTGGAGAGACGGTGACTGCCATCAAGGCGGTCTTGCTAGATGCAGAGGAGCAGCAAGCAAAGAGCCACCGTCTGCAAGTGTGGCTAAATCAGCTCCGAGAAGTGTTATACGATGCGGAGGACGTGCTAGATGAATTCGAGTGCGAAGCCTTGAGGAAGCAGTTGAGAAGTCATTTTGGGGGCGTCCAAGAGAAGGTATGCCGCTTCTTTTTGCTGTCTAATCCGTTAATATTCCGTGCAAAACTCAGTAACAAGGTCAAGGAGATACGAGGGAGATTATCCAGAATTTCCATTGAGAAAGATCAATTCGGTCTTAATGAGCGGAGTGCTGGCAATGATCGGGCACGCATCCAATCGCGTGAGATGACTCACTCTTTCGTAAACGAGAAGGACGTAGTCGGAAGAGATGTTGATAGAGAAAAGCTAATTGAGATGTTGATGCAGCATGGAGATGACAAAAACCTCTCGGTGATTCCCATTGTTGGAATAGCAGGTTTGGGCAAAACGACCCTAGCTAAATTTGTTTACAATGATAATAGAGTGAAAGAGCAATTTGAGTTGAGAATATGGGTATGTGTACCCGAGGACTTTGATCTGAGGAAAACTATTGAAGGAATTATCAAAGGTGCAACCGGTCAAAGCTCGAGTAACTTGGATATTCAGCAGCTGCAAACTCTTTTGCGAGACACCATTAAAGACAAGAAATATCTACTTGTGTTGGATGACGTATGGAGCAATGACCGCAATAGATGGAAAGAATTGAGAGATTTGATGAAGGAAGGAGCTAGTGAAAGCAAGATAATTGTGACAACACGTAGTTCAGGAATCGCTTTCATGATGGGCACCAATCCAGCTCATAACCTGCGAGGCCTTTCTCACGAGGACTCTATGGTCTTGTTCAAAAAATGTGCATTTGACGAAAAGGAAAGGGAGCCTTGTCCTAAATTGCTTGAGATTGGAAATGGTATTATTGAAAAATCATATGGATTGCCTCTCCTTGTGAAAACACTAGGGTGTCTACTCTATGCAAAACGCGAAGAAAGGTACTGGGCACATATAAGAGATAGCGAGACATGGAAGTTAGCAGAAGCACAAAAGGACATTTTGCCGGTACTTAAGCTTAGCTATGATTATTTACCATCCCACTTAAAAAGTTGTTTTATGATGTTTTCACTTCTACCCAGAGGAGTCGAATTAGTGGACTCTTTTATTGTAGGGATATGGATTGCTCTTGGATTCGTTAGTTCACCAGGGGAAAAATTACCGTTGGCAGACGTTGGTGATGAGTACATTAGAGAGTTGTGGAAGAGATCTTTGATCCAAGAAGTTGAAAAGTACGAAAAAGGGATACAATTTAGAGTACACGATCTATTGCATTCTCTTGCAACGAGCGTGGCACAAAATGATTGCTCATTTGTTAGCTGCGATACCACAGTGATTTTACAAGGAGTTCGATATATTTGTCTCCCCAGCACTCCGTTAGAGGGATTCTCAAATTTCAATGTAATCCCACCTTTTCTTAAAAATGCAACTTCAAAGAAACTACGTGCATTTATGCGTTTCGGAGTTGATGATAATGGTGTTATGTGTTCCGGAGTTGATGATGGAGTTATTACTGAAAAGTTTGTTGGAACATGCATCTCCCAATGTTGCTCCTTAAGATATCTAGATTTGTCACGCGGCAGTTTCGAGGAACTACCAAGTTCCATATGCAACTTGAAGCAATTGAGATATTTAAAGCTCAGTGAGAATAAGCGACTGAAGAAGATTCCGAATACCATTTGCAAGCTACAAAGTTTATTATCCTTTTTCTTAAAGGGTTGCACAAATCTAGGCAATTTACCCAAAAATATGGAAAGACTCATTAACCTTAGATTTCTAAGTGTAACGACAAAACAGAATAGTCTGCAAGAAAGTGGAATACAATACTTGGAAAATCTGCACTACTTGAGAATATATGATTGCCAAAATCTCCAAGTATTATTTGAGGGCACTTGCCGACTGACTCGCCTTCGGGAGCTGAAAATTGTAAATTGTGGGAGGCCAATATCTGTGCATTTCGATGAATTAATCGCCCTAGACCAGTTGGGCATTCATAGTTGCAAGCTCATGTTGACCCAAGAGAACAAAGCCAACTTCCCTCCGAATCTTCGTAAGCTGGCAATAGCAGAGTTCTAACAAGCGACGGAGCTGTTTCGATGTCTGGAAGGACTGACCTACAGTCTGGAGACCATTGGCATCTATGATTGCCCAAGCTTGACAGTTGTACCAGAGTGGCTACCCAATCACACACGTCTCAAATTAATCCGTTTGATTCGATGTCCCAACTTATCGTCCATGCCTCATGGAATCCATTCCCTCACCGCCCTTGAAGAATTGCACATCTTCCATTGTGGCGAGTTGAGCAAAAGATGTCAGCCCCAAACTGGTGAGGATTGGCAAAGAATCACCCACATTCCTCGAATCACACTTGATGGTAAACGTGTACGATGGACAGATGATTAGGTACGCTTCTATCCACCTCTCCCTTAATTTCTTCTTCGTTCTTGATGTAACATAGTCATATATGTATATTAAAATTCCTATATTTTTGGACTAATAATATAAAAAAAAAATTAAATTAGCACACCAGTTCTATATTTACCCATCAAAATGAAATTATTAGACTAATGACAAATCTACATAAATCTTAAGCAAAATTGGGACACTGTTGAGGATTTTGGCAGATTTAAGAAATGTGAGGGAGCTTTTCAGGGAAAAATTAATAGTTTTTAGCAGAATTCTCAATCAGAGTCCATTTTCTTTAGTTCTGCCCTCCCTAAGATGCCGTCTTTTTATTCTGAGATGTCATATAACCCTACGTATTGAGATTCCCTTGTTATATACAACTTTTAAATGGCATCCTCACCGGATGAAAATTTGAAGAGAACGATTGCAATATGCATGCTCATAACATTGATCACTTTTACGAAATATTTGGGCAACTTTTGGCAAATCCCAAATTTCCCAGTCTCGTGTGCCCTACTGGTAGTAAAATTCAATTCACCATAATGGAATCTCATTTTCTCCTTTTGTTCAGGAATTGGAATATTTCGTAATGTCATAATTGAATACATATTCTTCTTCTTGTAAGATAATTGCTCTACCTCAAGTTGATAGCTTACATATGATCTATTCGGTATATCTATTACGAATGTCCTAAACAGACTAGTTAAGTTCCCTAATTATATCAAAAAACAATTTTGAATATCTGGATATCTATCGAAGAAAAAGAACTTACTAGTAAAGCCACCTATATAAGAAACTTTACAACTCCTTTGATTTCAGAAATCATTTTTGGTTTTTTTTCCATCAAATGAGAAACCAGAAACGAGTTTAAAAGTCTAACTAAAATACATATTTTCTTTATGAGTGCAACTTGAGCAATTGCTTATGTTCCATCAAAATTGAACAATGAATGATCTCCAATAACAACATGTTTCACTCGGATCGAAAGCATGAAGAATACCGAAAAGGTTATTTTTAGTCGGTTTGATTAATTTAAAAACAATTTTCCTCATTTTAATTCAACAATTATTCTTAAAAAGTCAAAACAAAAACTTCTACACTAGTTTAGCCAGCTAATGAAAAATATCTTAGTAAGTAGAATATCTAAGAATGACAAACTTGTAGGACACCTCAATAAATACCATGATATGATGTTAAAAATACTTGTTAAGCTCATTTCTTTTTCCTTCTTTTTTATTGAGCAGATGAACTCCTATCATCAATTGGCGGCTCCTGGTGGATCTCTGCGAAAATCTAGTTGCGAAATCAGCCAGCCCCATCATTGATCTCTTTCGTATTCAAGGTCGAAAATGAAGGCGATTAGTATTGTACTTTTTTCTTTCTTTCCTTGAGTGAGTGTTGTTCTGTATTATGTGCTTGCGCTTGTATAGCCAATTTCTCTATGGAGAAAATGCCTTGTTCGTACTGTATGAGACTTGACTGACTGTAACTCTACTGGAATTTGTAATCTTTGAGAACAATATTTATCTTTCATTCAGGTGTAGTATGTGAAATCAAGACGCATCATTGAATCTTACTTTTTATAAACTGAATTCACGTCTGCATCATCCCTTTCGTTTAGTAGCTGTTAACACGTCAAGGGTAACTTATAGGGGCTCAAATCCCTACTGCAAAGGACGTAGGAATTTGGCTTTACTTCTTTTGTGATTGACTTTGCTCTCTGGATAACCGTTTACTTGGCCCTGCTTGTGATTTGGTGCCCTGTCTACGACCTGTTATACCCGTTGGCAGATGGAGAGCAACATTGTTTGGTACCCAGATCCTGCATGCGTAGGGAAGATGATCGCTGCAATTGATGCTGTTTGAGTGAGGGGGATTCATTCATCCCACGTCAATACCGCTCTCCCATTTTACATTGCCTCCCGTCTCTTGATTAAGAAGGCCAAGCATGTAAACTAATTAATTTGGTCATTTGGAGGAGCTACCAAGCTCCATATGCACCCTGAAGCGAATAAGATCACTAGATCTCCGTGACAATAAGCGATCAAAAGAAGCTTTCGGATATCTTTTGTGAGCTGCAAAGATGTCAACCTACAATGGGCAAGGATTGGCCCCAAATCGCTCATGTTCCTCGATTCCGACTTGATATGACAAACGCACAATGGACAGATGATTAGGTAAGGATCGATCTGAAACGCTAAGTGCTTAGTGTAACGATCTGAATATGAAGTAAAGCGCGGAATAAATGAAGTAATAAAAGTATAGAAGATCAAACACAGAAGATTATAGTGGTTCGGCTTATTCCAAGCCTACGTCCACTTTGTCCAGAGACAGCCAATCGGCTGTTTTTCACTAGTATCAAAAGAGATAATACAATCAGATCACTTTCTCACTATCACTCTTTCAATACAATCTTCCGTTCACAATCAAATGCTTTGATAGTTTCTCTCTGCATTTTTCTCATAATGGATGTACTATAAATATTCTTCTCCTTTGGTTACCGTTTAGCATTCCATAAGTATCATCCATGATATGTCCGTTGGAAGCTCAATGATTTCTTTCCAAAGATAGATCGTGTAACCAAGAAAGGAAAGGATAAAATCAGATATGATTTGATCCTTTGATCGATAGCTTCGATTGAGCATTGATACGTAAATCCTATTCATCCTATATCGTATCTCAATCAAAAGATCTCTTAAAATCTCTTTGACTTTCTGCGTATAGATCTGAGAATCTCGATCTACCGAACTCCATTACCTTCTGGATATAAGTTCTACCAATTATCTTTTCATTCTGAACATCTCCTCGTTCTGCATATAAGATCTTCTAATAGGATTAACCTTCTGAACTTTTCGTTCTTCTGCATATGATATCATCTGGTTTTGTCACCATCAAAATACTTCTTCAACAATCTCCCCCTTTTTGATGGTGACAAAACTACCCTGCAGATTCGTTCTATAGCAACATTTATATGAAGAAACATTTAAGTAGCCATCATAACAAAATGTCAGAATGTCAACGGAGGCAGAAGGTCAAAACATAAAATAACCAACACTTATCCAAAAAGACCAACACTTGCAACTAAAGTATCCAAGTATCCAAACAATCTGCAGAATTTCTCCCCCGTTTTGTCAGCAAGCAAAAAGGATCAAGGCTTGGGAAGAACACGGACGAGGGTGATATCCATAGTGTTAACAGCATGGATAAGATTTTGGACATCCCCAACAAGTGCATGCACGACTGCATGAAGATCATCAATCTTCTTATGCACCCCAGCAGAAAGATCATCAATCTTCTTATCCAAGGCATGCATACGATCAAGCGCCGCAGCCTGCTGCTCCTCAAGATGAATGAAAGCCGCCTGAAGTTCGACAAGAGCTCCAGAAGAATCAGAATCAGAAGGAGAAGGACTCTCTCGTGGCGTACTCACCTGAGGTTGCGGAGATGGAGAAACTCCCCCTGTTTGAAGGTGAGAAGGCGATGGAGCATCCAAGGAAATCCGTGGCAAAGCAGAAGGTAGTGGTGGTGATCCAGGTTCATGCGGAGATTTGGAGGGTGTGTGAGAAGCAGGATCATCGGAGGAACTAATAGATACCTGACCTCGTGCAGAACGGGAGGAAGCAGTTGCTGGAATAGCCTGCTAAGAAACAGAGAAGGCAGGATCGACCGAAGGTGCAGGAGGAATTTCAGAAGGAGCAGGTAGTGGTTTACTGAACAGAGGATCCGTAACTGGTAAGGCAGAGCCAGTTACTTGGGGCACCCGGCCACCGTCTGAATGTGATGTACTGGATTCATCTCTGAGAACAATAGATCGAGACTTCTTCTGTTTTGAAGATCCAGCAGATTTGACAATCTCTTTTCGCTTTTTAGAGCCAGTTGTTCCAGAGGGACTGGAAAAGGCAGGAAGCCCCATCAGTTCAGGAATTTTCATCTTTCCGATCGAATGTTTGTCAACCACAGAATGAGGAAGGATAGTTGCAGTCAATGAAGTGGGTAGGGATATCTGCAGACGATGAAATATCTGTGTGATGAGACTCCCATATGGAAGAAATCCAGAAGGCTTCACCAATGCCCTGTACATCTGCAACAGAATAATGTGGGGAAGACTAATGGGCCAGCGCATATCAAGAGCATACATCAATTTAGCTTCAGACTTGGATATATCTGTTTTGGAAGCAGACTTGGGACGAAGCACATTGATGACAACTTTGTGAAGCAGAATATGATATGCCGTCATGCGAGAATACATCAGCTTTCCTTGAATAGAATTGTCCCGAGTAAAATATCTCAGAATGTCCTCATCAGTAACTTCCTTGGAGACAAACTCAGCACGAGGAACTTTCAGAAGGTCAGCCAAATCATATACAGAAAACCCATGGATAACATTATTGACCGAGAAGGAAATAGAGTCTCTGGTTGGAAAAGACAAATTCGAGTAAAAGTAGGCGGTTAACTCCTTGTAGGCAGGCACCGCCTCGGTGCAAAAGAACTCAAATTTGTGACTTTTCAATAAACCTCTTAACTTTATTTTGATGCGATCCAGAAAGACAAAATCGATCGTGCGAGGGGGCATCACACCTCTGTCAAGCAGTGTCTGATAAACCTGATGATGATTCTCAGACCTAAAAAGGTTATCTGCAGTTCCAGAGTCTTTGTTTGCAATACCTTGTCGTGGAACAAAAATCGAGTACAACTTCTCATCATCATCAGGTATATGAGCCAATTTGGAAGAAGGCTCAGGAGAAATATCCAAGACATGCGACGGAGCAGGGGAGCGAGGTCGAGTAATGCCACAATCTTCAACGATTTTCAGAAACACATCAAGAGAGGAATATCCCTCTCCCGTCACATATCGATTAATCGAAGAATGTGGTTCATCGGAACGTACCATCTGAGTATATGTGGCATAGATACCTTTGACAGCTTTGCTCTGAAGAGGGACCCCTTCGTCAATGTCCTCCATTGGAGAATCGTCGGTGAGGTCAAAATGAGTGGGACCAGAAGCAGACCCAAAATGTTTGTCGGCCAACCAAGATGATTTACGGGTCCCAGACATTGAGACAATCGAGTGGATGGACGAGCACAAAGATGCAGACAAGACGAAAAAAACAGGGCTAGGGTTTGTAGAAAGGGCAAAAGTCGATCAAGTGTTTTGAGAAAGAGAGAGAGACTTTTGCGGAAAAGATGATAAGAGGAGATCCAAGTATTCTAAAAATATAAAGGAAAAATAGGGAAAGACGGTTTTATTTTGAAAGAAACCAAATTTTTTTTTTGTTTTTGAAAAAGGATCCGAATAAATAGGCAATAAATAATAGTCAAGTACCGAGAACATACCTGTTCAAAAATAACGGTCGAAAATCTTCAAACACGAAGCCTAGAAAGAGAGAATATTCAGACGATCTCTGATGAATTCGAAAGATCGTTTGTCCAAGGCTTTTGTGAAGATATCGGAAAGCTGATTCTTGAAATCAATAAAAGTAATAACAACATCCTTCTTCTGAACATGATCACGGATGAAATGGTAACGAATCTCAATATGTTTGGCACGAGAATGAAGGATAGGATTCTTGGTTAAATCTATAGCACTTGTGCTATCACACCGAATTTCAACACAGTATTTCGAAATTCCAAAGTCTTGCAATTGTTGTTTCATCCACAAAATTTGAGAACAACAACTGCTTAGAGCCACATATTCAGACTCTGCAGTAGACATAGCAACAGTATACTGTTTGCGAGAGAGCCAGGAAGCTAACATGTTTCCAAGCAGCTGACAATTACCCGTTGTACTTTTGCGATTAAGTCTGCAGCCAGCCATGTCAGCATCATAATAACCAAGAAGTGTGAAATTCCCGTCCTTGGGATACCAAAGACCAAAGTTTGAAGTAGTCGCAATATACTTGATTATTCGTTTTACAGCCGTGAGATGTGATTCCTTCGGATCAGATTGAAATCTAGCACAAAGACAAACACTGAATAGAATGTCAGGACGAGAAGCAGTGAGATATAGAAGTGATCCTATCATACTCCTGTAAAGCTTCTGATCAACAGGACGTCCTTCTGTATCTTTATCAAGTTTGGAAGTGGTAGACATAGGAGTATCCACTCTTTTACAATTTTCCATACCAAACTTCTTGATAATATCTTTGGCATACTTCTCCTGAAATATGAAAGTCCCATGATTGGACTGCTTAACTTGAAGACCCAGAAAGAAGGTTAGCTCACCAATCATACTCATTTCGAATTCACTTTGCATGTCTCTTGCAAAGTTTTGACAAAGAGTTTCATTAGAGGATCCGAATAAAATATCATCTACATATATCTGGACTAACAAAAAATCCAGATGAACCCTTTTTATGAACAGAGTAGTGTCAACTTTACCTTTGACAAAACCATTAGAAAGAAGAAAGTTACTCAATCTCTCGTACCAAGCTCGAGGAGCTTGTTTTAATCCATAGAGAGCTTTCTTCAATCGGAGAACATGATTGGGCTTAATAGGATCTTCAAACCCAGGAGGCTGAGCAACAAAGACTTCTTCTTGAATAAAGCCATGAAGGAATGCACTTTTGACATCCATTTGAAATACCCTGAAATTATTAAAGCAAGCAAAGGCAAGTAACAAACGTATTGCTTCTAACCTTGCAACAGGGGCGTAAGTCTCGTCATAGTCAATTCCTTCTTCTTGAGTATAGCCTTTAGCTACAAGTCGAGCCTTGTTACGAGTCACCAGACCATCTTCATCAACCTTGTTTCTGAAAACCCACTTGGTTCCAATGATAGTTTTTCCTGGAGGCTTAGGAACCAGTTCCCAGACATCATTGATAACAAATTGCCTCAACTCGTCCTGCATAGCTTCTATCCAGCTATCATCTGTAAGAGCATCGTCTACATTTTTGGGTTCGTGAGTAGATACAAGAGCAATAGCACTTGATTCCAACCTTTCTTCTGGCAATATTAACTGACGAGATCGGGTTTGTATACCTTGATCAAGGTCTCCAATAATGAGATCAATAGGATGACTAGACTTATGCTTCCAGTCCTTTATAACCCGAGAAACACTTGAAGAAATCTCCGGTACACAGTCAGAAGATGAACAAACAGAGTGATCTATAGATGAATCAGTCTGATTGAAATAGTTAACAGGTAGAGATCCTTCTGTATTTGAAACAGACTCAGAAGATTCATTGTCTGAAAATTTCACATGAATTGATTCTTCAACTACTAGAGAATTTTTATTGAAAACTCTAAAGGCCTTGCTAGTAGAAGAATAACCCAGGAAAATACCTTCGTCTGATCTGGCATCAAATTTTCCTATGCGATCACTTGAGTTCTTGAGAAGAAAACATTTACATCCGAAAACATGGAAGTAAGACACATCAAGTTTCTTGCCCTTAAATACCTCATAGGATGTCTTCTGTAGAATTGGTCTGAGGAAAACTCGATTAATGATATAACAAGCAGTGGACACCGCTTCAGCCCAAAAACGAGAAGGTAAATTGCTTTCGATAAGCAATGTTCTGGCCATTTCTTGTAAGGACCTGTTCTTCCTTTCAACCACCCCGTTTTGCTGAGGTGTGTACGGTGAAGAAAAAGAATGAACAATACCATATTCATCACAAAACGTAGAGAAATCTTGATTTTCAAATTCTCCTCCGTGATCAGATCTAATAGAAGAAATAAAGTACCCTTTCTCATTCTGAATTTGTCTTGCAAACCGAGAGAAAATAGAGAATGTTTCAGACTTGGTTGCAAGAAAGTAAACCCAGGTGAAACGAGAATAGTCATCAACTATGACTAAGCAAAATTTCTTTCCTCCAATACTTTGAGAGCGAGTTGGTCCGAATAAATCCAGATGAAGAAGTTGAAGACCTCGAACTGTAGATATTTGATTGACAGACTTAAAAGAACTTTTTACCTGCTTTCCCAGAATACAAGAGGTACAAAGATCTGAACTTTTGAAAGGAATAGAAGGAAGACCCCTCACAAGCTTCTTGGAGGAGAGTTTAGCAAGTTGTTTCAAGTTAGCATGACCAAGTTTCCTGTGCCACAGAATTGCCTATTCCTGCAAAGTAACTAGACATTGCAACTTTTCTAGATTAATATCCAGAAGGTAAATATTACCATGTCTACGTCCAGTAAAGACTTGTGAGTTATCCTTGCTAAATCCAGAACAGACTCCTTCTTGAAAGGTAATCTTATATCCAGAATCACATAATTGGCTGATGCTGAGTAAGTTGTAGTTCAGGCCTTTAACAAGTGAAACCTTGTTGATAACAAGATTTCCGATTTTGACTGTCCCAGTGCCGATGATCTTTCCATTACTATTACCTCCGAAAAATACTTTTCCACCATCAATATTTACTAGATTGATGAAAAAATCTGAATTTCCAATCATATGTCTCGAGCATCCACTGTCTAGATACCACTTCATTTTATTTTTCAAGGATACCTGCAAATAACAAAATACTCAAACTTTCTTTGGTACCCAGACTTTCTTGGGTCCAGTAACAGTCCTTTTTGGTACCCACATTCTTTTGGGTCCAGTAGAGTTAGTAGAAAAACCAAATAATCCAAACACAGAAGATTTTGATTTAGAATGTTCTCTATCAAGATATTCTGAATTATTCGAGGAAAGAAAAAGAGAATCATCTCCAACAGGTTTGACAAAAACTTTTTTAAAATGATCTTCATAAACCTTTTTGGAAGGTCTTTGCATTAGTCTCTCTTTGACTTTAGGAAAGTCAATCAAAGGAACCGTTGTAGAAGACATTCCTAAACCTTCTTTTTTAAAATACGGCCTTTGAATGGAAAGAATTTTTTCCAGCTTCTCAGATCCATCAGAGAATCTTTTAGAAAGGCAAGAGAAATCCGATTTTAAACACACGTTTTCTTTTTCGAGAGAATCAACTTTTTGCTCAAGACAAGAAGAACCTTTTTGTAAAATCTCAATTTTTTCCTTCAAAAAAACTTCCTGTCGTTTGAGTCTCTGATTTTCCTTTTTTAAATCAGAAATCTCCTTAAGAGAATCTTCTAGATCAGAACAAAGTTCATCAATATATCTAGCAATTTTAATAGGAACTCTGAGATTACTTACCTGATTTTCATTGTAATCAGATTCATAGTCGGAATCAGAACCATCAAATGAATCAGAATTTGCCATAAGACAGACATTGAATTGATCATCACTCGATTCACATTCAGTGTCGCTCCAGGTTTCAGCTTTGAGAGCTCTTTTGTATTTCTCATCTCTTCCCTTTTTGAGTAAGGGACAGTCGGGTTTTATATGACCTTTCTTCTTGCAGTTAAAGCAAGTAACATCTGCATATTGTCCTTCAGCTTCTGTACTTTGTCTCAACGTATTCTGTTGATAGTATCTCGGTCTCCGTCTCTGAAAATTTTGTTGACTGTTGCTTAATCTGTGCTTTTGAAAACTCTGTTGATCATCTTCCATTCCTCTCCTTTGTGAGTTCATTTGATTTGAACTGCTTCTGTTGTTCCTGTTGAACTTCTTGAATCTTTTCACCAGGAGTGCTATTTCTTCATCATTGAGATAGTCTTCTGACTCTGCATCATTAAAATCCTCATTAGATTTTAATGCTAAAGTTTTCTTACCTCTAGTGTTCTCAGTCTCAACAAGCTTTTCTTCTTCATAAGCTTGGAGAGTTCCAACAAACTCATCGAGGGATAAAGGTTGAATCCGTTGAGTTTCTCTGATGGAAGTTTTAATATAAGTCCATTCGGAAGTAAGACCACGAAGAAGTTTGTTGACTTTCATCTGTCCTTCAACTGGATGACCTTGATAAGCTAGGCCATTTGTGATTTCAGTAAACCTACTGAACATGTCAGTAATGCTCTCCCCTTCCTTCATTTTAAAAGACTCATACTGATTGAAAAGAATATTCGTTCTGGTCTCCTTAACTCGATCGGTGCCTTCATAAGTTACACTTAGAATATCCCATATTTCCTTTGCTGAATCACAAGAAGAAATACGATTATATTCAGAAGTAGATAAAGCACAATATAAAGAATGAATAGCTTTAGCATCAGTATCCTGTCTTTTCTTTAATTCAGATTGAGTCTGAAGATCAGCATATGAAGATATTTCTTTGCCAGAAGAAGAATTCGGAGAAACGCCATTTTGCACCAATTCCCACTCTAGTGGATCTTTTGCTCTAAGAAATGCTTTCATCTTGTTCTTCCATATGCTATAATCCTTTCCATCAAAAAGAGGAGGACGAAAGTGACTTTGTCCTTCCATCAGACCTGTAGCACTAGCCATTGATCGTTCTGCTCAAAAGTACAAACACTTCAAAAATGAGCAACCTGGCTCTGATACCAATTGAAACGCTAAGTGCTTAGTGTAACGATCTGAATATGAAGTAAAGCGCGGAATAAATGAAGTAATAAAAGTATAGAAGATCAAACACAGAAGATTATAGTGGTTCGGCTTATTCCAAGCCTACGTCCACTTTGTCCAGAGACAGCCAATCGGCTGTTTTTCACTAGTATCAAAAGAGATAATACAATCAGATCACTTTCTCACTATCACTCTTTCAATACAATCTTCCGTTCACAATCAAATGCTTTGATAGTTTCTCTCTGCATTTTTCTCACAATGGATGTACTATAAATATTCTTCTCCTTTGGTTACCGTTTAGCATTCCATAAGTATCATCCATGATATGTCCGTTGGAAGCTCAATGATTTCTTTCCAAAGATAGATCGTGTAACCAAGAAAGGAAAGGATAAAATCAGATATGATTTGATCCTTTGATCGATAGCTTCGATTGAGCATTGATACGTAAATCCTATTCATCCTATATCGTATCTCAATCAAAAGATCTCTTAAAATCTCTTTGACTTTCTGCGTATAGATCTGAGAATCTCGATCTACCGAACTCCATTACCTTCTGGATATAAGTTCTACCAATTATCTTTTCATTCTGAACATCTCCTCGTTCTGCATATAAGATCTTCTAATAGGATTAACCTTCTGAACTTTTCGTTCTTCTGCATATGATATCATCTGGTTTTGTCACCATCAAAATACTTCTTCAACACGATCTACCTATCCTTTTCATTTCTTGATATGAATATAGCTATTTATATTGAGATTCCCTTCTCATATGTTTTTTCTTAAAAATCTGAATTTTTAATTATATTTTACTTTATTTGAAATACATATTTTTATCATCTATAGTTTATTTTGTCTTTTTTTCTTCCCTCCTTCTTTGGCCGAACACCGGCCACGGCGATAGAGTGGCTACTCGCCACAACCCTCACCGGCCCTAGATGAGCTCGAGCTCCAAGTTCCCCACTAAAGGTTGCAAGCTTCGCAACAAGGCTCGAGCCTTGTTGTCATCAACAACACTCAAGTGTCATTGATTTGGCAAGTTTGAGCCTTGTTAGAGTGTGGCAAGGCTCGAGCTCACTTTTGGTTAGTCATCGGCCACAGTTGTGGCTAGTGACAGGTCAAAGAAGAAGAACAAAGGAAAAAGAGAAAAATAAAAGTAATAAAAAAGTACAATTTTTAAAAAATAAAATAGAAGGAAAAGGTACTTGGTGAAAGAAATTGCTTGGTCTAGAGATAAAAGAAAGATGATGAAAAAAATTTCACTTTCTAAAACGCAAAAAATATTCCCCCCTTTGTAAATGTAATTTTTTTCCATTAGTGAAAAGATATTTTATTAACTAATTTGTTTCTCGTGAAACGAACCCTTATTTAGATAAATATATAATTATCCCATCATCGAGATTGCTTTCTTCATCAACTCTCGAGTATAACTTGGCAGTGAGTCGTAATAAAATTGGACATTTGAGGCTTGATTACATTGACAGAATTAACATCTATTTTTTTTTAAATTAAACTAAAAGAGCACAAATTGTTAATCATTCGGGACAACTGCCGCTTAACTTTTCCATCGCATTTTTATTTGTACAAAAAAATAAAGAAAAACAATGAAGAATATCTGGGCAACGCCCTAATCTCTAACACTTTCAGGGAATTCAAGAAAGAGCGTAGAGTTTTCTTTTTCTTTTTTTGTAAGAAGAAGAGCACAGAGCTTCGACTCAATTATTCAAGTTTCTATAATTAGGTAGCAAAATTCGAAAATGTGCAAGGGCCTTTGGCGCTTCATCAAATTGCCCTTAATAATTGACACGACGTGGCATTTAAAAATGGACTTAGAAATAAGTGTATGTTAGAGAAAAGAAAAAGGAACTTGAAAAAAAGAAAAGAAACTAATCAGGCCAGTAACCTGGCCTCGGGCTCAATGACTCCATCGACGGTCAGCCAAGCGCGACTTCTGTGATCAACGACTGGGTAATAATTCAAAAGTATACGTCAACACCGATTTATCTAGTCAGCATCGACATGGTACTTATGTGTTGGTCCACGTCAACGTCTTACTTCTCATTCTGAAGGACCTTGTCCCACAAAGGAACATAACTTGAGGATACAATTGCGAAATTGATTAGTTGAGGAATATGATTGAACAGTTTTGACAAATACATATATATATACATATATATCAGAGTTTAGTTGATAGATTTGGAGGGATAAGAAAAAGTCTGGAGCTTAGGGTACACGAATACCACCAAATCATGAGTTTTGATATGAGGATACAACATATACTAGGTTGCACTACGCTGCATAAGGATTTTATGAAGTTAATTGATACTATGTTTCATTAAAAGTTCCTTTGTGAGTCTGTGGAGGGACTACATCTTTGTCGTAACGTTGACCACCGTGGGCCGGATTGGAGTAACCACGGGCCCGCATCTTGTATTTTGGGAAATATTCGAATTCATCCCTAGTTCACTATTATTCCAAAATCAAACCCCCACGTGGACAGAAATTTGGAATTATTTGAGGGTCGATTCATTTCATGAAAAATGAATTTAGAAAATTTTTTTTAGTAACTCTTTTTTTCAAAAAAATGGCAGCATTTTCCTATATTCTCCTTGAATATGAAAATAAACTAGAAAATGATTTTATGTCGTTTGATATGAAAAATACTTTCCAATAATATTTCCAAAAAAAATATGAATTTTAATTATTTTTTATTTATTTGGAATATACATTTGTTAATTATTTTATTTGTTTTATCCTTTTTCCTTCTTCTTTGGCCGAATGCCGGCCACGACAATAGAGTGGTTACTCACCATAAACTTCGCCAACTACATGTGAGCTCGAGGCTCCCTACTAGAGATTGTGAGCTTCGCAACAAGGCTCAAGCCTTATTGCCATCAACAACACTCAAGTTTCGTCGATCTAGCAAGATTGGGCCTCATTGGGTTGTGGCAAGGCTCAAGCTCACTTTTGGCCGGTCATCTGTCACCACTTGGTTAGCGATGGGTCAAAGAAGAAGAATAAAGAAAAAAACAAAAAAATGAAAGAAAATAAAAGTACTTAAAAATACAATTTTTTTAAATAAAATAGAAAGAAAAGGTACTTCGTGAAAAAGTTGCTTGGTCTTGAGATAAACGAAAGCTGATTAAAAATAACTTTCTTTTCTAAAATGTAGAAAATATCTTCCTCTCTTGTAAAAGTATTTTTTCCACTAGAGAAAAAATATATTCTTAACTAATTTACTTCTAGTGAAACGAATCTTGAAAAAGCTAAATAAATATATTTTTTTAATCTAGAGATTGTTTTCCATGAAGTAAACAAACCCTTATTAGCATAAACTTTTCATTATCCCATGATCGAGGTTGCTTTCTTCGTCATCTTTCAAGTATAACATGGCAGTGAGTCTGCAAGGAAATTGAACATTTAAGGCTTGATTGCATTGACAGAAAATTAACATCTGATTTTTAAAATTAAACTAAAAGAGCACAAATTATTAATCATTCGGGACAAATACCGATTAACTTTTCCATCGCAATTTTATTTGTATAAAAAATAATAATAAAGGAAAACAACAAATAGAATCTGGGGAACGCCCAACGCCCTCATCTCTAACACTTTCAGGTGCATTCAAGAAAGAGCATAGAGTTTATATTTTTTATTTTTGGTAAGAAGAAGAGCATAGAGCTTAGCGAACCAATCATACGAGTTTGAAGAATTAGGTTGCATAATTCGAACATGTCCAAGTGTATTATCACTTCCTTTGAAATTTCACAATCAATAAATTAGTAACTTCACCAACTTTGAACTTTTGCAGGCGGAAATTGGAAAAATACCAACCTGTAAAGAATCTATCAATCTCCCAATAAAATCAGTAAGTTGCCATATTTCTTCGTACTTTGTAAGTGCGGTTTCAGAAACTACCCACTCGATACCAGATTTACTAAATTCATCAAGATGTGTTGGTAAATTCCTTAATAGTGTCGATGGTTTACTAAGCGCACTTGTTTAACGAATCTTTTCATGGAATGTCGGCAAAGTTTTTAGAGCTACTAAATTGTCGAAAGAGTGGGCAATTAATTAATTTATCGGGACATCGATCATGACATAATTTTCCGATACTGATCGGAGAGGCAAGAAGAGTATCCTATCATGGGTGACACCATGATGTCGGTTTTGATTGGCACAGAAGAGAATTGACATGATTTCAAGAGTTTCGAATTGCTGGAGTGATAGAAAAATGAGACCGTCCTTTTGTTTAAGAATATGGTTGAGGCAGAAGGATCCATCTAATGTCCTCATCAACAAAGATAGTTATGTGGGTAAACACGACCTGCTCTATCTGTCCGGTGCTAGAACGGGAAACAACTGCTTCAGATGCCGACTTGCCTTATTCTTCCCGCAGAACTGGTGGTTCTTCTCATAGTCTCCTTCTTATGTTATGTCATTAAGTTTACGAAGAATCTGCCTTGTGATTTTTCAAGGATTACTTTGAAATGCCACTGGCGTACAGGCCCTTCTCATGCGGAGGCAACTCACGATGTGAACTATGGGGTGACGTCAACTTCTTGCTCGTCCTCCACTAAAAAACGCACTGATGCCAACTGCAGTAGAATACTTATTGTCTGAAATGGCCGACCCGACATCTGATAGTGGGGGGACGTGGAAAAAACGTCGGACTCTCTCTCTCTCTCTCTCTCTCTCTGAGAAATCGGACAACATCCACCGGTCAAGGTCGACGGCAAAAGCAAAAGACAATATTCCTTCGAATATACGCAAAGCTTTTGTACAAAGAGGAAAGGACGATGTCGTGGTGCTGATAGATGCCCCTGCAACAACGAGCGATTTCTAATTGCACGAACTCCTCTTGGTGGGGCCCGCAACCATTGACTTGGAGTCGTCCATCAGATATCCGATAAATGCCATTACATCTGCCGTTCTCACCCTTGGAAAGACTATGGCGGAATCACTCCTCGCCGGCATCGCGGAGCGGGTGCTCGGGAAGATAGCCTCCCGCGCCCTCCGAGAAACTGCCGCGATTTATGGTATCGAGAACCAGATTAGCAAGCTTGGAGAGACGGTGACTGCCATCAAGGCGGTCTTGCTAGATGCAGAGGAGCAGCAAGCAAAGAGCCACCGTCTGCAAGTGTGGCTAGATCGGCTCCGAGAAGTGTTATACGATGCGGAGGACGTGGTAGATGAATTCGAGTGTGAAGCCTTAAGGAAGCAGTTGATAAGTCGTTTCGGGGGCGTCCAAGAGAAGGTATGTCGCTTCTTTTCGCTCTCTAATCCGTTAATGCTCCGTGCAAAACTGAGTAGCAAGGTCGAGGAGATACTAAGGAGATTATCCAGAATTTCCAATGAAAAAAATCAATTCGGTCTTAATGAGTGGAGTGCTGGCAATGATGGGGCACGTATTCGATCACGTGAGATGACTTACTCTTTCGTAAACGAAAAGGACGTTGTCGGAAGAGATGTTGACAAAGAAAAGCTAATTGAGATGTTGATGCGGCATGATGACGACAAAGATCTCTCGGTGATTCCTATTGTTGGAATAGGAGGCATGGGCAAAACGACCCTAGCTAAATTAATTTATGATGATGTTAGAATGAAAGAGCAATTTCAGTTGAGAATATGGATATGTGTACCCGAGGACTTTGATTTAAGGAAAATTATTGAAGGAATTATCAAAGATGCAACCGGTCAAAACTTGAGTAACTTGGATATTCAGCAGTTGCAAACTCTTTTGCGAGACACCATTCAAAACAAGAAATATCTACTTGTCTTGGATGACGTATGGAGCAATGACCGCAATAGATGGAAAGAATTGAGAGGTTTGTTAGGGAAAGGAGCTAGTGAAAGCAAGATAATTGTGACAACACGTAGTTCAGAAATCGCTTTCATGATGGGCACCAATCCAGCACATATCTTGCGAGGCCTTTCTCACGAGGACTCTATGGTCTTGTTCAAAAAATGTGCATTTGACGAAAAGGAAATCGAGCCTTGTCCTAAGCTACTTGAGATTGGAAATTGTATTGTTGAAAAATCATATGGAGTGCCTCTCCTTGTGAAAACCCTGGGCAGTCTACTTTATACAAATAGTGAAGAACGGTACTGGGCACATATAAGAGATAGCGAGACATGGAAGTTAGTAGAAGCGCAAAAGGACATTTTACCGGTACTTAAGCTTAGCTATGATCATTTACCATCCCACTTAAAAAGTTGTTTTGCGACATTTTCGCTTCTACCTAGAGGAGCCCGAATCCGGGACGTTCCTCTTGTACTGCTATGGATTGCTCTTGGATTCATTAGTTCAACAGGGGGAGAATTGGCGTTGGCAGACGTTGGTGACAAGTACATTAAAGAGTTTCGGAAGAGATCTTTGATCCAAGAAGTTGAAAAGCTTGAGAGAGGGATAAGCTTTAGAGTACACGATCTACTGCATTATCTTGCAACGAGCGTGGCACAAAATGATTGCTCAATTGTGAGCTATGATACCACAGATATCTCACAGAGAGTTCGATATATTTGTCTCTCTAGTACTTCATCAGAGGGAATCTCAAATTTTAATGGAGTCATACCTTTTCTTAGAAAGCCAACTTTAAAGAAGCTACGTGCAGTTATGCATTTTGGAGTTAATGATAGAGATCTTATGTGTTGTGGAGTTGATGATGGAGTTATTACCAGAGAGTTTGTTAGAACATATATCTCACAATGCTGCTCCTTACGATGTCTAGATTTGTCATATGGCAATTTTGAGGAACTACCAAGTTCCATATGTAACCTGAAGCAATTGAGATATTTAAATCTCAGCCGGAATAAGCGACTGAAGAAAATTCCGAATACTATTTGCAAGCTACAAAGTTTACTATCATTGTTCTTAAAGGGTTGCACAAATCTACGCAATTTACCCAAAAATATGGAGAGGCTCATTAACCTTAGATTTCTAAGTGTGACGACAAAACAGAATAATCTGCAGGAAAGTGGAATACAATACTTGAAGAATCTGCACTACTTGGCAATATTTGATTGCCAAAATCTCCAAGTGTTATTTGAAGGTACCTGCCAACTGACTCACCTTCGGGAGCTGATAATTGAAAATTGTGGGAGACCAATATCTATGCCTTTCAAGGAATTGATCACCCTAGACTATTTGTGTATCGCTAGTTGCAAGCTCATGTTGACCCAAGAGAATGAAGCCAACTTCCCCCCGAATCTCCGTAAGCTGACAATAGCAGAGTTCGAACAAGCGACGGAGCTGCTTCGATGTCTTGAAGGGCTGGCCTACAGTCTAGAGACCTTTGGCGTCTATGACTGCCCAAGCTTGACGGTTGTACCCGAGTGGCTACCCAATCACACACGTCTCAAATTAATTAATTTGATTCGATGTCCCGACTTATTGTCCATACCGCATGGAATCCATTCCCTCACTGCCCTTGAGGAATTGAACATTGAACATTGTGGTTACTTGAGCAAAAGATGTCGGCCCCAAACCGGTGAGGATTGGCAAAAAATCGCCCATATTCCTCGAATCTCACTTGATCTTAAACGTGTACGATGGACAGATGATTAGGTACGTCCGTATCCACCTCTCCCTTAATTTCTTCTTCTTTCTTGATGTAACATAGTCATATAATATACATACATACATACATATATATATATATATTCAGCACACCGGAGATAATACTAAAATTCCTATAATTTTGGATTAATAATACAAAAATTTTCAAATTAGCACACCGGTGCTATATTTACCCATCAAAACCAAATTATTAGACTAATGACAAATTCACCGAAATCTTAAGCAAAATTGGGGCACTGCTGAGGATTTTATCAGATTTAAGAAATGTGAGGGAGCTTTTTAGGGAAAAATTAATAGTTTTTAGCGGAATTTTCAATCAGAGTCCATTTTCTTTAGATCCGCCTACCCTAAGATGACGTCTTTTCATTCTTAGATGTAATATAACCCTACATATTGGGATTCCCTTGTTATATACAATTTTAAAAAGGCATCCTCACTGGATGAAAATTTGGATAAGAGAATGATGCAATATGCATGTTCATAACATCGTTCACTTTTACGAAATATTTGGACAGCTTTTGACAAGTCCCAAATTTCCCAGTTTCATGTGCCCCACTGGTAGTAAAATTCAATTCCCCATAATGGAATCTCATTTTCTCCTTTTATTCAGGAATTGGAATATTTCGTAATGTCTTAATCGAATATGTATCATTTTTCTTGTAAAATAGTTGCTCTACCTCAAGTTGATAGCTTACATATAATCTATTCGGTAAATCTGTTGCGAATGTCCTTAAAGGACTAGTTAAGTTCCCTAACCATATCAAAAAGCACTTATGAATATTTGGATATCTATCGAAGAAAAATAACTTACTAGTAAAGCCACATATATAAGAAACTTTACTCCTACTTTGATTTCAGAAATCATTTTTTTGTTCATCAAATGGGAAACCAGAAACGAGTTCAAAAGTCTAACTAAAATACAGATTTTTTTTATGAGTGCAACTTGAGCAATTACTTATGTTCCATCAAAATTGAACAATGAATGATCTCCAATAACAACATGTTTCACTTGGATCGCAAGCATGAAGAATACCAAAAGGTTATTTTTAGTATGTATGATTAATTCGAAAATGATTTTCCTCATTTTAATTCATCAATTATTCTTAAAAAGTCAAAACAAAAACTTATAAACCAGTTTTTGTAAAAGAAACGTTATATCCGTATAAAGAATATTTACCTAGCTAATGAAAGATATCTTAGTAAGTAGAATATGTAAGAATGACAAATTCGGAGGACACCTCAATAAATATCATGATATGATGTTAAAGATACTTGTTAAGCTCATTTCTTTTTCCTTCTTTTTTATTGAGCAGATGAACTCCTATCGTCAATTGGCAGCTCCTGGTGGATCTCTGCGTAAATCTAGTTGCGAAATCAGCCAGTCCCATCATTGATCTCTTTCGTATTCAAGGTCGAAAATGAAGGCAATTAGTATTGTACCTCTTTCTTTCTTTCCTTGAGTGAGTGTTGTTCCTTATTATGTGCTTGTGCTTGTATTGCCAATTTCTCTGTGGAGAAAATGCCTTGTTCGTACTGTATGAGACGTGCTGTAACACTATTGGAATTTGAAATGTTTGAGAACATTATTTGTCTTTCATTCAGGCATAGCATGTGAAATCAGGACGAGTCATTGAATCTTACTTTTTGTAAACTGAATTCACGTCTGTGACTCTGTATCATCCCTTTCGTTTAGTAGCTGTCAACACGTCAAGGGTAACTTACAGGGGCTCAGATCCGTACTGCAAAGGACCTAAGAATTTGGCTTTACTTCTTTTGTGATTAACTTTGCTCTCTGGACAACCGTTTACTCGGCCCTGCTTGTGATTTGGTGCCCAATCTACGACCTGTTACCCCCATTGGCAGATGGAGAGCAACATTGTTTGGTACCCAGATCCTGCATGCGTAGGGAAGATGATCGCTGCAATTGATGCCGTTCGAGCGAGGGGGATTCATTTATCCCACATCAATACCGCTCTCCCATTTCGCTGCATGTAAACTGATTTGGTAATTTGGAGGGGCTGCCAAGCTACATATGCACCCTGAAGCGATTGAGATTATTAGATCTCCGTGACAATAAGCGATCAAAAGAAGCTTTCGGATATCTTTTGTGAGCTGCAAAGATGTCAAACCTACAATGGGCAAGGATTGGCCGCAAATAGCTCATGTTCCTCGATTCCGACTTGATATGACAAACGCACAATGGACAGATGATTAGGTAAGGATCGATCTACCTCTCCTTTCATTTCTTGATATGAATATAGCCATTTATATTGAGATTCCCTTCTCATATGTTTTTTCTTAAAAATCTGAATTTTTAATTATCTTTTACTTTATTTGAAATACATACTGTTATCATTTATAGTTTATTTTGTCTTTTTTTTTTCCTTCTTCTTTGGCCGAACGCTGGCCACGGCGATAGAGTGGCTACTCGCCACAACCCTCACCGGCCCTAGATGAGCTCGAGCTCGAGGTTCCCCACTAGAGGTTGCAAGCTTCGCAACAAGGCTTGAGCCTTGTTGCCATCAACAACACTCAAGTGTCACCGATTTGGCAAGCTTGAGCCTTGTTAGAGTGTGGCAAGGCTTGAGCTCACTTTTGGTTAGTCATCGGCCACAGTTGTGGCTAGCGACAGGTCAAAGAAGAAGAACAAAGAAAAAAGAAAAAAATAAAAGTAATAAAAAGTACAATTTTTAAAAAATAAAATAGAAGGAAAAGGTACTTGGTGAAAGAAATTGCTTGGTCTAGAGATAAAAGAAAGATGATAAAAAATATTTTCGCTATCTAAAACGCAAAAAATATTTCCCCACTTGTAAATGTAATTTTTTCCATTAGCAAAAAGATATTTTATAACTAATTTATTTCTCGTGAAACGAACCCTTATTTAGATAAATATATCATTATCCCATCATCGAGATTGCTTTCTTCATCAACTCTCAAGTATAACTCGGCAGTGAGTCGTAATAAAATTGGACATTTGAGGCTTGATTACATTAATAGAATTAAAATCTAATTTTTTGAAATTAAACTAAAAGAGCACAAATTGTTAATCATTCGGTACAAATACCATTAACTTTTCCATCGCGTTTTTATTTGTACAAAAAAATAAAGAAAAACAATGAAGAATATCTGGGCAACGCCCTGATCTCTAACACTTTCAGGGAATTCAAGAAAGAGCATAGAGTTTTCTTTTTCTTTTTCTTTCTTTTTTTGTAAGAAGAAGAGCACAGAGCTTCGACTCAATTATACGAGTTTCAACAATTAGGTAGCAAAATTCGAAAATGTGCAAGGGCCTTTGGCGCTTCATCAAATTGCCCTTAATAATTGACGCGACGTGGCATTTAAAAATGGACTTAGAATTAAGTGTATGTTAGAGAAAAGAAAAAGGAAACTTGAAAAAAAGAAAAGAAAAGAAACTAATCAGGCCAGTAACCTGAGACCCGAGGCCAAATATGACTTGGGCTCAATGACTCCATCAACGGTCAGCCGAGTGCGACTTCTGTGATCAACGACTGGGTAATAATTCAAAAGTATACGTCAACACCGATTTATCTAGTCAGCATCGACATGGCACTTATGTGTTGATCCACATCAACGTCTTACTTCTCATTCTGAAGGACCTTGTCCAACAAAGGAACATAACTTGAGGATGCAATTGCGAAATTAATTAGTTGAAGAATATGATTGAATAGTTTTGACAAATATATATATAGACTTATGACGTCTTCAAACCGAATATATTTCAGCCAATAGTAACTCTTTTCGCGAGTGTCAATCTCTGTGCCTATCATTAGGAGGAAAGAGACGGGCTTGGGACTTGCTTGCTAATCGGTAGAGATTAGTCAAAACATAAAATGTCTCGCCTTTCCAATCATGCTGTACTTAATAATAACATGCTGGAGTAATTTGATCAAACATGATTTCTACTACTTCCCTGAATAAATGCTCAAAATAAAAAAAAAAGAACGTCTCCACTTATTTTCAATTTCCAATCCCATGTTTCCTTCTCTTAAAATGACTTACCTGCTTTCTCCATTATCCCATCAAAGTTGGTTTACTCAATGTATGGTAGCGCGCTCTAGGAAACTGAACATAATTTTGATGACATAGGCGAAGTTAACATCTAATGCTTTCAAAATTAAATAAAAAGACCATGAGTTATTAAGTCATTTGGAATGAGTAATTAGCCTTAACTTTAACATTGCCTGTATATTTGTATGAAAAAGGAAAAAAACGAAAAGAAGAAGAGAGTTATAAAACGCCGCGATCTATTACAACTTTCAGTTCATGTAAAAAGACAAATAAATCGCAAAAGTGACTTGTTTTCCGAGCATGACCATATTAAATATTTTTTTAGAATATCACCCGCCCAACGTGATTTCACATGGTATCTAAATCTCATTGCTTGAGCTCCCTCACTAGTGTCTCAACCTTGATCTCATCAAGTTTGTCTAATTCACCTCCCACTTTCGCTTGGTTCGCCGCCATTTCTACCTCAAGATAGTAGTCCTCGCTCAGCTTCATCGTAATAGAGGCAATTAAGACATCAGCAAAACGAGTGTTGGGTTGCCGAGGGAATCATCAACGACCAGGGGAGGCGGTGGTTATGATGCTCTAGTCGACAAGGCAGCAACAACTAATGTGAGTGTGGCAACAATACGGTCAATGCCGTGCATGAAGCTTAGGTACCACTTGATGTCGTCGAAGCTGACAATCAGGTGGACTGAGATCCATCAGTGAACCTCAATGATTGAGTAATGAGGGAGCGCACACATTTGTTGTGAACGATGATATCGAAAGATCTGGTGCACTCGTGAAAAGATTAAACTTTTTCAATGGTGATAGTCATGTAATTCGTAACAACTTCTTTTCACCCTCAGTCATCGGAGCACGAGAGCGATGAAACAATCAAGATAAGGGTATTCCCCCCCGCCCCCCGTTTCTTCAATATAAATTCACGCGAATTATTGTTATTGTTAGGAGTTTATCAATGTCTAAGTATATTATCACTTTTTGTTGACACCTAATTTCACTGATTCAGTAATTCACTTTTGACTTAATTTTTCTGATAAAATTTTTTAAATTAGAAATTAAAAATTTCTATTATTTTCTAAATAAATTAAAATTAAAATTAATTAATTAAAAAAGAGAGAGATCACAGACCGGGCCTGGTCGGCCCACGTTTGCAAAGGCTGAGGCCTGGACGCCTCTCACCCCCTGATCCGCAGGCTTTTCCTTCTTGTTCGGCCCACGCAAGCCTCGCTCCTCACCATATCCGCTCTTGGCCCACGTGACACCCTCTCGGCCCAACCCGCAAGTTTTTTTTCCATGGGCCCGTTCCCATCTCTTCTTTACCCAGGCCCACGCGCAGCTCCACCTCTTCTCCCGCCCGGTCAACTTGGAAGCGAAGGCAGATTTCCTGCCTGGACACGCAAGGTCAGAGTGATCAGAGAGACAGAGCGGAAAGGGCAGAAGAGAGAGAAGAGGTCTGGTGAGAAAAAAAAAAAAAGCAAAGCAAGAGAAGAAAGGGAAACCCAAGGGCAGAAGGAAAAAGGCGAAGCAGAAGATGAAAAGGAGAAGAAGCGAAAAAGGAGAGGGGAGTGAACGGAGGAACAACCAGAGTAAAAAAGAAGGGAGAGCGTGAAGGAAAAGGAAGGTCGACTCCTCTTTTGGCGGCGACTCCCTGATGGAAGCCTACAGCCGCACCGCTTCACCCGCAACTCGCCCAAACAGTCCTCGCCATCTCCCGGTAAGCCGCCTCACGGCCCCTTTTTTCTTTCCCCCGAGGATCACGGCGAGAGCGTCTTTGTTGGCCTGGCTTGGACTTGGCTCGAACCTTGCTTCGAGTAGGTCGGCGAACCTCCCCGAACCGAGTAGAGGACCTCAGCCTCCGTGCATCTCTCCTTTAATCCCCTGTTTTGGGTGCCCTGTTTCTCGACGGTCCGTTTTGCTCCTCGGTCCGAGGCGGTCGCCTGCCGGTCCGATCGAGTCCTTAGCTTAGCGATACATGGTGTGTGGTCCCTGCTTATTCATAGTGCACCGTAGTTAAGGATGCCGCCTGGTTTCAGCCTCGAGGTCGACTATTTTTCTTCGTGCGACCATACTCTATGAAATGTGCGAATGTTCTTAATTGGATTGTATGCTTTATTAGGTTTCGTATGCGAATGCTTAGAATAGCTAGGCTTGATACATGATCCTTGAATAATAATTGTATGCTTAAGCTTAAGGTCGTCCTTAGACTAATTTGATTGAATCCATGTGAATGTCATCAATGTCAATATCTCGATTAGATACATATCATGGATTGTTTGAATATGTGTTTGAATGCTGAGATCGATGCACGTTAAGTTGTGACATGTTGACGATGACTAAAGAAGTGGCACTCGTAGCATTGGCGGTATAGACCGATGTCCATTCTAGTATTCATTCATGCAAGGATTTATCCTAGGTCACTTAGAATCATGTTAATTTTAGCATATCCAAGTCAATCAGTGGATGTTTTGTCTAATAAAATCTATTTAGACTTAGCATTATTTCTTTAAAAGAATGATTGTGATAGCTTAGCTTAGACTTTGCTAAGATCAATTTATTAGATTTATGCTTGCCTTTTATGTTTTGCCAACTTCCGAGAGATCATATCTTGATACTTACAACAAGGCAATGTATCCTTAATCGCCCGACAAGAGGTTTGTTGAGCTAAGGAGCTAGTGAAAGGATGATAATTGTGACAACACGCAATTCAGAAATCGTTTTTATGATGGGTATTAATCCATCACATAATCTAAAAGGCCTTTCTCTTAAAGACTCTATGATCCTGTTCAAAAATTGTGCATTCAACGACAAGGAAAGGGAACCTTGTCCTAAACTCCTTGAGATTTGAAGTTATATTGTTGAAAAATCATATGAAGCACCTCTCCTCGTGAAAACTTTGGAGTATCTACTTTACACAAAACACGAAGCATGGTATTGGGCATATATAAGAGATAGAGAGATATGGAAGATAGTGGAGCGGACAAAGGCATTCTGTTAGTGCTTAAGCTTAGCTATGATCATTTATCATTCCACTTGAAAAATTGTTTTGCGACCTTTTCACTTCTACCTAGAGGAGTCTGAATAATGGACTCTTCTGTTGCAGCGTTATGGATTGCTCTTAGATTCATTAGTTCAACAAGGAAAAATTTGGCGTTGATAAACGTTGGTGACAAGTATATTAGAGAATTGTGGAAGAGATCTTTGATCCAAAAAGTTGAGAAGTACGAGAGATGGATAACCTTTAGAGTACATGATCTGCTGCATTCTTTTGCAACGAGCGTGGCGTAAAATGATTGCTCAATTATTAGCTATGATTTCACAAAGATTTCTCAAAGAGTTCAATATAATTGTCTCTCTAGCACTTCATTAGAAGGAATATCAATTTTAATGGAGTCCCACATTTTCTTAGAAAGCAGACTTCAAAGAAGCTACGCGCAGTTATGCGTTTCAAAGTTGGTGATGGAGTTTTTACTAAAGAGTTTACTTGAACATGCATCTCTCAATGTTGCTCCTTACAATGTCTAGGTTTGTTTTGCCAAATTCCATATGCAACTTGAAGCAATTGCGATTATTAGATATCTTTTAAAATAAGCGACTGAAGAAAATTCCGAATACCATTTGCAAGCTACTAAGCTTACTATTCTTGCTCTTAAATGGTTGCGCAAATCTAGGCAATTTACCCAAAAATATGGCTAAGGCTCGTTAGTCTTAGATTTCTAAGTTCTAAGTCTAGAACTTAGAAATCTTTAGAAATCTAAGTTCTAAGTTCTAAGTCTAGAACTTAGAAATCTTTAGAAAACTAAGGTTAATTCTAACAAGTCTTGCCATATTTTTGGGTGAATTGCTTAGATTTGTGCCACCATTTAAGAGGAAAAATAGTAATATTTATAGCTCACAAATGGTATTCAGAATTTTCTTCAGTCGCTTATTTCAAGAAATATCCAAAAGTTGCAACTGCTTCAAATTGCATATGAAATTTGGCAGTTCCTCAAAATTGCCACCTAACAAGCCTAAACATTGTAAGGAGCAATATTGAGAGATGCATGTTTTAACAAACTCTCTAATGCATAAGTGCACGTAGCTTCTTTCAAGTTGGCTTTCTCAAAAAAGGTGGAACTCCGTTGAAATTTGATATTCCCTCTAATGAAGTACTGTAGAGAAAATTTATCAAACTCTTTGTGAAATCTCTATGGTATCATAGCTAACAATTGAGCAATCATATTGTTCCACACTCGTTGCAAGAGAATGCAGTAGATCATGTACTCTAAATGTTATCCCTCTCTTGCACTCCTCAACTTTTTGAATCAAAGATATCTTCCACAACTCTCTAATGTACTCATCACCAATGTCTGTTAATGCTAAATTTTCCCATGTTGAACTAATGAATCCAAGAGCAATTTATAGCGTTACAACAGAAAAGTCCCATCATTCAGACTCCTTTAGGTAGAAGTGAAAATGCCACAAAACAATTTTTTAAGTAGAATGGTAAATCATCATAGCTAAGCTTAAGCATTGGCCAAATGCCCTTGTCCACTTCCAGTAACTTCCATGTCTCGGTATCTCTTATATGTGCCCAGTACCATTCTTGACACTTTGTGTAGAGTAGACACCCCAGAGTTTTCATAAGGAGAGGCACTCCATATGATTCTGAAACAATATCATTTCCAATCTTAAGGAGTTTAGGACAATATTCCCTTCCATTGTCATCAAATGCACATTTTTTGAAGAGGACCATAGAGTTTTCAAGAGAAATGGCTTTCAAATTATGCGTTGAATCAGTGCCCATCACGAAAGCCATTTTCTAAACTGTGTTGTTGTCATAATTATCATCATTTCATTAGCTCATTAGCTTAGCAAACCTCCCAATTCTTTCTATATGTTGCAATCATTGCTCCATACATCATCCAAGACAAGTAGATATTTCTTGTCTTTAATGGTGTCAGCTGCTGAATATCCAACTTACTAAAGCTTTGACCGGTTGCATTTTGGATCATTCCTTCAAGCACGTCATCCGCATCGTATAACACGTCTCGGAACCAATCTAACCACACTTGCAGACGTTGGCTCTTTGCTTGTTGCTCCTCTACATCTAGCAAGACCGCCTGTCGCGATCTACTTGGGCAGTGCTAATAGTTTTAGAGATATCGCTTGTAAAGAGACCCAAATCAGTATTCCTCGTAATCCGATTTAACTCCTTAATTACAAGCTTGTACTCTCCCAAATCTATACCCCACGTAACTTTCAGGGATTTTAATTTTAGAAGTTTATAAACAACCTAAAATATTTCCAAAAGAGGAGTTATCACTAGCTTATTAGGGTCAGCTAGAAATCGATTGAGACGTGAGAGCGTTGTCTCGATTCTTCTGAAACTAGAGATTCTAGGGTCCAAAAACTTGTTTACACTAACATTTTTATTAAAGCCTTTTCGGTACCTAACTAATTTAGTTTAATCTAAAGTGACCATGCACTCTCGCTTGTCTTTTAAAGACTAGAGTTTATCCAAAGCCACTAAATGTCCATGCAATTGTTTTTATGAGGCCGTTTTCACATAAATCTAAATTAATAACAAATTCATCTAAGAAAGAGATGTTAACACATAATTTATTGAAAGATGCTGTAGAAAATAAACACTCAAATGTTGAGGTGCAATGCAATAACAAATACTAACATAATTAAATGCGACTATCTAACGACGATAATATAAAACCCAAAACTCGTCGAGTATTTAATAACACACGTCATAAGTCTTGAAACATGATTTCTCGGAAGCTGAATTTTTAAAGGTAAAAGTGAGCTTAAATCTAATAAGTTGATTCAAGTGTTGTTTAAGCTAGACAATCCTAATTGTTCTTTGAAAGAAGTGATGCTGAGTCTAAATAGATTTTATTAGACTAAACACATACTTGAAGATTTGAATAAGTTTAAATTAGTATAATCTTAGTGAACTTAGCTAAACCTTTACAAAAATGAAGACCAGAATGGACATCGGTTTAAACACTATCAGCTCCGCGAGCGTTGTACTCAAGGTTGTCATTATCATGCTATGACTAAACATGCGCCGATCTCATTATTCTAGCATTCAATCAAACAATTCAAGATATGCATCAAAGTACACCAAGCCTAATGATGCATACATGCATCTATATATGAAGTTCAATCAAACAAGCAATCAGTTTAAAAAGCATGTGAGCCAAAATAACTAATTGGTCATTAAAGACAATTTCTTCAATGTGTCCAAAAAAAGGAGTTGATTAATTAAGTTAGGTCAATTCTAATGTTAGAATATGATTTTAAGCAAGACTAGCTTTCCTGGGCAAGACTTTAAATTTTTTCAATTTTCGGATTTTTTTTATTATAAAAAATTAATTTTAATAAAAATAAAAATAATATTTTTATTTTTATTAAAATACTATGCTATATTAACAACCGGGTCGGGTTCGGGTCCGACCCGGACGCTGACTGCCAGCGACAGGACCCAAGGATTCGCGGATTGGGCTCACATAATGAGCCCAGCCCAAACAAAGAAAACCTTCCTCCCCTTTCTGTTGGGCCTTTCCTCGGTCGGCCCGCTCCGAAACCCCTTCAAACGCCGCGAAACAACTACGGATCAAGAAAAAAACACAGCTATGGACTACGGACGGACAACATAGCAAACAGATGGTGCGCAGAGGGAAAATAAAGGGTTTCGGTATCGAGCGAGACCGAATCTCTACATATGATACACAGTGAGCAAACAGGACATGCATATGACCAGGAGGGAGTCGTAAAAGAGAGCCGGCAAAGGAAAAAAGTACCAATGCCGCAAGCCCCTACGCGGATCAGGGACGATGGTCGGTGGACGCGCTCCAGCAAAGCTCGAGCCAAAGTCGTTGCCAGACCAAGAAGCCTCCTGACCATGATCCTTGGGGACAACCGGGTCGTTTTTTCGTTTTTGGCTTACCGGGAGACGACAAGGCCTAGAAGCTGAAGAGAGAAGGATGTCGCTGGCGAGTCGTCCAAGCTGGAGCGGGGAGCGTCGCCGAGTGGCCTCCGAGCCAAGGATCTTCCTCCCTTCTCCCCTGAACCAGCGAAGGACCCCTCCTCTGCTCTCCCACTTCCCTCTATTCTCTCTGTCTTTTTTTTTCTGCTCCAACTCTCTTCTTCGTGGAACCCCCTATTCTCCCATCTCTCTGTTTTCTCGTTCGCTGCTCCGCCCCCTTTGCTCCTTCTCTGTGTTTCTTTCTCTTTTCAACGTCCTCCCTCACCTCTCCCTTTTTTCTCTCAACGAAAACCCCCCAAAATTTTGTTCTCCCCAAACCCTTCTTTTCCTCCTTCTTCCCTGCACCATCTTCCTCTTCCTTTTTTTTTCTTTTCCCTTTTCACGTCTCCTCCCCCTTTTCCTTCATCTCACTCATGCCTTACGCCCCCTCATCTCTGCCGTTTTGACCTCGCGCTTCGCCAGTCCCTGGCGCTCTATGTGGTCCCGTGTGTCAGGATTTCTGGTCAAAGATCCTCTGGGTGCAGGAGATGGCGGGGATTGGGAAGTGCTGCGCGCAGGAGAGGATGTGTTGGAAGAGAGATGGGCCTAGAAAATGGGAAATGGGCTGGTAAGAGAAGAGCTGGGCTGAGAAGAGAGAGCTGAAGGGAGTGAGTCATGGGCCCATGAAAACAGGCCCATGGGGGAGTTAGTCGCGCGGGCCTTGCCCGCGTAGTACATGGGATGAGTGCTTATTTTATTGTTTACGTACTTGCATAAACACCTAATATATTAGGTAATTAGAATAAAATTAATTCAAATTTTCTGATAAATCATTTTTGAATTAAAAAAGATAGGTATTAAAGGGGTGTTAGAATAATCTAGCATAACCAAATCTTGTAAGGGTAACATACGATTTCTACTACTTTACATGTGTTTCAAATCAGCCTATCATAAATAAATTAATAACAACTCTAAATGAAATTAATCTTGCATGTTAAGAGCCTCAATCAAAGTTGTGACTTCAGTTAAAATGGGAGAGTTCAAGTTAAATCCAATTTAATAATGTCTTAGCCAAACCTTATATCGTGCACTTTAGGAGACGTCGCAACATTTGTCAATCCATGTTATCATTTTTCTTGTCATTTCAAATGACCCGGTCAAACAAGAAGACATAACTTGAGGATTCAATTACGTAATGAAATGGTTTAGGAATATGATAGAACGATTTGAGAAAAGGAAATTTATTAGAGGCTTGCGGTGTTTTCATATAAAAAATTAGTCAGACAGTGATGCTTTTTTACAAGTGCTAGTTTTGTGCCTAGCACTAGGAGGAAAGAGATGGGACAACTTGTGCTCGCTTACTAAGTGTGTTGAGTTTAATCAAAACATAAAATGTCTCCCTTTTCCATTTATTCCATATTTAACCATAACATGCCAGATTATTTAAACCTGCACAATTTCTACTACTTCCTTGTCTAAATGATAAAAAACGTCCTCACTTCTTCCAATTTTCAATCCCATGTTTCATTCTCTTAAAATTAGGAAATTTCACCAAAACAATAGCAAATATATAGCAATTGTGTCAATTTAGTCATAAATATTTTTGTCTTTGGTCAAATGAGTGCTAAACCTTTGGCATTGACGCCAAGTTAGTACATACAACTAATTTTGACCTTGTGGCGCTGACTTGGATAATTTTTCATATGATTTATTTTAATTAACTTTTTATTTCTTTTATTTCTTTTTTTTTTGTTTTTCTCTTTTCTTCCTTCTTTTTCTTTTTCCATGGTTGCTGACGAGCTCGGCCATTAGGCAAGGCTACGGAGCCCTCTCTAGTCGCTGGTGACGGTCATAACCCTCGCTTGGCCTTGCTCAGTCTCATTGGCCATTTGGGAAAAAAGAAGAAAAGAAGGACCAAATGCGAAGAACAAAAAATCTACTAAAATAAAATAAAATATTACTAAAAATTAATTATATCAATGTTGGCTGGACGGCTGGCTAAAATTAACCGAATCAATTCAACTAGCACAAATGCATAATGTTTATGATTCAATTGACAAAAATTAAAATTGAGTTAGCACAATTGTAATAAATTGAGGACTATTTTGGTCATTCTCTTCTTAAATTAACATAAGAAGGCGAAGTCAAACTCTATTACCCATGGGCCAAAATCTTCTTGCCCCATTACCCCCGCAAAGTTGTTCACTTCGTCAGAATCAAAAGATTCAATAGATGGTAGAGAATTCTAAGGAAACCGAACATTATTTTTTGATGACATCAACGAAGTTGGAACGAGTAAAAAGCCTCAACTTTTGCATCGCTTATCTACTTGTGTAAAAGAGGGAAAAGAAAAACAAAAACGAAAGAGAATCGCCCTCGTGCATAACAACATTCAAATTTACTTAAGAAGACAAATATTTCTGCTGACCTACGGTAAGGAGACGCCCTTCTGCGAGAAAAGCTGCTTTTTCCTCAGACGGCCGAGGAAAAAGCAGGTCACCTCTGTCCGGGAAAGGACCCGGACATGCGATTCAATTTCTTCTAGATGTCTCTTGTGTTTAATGGGATGGTTGGCAGAAATTATGACATTATTTCGAAAGAGATACAACGAACATGTTCATGATTTCAATCCTCCTTTCACAAAGAAGAAAAGAAAAAAAGAAGTATCATAACCAGATATCTTTCTTTCGTCTCACTTTCTTGGACTTTTCATTCATGTATACCCTTGCATGGGATAAATAATAAATTGGCAACATTTATTTCGGTATCAATTTCCCTCCGTCACCATTCTTCCTCGGGAGTATGGCCTTGAAATAGCGTGGGGATCACATTAGGTGATAGGGGGCATTTAATGGTAGGGATCACTTAACGTGGACTATTCCATATTAGGTGATCTGGACCCCTTGAAATAGGCCCACAAATATCTGTATCCATCTGTCCGTCCCTAATATTTGTCAAGCATGCATTCATTGTCTACTTTAACTAGGGGGCATTTAATTGTGGGGATCACTTAACGTGGACTATTTCACATTAGGTGATCCAAATCCCTTGAAATAGGCCCACAAATATTTGTATCCATCCGTCTGTCCCTAACTTTTGTTAAGACTTTTCAAGCATGCATTTATTGTCTACTTTTGGGTCAGTGATGGGCGGAGGTCACTAGCCCAATGAAATACAAGACGGGGAAAGTTATTCAGAAGAAAAATATTAAAAGTGAGTAGTTCGAAAAATATCAAAATATTATTAAAAATTATCTACATCAACATCAGTTATATCATGTATGATGACAATGTCAATGTTGATGATTTACAGTCAAAATTGATTAGATAGACTCAATTGACAAAATTAGAAAATGTTTAGACTCAACTGATAAAATAAAAATGTTCATGATTTATGATATGTTTAGGATTTATTGGATGACAAATTGCATCGATAGTAAGTTGAGGAAGCTGCTTGTGATATTTCCACAATGTCGGAAATCTAGCCGGTAACTCGGTTATCAATTAGACCATTAGCAAGTTTTCGCTATTATTAGAATTTTCTAAACGTTCAAACAAATTAGTTTGACGAATAGTTTATTACCACTTCTTTTGAAATATTTCAAGTGCGTTGCCAATTTGCCAACACTACAATAAATTTCCCAGCATTCACTAAAATAGCAAACTTTACCAACTCCGAAATTTTGCAAGTGAAATTAGCAAAATACCAACCTATAAAGAATTAACTAATCTCACAATAAATCATTAAGTTACCATATTCTTTCAAATTTTTAAAATCGCGGTTCATAAACTACCGACACCATATGCACTTCTCTAATTTGTCAAGATGTGATGGTAAATCCCTCAATAGCGTCGATAGTTTACTTGAGCATACTTGTATAGCTACTATTTTGATTGGAACTTCGGTATTCTTCTTTTCTGTGGGCTGGTACTTCACTAAAGTTTCGAAGAAATTGCTGGTTAACTAATTTATTGGGACGCTGATCAGAGAGGCCAAGTGACTATGATTATCCTATTATTGGTGACTTTGGTTTTGATTGGCCTGTAGGATTTGCCATTTCCTTGCTGGTGGAAACTGAGGCTGCTCGTTGGTTAAGTTAAGATGGTTGAGGCAGGATGATTCGTCTATTTTTTCCATTCTAGGCCATATTTTCATTGGATCTCTTGGACTATGATGACCCAATCTTGAACGTAAATGCTTGCCATCAATAGAAGTTATTCCGGGCAAACATTGTCTGCCATTTGATGCTGGAAAGATCTACTTTCATCTCGTTTCTCCCTGGCCGGGTTGCTAACAGGTTAATGATCAAATAGTCCGAGGACCTGCAAAAATGGCTTCAGATGCCGACTTGCCGTTTCCTTCCCGTTCAGCTGGTGGTTCGTCTCATAGTCTCCATCTTGTTTGTGAATGAGAAGTAACTGAGATATGCTAAAAGAAGAAAAAAGGGGTATTCCAATCCCACTATTGAAGGAGCTTTACATATCTGATGGAAAAAGTGGAGCTGCTGCTTTATATGTACGTAAATATTTGAGCTAATCATGATTGGCACATCTTCTCTTTAATTAAAAACATAAACGTAGTTGAGTTCCTTTTATATGCTTGCGATTCGATGCCCTAAGTGCCTACGACCTGTCATGCCCATTGGCAGATCCTGCACTCGCAGAGAAAGATGACAGCTGCAATTGATGCTGTGCGAGTGAGGGGCCGATTCTGTTGGCAGTGTCATTACTTGAAGAACTTCCCTCGACACCAAACAGTAATCTCAAACCAGAATTAAGACTAATGGCTTTATAGTTAGACTCATTGCTCTGGACTTCGAATGGTGGACACTCCCCACTGATCAGATACCCGACGACCTTTTTCTCATGATTTTCCAGGGGTTAACTTGAAATGCCAATGGCTTACAGGCCCTTCTCATGCGGAGACAACTGACAATGTGAACTATGGGGTGAGGTCAACTTCTCGCCTGTCCTCGACTTAAAAGCGCGCGGATGCCAACTGCGGTAAAAGACCTATTATCTGAAATGGCCGACCCGACATCTGCTGCAGCACTGCATTATTGAGGGAGCGTGAAAGGCCGTCTGCTGTACTGTACTCCCCCCAATAAAATAAAATATACCCTTCTCAATAATGGAAATCGGACGGCCCACTCACAAAGTCACTTTAAGTCATGGGATCGTCCCGACCCACCAGTCAAAGTCGGATCCTCTCTCTCTCTCGGTGTGAAATCGGACAACATCCGCCAGTCAAGGTCAACGGCAGAAGCAAAAGATAATACTCCTTCGAATATACGCAAAGCTTTCGTGCAAAGAAGAGGAAAGGACGACGTCGTATTGATAATAGATGCCCCACCGACAACGAGCGATTTATAATTGCACGATCTCCTCTTGGTGGGGCCCCCCATCATTGACTTGGAGTCGTCCATCACACATCAAATAAATGTGATTACATAAAAGAATTTTAAAAATTTTTATCAACAAATTCGATTTAATAAATTATTATCAAAAATCATATTCGAAACATAATTTAACATCACTCATTTTCGGCATTGCAGAGGATGTGATGGGGAACATAGCATCCCAAATACGTTGACTGCCATCCCAGCCGTGTCGTGAGATGCTGAGGAACAGCAGGCGAAGAACCATCGCTGCAACTGTGGCAAGGTTGGGCTTCAAGACGAGCTGTCCCGGCGGAGGATGTTAGTGGGAGTAAAGAAAGGACGTTCTCCAGGTCACTAAACTTGGCTGCAATCACTTCGCATTCCACTTAAAAACGCAGTTTCCTTTGAGTGGGTACTTTTTGTCTCTTTCCGAAGTTAAATGCAACCGCTGCGGTTTTTTATTAGGGTTATTAACTATCATACTCACCTACAATTGTTCTTCGCCGCATCATTTAGCTCACTAAGTCAACCCAAGAGTAAGTTCAATTGAGGAATTCGAGATTCGAGTTTTAGCATGTGTTTTTCCCTCTAATTCCAAAGTGGAATTAAATCTCTGAATTTTTAGTTGATTATTAGGATAAATCCCCTTATGGAGTCATGAGGATCGTCTCCAACAATAATGGCCAACAAAATGTGATGCCAGCTTGCCCTTCATGTAAAGGCACACTGATTCAAAATGAACTGTCAAATGAACGTCAGGGACTCCAAGACGGTAATTTCTTCCACATGTAAGCAACAGCACAACATATATATTGTTTTTAAACCGCATCAAGCCAAATCAATGTAAATGTAAATCCCAAATGCCAAAACATCTTTAAAAGTGCGTTGTACTTCATATATATTGTCGTGTATTACACCCTACTTATAATTTAAAAGTATTGTGGAGAGTCCATCCTGCTGCCGTGGGGAACGGGCCGCCATGTGCAGCTGCTGGGTAAAAACTACAGGATTAGGCTGTCCTTGCAGTATTGATGCGCGGAGCGGATCTAAATCGCATCCTATTTGCACAATCGATGACTCACGTGGTCACGCCCATCAAATCACCAAAAAAAAAATATTGATGTTCACATCAATAATAAAGATATAAAATCATAATTGATTCCCGATTTCTTATTAATTAGTTCTGATGAGATGTCTATAATAAAAATCAATGACATCGCTGATTTCCTAAAAGCATCAACAACAATATGAAGGAATATGAAGTTTTAATCGTGAGAATTGATTGTCCAATAGCATCGCGACTGGTGACAAATTCCAGTTAATGGATTACAAAATAATGGTGAAATCACTTTACTTCAAGAATTCATCTGGCAATATGATATCTTCTCCTTACTCGAAAAGATTCATGAGATTTGGTGCTCTTACAAATCATTCCTCAGCCATCTAATTGACCTCTCTTTAATTAGATCGTTTAGGCATTTCTAGGAGTACATGTGAAGGCAACTACCAATAAGATTGCTGTCGTGTACTCTAGGTTCAATTCCATTCCAATTTTTTAAGCTTAAGGGATCGTTTATGCATTTTGGTTTTGATTGGCATGGAAGAAAAATGATGTGGCTTCATGAGTTTCGAATTGCTTGCTTTAATTGAAGTGGCAGAAAATGAAACTGTTTTTTGGTTTTGATGGTTGAGGCAGAATCATTCATCTACGCTTATCATCAACAAAGACAGTTACATGGACAAACATGAACTGTCACATGAACTTCCTGTCCGGTGCTAAAACGGGAGCGATCCAATAGTCCAACGACCTGCAAACGACTACTTCAGATGCCGGACTTGCCTTATCCTTCCCGCAGAACTGGCGGTTCTTCTCACAGTCTCCTTCTTATGTTTTGTCATTAAGTTTACAGAGAATCTACCTCGTGATTTTCCAGGGATTAACTTGAAATGCCAATGGCTTACAGGCCCTTCCCATGCGGAGGCAACTCAAGATGGGAACTATGGGGAGAGGTCAATTTCTTGCCTGTCCTCGACTTAAAGGCGTGCAGATGCCATCTGCGGTAAAAGACCTATAAGTCCATCTGAAATGGCCGACCCGACATCTGATAGTCGGGGACGTGGAAAAAACGTCTCATCCTCTCTCTCTCCCTCTCTCTCTCTCTCTGTGAAATCGGTCAACAAGGTCGACAGCAAAACCAAAAGATAATATTCCTTCGAATATACGCAAAGCTTTTGTGCAAAGAAGAGGAAACGACGACGTCGTGGTGCTAATAGATGCCCCACCGACAACGAGCGCTTTCTAATTGGACGAACTCCTCTTGGTGGGGCCCCCATCATTGACTTGGAGTCGTCCATCAGATATCGGATAAATGCCATTACATCTGCCGTTCTCACTCTTGGAAAGACTATGGCGGAATCACTCCTCGCCGGCATCGCGGAGCGGGTGCTCGGGAAGATAGCCTCCCGCGCCCTCCGAGAAGCCGCCGCGATTTATGGTATCGAGAACCAGATTAGTGAGCTTGGAGAGACGGTGACTGCCATCAAGGCGGTCTTGCTAGATGCAGAGGAGCAGCAAGCAAAGAGCCACCGTCTGCAAGTGTGGCTAAACCAGCTCCGAGAAGTGTTATACGATGCGGAGGACGTGCTAGATGAATTCGAGTGCGAAGCCTTAAGGAAGCAGTTGAGAAGTCGTTTCGGGGGCGTCCAAGAGAAGGTATGCTGCTTCTTTTCGCTCTCTAATCCGTTAATATTCCGTGCAAAACTCAGTCGCAAGGTCAAGGAGATACGAGGGAGATTATCCAAAATTTCCATTGAGAAAGATCAATTCGGTCTTAATGAGCGGAGTGCTGGCAATGATGGGGCATGTATTCGATCGCGTGAGATGACTCACTCTTTCGTAAGCGAGAAGGACGTGGTCGGACGAGATGTTGATAGAGAAAAGCTAATTGAGATGTTGATGCGGCATGAAGATGACAAAAACCTTTCGGTGATTCCCATCGTTGGAATAGCAGGTATGGGAAAAACGACCCTAGCTAAATTTATTTACAACGATGATAGAGTGAAAGAGCAATTTAAGTTGAGAATATGGGTATGTGTACCCGAGGACTTTGATTTGAGGAAAACTATTGAAGGAATTATCAAAGATGCAACCCGTCAAAGCTCGAGTAACTTGGATGTTCAGCAGCTGCAAACTCTTTTACGAGACACCATTAAAGACAAGAAATATCTACTTGTCTTGGATGACGTATGGAGCAATGACCGCAATAGATGGAAAGAATTGAGAGATTTGCTGAACGAAGGAGCTAGTGAAAGCAAGATAATTGTGACAACACGTAGTTCAGGAATCGCTTTCATGATGGGCACCAATCCAGCTCATAACCTGCGAGGCCTTTCTCACGAGGACTCTATGGTATTGTTCAAAAAATGTGCATTTGACAAAAAGGAAAGGGAGCCTTGTCCTAAGCTGCTTGAGATTGGAAATGGAATTGTTGAAAAATCATATGGATTGCCTCTCCTTGTGAAAACACTAGGGTGTCTGCTCTATGCAAAACACGAAGAACGGTACTGGGCACATATAAGAGATAGCGATACATGGAAGTTATCAGAAGCACAAAAGGACATTTTGCCGGTACTTAAGCTTAGCTATGATCATTTACCATCACACTTAAAAAGTTGTTTTGCAATGTTTTCACTTCTACCGAGAGGAGTCAGAATAGCGAGCTCTTTAATTGTGGAGATATGGATTGCTCTTGGATTTGTTAGTTCGCCAGAGGAAAAATTACCGTTGGCAGATGTTGGCGATGAGTACATTAGAGAGTTGTGGAAGAGATCTCTGATCCAAGAAATCGAGCATATGGAGGGAGGGATATATTTTAGAGTACACGATCTGTTGCATTCTCTTGCAACGAGCATGGCACATAATGATTGCTCAGTTGTTAGCTGCGATGCCACAATGAGTTCACAAAGAGTTCGATATATTTGTCTCCCTAGTACTTTGTCAGAGGGAATCTCAAATTTCAATGTAGTCCCACCTTTTATTAACAAGCCAACTTCAAAGAAGTTACGTGCAATTATGCGTTTCGAAGTTGATGATGATGCATTTATACGTTGCGGAGTTGATGATGGAGTTATTACCGGAGAATTTGTTAGAACATGCATCTCCCAATGTTGCTCCTTACGATGTCTAGTTTTGTCACAAGGTAGTTTTGAGGAACTACCAAGTTCCATATGCAACTTGAAGCAATTGAGATATTTAAATCTCAATCGGAATAAGCGACTAAAGAAGATCCCGAATACCATTTGCGAGTTACAAAGCTTACAATCCCTATTTTTAAGGGGTTGCACAAATCTAGCCAATTTACCCAAAAATATGGAAAGGCTCGTTAACCTTAGATTTCTAAGCGTAACGACAAAGCAAAATAGTCTGCAAGAAAGTGGAATACAATACCTAGAGAATCTGCACTACTTGGCAATCTTTGATTGCCAAAATCTCCAAGTGTTATTTGAAGGTACCTGCCGACTGTCTCGCCTCCAAGAGCTGGTAATTGGAAATTGCGGGAGACCAATATCTGTGCCTTTCGGGGAATTAATCGCCCTAGACTATTTGTCCATTGACAGTTGCAAGCTCATGTTGACCCAAGAGAACAAAGCGAACTTCCCTCCGAATCTCCGTAAGCTGGCAATAATAGAGTTTGAGCAAGCGATGGAGCTGTTTCGATGTCTGGAAGGACTGGCCCACAGCCTGGAGGCCTTTGGCGTCTATGACTGCCCAAGCTTGACGGTTGTACCCGAGTGGCTACCCAATCACACACGTCTCAAATTAATTAATTTGATTCGATGTCCCAACTTGTCGTCCATGCCGCATGGAATCCATTCTCTCACCGCCGTTGAAGAATTGTGGATTGAACATTGTGGTGAGTTGAGCAAAAGATGTCAGCCCCAAACTGGTGAGGATTGGCCAAAAATCGCCCATATTCCTCGAATCGTACTTGATTATACACGTGTGCAGTGGATGGATTAATAGGTACGAACGTTGCTATCTATCTCTCACTTAATTTCTTCTTCGTTCTTGATCTAATATATTCATATGTATCAATATTCCTTTTTTTTTGCATTAATACTACAAAAAATTTGAACCTAGCATACCGATGCTATATTTACCCATCAAAACCAAATTATTAGACTGATGACAAATCTGCAGAAACCTTAAGCAAAATTGGGGCGCTATTGAGGATTTTAGCAGATTTAAGAAATGTGAGGGAGCGTTTTAGGGCAAAATTTATCGTTTTTAGCATATTTCCCAATCAAAGTTCATTTTCTTTGGATCTCCCTTCCCTAAAATGCTGTCGTTTCATTCTTAGATGCAATATAACCCTACTTATTGGGAGTCCCTTGTTATATACAATTTTTACAGGACATCCTTACTTGATGAAAATTAGGATAAGAGAATGATGCAATATGCACGTTCATAACATTGATCACTTTTACGAAATACTTGGACAACGTTTGACAAATCCCAAATTTCACAATTTCATGTGGTCCATTGGAAGTAAAATTCAATTCCCCGTGATGGAATCTCGTTTTCTCCTTTTGTCGGAAATTGAAATATTTCATAATTTCTTGATTGCATATGTATTCTCTTTATTGTAAGATAGCTGCTCTACCTCAAGTTGATAGTTTACATATAATCAATCCAATGAGTCCGTTGTGAATGTCCTAAAAGGACTGGTTAAGTTCCCTAACCATAGAAAAAAAGCAACTGTGAATATTTGGATATTTATCAAAGAAAAAAAATTAAAAGAAAAGCCACCTATACAAGAAACTTTGCAACTCCTTCGATTTCAGAAAATATTTTTGGTTTTTTTTTCATGAAATGAGAAATTAGAAACGAGTTTAAAAGTCTTACTAAAATAAAGATTTTCTTATGAGTGCAACTTGAGCATTTACTTATGTTCCATCAAAATTGAACAATGAATGATCTCCAATAACAGCATGTTTCACTTGGATTGAAAAGCATGGAGAATACTGAAAGGTTATTTTTAGTCTACATTATTAATTCGAAAATGATTTTCCTCATTTTAATTCAACAATTATTCTTTTTTTTTGGTAAATAACAATTATTCTTAAAAAGTCAAAACAAAAACTTCTACACCGGTTTTTGTAAAAGAAATGTCATATCCTTACAAAAAAATAATTTAGCTAGCTAATGAAAAATATCTTAGTAAGTAGAATATCTAAGAATGATAAATTCGTGGGACACCTCAATAAAGACCATTATGATGTTAAAGATACTCTCAAGCTCATGTCTTTTTCCTTCTTTTCTATTGAGCAGATGAACTCCTATCATCTGTTGGCGGCTCCCGGTGGATCTCTGCGAAAATTTAGATGCGAAATCAGCCAGTCCCTTCATTGATCTCTTACGTAATCAAGGTCGAAAATGATGGCGATTAGTATTGTGCTTGTTTGCTTTCTTTCCTTGAGTGAGTGTTGTTCCTTGTTATGAGCTTGTGCTTGTATAATAACTTTCTCTATGGAGAATGTCTTGTTCGTACTGTATGAGACTTGCTGTAGCACTATTAATATTGTGTTTTTTTCTTTCTTTCCTTGAGGGAGTGTTGTTCCTTATTTTGTGCTTGTGCTTGTGCTTGTGTAATAACTTTCTCTATGGAGAAAATGCCTTGTTCGTGCTGTATGAGATTTGCTGTAGCACTATTGGAATTTGAAATCTTTGAGAACAATATTTTTCTAGCCTCGCACATTTAGCGACATCTTGTTACGAGAGGCTAACTTCATTGCCGTTGGGTGACTTAGCAATGTCACGGACCTCGGCAACGGAAGCTCATGGTAGCATTCCATTAACCGCAAACGAGCGAACCTGTCTCTCGAACTTCCAACTGTTCGTGATCTCGCGCTTGCGTCAAGCGGTGGAGATACCTCGATGGCTCAAATGCTCTATCAAGGCATTGGAGTCGCTTGGCGTTCGTGGTCATCCAAACATGGAGGGCTTACCAAAATGGCTACCAGATTCAAGCCGTCCCTACAGGCTTCAAATTGGTCGTGTCCTAAGATATCATTAGTAGCGCAGGGAGTGTGTTACCTCGCTTCCATCAGAAAGTCAGGTACAGTAGGATGCAGAGAATTAAGTCGGCAGTGTCAGCGTGAAGCTGGCAAGAGTAGCCTCAAGATAGGTCAGATCGCGGTAACTGAACTCCATGGCAGAGTTGTTCGGTCAAATGAATATCACACGCGAGACCGATCTTATTCCATCTCAATTACATTGTGACGTGTTCTGTATCTCTTCCTGTCCATCATACATGCTTAATTCAGATAGAGAAATCTTAGTGCAGATATGACCTTATGCTTAATTAGATTTTCGTTATGAATTGGCCCAATCAGCTATTCTGAGGGACACCCACTGTCCATGAACAAGGAAGCTTTACTCCAGTCTTTTAAGCATCCTTGTATGATCAAACCACAAGTCCAGGTCATGCCGCGATGTTGGATCACTTACTCAAGAAAACTGGGAATGAAAGTGACATCTATGCCATTGTCCATCTGACAGCCTCCCATAGAGCGCTTGGAGTTCGACTCCTGGTGAGCTCATAGTCCTCTTCAAGTCAGAAAACTCCCATTGAATTGTAGATATGATTTGTATAATAGCAAAAAGCTCAACACAGTTCCAACTAGAGACATCAAAATTACATTTGGAGGCCCACTAAAAAAGATGAAGCTCAGTAAGACTGATGCGTTCTAGGCAAATTTTTTTTTCCACTACTAGTGAATGCTATCAACTATGAGCTCCAAATCTGATCAAATCTTGTCGATGGACGACGAGCTTTGCAGTGAATTTAACATTTCCCTCATAATATGATATTTCCAGCAGATGCGTTACACATTCATAGGTTACATCCTTCTAGGCCCTGAAGATAACCAATTCTGGATTGTAGATCCAATGGCGTTGAAAGTGCAAGATTATTAGTTCTGCTTTATCTCTTGAAGCATTTCCACGACCTTCTTCATTTTCGGGCGTTTCGCTGGGATGCTGTCAGTGCAGAGCAATGCAATCTTCAAAGCTGCCAGCATCTCCTTTCTCCATGTAAAACTGACTGTGCTGAGCCTCGCGTCAAGAATTTGCTCCGGCGTCTCCCCTCTTGCAGGAGCACTGTGAACCCACTTCACCAAATCCACCCCTTCCTCAAAGACCTCATCCACCGGCATCCTTGTTGTAAGGATCTCAAGCAAAATTACACCGTAACTATACACATTTCCAGGTGCAGTGACTTGCATCGTATACGCATACTCTGAACAATGTAGTGAACAGTCAGCAGATAAAACATGGAGATTGTTCTGAAAGGGGTCTAGACTATTATACACATCACGAGCAAGTAACATTACCAGATATTATTAATGTATTTAGGGAGACATACCTGGAGGAATATACCCAAAGGATCCTGCAACAGCACTAATACTTGCAGTACCTCTAGATGGATCTAAGAGCTTCGATATCTCAACCTCCCCAACCACGGCACTGAAATTTGCATCTAAGAATACATTTCCTGAAGATATATCAAGGTGAATCACTGCAACATGATGAAGGAAAGCCAGACCCTCAGCCACACCAATAGCAATTGATAGTCTTTGAGGCCAGTCAGGTTCATACTCGGGTTTCTTGGTATATTCATGCAGTAACTGCGCTAAAGTCCCATTTGGTAAGTAGTGATGCAGCAAGAGGGCAACATCTTCATAAATCACAAAACCAATGGGCTGCATTAGGTTATCATGACAGAGTCTGCTAAGCCTTTCTAGCTCTCTAATCATCTTGTTTTGATGATGAAGTATGGATCGATCAACAGATTTCAGTCTCTTCACCAATAGAATCAGCCCTGAAGGCATAATTGCCTTATAAACTGTGCTGAAAGTACCGCTACTGAGCTTATTGGCATCTTTCATTGTGGCTTTGACAACAGCATCAAGATCTATGGCCTGTTTGAGGTTATCAACAAAGACATTCCCCGCCACTATCGTTGGGAGATCACTGGTTTCATTCTCTGGAACCCCTGCAGCTTTAGCCACCTTTTCTTGCCTCTCCCTCATCATAAATAAAAGAACAACTACAGTAACAGACACGAAAACTGCCAAACCAGAGCCAATAACGGCTAGTATGACTCTGTAAGAAACCCTGTGACGGTCACCCTCATGGTCAGGCCCACTGGAGCTTCCACATGAGAAGGTCAATGGCTCTCCACAAAGCCCTTTGTTTCCAATAAAGCTTGAATTGGAACTCTTCTGGAAAGGTGCGAAATTAGGTACCGGGCCAGTGAGAAGATTATTTGAGAAATCTACCTCTATCAAGCTCAACATTCCCCTAAAATCAGGTGGGATAGCACCAGAGAGCCGATTGTTAGACACATCTAGGGAGACAAGCTTGTCCAGTTTCCCTAACTCTGGGGGAAGTGGCCCACGGAGATGATTGAAGCTTAAATTCAGAGATATCTGTAAGTTCTTGAGGTGACCAATCTCAGGAGGAATGCTGCCAGTCAAATAATTGCTACCAATATGCAACTGAAGCAGCTTCACGCAATTTCCAATCTCATGAGGTATCTCCCCCTTTATAGAATTCTGACCTAGAAGTAAGTATTGCAACCTTGATACACTGCAAATTTCCACAGGGATGGTGCCATTAAATCTATTGTTACTAAGATCGAGCTTGTTGAGATTCTTGCATGCAAGAATCGACAAGGGAATATCACCAAAGAGATTGTTACCAGAAAGAATCAATTCCTGCAAATTCCCAAGATTCCCAAGCTGTGCAGGGACTGATCCTGTAAAACCATTAGAGGCCAAATTTAGGAGGGTAAGATTTTTGCATTGAGCAAAGTCAGAAACAATCTCGCCAGAGAGATTGTTGTTGTTGGCTTCAAAATAGGTAAGGCTGGTCGCATTTCCAACTGCCCATGGAATGGTTCCTATGAGATTGTTATTCCCAATCCGGACATTTGACAAGCTTTTGCAGTTACCAATCTCTTCAGGAATATCTCCACTAAGTTGGTTTTGGGTGAGAACTAAAACCTCCAACTTCCCCATTGCAAATATGCTTTTAGGAATCAATCCTTCAAGCCAGTTTGAGTGAAGGTTCAGCCATTGAAGTTCACAATCAGCACCAAGATTATCCGGAATCTTTCCTCCCAATTCGTTCTCATAAGCCGAGAAAACCCTCAAAGTGCTCAAGTTACCCACCCAAGACGGTATCGAACCATTCAACTGATTACTAGACACCTGAAGATCCTCGAGCTTCTCCAAACTATCTAGTTCATCAGGTATTTCCCCAGTGAGCAAGTTATTGGAGAGGTTCAGTGCTCTAAGATTTCTGAGACCACCCAACTCCTTCGGAATCGACCCACCAAACTTATTCATGGACAGATCAAGATATTCAAGCTCCGACAAATTACCAAAACCAGGAGGGATCGAACCATGAAAGTTATTACTGGAAAGGTCAAGCCTTTTGAGTGCTCTCAGATGAGAGATGATAGTGATATTACCTCTGAGGAAGCGATGAGAGAGGTCGAGCTCTTTGACAGTCGAATTGCTCGGGTCACAACCAATGCCAGGCCAGTAGCAGAAATCAGAGCCGTTGAAGCCCCATCCTGGTATTCCAAGCTCCTCATTGATGGCCAACAGTGTAGCTTCATCACTGAGCTGAGCACATCCGACAAGCTCCAAATTTGACAAAACCCCTGCTATTAAAAGAGTGAAAAGGCACAACGTTGCCATTTAGCCTATCGCCCCCTCTTCACAAGCATTTTCTCCAAAAGTAACCCTTATATTGTCAGAAACGAAACCCACATCTGCTTTAGACTGATCTTTCTTTTTTCGGGCTCTCTCTCACACTCTTCCCTTCTCGACAAGAAACACTCACATTTTCATAAATCCACCGGAAACGACGAAACCCATTTCAAGATTTCTTCACTAGGAGTGAACTTGTCCCCCTAAAGCCCCTCCCGATTAGCTCTCGATTTCAAGTCTGTCGAGACCGGACCTTCCGAAGAGGGAAAAGTTGCCGACGACAAGATTCGAACTTGATGGGAAATCGACGGTCCCATTTGGATGCAGAACAACAATAATACAAGCGCTAGAGAACAAGGGCGAGCCAACGAAGAACGAAGGTGAGACCAAAAGGATCAGGGCAGAGCTCACAGAACGTGGGTGGTGGGCAGAGGAGCGCCCATCCTGCTCCGCTCAAATCAGTGCACAGAATCGAGCGAGAAAACGACTTCGACACCAAGACTCCTCCACCAGAGCGCCAACGTGGAAGAGGTGAGGGAAGTAAAAAGGGCAGATAGCATCCAGTCCAAAGGACATCGCTTCACGGGCCAGGTGTTTCTCTGTCTCTCCGCGAAAGAGAGAGAGAGAGACAGAGAGAGACAGAGAGAGAGAGTTTGGTGCTGTGCTTACGTCCTGTCACGGGAAATGCGGAGTCTGTATGACTCTTCTTGTTTTCGCTCTAACACCGCGGGCACGAGAAAACCCAGCAAATTTAACTTGGGAAGGAGGAACGAGGAAAGGGACAACGTCAGGGGGCTGTCTTTCGCTTGTTCCAGGCCGGGGGGATTCATGTCTAATTAAATGTTTTTTTTTTGCCTTTTTGCTATCGTCCACGTAATCATTTTAGTTCTCGATACCGAGCTCGCAGTATGGTTATCTAGTTCTTTCTCCCAAGATAACATTAAAAACTCTCTAATCTTCTCTCTTAAGTATTGCAGGAGACATATCAATGTCCGTCAACATCAATGGAGTATGCATCAGCTAAGACCATATACCCAGTACCCACTGAGCTAATGCTTAGAAAGCCTTGCTTCTCGCTACAGTCTGCTTTATTCTACTGCCTGTGCTTCGACTCAATCGAAGATAAGTGATGAATGATGGGACTAAAAGATCCATGAAGAAACGACTCTCCATGTGTCTCGCTCTCAGGAAACTCCAACCCACAAGTGTCTTGCTCTCCCTATTACTTTTGAGAAGTAGAGATACCTCAACAAGCTTTTGAGCTTGTCGTCATGCGAGGTTCATGTACTATAACATTCGTAATATTTATTGGGCGTATTTTTACAACACATGCAGGATTTTGTGAGTGTGTCCCATGTTTCTTTTGCATGCATGCCGAAAGTGTTTCGAGTCGACTTTTACAACCAAACTATACTTATCTTTTTAGTTATGACCCAATATAGTGCTCTTCACTCGAGAATTTGGGAATTCACATAGAACTCGTCTCCAATGACAGAACCCTAAGAGGTTGTCACTGAGATGATAATGAAAACATAAAACTAAGCGTTTTTTTTTAGGGGGCATGTTTTATTTGAAGAAGAGCTCCTGGCTCAGGAGTCGTAATTTCATTGCTCTTGTTTCTCTTTTCCTTTTTCCTAGTGCGAACGAGTGCCCAGTATTTTTCACAGTGATTCTACTAAGTTTCCCTTATTTCATGTGTTTCCGAAGCAACATCTTGACAAGGCAAATAGGGTAAAGAATCCAGAGGCCCCCGCACCGTTGTGCTGCACAGGCATGGGGACGCTATGGCCTGGATCGGAGGAGGACAGGACTTACACACGGCGTCAACAACGGCCGTGCAGCGAGCACCTTCCCACCCCTGTCATCGCGCCGCATCGAAGATGTAAAGAGCACAAACTATCGCACCGAGTGGCTATCTAGGTCATCGACTCGACAACTAAGAACACCGCCATGATCAATGACAATCAAAAGAAAACGATAAACATGCCAGCTCGCAGGAACCTATATGATGTTGCATCAGTATTCCAAGCCCTTCCAGAACCAGAAGTATCCTTAACTTTTGTAATCATGGCCAAAATTCATCTCAAAATTCATCTCAATCCTTTCGATCAAGAGGAAACTCCAAAATCACAAAATAGTAATAACGTACAATAGTAGTAATTTGTCACGAAAAGGCTAGCATTTCTTATTCCCTTGGGCAGCTTAAAAAGTATTTAAATGGGCAAGACATTCAGAAAAACAAAAACAAAACATGTCCATGCAAGAACGTTAACGCAAAACCTAGGATTCTCTCAGGTGGGTCTGCCATGTTGATTATTCCCCTGTGGACGCTGGCCTTTGCGGTTTCTGATCGACCCAGAATGTCTCTCCTCTCGATTTTCACCTTCGAGAATATTTACTGAATAAGATTGTTTTTTTCTTTCTTTTGCCTTCATTAATGCCTGAAAAGTGAAAAGCACCCAACAAAAATACGTCACGCAATTTTAGTAGTGCACAAATTAATTAACGCGACAAATCAACCATTATTTGCTCTTTCAGGTTTGGTGCGCCGGGTGCCCCACATGAAAATCTATTTCAAAACGAATTTAAAATACTGAACAATTACTAGATAGAGTCCCCTCTTAGTAATGCGAGTTTATTATGGTCGTCCTTCTCCATACTATAAATTCGCTGAGATATAATAAATCGAATAATTCATAAAAAAATCTTGTCCTCTAAAAAAATTACATTAGGCACAACATGATTGGTGGAAACATAATCAAGAAAGACACCACACATCATAAAACAAATCAAGAACTGATTTTTTTTTTTTGTTAATTGTCGTCCCTTAACTCTGAATATTCTCCGCAGACCAAGGTTTCGTTTTTTCTTATAATTTTTCTCCTGTGAGGCAATTTTTTAATGGAGGATATTATTTTTTTTTCCTGAACCATTTAATAAACTCTTCGCCGAAAGACAAAATCCCCCCCATGAAAAAGATAATCGTCCACATAATGGCTGTGCATCATTTCATGTGGACCGTGGGTCCATTTGCCCGATATTCTTTCCTTCAGATACCATATGCTATAAAGATAAATAATTTTTTGACTATGCGAAAGACTTTAGTACAGAGAAAAAAATATAAAGAACGGGGGGAAGCATGGACAACATCATTGTGGCAATAGATGCCCTAGCAACTTTTTTGCTCATGATAAGCCGATATGCATTGTCGAATATACCGTCCACTTTCCCACGTGGGGCCCCATCCCAAGTCCCACAAAAAAAAAATATTGGACCGGTGCCCTAAAGTCCAAGATTTTTCCAACCCATGTTTCCTAAGTTTATATTTCATTATTAAACGGTAATGATGCTTCTTCTTTTTCTATCAATTTCATTTTGTTCTATTTTGGTGTTGTGCTAATGATTAATGTTTTGAACAAGCAATCGAGACTTTTACTCGAAAAGTTGCAGTGACAATGGTCGTGTCTTGGGGCGGGAATTTCGCAGCTATAATGGATTTCTTTGGCTCGCGTGCCTAGACCAACATTGAGCAATTTCTATTGCTTTGGGGGGGCCACCATCAAATACTCTTTTAATTTTTATAATAAATTCATTCAGTAGAACGTTAATTAATTCGATTGTGAGGCGTTGGTGTATTTTGAAATGTGTGAGTGATCAATGCGGACCAAGAGATTCCCAAGCTTTGGAAGGATGCGAAATTAGAAACTATTTAATTGAATTATCGATAAGCATATATGGCTTATCGTTTGAATTTTGGATAATAGCTAAGTATCCGCTGCGGAGTGACTAGTTTCATTTTCTTCTTGTTTGGTTGGAAGCAGACAACAAGCTAAGGAAATAATTGAGAGTCAAGACTTAGCTAAATCACAAATATAATGTCCCACATCAGCCTCACACTTTGCGTTAACCCTAGTCTCAACCTTGTCTTTTCTCTTTGGTAATGCTGCTGCGGCGATAACATGAAGGGGTGGCACCGGTGACGGGATCGGAGGTTTGTCGCCGATTCCATCTCTCTTCGTCATAGCAGAGCCAACAGAGGTGGCAACTTTGGGGGAAGCGGTCGGCATGGCGAAAAGGAGATGATTGGATATCTAATTGGGGATTAAGGTTTTCTGTGGTTATAGGAATCGAGGTTTATTAACATGGTAGGAGATTTAGACTAATTGTGACCATTGATCTTCAATTATCTCTGGTCTTATTAAATCAAATTAAGGAATTATGAATGATCGTCAAATTTATCCTTTAAATAAAGAGGGTCTTAGTCTTGAATAAATATACATATTAAGTTTTCATACCCTCTTATATCACCAAACAACAGAAGAGGAGTTCCTTGGTTACATAAATTTGAATGGAGAAGTTAGGATAGAGGCACCGAAGAAATCCTTAATGAATGACAGCTGAACAGAAGCATGAGGCCAGGGCTCAATTGGGGAAGATGATGGATCGAGATTGATGCCAAACCATTTTTTTCTTAACTTTGGAAAAGTCCATCTTGGATTAGCAAATCTTGTGTTCATACATAGAAAACTCTGCTGACCTATCGACAAAGTAAGTCCAAAATTCGAATAGATGGCCCAGACGTAGAATAGTCTGCACTTTGCGCAGCGTAGAAAATCAAACTTTTGACGTGCGTCTTGTCTAACTAGACACAAACCCTTGTTCATTGGATAACCACTAAGCCAACACCAAGGGAACAATTCCAAAAAAGTTATAAAGCGTGCAATAATCATGTTGTAAAATACGTGCACGATCACCTAATTCCTAGTTAGACGTGCCGATATGGACTTAAATGGCACTCAAATTAATCATGTACTACTTCTAGAAGAGGGAAAGCTTGAAGTCTATGAAGAAGTGAGTGTGTCAATCTTATTCACGCGAAACGTCAAGAGAAGAAAATTGATTTATAAAATTAGCTTATATCTAATTAACAAGGTAAATTTTAAGTCGGTATTCATATAACATCAGTATTATCATCTCTAGCACCATATAAAATGATTTGGCCTTATCTGAAGGCAAGTCTTAAAATAGAGTGTTTGGTGGTAATCACTCAAGAAGGCCTTTCTAATCAAAACAAGAAATTGAGATCTCGCGAACTTTGCATTGACATTGCCATGGTGTTGGCAGATATTGCCGGCAATGCTCCTTCTCATTCGATGCACGATTTAGTCAATTATGTCCGCTCCTCCCTCTTTGGGTGAGTATGGTCCTAGTCCATCCATGAACCACACATTTACTAAAAGATATCCTACTTTGATGCCATTCTTAAGAACTAAATCCATTTCCTATAAGCAAAACTCAAAAAATAAGTATTCAAGTGTTATCGCTCCATCCGCCGGCAATCAATTATTCGAGATGAGTCTTATTTATAAATCATTCGAGAAAGCCTCTATAATCTAATGTGGGATTTTAGACGCCACACTATATTTATATATGTGAGAAGGAAAACCTTTGAGATTTTAAGATGAAAGTGTATTTGTTAACATTAATGGCAACGGCAGCCCTTACTTTTCATATACCTGCCTCCTCTTCAGGGAACGAAGAATTGTCTCATTCTCTCTCACTTTCCTAAAATTACTATAAAAGGAAAATCAATCAATATTAGAGTTGAGGAATTAAACAGGATATGTATTACAATCCCACGTCAAATAGAAGAGGGCTTGCCATGCTATTTATAGACCCCCTTCCAAATGATTGCCAGTTTAATACTCCTCCTCGAGGCCTTTCACTTACCTAAATCGGGTCGGTTGATGATAGATGGGGAACATAAGCAAGATTGACTCTAGTATACACGTATTAAATTTTTAATTGATCCGATAAGGGTTGGGAATGATTATCAAGTAAGGGGACTCGGACAAAATATAGTTACCGATAGATTATCAGGATAGTGGAGGACGGTAATGAGCCAAATCACAAAGTGCACGAGAACTTGACTCACTTGAATGCTCAAGTTGTAACACCATCGTCTTTGGAGTAGAATGGCATGCATATCTAACAATAAAATCAAATAACTAGAATCCGACTCTTCATCTACCTCGTTTAACCCGTTTAGAAACTTCCTCCTCTTCGTCTTGGATTTACACAATGCTTTGCCCAGGATAATGCATATCGGATTCAAACAATTTATGATTTCCTCATCACCAGTGTTAGCGCCGGGGGAATATGAGTGTTAAACCGAAAAACATCACATACGTCAATAATCATAAGCGTTGATGAAAGTAATTGCCCTGAGTGACAGTGTTTTCTCTGCTAGTCGGCAGGAGGTGTATTTGGCTCCATGGACTCCCTCTCCCTCTCCCTTTCCCCCTCTCTCTCAACTGTTTCAGTCATTCACTGGCTGATGATTCTCATTGAATGTTTGCTCTTGTCCCGTAAACCCTCCTATGCATGCTTCATGCCAAACTTAAGTGCACCTTCGAGAGCTTTGATTGAACTGAATGGTAAGCCCACGTGATCGATTAAAGTGACAAATCTCTCCAATCAACTTAGGGTTAAAATTTAATCAAAAATATATTGAAAAACAATTTAAATAACAAAAAAGAGCTCACTCTCTGTGCCAAGAACAGCTAAAAAGGGACAAGACACCCCCCACCTCCCCAACCAAATCCTTTTTACTTCACTTTCTAAGAGACATGACTCCACTGTCCACCCCTTGTACGAATGGCATGTGCTTGAGTGATGGTGTGGGGAAGCCACTTTTGGATGGTTGTCCTCCACAGGAGCCTCACAAAACCAGCAGAGAGAGAGAGAGAGAGAGAGAGAGAGAGGAGAGAACAAAGCAAAAGGTGCATGGTGATTGGACCTGTTGAGAAATGAGAATCTTGATTGAATGAGATTGGGCTATCTCTTTAGTAGACATGCATCATGAACCCCCCTTGCAGCATGGCCTGTCTGTCCTGTCCATGGCATCAAGGGGTCCCCCCTCCTCTCCTTCCTCTCTTCCTCTCTTTTTCTCTCTCACATCAGATGTGTTGGGTAATTTGGCAATGTCCCCACTTTGAAAAATCCTAAAAATCTAGGTCAGGATTAAGAGGGCCCTCAAAACCTGATCCGACTCGATGTTATATTGATATGTTCTTATCTTTGGGTATTGTCATTAGTCATTACATGTGACTTGTTATCAATAATCTACAGAGAAATCAATGCTGGATATAGTTCCGATAAGAACTTTGCCTTCCCTTCTACCAAAAGTTTTGATGAATCGGTTTCCTTTAGCTTGCTATTTCGATATGTTATCTGGCAATTGTCAATTCATGTAATTTCCATTCTTTTCACCTCTCTCTTCCTAGTTACATTTTCTAGCTTTTTGGGTCAACTGTACCGATTACAATTTTTTTTTAATTGGCCATGTCCCCGTTACCGTTTGAAGTTAAAGAATTTCATCATCTTTCCCTTCCCATACCTAATTCGAAAATCACTCATAATCCATCTTCTTCATTCTAATTAAGAACATAGGAAATATTATCTAATTTTTTTAACAAAAATATTTGCTCTCTGTTTTCAGTTAAACGAAAATAGGGGAGATTGCACATTTGCATATCTCTCTCTCTCTCTCTCTCTCTCTCTCTCTCTCTCTCTCTCTCTCTCTGGGGGTTCATTGAAATTGAAATAGTTATTTTTCCGGTAGAAAATGTTCAGGTTTGCCTCATGCGATTGCTCCAATGTTAGGCCCATGGACCAGCCCAAAGTGAGGAAAATGCCTTTGAAATCATGGGCTTTTATGCTCCTTCTTTGAATCCGATTCTCCACATTCATATTGGGCCAATGGAACAACAAACACGCAAATCAAATGTATCAATGATGAAAAAGAGCTCAACAATTTCAGATCCATTTGGTAGGATTTGGATTTTGGACCCTCACCATCATCCTTCTTTGGCCGTGATCGTGTCGACCGTACCATACGATTAACAACTTAGAACTTTTTGGAGCAAACAGATCGGCGCTTGATCTCGACTTAGCATCCAACGCTCCCTCTAGCACCCTTAAGACCTTTGTCATCAAAATGATCGACACGCAAGGGGAATATAAAGACATAAGATATATAACGCACCGCACTTAATAGCAAAAGTTTTCTGAAGTAAATGGCGCCATATTCGATCGTAAGAGAAAATATTCTGTAATATCATAATGTCATGCCATTCACTGAGTTGGCGTCATTTGTTTGGTTAGATCTACTCGCAGACCGACACATGACATCATCTCAAAATGTTGACTGATGACAGTAAATGCTACCATAAGAGCATAGCAGCTCTATAAAAAAACAAGTCTTTTTTATAAGGATCGCTCATATTTTCTCATAAGCAAACCCCCTTTTCTTTTCCTCTTCAGATAGAGCTTCAACAAGTTCAAGCTGTATTTTCTCCATGGCCGAAGTCATTGTCTACTCTCTCTTTGTCAATAATCCTTGGCTGTGTTTCCATCTTCATTGCCGTCGTTGATCGTGCCAATCTTGGACGTCCTACCCCCTTAATTAGATTTGGACTAGATCGTGATTTGGTCTCCCATGATCATGCTACCACAAGCTCTGTGGAGCTCACTGGGCTCACACGAGCCTTGCCTTGTTGAGTTGAGCTCGAATGCTCATGAGTCACGAGTCATGACTAAGACCTGCGAGTTTTGTCCTGAGGGAGATAATGATGTGTGCAAATGAATTGGCAATTGCTCGGACTGCCTAGAGTTGAATCATACCAGCTTAGAACCATCGGTTTGCAAAGAAACCAATATGATTCCCAGTTTTAGGTGTGTAACCACCTATCCGAACTAAATCAATAATATATATGTAATTTTAAGGAAAAATTAAAACTCCATATCCTTAATCTCGCTCGTCAAATGTCCCGTTTTCTTTTGTCTCCACTCTCTCTCATGCAATTCCCTTGATCTCTCCATCTATCTACTCTCAACTCCTAACGAGTCTCCGCCGCTCCCCATAGACACGACTCACGGCCTCCCCTCCTCCTCTCGCTATCGACATCCATTTGCTATAAGTTGGAATCCCAAATTGCTGCCATTTGCCTCTCTTAAATTTCTTCCATTTACTCGTTTTTCAGAGTACCGAGAGCAAAGCGAATGTGTTCTTGCTCGTGTTTGAGAGGAAACTCTTTGGGTTGCATGGACACTAGAATCTTATTGTGACTCTGTTCGGTTCAAGCGGGTCTACAACTCAACGGGTGATTTTGGATTTCAATTTTTTAGGATTGATCCTCAGTAGGTGCTTCCTTTTTAAGAGGGTGGGAGCTGCCCATCCTAGAATTGATAGCCCCTTGTTGATGGTGATGGGCAGGGGCAGCGGTGTGGGCGCCGGCTAGGGCGGCAGCAAGGGGTGAAAAAGAGAGACTGAGGCACACTGGTTTGATTTGATGTAAAGGTGAGGTTCTTTTTTTTCATATAATTTTGTAGCTAACAAAAAAAAATGAACGTGAAACTATAGACGTCAACGATACATCAATGTATTGTCAATTAACTAATCTCGTGTTATGCGCAGTCATCGCCGTGAAAAGTAAATTATTTTCCATTTAATACGTTTATTAAGTACCCCTAAAGTACTCGTTAGCGTGATCTTATATAAAAATACTCCGATTTCTTAAAATGCAATCAAAGCAGTACCATTTCTTAAGGGTGGGATCATGACCTAATAATTTCATGTAATATTTTAATTTCTAGCGGATACGCTCATTATTTTTTTATTATATTTCCTTAGAAAGGCAACGTGTATATCAGAAAAACAGGTTGTCAATCGACTTTCCCCAACTCATTTTCTATTTTTTCGTCACATATTTTCTCATCCGTTGACAGTTCAGTCGTCCGTCACTTTCCTCATTGCCTGTTCTCCAGACGAAAAGGAAAAGGCAGTGGCCCAACTCTTTTATTTTTCTTTAGGGGAAGGAGATGCTGTGGCCCTTCTTTGGCGAAGCAAGCGACGTGCACAGTAGAGAGTAGATGCCCCGGTCCAGCAGCAGTTCACGTGTGATGTCCGTCCGGTCATCACGGACACGACGTGTGCGGAGACATAAAGACCAGCGACCGTGACGAGAAGAGACTGGTCTGAATACAGGGGAGGAGCTCTTTTGTTGGAGCTCTGGTGGGGCATGGCCACACCATCTCCTCTTCCTTATCATGGAGAGGTGGTTAGAACGTCGCGCAGTTCACTCCCTCGACTTAACCTCGGATGTCTGCGGGACGATCACATCATGTGTCGAGACGATTTGAAAGTTCTTTGGGTGGTTTTTGATTGTCTTAGAAGCGGGGTTTTGCTTGGTTCTGGTCGGTTGCTGAGGATGGGAGAAGGAACGGGGGATTGCTAAGTGGGGAAGCAAACTTTAACCACTTCACCCGAAGGAGTCCAGCAGATAGAATCAGAACAAACACGTTTTGCTGCATCAGATCAAAAGCATCTATGTTAACTCCATTTCCTGTGAACTTTCCTCTTTCTTGTTCCTCTAGTTCTGGCTGGTGGTCGGTATTCACCCCGGAGCGCCTACGAAATATTTGCAGAGACTCATCCTACCGTCGAAGTCAAGGAAAAGCCAATATTATATGCACGAAGCATGGGGAGTCCATGCTCTTTTAAGCAGGGTTCGTGCATATCCCATTAAAACTCAAAATGTGATGAAACTTGAGATCATCTTTCCAAGATCCATCCTGTTAGATCAAGCTGATTATATATTAAATGATAGCAGAATTGGTAATGAATCTCACAGAAACCTCTTAATTAGTCTAAAACGACTCTTATGTGATTGATTATGTTTGTTATATCCAGATTTAGAGTCCACCCTATATTTAGAAAAATAGATTATCCTTAACACTTTCATGATTCTTATGACAACGAAATTTAGATTAAACCATTCATTTGACTGGCTTTTCTACGGGTTAGGTACCTCCACGAAGACCATGTAAGCTTGCATCATCATATCTCTCGGGGCAATTCTCTTTCTCCAAGGAATTATGCATTTCCTTGAAGTAACAGTTCATTTATTCCCGTTTATGACCATCGAATTATGCGCACACTCATACTGTTTGCCTTGGCTCCTTTAAAAGTGAGAAATTATTTAATTAATCCTAAACTTATTGTATGAACGTCAACTTAGTCATAAAACTTTATAATTTTGTAAATTTAGTTCTAAATCTTTGTGTAAAATTTCAATGTAACCCTTCTGATTAAATTTTATTGAAAATCACTAATTTGGTAGTATGCCACGTAAGACGATCGGCTACAACCGAATAGCTGCAATAATTATTTATGAGAGAAAATTGGTTGGAAAGCCCACGTCGAGATTTCTCACAAATGTTTAGAACTAAGTCGATAAAATTGGAAAATTTAGAATTAAATTCGTATATGTACACACAATAGTTTAGGATTGATTAGGTAAATTTTCCCTTTAAAATGAATTCATCCCATATTTTTCTCTCTACGACCTTGGATACAGCCCAATAAATGTGAAATTTGCACACATAAGTAGTCATGAAATATGAGCGAAAGATTGATCTTGTTTAGTTACTAAAAGAGTATATGGAGAAATTTATATATACAAAAGATCTATAATGAACTACGCGAACTATATTTTTCATATACGATGACAAACAAATTAAAGAATCAAATCATACAAATTGCAAACCCTAAAATATTGAGAGAATTATAAAAAAAAAGTCTTAAATCTATTGTTATTGTGACAATTCAATTATAAACTTTTTTTTTGGCTAATTGATTCTAAGCATTTTGCATTTGAGCTAATTTAGTTGTTTCAATAAATTTTGATTAGAAATAGTAGTCGACTCCAGCCGTCCTTTGTTGACTCCAACACTCATTCGTGGAGTAAAGCGGTTGGAATTGTGGGCAATGAAATGGACAAATTTAAATAGTGCTTTAATAAATTTCAACTTTTTATTTTATTTTTTATTCTTTCTCTTCTTTTTTTTTTCTTTCCCTTCTTTCTTCCTCCAATTTGGTCGCCAGACCTTGGGAACCGACTAGAGTTCAGGCCAAGAAGGTTGATCAAAGGCGAGGCATGTTGAAAAAGAAAAACATAAACATAAAAACATAAAATAAAATATTCTTAAAAATTAAAATATTAATAAAAAATGGTCAACATTAGTGCTGATGGCACCAGTTAGAATGGTAGATATCCATGTTTGCTATTTCCAGCCAAAATTGAGTTGATGTACTGTTTTAGTATAGTAATAAAATATTTAGAACTCAATTGATAAAATAAAAAAAATAAGATTAGATGGATATTATTGCAATAGGTTTATGAATTTTTTTTGGATAATTTTCCCCTAAAATATTTCTAGCATCCTCTCAAACTCAAGATGGCAACGAATCATAAAGTTTGAGGTTGATAATGGCAATTAGATGGAGAATTGATAGATTGTAAAGGGGAGTATCATTTGAAAAGTCTTATATCCACCAAAATCTTTCAATTTGATCAATTTTTTTAGTCTAATAATTTGGCCACTTTAATCATAATTTTTTTAGATGATTTGTCAATATAGTCATTCATGCTAATTTTGATAAATCTTCAAAAGATTTAGGATTAAATTAACCAAAATAAAGGGTTTATGACTAATTTGACATCTATTTAGTATATACATTTTATAACTATCTCTCTAGTTACTACTTAAATTAGATCTTGGAAAGGTGTTGTCACACCAAGTAAAAGTCCATATCGATCTCAATATATTTTGTTCGCTCATGAATTGAATTTAAGCAATATGCACTACATTTCAATGATTTATACGGAATAGAATTGTATACTTGCATATCTTAAGCAAGCCACACGACTTGAGAATAGATGGGATACAATGTCAGCAAGAATGTAATACTCAATTTACTAGATCAAGAATTCTACGTCGTTCTCATTTTGCCACTAATATCTTGTACATATTAGAAACAAAATTTATGATTTGTTTATTTTGCAAAAAATAAATAATTAGAAAAGTATCTACATAAAAAAATTTATTTGTATCACTTGAAACAATATTTGATGAAAAATGTTATAATTATCGATAATAATGATAAAATTATTTTTCTTTCATTTTGAAAGTGACATAAACGATTATTTTAAAGAAGATATTATTTGAATCACTTATTTTTCGCCAAATAAATGAATTTTCAGAATACAATAGGGTGGGGTTACTCGTCCAATCGACTTCAGAAGCTCCGAATATAGATCAACCAACGTCACTGGTTGATCCAATGGTGCCAAAGGGAGGTGGGGAGCACCTTTTTATGAGGGGGCCAAAAATTAAGGATGGGAATAAGCTAACTTAGAAAAATTAAGTTAGCTGCTCCATCTCCAGAAGCTCCTAGCAAATGGTGACATGTCCCTTCCTCTTCTATCCTCACAAAAGGGGCTACAAAATCATCACTGCCTGTGTAAGTAAATAGATAAATAAATTAAAAAAAAGTAACCCCCAGAAAGAAAAATAAAAAAAACTGTAAAGGAAGGTCCCTTTACTGGGCCACGCTGGAAAATGAAATCCATCAAACAGCAGCCCATCTGAGCAACGCGAACCCGACAACTGGCCGGCGCCACGTCACCGGGCCTTTGCCTTGACCCGACCGACTGTGTGTGTCTGGCTCGGGCCCACCGCCTCAATTTCTCCCTTTTTTTTTTTATCCCTATTTCCCCCCCACTTTTCTTTAATTTTTTCCGCTTTTAACTTTGATCGCGAAATTCATAATTCGCCCATACAAAAAGTCTCGACAGGGGAAAAAGGAAAAAAAAAATAAAAGGAGCGAAAAGGGAAAAGAAGAAGAAATCTTTGACACGCCCTGCCCTGCAACGGCAATAATTTTCACTTTTATTTCCAGCTCTAGTCCCTCCATCTTCCCTTCGTCCCTCCCTCCTCTCTCTCTCCTCCTTCATTGCCAGCTCTCTCTCTCTCTCTTCTCTCTCTCGCTCTCTCTCATCATCGTCGTCGTGATCATCGTACGGGGAGATCCCTCAGGTACGTCCAGCTTCTCCGATCAATTCTCCCTCGCCTTTCTTTGAGGTTGATGTAATTAGATCTTCGCCGGCGGGGTTGATCCGTTGTTCTCTTCGTGATCTCCGTAGCTCGGCGGATTTGCGTTGGTGTTGCGTTGTTGCTGATTGCTCTCTGCCTCTCTCTTTCTCGCTTTGGGGGTGTCTTCGGTTTCTGTCCTGGTCGGTCGAGGTGGCGATCTATTCCCCGTGCTGCGTCATGTGCATGGGCAGCCGGAGAATGTCGCCATGTCCTCGGACGGATTGGGGGAACTAAGATCACGAAACGATTTGGGTTCGTGTTCGTGGATTGGAGTGATGTCTTTCTTTTGTGGTCCCATCGGACTGAATTGATCGGAGTCATTAAATTGCGGTACTACCGTTAGTCTCCTGCATGAAGTTTCCGGCTTGAATAAGAACTTCTATCTGCTTGGCTTGCTATAGTCGTTCGCCAGTATCGGTGAATGTACCTGGAATTGTCTCTATTTTATTGGGTTAGCTTTGATGGGGATATGCTCAAGAGCTCGGCTTGCTCTAGCTGCCTTGCTTTTGACATTAGTGGACAAGTAACTGATAATTGAGATTTATATGTTCGGATGATTGATTCTAATAAATTTTGAAATCGTCTTGGGGGGAATGTGTTTGGCAAGATGGGTGTGGTTGCAAGGCAAGAGATTCGGTGACTTTTGATGTAAAAAGAATGGTTGAGCCAAACGTTTGAATGCTACATAATTGATTATGTGTAATTGGCAGTACAAATTTAGAAAATGGAAAGATTGACGGTCTGGAGAAAAGTAGGTTGTTTAGATGAAATGACGAACCCCATGCTCTCAAGAAGAGCTATTATAGTTGAATAATTCTTAGGTGATACATCAGTGACAAGATGATACTCTTCTGACGGTCAGTTGTTTATCAATCGAAGCTTATGCCAACGAACATGATTCTCATAGCAGGAATTAATCTGCCCCTTGAATGAAGAATAGTGAAACTCTTAACATGCTCAGTCTCTTTGTATGTGGACCACTACCTGCTTAATACTTCTAAGAGAAAGCCATAATAGGAATCTGAATGAAATTGTATGTGCTAAAGTTCCTGTTTTGAGAAGTCTCATGCCATAGATGAAAAGCAAGATTAATTAGTTTCTAAAGATAGATGTGCATATGTCATTATTTTTAAGGACATGGTGTGAAATGTAAGCAAACTTTGGTGAAAGAGTTAGTTTGAGAACTTTGGGGAACGAAAGCCAGAAAAAGAAAATCTTTGGGGAGTGATTATGTGTTGGCTAATCTACTTGATAAAGTTAGTGGGTGATTCATCTATTTGATGAATGTGGAGTGAATAACTCACATTTACACAGGCTTGACTGGCTAGAATCTGTGAAGCTCTCAAATGGGAAAACAACACCTAGGATCCATTAAGTTTGATCGCTTTTCAAGTTTGGTCCTTGATCTCTAACAATTGAGGTATTTATTCCTTGAACATGTTTTTGAGCAGTTTTGGTCCCTGATCATCATTTGCAAGGAATCTAGATCACAATTGTTGAACGTGATCCAGTTGACTCACGCATAATTACATATTCAACAAAGAGAAACCATAAATGACCAAGAAGAGCCTTGGAAATTTAAGCATGCATTAGAATCATGACCCAACCTCAAAGCTGATGACAGTCAGAGATCATAATATTTACTGTTTCCTTTTAGATTGCATCTTATAGCAGTTTCTCTACAATATCATTTTCTGCTTCTGCAGTGGATTCTTGCCGAATTTTTAGACGCCAAAATCATCTGGGGCTTGAAGGATATCTGCTATCCAGAAGAAAGTAAGAACATAATTTCCGGAGATGTCTAGCACTGCAAAGACTTTGGATCCTGCGTTTCAGGGTGCCGGCCAGAGGATGTATCCTGGATATAAGAACCAACTTGCTATTGATTTACTGCCTTACCTATGTTTTGATTTCTCAATTGAATGTATACTTAGAAGAAAGAATATCTATGTATTATGTGAAGCGTCAGTCTCCATGCTGCTATTTTTAATCCTAAGCATGTTTGAGCTTAACAGCTTGTAGTGGAACTGAAATTTGGCGTATTGAGAATTTTCAGCCAGTTCCACTGCCTAAGTCCGAACATGGGAAATTTTACATGGGGGATTCCTACATTGTATTACAGGTAAAAATAGTTCTTATGAAATAAAAATATTTCAGACTAACATCAAATTTTTTATTTTGCAATAACTAAGTATTTTGTAGTGACAAATCATCCTTTTAGATTTTTGGTTCTAAATTAAAGCCTCTTTTGTGCAACTTATGCTTTCAGATCATAATTACATGTAGGGGCAATTGCATTTTATGATATGATGAGAGTGACTGATCATGCTGTTTGTACTTTTGGTTAATCATCCGCTATAAATTTGAGTAATGCTATATTAACTTCACTTCACAATTTTCAAGTTATTACTGGACTAAATTTGGATTTCTGATGCATTGTCTTGAATGGGACACTACCAGCAGTATATACCATTACTATCCTCATATAACCAAATGATGTTTTACCAACTTGTTATTGTTTTCATCTTATAGTAATAAGTAGGATATACAGTGTTGATGTATCTATGGTCTACTATCTTGAAAACTCTGTCTGACTCTTAAGTCATGATGGTCAAATTTGTAGTCAAATTAATATAAATGGAGTTTGTGATTGTTTATTGAGAGTTAAATGCTAAATAAACTTCATAAAGCATAGAGTGATGTTGTCAAAGAGCAATGTGTAAAGATAAGAAATAGTACTTTTTTTTATCAATATAAAGTGTATGAAATACAAGGCTACCTGTCCTCTATGACTTTATGTTGATAAATGTTTATCTCTGCCAATTAATATTCAATTGAACTTCTGTAGACAACGCCTGGCAAGGGAGGTGCTTATTTGTATGACATACACTTTTGGATTGGAAAAGACACAACTCAGGTACTCTTTGATGGATATGTTCTATCTTTGAGATATTAGAGTTGCCTTACCTATGACTTAAGTCATGGCATGGTCTCAACCCAACATATGCCTTTCCATAGGATGAAGCTGGAACAGCAGCAATTAAGACTGTTGAACTTGATGCTGCCCTTGGAGGACGTGCTGTGCAGCACAGGGAACTTCAGGGCCATGAATCTGACAAATTCTTATCCTACTTCAAACCCTGCATAATACCGTTGGAAGGCGGTGTAGCATCAGGATTCAAAACACCCGAGGAAGAGGAGTTTGAGACACGTTTATATGTCTGCCGTGGCAAAAGAGTTGTTAGGTTGAAGCAGGTATTGGAGATATCTGCCTTGAGTGTTATTGTTTGATCCTTGTGTTCCTTGGCATGTCAGTCATTGCTGGGCATGTAACACACTTTTTCTCATTAACTCACACAGGTCCCTTTTGCTCGGTCTTCATTGAATCATGATGATGTATTTATTCTAGACACTCAGCAGAAAATCTATCAGTTCAATGGCGCAAATTCAAATATTCAGGAAAGGGCCAAGGCTTTGGAGGTCATTCAGTTTTTGAAAGAGAAGTATCATGAAGGAACGTGTGATGTTGCAATTGTTGGTAGGCTCTTGCCTCATGCTTTAATATTTTGCAGATATAATTTGTATCATTTACTCCTTTTAAATCATTTATGCTGCTGGGTCTGCTTATTCATGCATGTGTGGCTGTTCATGCCAGATGATGGAAAGTTAGATACTGAATCAGACTCGGGTGAGTTCTGGGTCCTCCTTGGTGGTTTTGCTCCCATTGGTAAGAAAGTTTCAAGTGAGGATGATGCAATTCCAGAAGCAACTCCTGCTAAGCTCTATAGGTACCATTACTTTCTAGGAGGTTGGGTTTCTACTATTTTAAACTAATGGAGACTGTCAGCGTGCATCTTCTACATATGAAATTTGTTAGCTTCTGTTATGTTCGGATCAAATAACAACTTTGGACCGGAAAGAAGAGCTTTCTTTATTAATGAAGAGAAATTAGGGCACATGAAACGTAAAGATGGGAATAGAGGGCAAAGAGAATTGCATGCTAACTCCCAGGAGACATCATAGAAGGAAACATACATATTATTCTGCCAAAAGTTTGCCAGCAGCTTGAGACATGCTTGATTTTTTATTGGGCTTTGAAGTATTTTTATCGTTTTCTTATAATATGAACAATTAATCTGAAAGAGGAATGCTTGTATATGGAGAATTACATGAGTATTCTGAAAGATTAGTCAAATTTGGAAAAATGGACTTGACTTGTATATGGCTTTCACTTATCATGTATAGCTGTTGTCATGTCAATAAATAGTATAGGAACTACGTTAAATTCTTGGAGTGCATGTAGCGACTGCAAGCTGAGAGAATTGCTTTGGCAAGCATCTCTACCTGGCTCTTAATTTTCATATATTTCCCTATAAACTTTAATAATTTAAATATGTAGAGGTACTCCAAAGATATGACCCTACAAAGCCTGGAACAGCTGCTAGTGGTTATTTGCTTATGTCTATTATTATTGTCTTCACACTTGCCATTTCTTGTGAATCATGGTACTTCTGGGGCTTATACAATCTTATAACTAGTGGTAAATTTCTTTCATTTATTAAGCTATATAATATATATAGGCAACCGTCACTGCTATTCATTGGGTAACCATCACTGTTCAAGAAATTGGGCCTTTATCTGTTCTAGGTGCTTATTTAAGTTGCTCCTCTTTGTAGCATTGTTGATGGTGAGCTGAAGCTTGTGGAGGGTGAATTATCCAAGGGTATGTTAGAAAACAACATGTGTTTCTTACTGGATTGTGGTGCTGAGGTCTTTGTTTGGGTTGGCCGAGTTACACAAGTTGATGAAAGAAAAGTGGCCATCCAAGCAGCTGAGGTAGAGTGTAGAGGTTCATCTTTCTATGTCATAACTGGATAAATTATATCTAAAACCTAACTTGTCTGCAGGACTTCATCAGCAGCCAGAACAGACCAAAATCAACACGTATAACCAGAGTTATTCAGGGTTATGAGACTCACTCTTTTAGATCCAAATTTGACACATGGCCATCTGGGTCTGCAACTCCAGCTTCTGAGGAAGGGAGGGGAAAAGTAGCAGGTGACATTTTGCGATTCTCATTTGTACTCTGAATGCAGTGGAGCTTTTGACTTAGCATAATCACTATCGGTCATTGGTTTGTACTTTTTGCCAGCTTTACTTAAGCAACAAGGAATGGGTGTAAAAGGAATGGCAAAAGGTCCTTCTGTGAATGAAGAAGTCCCACCTTTACTGGAAGGAGGTGGAAAATTGGAGGTCTAGCTTTTATTTCCATCTTGTATACACTCTTTTAAGGATAACTGACTGTATTTCTCAGAATACTGATCAAATTGGATTTTAGGTTTGGCGTATTAATGGCAGTGCCAAGACTCCGTTGTCCAAAGAGGATATTGGTAAGTTTTATAGTGGAGATTGCTACGTCATTCTTTACACCTACCACTCTGGTGAAAGGAAAGAAGATTATTTCCTGAGCTGCTGGATTGGAAAGGATAGCATTGAGGTATGCTATCTCTTAAGTGCAGGATGTGTTTGAATGATTGCAGTATGACTTTGTTGTATATTAACTAAACTAAATTCAGGTTAAAGCTAGATATTTTATAGCATAGGAAAACAGTTGAATTGTTCATTGAAAAGGGCTCATCTTTAAAGTGACACTGACTATTACCACATATGCCTTCTTGATTCTAAAGCATGCGCTTGTCGCCAAAAAATTATTTATGTATCTTGCCCCTAGTTTGTCATAGAAATGACGTTACAGGAAGAGATCAGAGAAATGAGGAAGTGGATGGCCGAAAGAGTTGAAAATCCTGTAGTTCTTCTTCCAGACCTGTAGTAGATAAACATCTGTTTATGTTTAGCTAATGTTCATGAAGGTGGACTGTGCTGGCTGAATCGACAGGTTGGACCCAGAATCAATCTCTTATCTGGTTTAATCAGCCCTTTGAAACTGGAACCACATAAAACATTGGACTGCTCCCATTGTAATAGGAAAATGTGTGAGGAGACATGCACATTGTGTTTTGAATCTGGCTCTTTCAGGCACCAGCATGCATGCAATGCCATTCCACCACAATGCTTTATTTGTCATTATTGTCCAAACTGCGTATTTCAAAAGGCTAGAAGCTTTAACTCTAAACAAAGCAATGAGACAGCAGGCCAAGTAATCCATGTTAGACTTCACATGCATGTAAAAATAGTTTAGTCACTACTGCCTTTAGTGTAGATGCAATATTTTTTGCTGTCGAGATTGCAATCTGAACATGCAATTATCAATTATGACAAAATGACCAAACACCGAGCCAAAATTTCATTATACAAGGTAATATCAGTAATTGAACTTAACACAATCTGAACAGGGGTTCCACCGACTGAGCTGGTTGAACCACAAACCTGTCAGTTAGCTGCTATATTAACTGGTTCGGTCATTAAAGCACTGTGATTACCAGATTACAATTGAAGAGAAGACTTACAATTTGCATATGTTCTTCATTTCAGGAAGAACAAAAGATGGCTGCTCGGTTGGCTAACACAATTTTCAACTCATTAAAGGGGAGACCTGTTCAGGTATTGTTTTTTGGGTCTTCCCCAGCTGGGCAATGGAGATGACGTCACATATTTCTTATCTATATTCCTTATAGGGTCGAATTTTTCAAGGGAAAGAGCCAGCGCAATTCATTGCACTTTTTCAGCCTATGGTGATCCTCAAGGTATGTTCTGTGCTTCTTCAAGATGATGCAATGGTTCAAAATGCAGCAGTGGAATATGTCGTTTGGATTATGAGGCTCATTTGCTCTCTGAAATCTTCCCTAGGGAGGTTTAAGCTCAGGTTACAAGAAGTTAGTAGCAGAAAAAGGTTTAACAGATGATACTTATGCGCAAGAATCTGTGGCACTTATACGTATATCCGGGACTTCCATTCACAACAATAAGGCAGTCCAAATAGATGCGGTATGTGCTATTGAGTTTCATCTTGTTTTGCTGACTACCTCACTATTAATTTTTTCGCTGGATGGATAACTGAAGTTTAGTCAGCTTTTGAATGCCTTTAACTTGCCTGAATCAATTGGTAAAATATGGAGCAATTGTTCATGGTTAGACAAAAGTGTGGTTAGACAAAAGTGTTTGTTGTCCATCTTCTGTTGGTAATTTGCCAATTTGATTTTCTGAATACTCCTCTCCTCGTTTTGATGGGTTCGACAACTTGTTTGAGATTTGATTGGTGATAGTTTAACCAGTACAAAACTTAAGCATATGCCTGTTCTTTGTTTAAGCCAAGATTTTAACAAGTGAATAGTGTATTAGCATATGAGAGGATCTCATACCTGTAATGCTTCTTAGTTGTGAATAACAGAGTTCGTCTTCAAATTTTTGCATGAAAAATGTTGCCTGAGCATTCATTGTTGAATTATTACTATAAAATAGTTCAATTAACCATTGAGCTGATTGTTAGCTAGATGGTTGTCTCTGTCGATGTTGTTGTGCAGAGTTAGCCATTTGAGCAATGAAGTTTGCATTCATTTGCATGTTTTGATGCTAGGGGAGGGTCGAAAACTTTTACATTGTTAATGAAAACTGTAAGCATAGAGCATGCTACTCTTACGAATAATCCGTTTATGCATTTCTGATCCTTATACTAGAACAAGATCGAGTTTCAGGTTTTGACATAGCTTGTTGAGAGAAAATACAGATAGGGATAAAAAGTTTATTTAGAGTATGTTGAATGTGGAACGCCAAAATCCAAAGCAATGCATATGTTAAAGAATTGATGAGCCAGAACAATTGGAAGTGATTATTGTCCCAGAAAATATTTGGGAGCTTGTGTCTGCTATCTTATCATTTGGACTGTCTTTCTGCAATTGGGTATGTGACAGATTTCTATCACGGTAATTGCTTCTAAAAGTTTATTTAGAGTTTATTGAATGTGGAAAGCCCAAAGCAATGTCCATGTTAAAGATTTAATGGGCCAAAACAATTGAAAGGGATTATAGTCTCACAAAATGCTTGAGAGCTTGTGTCTGCTGTCTTATCATTTGGACTTTGTCTTTGTGCAGTTGGGTATGTGACCGAGTTCAATCACAGTAATTGCTTCTAAAAGTTTATTTAGAGTTTACTGAATGTGGCAAGCAAAAATGCAAAGCAATGCTGACTATAATGATTTAGTGAGCCACAACAATTGAAAGGGATTCATTACCAAAAAAAAAAAAACAATTGAAAGGGATTATTGTCCCACAAAATGCTTGGGAGCTTATGTCTGACCTTGTGCAGTTGGGTACTTGACAAAGTTTAACCACAGTAATTGCTTTTAAAAGTGAGAACAACACAAGATCTGATTGTATCTTTGGTTTATTTAATGTCCCAGTTGCGTGACTCCAAGTTTGGGGTATCAACAGTTGCCATGTCCTCTTGTTCTTGTTTTTGTAGAAAATCTCATTGTCATTCTACTTCCACCAATTTTTATTTGTTGATTCATTGCATAGGTGCTTCTGTCGTCTTATTAACAGCTAGGTTTTATTGCTGATGAGGATTGTGGACGTATGTGTCACCGAACGAAGTAGATTTTGAACATGGCTGATTTTAAATCGACTATTAATTGATTATGCATACTTAATAACAGACTGTCTTTAGTGTTGACATCGGGCAGCACATACAGTTTGTCACTGAAATTCTCTAGAAAGAACATTGGTAAAAATATGTGAATGCTATACTCTTGAGAATATTTCAGAAATCGCTCAGTCATAGGCGACCTGTATCTGGGCTGGATTCTCATATTGTGGATCACTGCAATTCTAGAATGCCAAATCAGGTGCTCCTAGTGATCGACAAAATGTCAAGTCAGAATGAAAGAAATTTGACACGCCATTAAATTTAATTATGTTTGATTAAGCCTTTTGATTTACCATATATCAATTGCTTAATTTTTTTTTGCTAAATATGAAAATATGTTGAAGTTTTTTGAATCTATTAAACCTGTGAAATGGCTGAGGCATGGGCCGTTCGCTGTTATCTTGGTCAGTTGAACATGTAGCACTTATCTAATGTAGCTTTTAATTAAATGTAAAGAAAGATAATTATGCATGCGGTCAACAACAGAATTCTATTTATAAGCAAACACGCTGGTGTTGTTATTGCCTCTGATGACACCAATCTCGAGTACTCCTCAATAATCAGTAGCCACATTGAATATGATGCAATAGTGGTACCTATAATAAATAATTCTCCCTTGGCGTACATGGCCAGATGAGAGAAGAGTCCCATATAGAAAAGGTATCACCTGGAGACTCCCTCCTCTAGAGAGGAATCGACCCTCTATTTTTTCTGAGTAATAAGTCCTGATCTCCTGGACTGCAAAGTGCTGTCACAGTTAAAAATTGGCTGCAAAAAAACTCTGGGGAATTATATGGGATTCACCAAAAGCAAACTATTAATAGATGATGAGTGGGCCCCATTTACTCTATACTGGGGAGCAAAGGAATTGTTAGCTTAGAAAATGGCTTTTGCATACTTCGCTAGAGCCAACAGTCCAGGCAAAGGCCTCCCATTTGAGCAATAACAGAAGAATTTTAGCCAACAGTAGGCCACTGCTAGTTTCTCAGTATAACCAGACGGGGCTGATAACCGAAGATTGAAATCACATTATATTGCAGAAGCAGTTCTTATGTTGTCTGACTGTTATTGACTCTCTTTTGTTCCTGCCTACATAGGTACCAGTTAGCTTAAAGGCAAAATAAATCCACAATTTCTGTAGTTTTTGCCTATTTGTGACCTTGTTACGTCGTATTCATCCTCAGATCTTCTTTATATGTGCCAATATATATTTTAACTAAGGGTAATCTGATGATAATTTCATTCCTAAACATTGCCTACGCCAGTCATTGCTAAAACTATGCTGATACATGTTAATTCTTTATTGTTCAGGTGGCAACATCACTGAATTCGGCTGAGTGTTTCCTTCTGCAATCTGGAGCTTCTGTTTTCACCTGGCATGGAAACCAGAGCACCTTTGAGCAGCAACAGCTGGCTGCAAAAGTTGCTGAGTTTTTGAAGGTGGTGACCCGTTTGGAATTACACCAAGATCAAATTTATTAATGATGCCACCATAATTTTGATTTCTAGCTTCTCATAATTATCCGCTGATAGCTAAACTAAGCTTTGGTCTCTAAAGTTCAGAAGTAATTCTTCCTTCTTGTGAACAACTGTTGTTAGATGTAGCAAGTTGGTTATTTGAATCCAAATATGTATTTTGACAATTTTGGTAGGAGGATCATGTGTGTGTATATCATTGTCCTTACAGCACTAGGACCACAATAACAAGTATAAAGGAAAAAGCTGTACACGATAAACTCACATCCTGTTTGGTTAAATATGCAAAATTTCCGTCATTGTCAGTGATTGAACTGCACAGTTCGCATTTTACTTGGTCCATGGCATATGATAAGCTAATAGAGTCAAGTTTGTCTCAGTGCTCTAGTTGTCTTCTGTGCATGTTTTAGGTACATGCGGAAGTTCGCCAAGAATGGTACCAGTAATTACTTAAGTTCAGGCTGCTCTCAATGACAGCTGTTTGTTCAGCCGTTACAGCATTGTCTCTGCTGCTAGCATAGTACTGTTTGTTGTATATGTTCTCTGGGCATAACATTGTCATATATTTTGAGTGTATTTTACTTCCAAGTGCATATGCGTTGTCCTTCCAGTAAAGTTGGAAGCTTGGAACCTAATTTACTTAAAGTTCATGCTGTTGTCTTTGCTATTTAACATTGTGAGCTGCTTACGCAATACTTGAAGTTGGTTACTACTGGGACAAATTATGTTGTGCCTTGTCATTGCAGCCTGGAGTAGCTTTAAAACATGCTAAAGAAGGAACTGAAAGCTCAAGTTTCTGGTTTGCACTTGGAGGAAAACAAAGTTACACCAGCAAAAAAGTTTCTTCCGAGACTGCCAGAGATCCACACTTGTTCACATTTTCATTCAATAAAGGTTAAACTTCATATTTAGTACAGCATAAGCCAAGATTTCTTCTTATATTTTGTTCTCTCACTGAGATATGATGGTTTCTGGAGTGGAGATGCTTTGTGAATTTTCTGTGTTATTCTTGTGGCCATTAGTTTTGACATTATTTCTTTTTTCTTTTTACCATGTGGATGATGCAGGAAAATTTGAGGTAAGTTGCATCTATGAATATCGATATTTCTTGACATGTTTTAACATTAGCATGCTATATCTAACAATAATTACTTCTTGTAGGTCGAGGAGGTACATAACTTCTCACAAGATGATCTTTTGACTGAGGATATCTTAGTACTTGATACACAAGCAGAGGTGTTTGTTTGGGTTGGTCAGTCTGTAGGGTCCAAAGAAAAGCAAAATGCTTTTGAAATTGGTCAGGTATGGCTTAAATTTGTCTTTTCCTGTTGGTTCCTTCATTGAATGATCATATTATTCACTGCAAAAATTGTTGGCAGAAATATATAGACATGGCAGCATCTCTAGAAAATCTGGCCCCGACTGTTCCACTTTACAGAGTCACTGAAGGAAATGAGCCATGCTTCTTCACCGCTTATTTCTCATGGGATCCTGCAAAAGCCAATGTACGTCCTGTGGTGCCTTTTCTGCCTTGGCGTAACTCCATGTTTCTGCTATAATTGAATAAATCTTTTGCATGGTCAGTTATCCTAAGTGAAATATACCTCTATCTAATGCTTAGAAGACGTGCAGAAATATATTTAATACGCTATCGGTTGAATGGGTTAGTGCGAAGAAGCAATGTTGCATCCTGTCTTGAGCCATGAAATAATTGCGATGGAGGATGTTCATAGTGATTAAGATTAGTCTAATGCACAACAGTAAGATTATGGAGTTAAAAGTGGATCTCTCATCAACTTACGAACATAGAGTGTGTATTTTGTTATCTACCACTTTCCTCTCTATCTTTTTTATTTTGCTTTTCTTGGAGTGCAAGGCCACTTCAACTTCCTCCTGCCCTTTATGGATTGTGCATGGATATTGTTACTCTGCTTCTGTGTGATGGAATTGTGCTCCAACTTTGTCAATCGATATCTTTTTTAACTTTAATTTGGTCCTTTGTTGAGGGCATTTGGCATGCATATGATACCATTCTCAACATTTTGATATTCGTTCTGTTGAATATTCAGAAAATCTTAATGAAGTTATGCTAAAGAGCAATGACTCAGTCTCCTTTATAAATGCTCATCATAGCTCTTCATTCAACCAGGTCCAGGGAAATTCGTTCCAGAAGAAGGTGGCATTGTTGTTTGGCATAGGTCATGCTGTGGAGGTAAGTGCTTTGTCTGGTTGATAATGCTGCAGCTTAACCTGTTGTTGTAGGTATATGTGACAGACAAGTTGTTATTGTCTTCTTATATGGGTAATTCTAATATTGCTCATGTTCTTTTTTATTTACTTTTTGCGTTGATGACGTATAATCTGCAATACTTTGCGTTTAGGTACATCTCAGATCTGCCATAAGTCTTATATTCATGTCGCCTCCTTCCACTTACTTGTTTAAGGCTTAATATTTTCATTTGGAAATTCTAATCGTTCTATGTCTCCATGACTTGGTCCCATGGTAAAAATTCTATTGGGAAGTCCCATCGTAAAAATTCTATTGGGAATAGATGTCTTTCACATGGATGGCTTGATTGGTTGCCCTGTGGAGACCAATTGGGAAATAACTGCAGTTTAAATTGTTTTTCCTTCTTTGGAAATTGGTCTTATAGCAACTGATTTATCTCTTTCTTTTCGTTTTCTTTCTCAAAAGCAGCTGTACTCTTCTGGCCAAATTTCAGAGAAGTGCTTTCAGAGGCATCTTGTGTTTCTATATGTTTATTATAGAGTCATACCACCAAAAATCCCAAATATGCCAACTGTAACATAAATGCCTCAAACTTATTTTTTGTGTCGCTAAAAATCCCAATATACCCCAAACTTTTTTTGTATCATAAAAAGCACCAAATTTATACTAGAGTGACAAATGTACTCCGGATGGAATTGTAATAGATGGTATATATGTCACATACATATAAGCTTAGGCTTTTTGGTGACCAAAAAGATATGGAGGTATTCTGTCATGATAGGCATAGCGTGAGGTTTTTGGTGACCTAAAAAAAAGTTGGGGATATTTGTGTCGAGTGGGCATAGTTTGGGATATTTTATGGTATTTGCCTTCTAGTATATATTTTCCATTTATTGGCAGTTATTTGCTTTTGGCATTTTATCAAGACCAATGAGGTTAGTGAGCTATTTGGGCTTGCTATCATCATGATCCTCATGGTGGTGACAGTGGTGTTGGTGATATAATGATGATGATGTGCTTATCCTGTTCTTGTGGAAAATCATAACTTGACTGAGGAGTATCTTTGTTAAGTGATGTATCGCATAAATAGAAAGGGAAACCATGCTCGTGACTAATGCTTTTGATTTTTGACATATCTTTCTCCAAACTTGGTAATTGCCATGTCGCTTATCTTTTTTAATTGACAGTAATTATTAGTCTATTGAATTAAGACCTTTCCAAGCTTATAATATATCTTTGCCCTGTTGTGTTGCTGATAGCAATCTATTCTGTTGCAGAACCAAGACAGGTCCAATGGCAATCAAGGAGGACCAACACAGAGGGCTTCAGCTTTGGCTGCATTATCTTCTGCATTTAATCCGTCCTCTGGGAAGTCATCCTATTCAGTAAGTCTTTTTACCCTCACTGGTTTTATCTATTTCATCTTATTTTTCAGGCTTCTAATGTCGTTGTGATTACTTCTTATTAGTAAAGTGGCAAGTGGTGTTAGCACAGTAGAGAAGGCACAGCTGTAGGTACTTTTATACTCCAAAATTGTGCGACGTGTTCTGTTTGCATAAGTAGTATGCCCCTGGTAACTCAGATGAACTTTGCGTTGGTTGACTTTTAGTATTCAATGAAGTCTTTGGTTGTTGACTTGCATTTAACTCAGCTTTCCGTGTTGGAGAACCGTGAACACCCTGCTTAATTTGGACACTTCCAAATTGGGAGACAGACCTACCACGGCTTGTCTTCCAACAATAGTTTTGCAGAAGTTGCTTGCATTTCTAAGGATCAAGGACGGGAGTAGTAATCGTTGATAATATCGGTCGTAGTGAATGTAGGGAATTACGTGCCACAACTAATAGCTTGATGCAACAGGCTACTTTAATTTACGAACCTTAAGTTGTACAGTAATTTGGTCTTTTTAATTAGTTGACTATGCATTAGAGAAATGATTTTCACTACTCTGAAAGAGGGACAATAATCTTCACACTGATAATTGAGACCTCCATGGACTCAGTTGAGAAAGTACATCTAGTGCTATCGGTTTAGTTTATTCCATCTATTAATTACCAAGCATATCCAGTCTAGAGAAAATTGAGACAGAGTTGCTAGAGTTGAGAAGTTGTGGAACTGATTTTGGTTCTTCTGTTTTTATTTTATGAAAGCAGGAGAATGTTTCATGGTAGGGTTTCGGTTGGAGATGTTCCAAACGTGCTTGACAAACTTTGAACCCAACATTTAATTCTGATTCTTCAAGGTCCAACATATATTTGGGCACTAGTATTTCTTTATATTTGTTTCAGGCTTTAGTTTTCCAGACTTTAGAACATAAGAAACAAATTTATAAGTAGTATAATTGAGCTGGGTGCAGCTCTGCATACTTTTCCCTGCCATAATGAAAACCTCAACTTCGCCCATCCTATGACAAAGTTCTCACGATCTCAAGCTTTGCACTCTCAATGCTCTTGCTTTTGTTTCTCTTTTTCATTTTGCTTTAGCCGGCTCCTTTTAGTACTCAGATTATATACCTTTTCCTTAAGCTGTATCCAGAAAGTAGCAAGATAAGCTTAACTGATGACCCGGGCCAAACAGATTGTCATTGATTCTCCTATAAGCTTACCTTTTCTTTTATTGCCTTGCTCAAATTTTTTATTTTCAGTTGGTTTCCTTTATTCAGTATGAAAAAAGTTCAGATCAAAGTTATGCAAACGAAACCAAGCCCAACTGGTCTATTTACCTGTGGTGATGGGGGAATTCTCTATTGAGAATCCTTATGCTGATACCATATCAAACTATGAACAAGTATAAATAACTTGTGTAACCAAAAACATAGTAATCTCCAACGCAATAGTTTGGTGTGTTCCTTTAATTCATTCTATTTTTTTTCTCTAAAAATCTGAAGGTCCTAACCCTCCAATCTAGCCAAAGAATTACTGAAAAACAAAGTGAAGCCAAGCTGTGGTCTTTTGTTTCTAAATGCTAATCCCTGTCCGCGTCCATTTCTTCCTTGGCTGTGGCTTCCTCAAGACATTGCGACAGAAAACTGCCAGTAGCCTATCCGCAAATATCTCTACTAGAGCATATTATTAACATTATTAGCTGCCCTTCTTGTATAGAGGCATCCATAAACCTGTCTCAATGTCATTGGTAACTTCTTTAAAGTTGAAATACTTGCTGGCATTGCTTGTCAAGCAAGAGAATGTGCCTTACTGGAAATCAACTCCCAAATTAGCCTCCAATTGAAGTCGGTACATTCCTATTCTCAGTTTTAAATGAAAGAGTTCAAAAGTAAGTTTTTGATCAGTGGCTCTTTGCCCATCATCTAATTTCATTTTTATCTTGTTTTCAATGTGCCACAAACTTTTCACAGAAAACCAAAATTATGTTAAAGGTGCTCTACCTCCCAGTCCCAGTTCGTTAGTCCACTCCCACCCCATTAGAACAAAAGATAGACATTTCAATTGGTGGAAGATTCATTTGTCATAAAAAAAAAGGCAGTGGCCACCTTCCCGATTGTTGCCATTTGACATTCTAAAAAAAATAATAATCTTGAAGACCGTTCAAAGGTGCCCGTGCACATCATTTATCGCTGCTGGAAAAGATGAAACTTTCAAACTCCTTTTGGAATATTATTGCATAAGATCCAGTAGATCATTCAAAGGTGCCTCTTCACATCATTTATCAACACTGGAGGTGATGAAATTTCAATGAATGTTGTTGCTTCATCTAATTTTTTTGCATGGATTCAGATTATTCAAGCTCATTGATCTTTAAATGTGATTTTATATTTCCTAGTTTTGGGCTTAAATTAATCAAATTGTGAAATTGAAATATAATTCATGATGCGGCTATGTATATCTGTCTTAGGGTGTTGACAAATCCAATGGCTCAGACAATAGTGGACCCAGGCAACGAGCTGAAGCATTAGCTGCCTTATCCTCTGCTTTTAATTCCTCTTCACTGTCAAAACCCTCTGCCCAAAGGACATCAGGAAGCGGTCAGGGATCACAAAGAGCAGCAGCGGTAGCAGCCCTTTCTTCTGTTCTAACCGCTGAGAAGTCGCCAGAAAGCTCCCCCACTCGGTCCAGTGCAGCTGCTTCAGAAAGTAGCCCGCCAGGTAAAACTTCTTAAATTTGGTGGGAATTTTCTCCAAATTAGATCTATTTATTTAGCATCTGCTTGCTGTGCTACACTTGCTTCCTCATGTTAAAATTAGCTGCAATGCGTGATCATGACAGAGACAAACTGAAGCCTCTGTCTTTCCCTCCTTCCTGCTTGTTAGTTAATTTTACCATGCGTGATCATGACAGAGACAAACTGAAGCCTCTGTCTTTCCATCCTTCCTGCTTGTTAGTTAATTTTCCCACTCTTGAGCCTTGCAGTGCTTTGACAAACCTTTTTATGATTTCAACCTGTCTTTGATTGTTGGAAAGAAATTTTTAACTTACTTTGTTATGAATATTTAGCACTTTTTTGCATCCACTTTCTGCATGAACAAATGTGCACACAAAGTATGTTAAAATTAACTGTCTGCAGTGGACACAATAGGTGACAGAGCGGAAGATCCGGTGGAAGTCTCGGAGGACAATGAGACAGAGGGATCTGCACCCATCCCAGAAAATAATGATGAACAATCACAAGCCAAGCAAGAGCCACTCCATGATGTTAATGCCAGTGAAAACATGGAAACAGTGTTCAGTTATGATCAACTGAAAGCTAAATCTGACAATCCAGTGACTGGAATTGACTTCAAAAGGAGAGAGGTCAGTGAACATTGTGAGCCTCAGTCTTTTTTTGCTTATTCATGTCTCGGATGGTTATTCACGTCTTGTTCTTTTTAACTTTCTAGGCCTATCTGTCAGATGAGGAATTTCAGGCTGTCCTAGGGATGACAAAGGATGCATTTTACAAGTTGCCAAAATGGAAGCAGGACATGCACAAGAAGAAAGTTGATTTGTTTTAGTAAAAATTGATCCTCTGCCGCTGCTGTGTTGCATTTTTTTCAGAGTTCCTTGTTCACAACATTGAATGTGTTCTCTGCCAGAAAGTTGTGAGTTCATTGGTGCACTCATATCTGGACTGCTGTGTCTGAGATTTTGCCCTTTGATGAGTTTGTAGCTGTCGGTAGACCGGTATGGGTTGTGCCACCATAGGAAGAGTGTTATTTTTTAAATGCTCCTTTCTGGAAGCTGCTGCCTCCTGTCGTTCGGGGATAGTAGTTTGACATATGGTAGGCAAGCTACAATTCTTTGATCTGGTTGTGCGTATCCCCGATCGAGATTTGTTCATTTTTTTTTATTGCCTCTTTCCATTTGATTTGTGTAAATGGGGTGTATATGCAATGCACGAATGTTATATAGTCTCAATGTAAGACATAAAGATCACTATTGTTTGTACCACCGTGCTTGCTGTTATCTATCGATGTCTTGGCTTTTGCCTATTCTGTTTTCTTCTGTTTTCGGCATATAAATGCTCGACCTATTTCCCTGATTTTGGTCCTTATGTGAATAGATTTATGCGTATCTGATCTCTCAGACGTGAATTTGTTTGAATTTCGTATCTTTTGATTTATTTTCAGAGAGTTATGACTTTTGTGGTCCTGCCATTCATCTATTGTTGATTTTCAGGTATATTTCAGCTCCTCCCTCTTTCTCTGGTGCTTTTGGCCATGACTTGCTCCTTCGAGCAAAATCTGAGCAGTGATTTTGGCTCAAGTGGAGCAAAGCAGGCGCGGCCGACTTCAGTGCCTCCCTTTTTCCCTCCAAACTGATCGCAATGTTTGTCACAATACATTCTTTCGGACTATTCATGTCCGAATTCAGATGTAAATGAGGCTAAACCACAAATGCTTAGAAGGGATAAAGGAATACTGACCAGGAGTCTATCTTACTACGAAACCGTTGGAAGGCTTACCAATGGCAGCGCCACGAGAAGAAATGCAGCTTTTCGTAGAAAAATTAGTCGACAACTTATTGAAGCGCAACAATTGCAAGAGCAAATCCGAAGTTCGTGCATCGGATGACTATGTCAAGATTTGATAAGCCCAAGTTTAGCTATTATATGTGAAGTTTATCGTCAGCTCAATTTTCGTTCGGGGTGTTGAATTGACATTCATGGCAAAGGCCTTCTTTGCTTGGTGCTTGAAAGAGCTTTGATCCTGATATTGCACTGAAGCATCAAAGATGAATTTCTCACACACAGAACCTACAATTTTATTATACCCATAAGTCAAGATATAACAGATTTCCATAAAGAAAAAACATAACTGGTAAAAATGTGATCTTTTTTAACTTTGAACCTAGCAAACATTAGAAACATGTCATTCATTGGTAAGATGATGCCTTGGATAAGCACTCAATAAAGGGTAGAGGTGGTAACATGGAACGAGAGAATGAGTGCATGACAAAATCATTAAATCTAATTTCTTCTTGATCATTAAGGTTAATAGTTTGAAATCCGTAATTGTTAATAGGCCATAAATCTCCCTTGAGGTATGTTCTTCTTTGTGCCGTCCAGGCACGGGGCCTGTGATGGAGTACTCAGTTATCCCAAAAAAACAAAAAAACTGAGAGGATAGGGCATTTTGGTCAGGTCACCAGGTGTGTATTTAGCCAAGAGGGGTGCGTAAATAGCCTCTTCTTATTTTCAAGGGGGAGGAAAAATAAATAATACGCAAAATACAATTCTTAAACCCTTCTCTTCTCTGCGCGCTCCTTTCTTAAACCGCGAACTGTATTCCGCAGCCGGAAGAAGGCGCCACCAACGGCGGTGATCGGAAGCCACCCCCCACATACGCCATGAAACCCCAGAAGCAGAAAAGAGGAAAGCAGGAAGAACGACCCCTACCGCTTCGACAGGATCAAAGAATGGAGCCCGACCACGCCGACGAACCGTTGCGAGACGGGGCCGACGTCTGCCAACAGCTCATGGACCGCTACGCCAAATCCTCCGCCCCTCAGCACCGCCACCTCCTCGCCACTGCCGCCGCCATGCGCGCCATGCTCGCCGCCGAGTCGCTCCCCCTCACGCCCTCCTCTTACTTCGGCGCCGCCATGTCCACCGTCGAGACCACTTCCTCCTTGGGGGCCCTGGACTCCACCGAGATCACGGCGCTCATGTCGTTCCTCGTGATCGTCCTGTCCGCGTTGCCGCCACAGGGGATCACGCCCATGAGGGCAAGGGAGGCAGCGGAGATGTTGGCAGAGGTGTTGGCGAGGGAGGAGGAGAAGCTGGCTGTGTCCAGCGTGAGGTCCGTGGTGAAGTGTTTGGGGATTTTGCTTGGGTTTTGTGACTTGGAGGATTGGAATTCGGTGAAATTGGGGTTGAAGACGCTTTTGAAATTCTCCGTGGACAAGCGTCCTAAGGTATTGTCGCAAATCACACATTGTTATATCCTGTTCCGCTCTTTTGAGCTCTTTGGGTTTTTCTAGTTAGACTTTGCAACATATAATTGACCTTTTTAGGTCAGTATTCTTCCCCTTATGGCCTTGTTGACCGTAATTGGGCTTTGAAAGGTGGAAGTGTGTTCCTTGCCGTAAGAAATGACTAGCACTTGCTTAGATGTTGATCTTGATTGTAGACTTAAAGATATGTTATGTTCTTTTCTCAGGTTCGGCGATGTGCACAAGAATGTCTTGAAAAGGTTTTTAAGTGCTTTAAGTCCTCTAGTGTTGTTAGGAAAGCAAGCAAGCTGGTGCTGTTTTCTTTTGAAAGCTGCAGTTATTCAGCGGATTGTTCAAGGACTACAAGTCCTGAGGATGGATCTAAAGATGGCAAACTGTCGAAATCCCAAAATATAGGATTCTCACATATGCTTAATGTGCTGATATCTGTTTGTCCATATCTATCTGCCAAAGTAAGCATTCAGATTCTTTCAGAATTGGACAAGCTTCTGAGTCCCAGGTTCTCAGTGCTTACAACACAGATTCTTAAGATCATGGAGGCAATGTTGGAAACTTTAACAGTGGAAGATAGTGTTCAAGAGATAGAAAATGCCATCACTTCTCTTGTCTCATATGTTTCTTCAAAAGACAACCCGGTGGAGACTGTCATGGCTGCTGCAAACTTGTTACGAGTTGCTCTAAATAAATTTCACACTGGAGGATCAAGCTTGTGGATTAAGAACCTTCCTGTAGTTTGGGAGTCTCTAGCAGGTATGCTTCATGACTTTTGTGCAGGAGGTGGTCCAACTGCTTTTTGTTGGTAGTTTCTTAGCTGTTTTGCGATCTACAATCATGGCATGTTTTCCCTTACTTCTCTACGTTTCGAATTAGCCCAAAATGCTACTACTCTTTGACCGCATGGTGTGGTTGGGAAAGAATGAAATAAGGGACAATTCAGATATCTTAATGTTCTATTGATTATTTTTTTTGCTGATTTTCAGTGTTTGGTGGGGTTCATGCTCTAATCATTTCTTGAATTACTGCTTGCTTTGTTATCTTCTTTTCTTGGTCTTTCATCTCGTTATGTATTTGAGCTGCTTTCTCAAGTAATAAAACTTTTTCTTGTAACCTGAAAATACTGTCCTACATCCTAAGGTGGATTACTTAGTTGGAGAGGGTTTTCTTGTCACATTTTGTGTTGCCTTGTAAATCCCCAATGCTGCCGGTATTAATTTTTATCATTGACTGACTTTCTTGATTGAAGCTTTACGTTCCATTGTGTAAAGTGGGGCATGGAAGGAGGTGCATCAAATATAATATCTCGCTTGTCATGGTACCCTACAAAGTTATTTAAATGTCATTGATGTTCTGGAAGTATGACAGCACACTTGTAAAATTTGTATAGGCCAGTGGTTGGTAGCCATGTTGCAAATTGAAGTTCAATGGTGGAACAGAACAGCAAAGTTAAACCATCTGTATATTAACGAAAAAATGTGATCTCTATGTTAATCAAAAGATGTACTGCCTATGGATTAATTTATGGCACCTTGATCATTGATTAACTATCCTGAATAAAATGAAACCTTTGTCGCATATTATTTTTTTATCATTTACTCTTTCTTTTCTCTGTTGTCGATGTCTTTCATTATTTCGCCCCTCTTATCTCTTAAATCATTACAATAATCTTTGCTGTCTTCGTGGAATGAAGGAGTTATGATTTTTTTTTTAAATCTATGGTGGTACAAAGCAATTATAATAGAAAAAATGGTGGCTCAAATGGGTATCATCCCTCTTACCAGAAATTATGTGCAACGGTGGTATATCAAAGAGTCTAAGACATCATTTTTGAGATATTGGAAGTATGGGATTATCACTTGCCTGATAAACAAATGAATCTCTACCACCCAGGAGCCTAGGTCGATATGCCTAAAAGCTTACTTTCATGGATCTACTTTTATCTTTCGTTAATTTTCAGTTAATATAGATGAGACTGTGGATGATTTGGTCAATTTATGGTATTGTTAATGACGGTGTTTGTTTTCTGATGCACTTTATTATACTGGTTTAGGACTTGTTGCTGGTGAGTCTGATGCTGCATCGTGGGCCTCATGTGTTTTGAAGGACTTGATTAATGAACAAGTAAATGAAAGGACTTTCCTTATAGAGAGCCAACCAAGTGATGATGTACGTGAGGACAGTCTGGAAACAATTGCAATGAGGAGAATATGTATTGCTTTGGAAGGTGCCCTTAGTGCCCATGGTGAAACTCCAAATCAGCATGCGCTTTCCGTTATCTCTCTCTTGTACCTCAAACTTGGTATGTATACATATCGATTCTCTTGTATGCTATAGAAGATCTTTGTTTCTTGTCATTGTTAGTTGCAAATGAGTATATTAACCCTTTGGTTTGCATAAAATAACTCAAATACAATATGTTTAGTGTTGTGTGTTTCTCCTGATCTGTATGATTGGCATGATTAAGTTCTAGACATTGATCAACTACTGCTATATGTCAATTTCTGAATTTGATTGCAAAAGAATTGGATTTTAATGGTGTCTGAACCCACTTTAATTTCCTCTATTTCTCCTTCTTGACTTCTTGGCAACTACTTCCGCAGTTCTTACTTTCAATTCTATTTTTGTGTGGGCTTGCTGACAATGTTCAACATTGTAAAGGAGTATGAGCACTGCGATGGCTATCTTTTCAGTTTGTTTTTCAACTACAAAACAAGCTGGAAAGCGTTCTTCCTTTTTCATTATAACTTTATATGTATTTAGCATAAACAGAAAAGGAATCTCAAACTTTAGCAAAGATAAATATATTAGTGCCATAACTTGCAATGAATTATGCAGTAGAAGTTGACTTCTACTTGAATTGACTTTTGACCTTGCTTGCATGAAATTTACAGTTTGAACTTCTCAGAAGTACGTCTTCTTGCATGTTGGTAGTCAAACAGGATACTGTCAGCAATATTGATGAGTTTTCACTGTAAAAAGTTCTAAAGTCCTGGGTGTTCCTACTCGATCTTCATAGGATGTCAGTTTGAACTCAACTGTAGTGATTAAGCTGCAATTATTGTTTGAGGTTTTTCCTGTACAGACATGTTAGGAATTATAAAGAGTTTAGACTTAGGATATCCTGAATCGTAAGTACTGGTTTTACTGTGCATTTAGCCCTTTTCTTTCATCTGTTTGTTCTTTTGTACTAGGTAGGTGTACATAACTCCTTCATGATCCTGTTATATGAAGAAGGAGATTGTTGTCTCTTGGAAGTTCATTCGAATTATGGAATGGTTTAAAAAAAAAAATAGTGCCACATTGGTTGTGTGTGACAGTGTTTTTCTCTATTAATGTGGAATAAGTTGCGATGTTGTTCTGGAATTATCTCGCATGGACTCTTCTTAGTGTATAAAGATAATTTTTCTCATTTTATATCCTTGTTAATATGACTATAGACTGATTTATACACTCCTCTGATCTCTGTAAATGTTGTGTAGGAAAAACTTCTTACATCTATATGAGGAGTATCCTACTCAAACTTGTTCACCTAATGACGACAGCTGGAAGGGACCCATCAATCGCAGGCCATGTATGTATTTTTATGCTTGAGAAATTTATTTGCATGAGAAATGTCATTGATGTGAATGAGCATCTGAAAATGTCGATTATTATCTTAAGATTGTAATGGCCCAAATTGCCTCTAGTTCCTGGGTATGGTAGAGCTCTACATGGCATGTTAGTGCAGTGGTGTTCCTTCTTTCATTGTAATTGCTGCTGAAACTTTGAGTATGTTATGAATGTATAAATTTCTTCAATAAAGTCACGGTATTGCTCTTTGAAGCAATAAAAGCACTTCGTTTTGTGACGACATTTTGCATTCATGGCAAGGCTGGATACTCATGTAAGAAGGCAAAATGCTTTTTACTTGATTTTTTGTCAGTGTTCTTATGGAAGTGGAAATGCAACTTGAAAACATGCACGTGGATGTAAATGCATTTATTGTCATTATTGATAGCTCTTTTTGGGTTTCTTAATCGCTTTTGGTACTCGGGTTTGCACCCCTTGCTGGCTATTACTTAGTCTTGCTCTCCAAAATTTGTTTTTTTAAGTCATCTTTCTTTCATATGTTTATCCTGTTATAAGTGTGCAAAGAAAAAGATGGGTATCATAGCAAACTCCAAATCAGCTTGTCGCCTTGAATTTTGTTAAGAGTTAGATTGAATTGTTGATTAGTGCGTTAACAAAAAGTTATTTTTGTTCCTCATGTATAAGGATTAACAAAAGCTTCTTTCACTCAATTGGGTACATGACAAGTTAACGGAGCTTTGAGCATAGTATTTCGCCATTATCTGATAAAACAAATTGACTGTCTAGTTTTATCGAATTAATAATTGTGTAGTTTGACTATTTTTTCGATGACAACTCATCATTGTTTAATTAACTGTGATTCACAGCTACAGAGATGTAGTAGTTTGACTATTTTTTCAATGATAACTCATCATTGTTTAATTAACTGTGATTCACAGCTACAGAGATGTATTGGTTCTGCTGTAATGGCTATAGGCCCAGAAAAGATGCTTTCTGTTGTACCTATATCACTGCATCCCGATGACTTTAGTTGCAGTAATGTTTGGTTGGTGCCCATTCTAAAAGATTATGTGGTTGGTTCATCGCTTGAGTACTACATGGATTATATTGTGCCCCTTGCAAAATCCTTCAAGCGTGCTAGTTCTGGAGGTATGTCATCATTCTACATAGCTTTTGTTTCCATGATTTTCATTTTTCAGATATCATATATGATGTTATAGTAAATGTGAAGATCGTTGGGTGCTTGGCGCAGATTCACCACTGGTAAAATGAACCTAGAATATCCATCTTTAATTCCATATTCAGATTCAAATCATATTAAGTAGGGTAAAAGTCTTGCTTTTGCTGAAGGCTCTACTAAATGTTCTTTGACACGAGACACATCTTATAATGTCTTCAAAGAGTAAGTGCACAAAGTTCTGTGCGTTTAATCATTGACTCATTACCAAAAAAACAAAAAAAGTCCATCAGAAACTCATTGTGAAAGATCATTGTCACATGAGATCATTTTTGCATGTTCATAAGCTATGTGAGATGGAGCTATCTCCAATAAGACTCCGTAGACTTATCAAGCTGGGTGGTTCACCTGCTTATAAGCTGTGCTGAATGCTTGTTTGAAACTTCTTAACAGAATTGTCATCTTCTTGATTTTTTTTTATTTTTCGATCCCATTTGAGAGTTACCATCCCAAACTCCTTACTTGGCTTATGATACCCACTGAATGATAGATACAAATATTAGTTCTTATCGCAATTCTTCACCTCCAGGTATGTTTTTTGCATTCTATTGATATATAATTGCAGAGACAAAGGTCTGGGGAGCAAAATATTGTTTTTATGTAATGTTATTCTTCATCTGCCTCTGTAACATTCGCTTTTCCTTCCTTGATGCATATGCTTTTAGTGTGAGCTTTGAGTGCATGCCAATTGTTTATGTCTGTAGTGGAGTCCTCAATCAGCATTACTTGATTTGAGTTTTGTTCAGTTCATCATTAAAATTTTAGCAACATCGAGAATTTGATTCTGCTTCTGTTTCTTTTCTTCAGTTAAGAAATCAATACTCGGTAAAGAGCTGCTGGGTCATGCTCATGACCTTTGGAAACTGTTACCAGCCTTTTGCCGGGGTTCAAGTGATACAGACAAACAGTTTAGACGTTTGGCAGTATTATTGACTGATTTTCTTAAAAAAGAGCCCTTTATGCATGAAAGTGTGACTCTTGCGTTAAAGGTGATCTTTCTTGCCATGTTGATGACATTTGATTCACTCTAGTTCTTTAGCTGGGAAGAGGTGGTTATACCGTTTTCAAATCTCCTCATAGTACTGTTGTAATTCTGCAGATCCTTGTGAATCAAAATACAAGTGTGCTCGGCTCTAGAGTAGTTAAAGATTTGGAAACCTGCACTGTGCAAGCATCCGGATTAGAATTTCAAACTCTACCGATTTACTCCAAGAAAACCGCAAGTAGAAATATCAAGGCTTTAAGTTCATGCTCCACTGAGTTGCTCCAACTTTTATCAGACTTATTTGTTGATTCCATTCCTGCAACAAGGTCATACTTGAAGGTTCTACATCAATCACTAAATCAAGTCATTGTTGGCTCTATACTAATTTCTTACTACTTATTGTGCAGTTTTTTTCTCCTCTTCCCTTTCATATTCATGATTTTCTGCTTACTTTGGTTGTCTGAACATTCTCTCCAAGTTTTAAGGCATATGCCTCATCTGAAAGATGCTAATAGGACTCACTTGCACTATAAGATATAATAGGGTACTAATACTCTGTGATAATTATGTTTATCCAAATTCCATCTCCCTTCGTAGTCCTATCCAGATTGAGAATAGTATAACTAGCGGGGGCTCTTTCTGTCAATGTTAAGTACTGGAGGAAGTAGAGAGGAATTCGAAGGTTTCTGTTTTCGCTTTGAGGCAGTTGACATGCTAAATTTGATTTTTGGGTTTGTCAGATTTGGACCTGCCTAATCTCCTTCCTAGTGAGACCGTCTCATTCTTGTAACTGCCACATAGTGTTATGGAGATGGTTCAAGTCGATAGAGTTGGCTACATGGATATATATTAGGTCATTATGCACTATTTTATATGCTATTCTACGGAACCTTCACACATTTTGGGATTCTTGCGAGAGGTTTCTGTTGTGTTTTTAGACCTCCCTTTAGCCCTTTGAACAGGTAAATTTGCCTCAAGTACATAAATTAAGACTTATGATTGCATCATTCAAGGCACTTTTCCAGTTATGCACACCAGTGGTTGCCATGGGGAGCAGCGGGCCAGGAATTTGTTCCCAGTCCCTGTCCTGAGGGGAAAATACTGTTCCATCCTTCCTCTGCATGGGAGAATAGTTCTTAAATGTGCCCCTCAAGGCGACAGCAGTTTTTTAAAAATCAGAAAATCAGGCGAAAAATCTTCACTGTCATAGTAGTTATATACTTTTGACTCCGTAGAGTAAAATGTGAATTCAAGATGCAATGATCCTACAACTATACACCATACTTGGAATCTTCTACTCAGCTAATCTTCTTTCCCTTTCTCACGCCATTTGACAATATCAAATTTTCAAATGAAAGAGTATCTATTTGGAGAAAAGCTTTTGGTGGAGAATAGGCCAAATAGGTTTGAAAATAATGACCAGATTTTCTATGCTTATGTTAGAAACATCCCATGACCGTCGAAACTAAGTTGTGGTTGGTATAAAGAAGTGAATGCAACTTTTGTTGACATGATAAATAATGGCAATTCTGTAGGAATGCGGTTCTGTCACTTCATGAAGCTATAGTTGAACGACTTGAAACAGTATATTTTTAACTATCGATTCAAGATTGAACTAAAACTTTTTATGTCTTTTTTTTTAATTTTGTTAAATTTTTAGTAATTCGAGATTAATGTTCAGCATGCAGAAAAATAAGTTTATATCATTAAACTTTGGAATGGATATTATTATTTTACTTGATTGATCATTTTTCTATATTTGTTGGTGTATGATTTTATGATTTAACGTAAAATGGTAAAGGAAAATAATGGTATTGTTTTGTTGTGGTAGAAACATTTGTTAGAAACCTGGTAGCTATACATAAAGCTAGAAGTTTTATGGTTTTCAATTATATTCTTACTGACGACAGAGTATTCTTTAGAAATGTTCAAAAGAGGAAAAAAGATCTCCAAAAAAGTAAAAGATATGTGAGGTTGGGGTGGCTCTGAGACAATTGATCATGTATTTGTTATTAGAATACCTAAAAGGAAAAGTTAAAGAGAATTAAAGCTATGGATGTGAAGCGGCATCGATATAGTATATGAAGTGTCTACTCTCCATGAACTCACCATGGAACACCAAAATACTTTGAAGTACTAGATTTGGTAAGATAGATTAGGTTAGCTATTGTAAAAGGGATTGTCATGCATGTGAGTTATAGAACGTTGTGGATTCTTTTTTAAATTGATCAAATTTCTGAATGCTGTAAAGAATTCAATGATTTTGTAAATGAACTTCTTGGAAGAGATGATTGAGCCCTGTGGAGTACATCGAAGTAGCGAAAGGAAGCTGTATTGAGTGATTGTCTTAAAGAACTTTAACTCTAGGATATATGTTCAGTCAATGCTCATGTATTACCTTTTACTTTTCCCATGAAGTTTGCTTAGTAATTGACATACATAATATGAGTTAGATTATTATGCTCAATTTTGATTTCTCAGGATGCTATTGGTTGCTTAGCTTTTATCACGGATTCTTCCACAAACAGAGAAATTTTTTTGTCATTTCTCAAAAGATTTGGCATTCTAAATAGTAGAGATGAGTTCGAGAGGGGAAGAGACGAAATGGAAGCATCAACAGACACAGAAGCAGGAAATGAGCACACTGTCGATGACAATGGTAAAAGGTAACAGAGATTGTTAGCAAATTATGTTGATGATTACAATGAGAGATTCATATATGTTCACTTACACATTTACACTTGACCGCTGACAATCACTTGATTAAGGGGGCATCCTTTAGGCCCGGATTTGACAATTCATTATAATAGATATCTGATTATCGACAGACCATTTCAGTTGTGTGAGCATCCAGAACTTTTTTTAACTAATAGCAATTGCAGAGATTACTAGGTTGGGTCCACACGCATAGATTATATATTCTGCTTGCAGAATTTTGAGCTACCATTTTATGCAAATTGGGCACTGCTGTCTCCTCTTCATGATGACAATGCGTCATGTTGTATTCAAGTATAGTACCATCAGCGAGTGCATCAAGAATGGTGCTGAATAAGGAGTTTTGGGCAGTGGTCTCGCCCCCAACCCAAAGCCCCCCACCCCCCCCCCCCCCCCTTTTCTCCCCCACAGCAACCCCCTAACCAAAAGAAAAAAGCAAAAAAAAAAAAACCCAGAAACATACAAGAAGAGCACATCCTTGCACCCACTCATACAGAATGATAATTTCACTCCTGTTATGATATTAAGAGAATGCAGTTCTGCCCAGGTGCTTGCTACTGGAGCTAGCATCTTTTCTTATTGAAGGAGCACAGAAGGATCTCATTGATTTGGTGTTTAGCTTTGTTAAAGACACTTTTCAGGTGTGCATCGACTTTAAGAACAGAAGCCTCATTTTCTTGATTTAATGGATGAGTTTAGTGATTTCTGTAGCCTAAAATCATTCATTAATTTTCTTCTACAAGGGAAGCAATGACAACGGCCATGCTGAAGCATACAATGCTTTGAGCAGGATATTAGAGGTATGTTTGTGGTATCTTCATTCAAAGACATTTTCTTACTGGAGGTGAATGTCTTTTTGTCCTTTCTATTTTGCAGGAGCATCCCTGGTTTTGTTCATCTCAATATTCGCAGTTGATTGATTTACTAATTGGCCTAAAGACTCCGTCTGATAGTGCAACTCTGAGAAGCCGCTTTGCCTGTTTTCGTATTCTGATGGTTCATGCATTAAAGGTCAGAACGTTCCTTGCGGCAATGCTGAACTTGCTTTGACATTTATGTTTGGTGTCTACTGTTCGTGTGAAAGAATTACAGAATATTATGTCCTTCAGTTTTAGTGTATCTTGGTTTTGACATAAATAGAAGCTATATCTTGTTCTTTTCATAAACCAAATTGGAGTTATGTCCTGTGCTGGTTATCCTGGAATCAGATTGCAATGAACCTTTATAAATTTCATAATACTGTGTTAGTAAAACACCTCGAGATTAGTCCAACTGAAAGGAAAACTAGACGACATTTATTGAAGAAGAAATTGCATTTCTTTCTCGTAATCAACTTCTCCTTGTGTTTCTTGCTTTTATATTCTTGATGAGTAGAACAGTTTTTTATTAGTTCTTTGAGTTTGGCTTTTGTTCTCTCTCTGTTGCCATAATTGTATGCTGCGCATGAGCAGCTATATCACAATCCTTAACTAAATACTCTTCCTTTTCTTGTTCTGGTCCCACAATTTTTCTGAATGGCCTGCTGCCTAGGGCAATTCCCTCCATGTCGAAGGAATTTCTTGGAATGTTTCAAGAATCTCCTTCAGTTGAAGTTTGTCTTTGGAAATTCGACATGGAGAGCAGGCCTTTCCCTTCTTTGAAGAGACTTGAATTTTACCCGCACAACAGGGGTAGCATCTGTGGAACATGCTTGTATTTGTGAATATGAAGACTCTTAAACCTTTTTCAATTTTTTGAATTTCTGAATGCATGGCTAACAGCTTCTTCTATTGCTAAGCATGGAGTATTTCATCACCTTTTTGTTTTTTTATTGAACTTTGTGGAAAAAAATAAAAAAATCAAAACTGATTATATAACTGGCGTTTTGCTAAAAGATTCTCTCTTACCTCATAAACCTAACAGATGAGTTTTTTCCAATCTCAGAAATTTTTTATAACCTGATCCAATTATCACCATTAATCCATATTCCTTCAATTTGTAATATAAAATCAAACATCATGAATGGCTTTTCCACTTTTAGAAAGACTTTTTTATTCTTTTGGCTCATGTCTTAACTTGGAAGGAGTAATGTATCTGCTTCTAACAAACACATTTGTTAAGCTTTTGTTTATAGTGTATATGCAATTCTAGTTCAACATTAAGTAATATAAGCACCACTGTGTTGATCTCATGTGCTGTTCCATGTGACATGTCAAGTTAATTCTTTTTATGCAGATAAACTCCGAGGGAGAGCAGGAGGAGGAGGAGGAGGAGGAGGAGAAAGAAGATTCAAAAGCTTTTTTCATCCTCAATAATATTATACTTGTCTTAAAGGATGTAAGAACCTCCTTTACAATGTGGGGTTGATAATTAACTTTTGGCACTAATCATCATCGTGACATATGAAATTTGCAGGCTAAGGAGGAATCTAGGAAGGAAGCTTATGATGTGCTCATCCATATAAGTTCCAGTTTGAGAAGCATTTCGCCTGTCAGTTCAGCTACACCTTATCAGAAACTGATTAACATGGTACACTATTCCTCATTACAGGACATATTTGTGTAGTTTGAGCAGAAATTGCTGCTTATGTACTAAGACATGTTCGAGACTACAAACATTCTATTTTCATTAGTAACATGAAACCATCAAAGAGCAAAGTATCCAGGAACATCAGGAATAGACAATGAAAATAAAAGTAGAACTTAAGAAGAATGGGTAAATGAGGCCATAGGTGGTTGAAAAGAACAATTGAAGAGCTTGAAGCAGATCCTTCTAATTATCTTGTCTCACGTACTTTACACCGTTAGATCCTATGTAAGTTGTCTTCTGGAAGGGCTTTAGTATTGTGAATAATTGGTTTTGCTCTGCCTCAAATAGCATCTGTAGATGAGAGAAAAGTTGAAGGAGTATATAGTAAATTAATTCCTCCTCTTCTTTGGCCATGATGTTGTTCCTGACTTCAAAATTGTGAAACATTGGACTGAAGTCCTCATGATCTTATGCCTACTGCTTATCCACCTAAGATTTTGGTTAAAAGTCTTCACAGGATCAAGAATAAGTATGTGCATTGTATTCAAAAATCATAAGTCTGGTATGGCTGCAGGTTGACCCTGAGGCCTCAAAGCATATTTCTCTGCTAAAAGAAGAAAGCTAATTTCGTGGTTGCAGTATTGTAGTGTCACAACAAATTCCTTCATTTATTAGCTGCTTCTGCCAAGGTTTAAGGCTTTGCAGTTCCAGCCAGTGAAGAAGATGAATAATGCCTTCTAACCAGTATAAAGACAGAGAACCAAAATAGCAAGTGGACAAATTCAAAATCACATGGTCTGTCTTTTGTGGATGCCTTTTTGGCCTTTATGCACAATCACAGTTAAATACTTAAAAAACCATAAGTTTAAAGAAATAATTTCCACTTTGAGATGTATCGACTCTTGACTTAAGTCACCATATGCTTATGAAATTCTCATGCATTCATTCACTAGTTAAGGGAGAACAGCAGCATTTTTAAAAATACTGAAGGCAGAGAAAAGATGATTTCACTGAAAATCGGTATCAATGGACCTAATAACTGTAATATAATTGACAAAGTATGTTAAAAAAAATTTATAGTGTCGACATTAGTGAACAGCAGATATTATTATGGTTAAGAGCAAAAAAAAAGTTTGGTCACTTATGAAAAACATGTTTCCTTTTGTAATGTAGACTTGTCCTGGTGTTGATCTTCTGTGCACCTTTTCTAGTCCCATCTTTATATCCTAAGCATCGAGGGTAGCATATGTTTTAGCCTAGCTCGGAGTAGGTTTTTCCTGTTACCACTTGGAAGAAATGTCCAGTTAATTTCTCGATCAAATATTACTAGGCTTTCCATGCAACATGTGCTATTTTGATCGGTTATGCTTAAATTATTACAAAGTAAAGCCTAGATTCGCCTTTCATCAGATGCTTCACACCCCATACAATTGAGTTCTCTAGTTCCATGACATTCCTGACCAGTTTGTCATGGGAAAATTCTTGTCTCTCTGACAGAGGACATGACTGTTGGCAGCTAATTTATCATGCATGACCATATATTCTTCGTAGGATTGGTATATGTACCATGTAGTTTGTGAAATGTAATTGATTAATCTAGTGGACTACACTCATGATAGGATCTCTTCTGCTTAGGTGTGTCTTGACTCCTCAAGCAGACAATTCAATCAAGATTCTGCATTTGTTTCATCTGATGGAAAAATGCAGAAATTTTAAGAAGTCAAATTGGTCTCTCAAGGGTTAGTGTAGTAAATCCCAATTGGTCTACTTAATTATTTCGATGTAAAGCCTACATTCACCTTTATGCTTCACTTCCCATGCAATTCAGTTCTCTAGTGACGTGGCATTTGTGGCCAGTTCGTCATAGGAAAATTCTAATCTCTTTGACATAATGGATATGACAATTGGCCGCTAATCTATAGCATGGTTCCATATAGCTTTTGTAGGATTCGTATATGTACCTTATTGTAAGATGCAATTGGTTATTCATTATACTTCACCCTTGCTAGGATCTCTTCTGCTCAGGTATATCTTGACTAGCTCAAGTAGCCTATTCAATTGAAGTTCTGCATACATCTCATCCAACAAAAATGCAGAATTTTTAAGAAGCCAAATTGGTTTATCTTGGGGTGGTGTGGTCCCTATATTTTTGAAGCTTGGATTCTCGTGTAAATGGTTGCCCAAAGAAGTTTTATATGCACTGCACTGATGAACACCTATATTCTTGAAGCTTGGCGTGTAAATGGTTGCCCAAAGAAGTTTTATATGCACTGCACTGATGAACACTTACTTTAAATGATTTACCAAAAAAAAAAAACCACTTACTCTAAATGTGTTGTGAACATCCGGGAAGTTTATTTGCTAACAGGACTTCCACTTAGGTGATCGGGAGAACATACTTATGTATTATATGAAAATTGTCTAAAATTACTGTGATTTTTCTTTCTGCCCGCAGCTCTTAATAGTGGTTTGTTACTGGACAATCACAATTCTCAGGATTGAATATTTCTTTCAAGTGATAGTGTTATGACTCCAAATAACATGCTTTCAGATAATGGGCTATCTTTCTGGTACATCACCTCAAATTACAAGTGGAGCTGTTTCTGCATTGTCTGTACTTGTTTACAAGGATGCAGATACCTGTCTATCAATTCCTGATCTTATTCCTCTTGTTCTTTCTTTGCTACAAAGCAAAGCTGTGGAAGTGATAAAAGTGAGTATATTATCACCAAAATAGATTCTTGCCCCAATTTGCATGGCTTAAGATTCACTTTGTACACTTTTTGTAGGCTGTTCTAGGTTTTGTGAAAGTGTTAGTGTCTTGCTTACAAAATGAAGACCTTCGGAGTTTACTTTCAGACATTGTTGATGGTGTTATTTCATGGTCATCTGTCTCCAGACATCACTTCAGATCAAAGGTATGTGAAATTTTATTGGGAGTTTACTTGGTGTGTCGTGATAATTCCATGTGTGCATCCTTCCAAGGGCCTCTTTATTGCAAGCTCATAATGAATGTCTACTATCATTGTATATGCAGGTCACAGTGATTTTTGAGATAATGATTAGGAAGTGTGGTTTTGCTGCTGTTCAGCTTGTTACCCCAGAAAAATACAAGGGCTTTCTTAAGACAGTTCTGGAGGTATGAATTTCCCTTTTCACTATAGGACATGAGAATGAAGCCAACACTTGGATGTGTTTTCTACAGAAAGAATATCTAGTGTCGCATGATTGCTGGTGGCTGGTACATTGTTTTGTGAAATGATCATGTTTTAATTTTCAGAATCGTCAAAACAAAACCTCAAATGAGGGCGGCAAAGAAAACAAGGAAGCTTCTGCAAGCCAGGAAGATGCCAGGAGACAAGGATATAAAAGGAGATTGAACAACAAAGACGGTACCCCCCACTCAGGAGAATATGAAACTTCTCTCAGTGCTGATGGTAGATTAGAAGGTTCTAAAAAGGATGGGGATTCGGCTGCATGGAAATTTTCTAAGATTCAATCCAATGAATTTGGAAAGAAAAGGAAGAGGACCTTTCACCAACTTGGAAGCAGGGAAAAGAGAAAGATGGAACTGAAAAGTAGAATGAATGTGGAAACTCCAATAAGGAATCATAAAGCATCCAGAGCACGAAATGGCAATAAAGCTGTGCAGAAAAAACAGAAGACATAAGTTGGAAGGACAAGGATACTGGTTTTTTCTGCAGAGCCTCTTAAAGTTATGATGATTTTTTTTCCCCTGGGCATGTCAAAAGTAGTGCATTCGGGGACAAGTACACTCTTGGCTTTTGCATATTTGGCCCTTTCAGTTTTAGGGGGAAAACAAAGATTCTGAATATTTCACACGGGTCTGCTTACAGCCAAGTATTACATTTGCAGGTCATGGGTTTGATAAGCTCGTTGTCCTCATTTTTGGTGCATCACAAGGGGACACGGGCTGTTCAAAGGGTCATTCTTTGTAAATTACCGACGGCATACACTTACCTTCCTTTTTTTCTTGTAAATTAATGAAGCTATATGTGACTCTTGTCAACCGTTGAATTGCTTAATCTTTATTCTCATTTCTTTTGCAAGTTGTAACTCATTGTGTGACATGTATTTTGCTTGTAATCGATTTATTTTTATCATCTGCTACATCGAATCTTGCAGTAGCCCGTAATTGCTGGCAGTTACTCGAGCAAGATGTTACATGGCCTACTTATATAGGGCAAAAATCCACATGAAAGGAGCTGGACCATCAGAAACTGGAAGGAGAGAGAGAGAGAGAGAGAGAGAGAGAGAGAGAGAGAGAATACAAGGCAGATTTTCAGCAACTAGTGAATAACCGGAAATGTAGTTATTGTCGGTGCTTCATATCAATTTCCATACGCACGAATAAGCACTAAGAAAGTTGTTGTCACAAGTGTCATTCAGGAAGGTGTCTTGACAGATTAGCAGCTAGCATCTTGATGTTTCCAGAGTTTTACCAACTTCGCCAGCACCTAATGCACCAAGTTTATGTAAATAATGCATATGTTCCTTCTTGTCACAAGTTCCAAATAAGATCGACCTTTTCAGTTTTAACTTTCCCAAGAAATTCAATTTTGGAAATTTACATATATTAGAGAGTGGTAAAATTAAGACATATTAGAGAGTGGTAAAATTTAAGACCTAATTCTCGGCCTAAAGTCCACCCTTTCCTCTTTGTAATTATTGTAGATTATAAACGTCTTACAGAACATAAAATTTAGACACATAGCACATTTAACCGAGATGCTACTCTCTTCCTGTACCTAAGCATCAAGAAGAGTAGTATTTTGTAAAGAATCAGCTGAAAGAGAAGCACAGTTACATCCCACCACTTGGAATGATCCATTGATATGCCGAAAGTCGTTTTGAGGATTATCTCACCCTTCAGTTTTGGTTCTCCTGGCTCTGCTGAATTGAACTCAAGACCAGTCATGACATTCTTGTATTGACCCTGCAAGGCATGTGAATGATTTGTATCAGTGAGTTGTAATTCATCAGATATTTGTGAGCATTCAAGTCACTGATCCAGAACATGTCTGTATTGTTGACTGCCTTGGCTAGTTGCAGAACTGTTACGCAAAAGCACAAACCCAGCTGATGACCAGGGAAATAGGGGGCTGGACCGATGGTCTCTTCTTATGAATGATGATGTTCCTCAAGCTTCAGTGGCAATGAATGCCTCTTAAAAGCTTGGGCAATAGGCTAATTTTAGGTACAGAGTTATAGAAGCTTCTGAGAAGCCCTGCTTTTCCAAAGCTCTTGTTTGAGTAAACAGACGGAGTGAAGCATGTGGTGAAGCCTGGTGGTTCTGATCAAATTTTAAAAGAAGGAGACCGACAGAAGAATCTACATAGTGTTGCATTATTATATTGGTTGACAAAATCTCTAGCATATGGATGAGAAGGCCGACAATTCAAAAAGGAAGGGAATGGCGGACTTGTCAACCATCTAAATCATTTCTTCACGGCAAAATGAAAGGCACCTTACTTGACTCATGTTGATTTGAGATCTCTTTCTCATAAATTTACCACGGTGGAAGATGAGTCTAATGAGTTTGAACATGCAATGCCAAGCTGTAGCGCTTTCTCAAGGTGTAGTTTTTCTAGTCAAGACAGCATTTTCGAAAATGTGGATGAATATTTTCCATGTCATGTCTCTATGCAAATTATATGCTAATAATTTTCAATCTTGGTTTCAAAAGACTTGTGAATAACTGTAAACTGACTACCTCAACTGCCCATTTCGCAAAGCTGATGTAGGACATGGGGTACTGCCAAAAGAACTTGGGAAGATCAGGGAGAAGTCTAAAAATCTGCGATGCCATCATCATTAAAACCTGAATCCACGAAAATTCCTATGAATGACTACGTAATCTGTAAGAATTACAGGAAGGAAAGTTTAGGAGAGTATTTGCTTACAATTACACCAGCTCCAGTTCCTATGGCCATCAAGGCGTTGGGGACAAATGAGGTCACAACCATCATGCAACTGTCAATAACAGTGATGCAGCAGAAGAGATTAATGCAGAAATAACAGTAGTGAGAGAACCCTGGATGAAGCTTCACCATGTAGAATATCGTTGTTCCTGAAAGCAGAGAAATCGCCACCAAGAAAGGGAGCGAAGAAAGGAAATTGGCAAGCACAAACACCGTCTCACCATAATGGCCATTGAGTCTCTCAGCGTAAAATACCTGATTTAGACAAGAAAAGGGTGTCATGTACTGACAACATTTCTCCTTTGTTATGTAATAAATGTATATTCTGGCAAGAGACTGATCCCATATGAATAATCGCAAGCAGCCCTTGCCAAATTTCTTAGTTGATTAAGCTTTATCTCTCTAACTGATGGTGAAGTTCTTACCTTCCTCTGACTGAGTCTGGAGTAGGCCATTGACTAAAAGTTCATTAGTAAATAACAACGTTATAGACCACGGCATGCAACTTCACACCTATCATGGTGGAGGGAAACTTAATCCTAGTACTAGCAACAAATCAATTTAGCATCACCTCAAGTATGAAGATTCTGCTGACATATAATAGAGGAAAATTGATCTCCTTGACACTTCACTATACCTTCAGTTCTTCATCGAAGAAAGGGACACCACCGCAAGACAAACATATCATGAAGCCATAGATGAATGAAACACACTTTCCTCTGTTGATAATCGCCCCATTGTCGTATCCGATGTCAAAATATAGAGTTCCGGTACTTATTGATGCTAAAACGTAAAACATGATCCTCAGCCAGGAGTATCCAATGTCCCTATGCATGTTGATGAACGACCGATGAGACAAAACCCTGAGCTGCTTCCACTTGATGGAATTAGTATTCTCATTCAACTCGCAGACCTTATAATCCTTCTGTTTTCAATGGAAGAAATTCAGTTTTGAAAACATCAGTCCTGGAAAATGCTACTTCAGTATGGATGCAACTCCTTCAGTTTCAAAAATCACAGTTGGAGACATTGTTTTCAAACTACGGAAAGTGGGTTAGACGAGAAAATAACTGCACATGCATGTTATGGATTTTGGTGTCTTCTGAGTTGGAGTGCTTACACTGGCAGCAAGAGCTTGCATTTTCTTCCCAACTTTGCATGAGTACTCTGAGGATTTGTAACTTTGGATGAGTGTGGCTTTAATCTCTGCTGTTTTCATGTTCATTGAAAAACCAGACGATGCCAGAGTTTGCTACAAGATAAAATAGCAATTCCGAAGGATATATTAGGAAGTCACTTTACATTTCACGAGAACTGATGCAGAATTTAGAATTGCTCAAGAAAAAACTCACGCTGTTTCTATGAGAAAGCAATAGAGTGGCAGTCACAGAATCGAAGTCCAAGCAAATACACCGCAGAAAGTGATCAGCCGGATTTCTCCTCCTCGGACAAGCGAATCCAGCATCTGCAAAGAACTGCACCTGGTGTCAAAATTACTTGATCTTGCTTCTGCACAGGGGAAATATCTCTGAGTTAGAATAAGTTGTTGACTTTTTTATACCTCAACGGCCATTTTTGCTTCTCCTAGAAACACAGTTTCTCCGCTTGACAGAAGGAGTAAATCGTCAAAAAGATCGAAAACTTCACTGCTTGGCTGGTGGATTGAGCAAATAACTATTTTTCCTTCATCCGCAATATTTCTTAGAGCTCTTGCCACCAAAAAAGCCGAGGCACTGTCTAAGCCTGTGGTAGGCTCATCAAGGAGCAAGACCAGCGGGTCTGTCACCATTTCCAGGCTGACGCTGAGTCTTTTCTTTTCTCCACTGCTTATGCCCCTCAAGTGCCAGTTACCAATCCTGTTCTCTGCACAGTCTCCGAGTCCCATCTCCTTTATGGTCGTTTCTACCGCCTCGTCGATCTTGGCTTTCGTCATTTCAGAAGAAAGCCTCAGGTGAGCTGTGTAAGCTAACGTCTCTTTCACAGTGAGAGTACCCAAGAAAAGATTTTCTTGAGTCACATAGGACTGGAAAAATGCATAAAATGAGAAGATTCAAGCATGAGACCCAAGGTGAAACATCAATAACCAGATAAAAACTTATTTGTCATCTTGCAAGCTCAAACTTCTGAAAGGGGAAGCACGGGCAAACCAGCCAATCTTTTATTCTAAGAATGTCGTCCAGTCTTAACGTAAATCGGCAGACTGAATCAGCAGAAGTTCAAAACATGATTTGTCCCTTGGAGGGCTAAAAGAATGCTTGAGGAAACCAAATTGACAGAGGAGTGGCCTAGTGATGCTTCATTATAGAGGTTACTGATCTTTTAGTAACATAGTATGAGAAAGCGAAACTCTTCCCAGAAAACGCGGATTAAGCTGATGGAAGCAATATTTTATTCCATTGATGATCTAACAATTACTAGACTAGAGTTTTCTTTTAATTGCAAGAAAAGTCTGGAATTTTTCATGAAAAAAAAAACTATCTATTGATAACACAGAATGTCACTTTTTAAGATTTAAAATGACATTATAAGTACTAAAAAAAAGGATTATATTCCACAAGAGTTAAAATACTTGTCCCATAATCTATTTTCCTTGGTAATAAAGTTTGACCGCAACAAATAATTTCCAATAAAAGCCAACTTTAGACTAATGGTTGGATGTGCTCACCAGTTCTCTGTGGCTTATCGACCCCTTCTTTTTCCCACTTAGGAATATATTTCCCCCTTTTTTGACGTCAGAAGACAATCGACCTGCTAAAAAAAATAAAACAAAATAAGTTGTCGATCGAAGTGGGTGCTAAGTGGTTAAAGTACGGATATGTGCTTGGTGGATAATTAAGTAGTTATGCGCTAAATATGATTGTTTGCCTAAATTCTGGAATGCCAAAGCTAGAAATCTCTCTCTCTCTCTCTCTCTCTCTCTCTCTCTCTCTCTCTCTCTCTCTCTCTCTCTCTGTGGACTATTCTTGTCCCTTATCGGTTGCTAAGCCAACATGTCACTGGATGAAGGGGAAAAACAGAAAGAAAGATGCGCTTTTTTTTAAGAAAAATAATGCTCGATTCCTTTTAAAAGCGCCCAATTTATCTTAAGTCTCAATCTTGACCTAAATATTTTTTTTTCTCATAAAAAAATCAACTGTAGGGAAGAGCTTGACTCAAATTTTTATGTCATAAAAAGACGTCAGCCTTACCATAAGGTAGGGCCTAATTTTGGCCCAAACTTTTTTTCATCTCATAATGTAACTTTAAGTCGACACTCTATTAAGTTTTAGCTAAATACATGTTGAATGACATATCAAATCCTTTGGTAATTAGAGCCACCTTGCTCTTGTTTAGGCCAACCTTACCAAAATCCTAGATCATGCTTGCTGTGAAATCAATACCTAAAAATCCTTTTTTTTCCCACCAAAACCCCCCAAACTTTTGTTATTATATTGACAATGTTTTGTTGTCTTGATCTTCTGGTAATTATATTAGTATCACCAGGACTTTTTCATATTCCAAGGTGGAACTCGGATGTCACAGGCGGTCGACCGTATAATGACTCATGGTAAAATAAAGTAAAACAAGGCAAAGTCAATGGATTTATATGTTCCCAAACGAGAGGGTTGGCAGACAGAAGGAGAGAAACCTGCCAACGAGTCGAGGAAAGTGGATTTTCCGGAGCCGGAAGGACCCATGACAGCCAAGATCCGACCCGTCTGAGCATACCCGCTGAGCCGGTTTAGCAGTTTCCTCTTGGAGCCGGCCGACACCGTCAAGTTGTCCCATACCAGGTACGATGCGGATGATTGGCCGTTCACGCTGTCGCTCTCTTCCGCTGCAAAGTCATTGTCCGTCACATCCTTCGTCGCCTCCATCATCTCTCGCTCTCGCTCTCGCTCTCTGCTGAATCTCTCTCTAGGTGGTGGTCTCGTTTTCTAGCTCACAGTCACGGACACACCGAGGGCACACAGTGCAGTTGGCGAGCACCACCTTGGGTTCATGCGCGAGTTTAACGTTCATTTGACCTGCACTCGATCACGCAAACCCGTACACTTGTGGCTCTTGACTTAGAAAGAACAAAAAAAGGCGGTTCGTGTCGCTTGGCTTTGCTCTCTGCGGTCTCTGACGGGTGCATGGCTATTGCTCGTAACCCCTGCGTGTTTTGCTGATGGGTACTGTGGAAGCTGACTTTGAGTCTTGGATCTTTGTACCGTCTCTCTCTCTCTCTCTCTCTCTCTCGCTCTTCACGTGATGCTTTAGCATAATCTTTCTCCCCTCGAGCCCTCAAATTTGAGTAAAATTTGTTTAGATACAAGAAGATGGTGGGCAGATACTGATATATTTTCATCAATGCTCCGATTTATCCTACTAACGTTGACATAATTAAACCTGGCATAATTAAACCTGACATAGCTAAATTGGACGGTCCGGTACGGTTCTAGAACTAATTGGTCCAGTTTCTAATTTTGAGGGGAGACTGGACGGTCCGGGAGGCCAATCACCCTAAATATTTATTATCTAACATCGAATTTAAAAAAGGAAACAAATTAGAAAAATCCATAAATGCTAGAAGACTATATCAACCAAATACCAATGCCTTACATCGCAGTACTTACGTGCGCACACGCGGGGATTTTTTTTTTTTTTTGGCAGTAATATGGCTACATAGTATTTTTAATTTAATAAAAGCGATGTGTGAAACTTAGAACAAAAGCAATTAGGGAATATCCGAGAAAACATATGCAATCTTTTCGTAATTATAATTCATTTTATGTAACATTATTCTTTTTTTTTTAAATATGATACCTTTTTGTCCCTTTTATTGAAAAAATATGGAACTTGAGCGGTGATGTTAGGACCGGCTTCCCAGCATCAGTCCAAATAAGCTCTCAGTGATGATGAACTTGAGAACCGATTTCGATTGATTAAATGTTCGATGGCATTGCTCTGATGGCAAACTGATCAATCGTCACCCTCGCTGATTCCTCTTCTACTGCACAAATTCGAAATTTGATCCAATTATCTCGTCCACCATCCCTCCAATTTCAGAAAGTTGGAAGCTTGCGATTCTATTAAAACAGTATTAGGTGAGAAACGTTATTGTTGGAATTCCAAGTTCGACAAATCTGGTGATATCATCGATTTTGGGCCATGCTTAATCCGAGCTTCAAAAAACTTGAGGGGAGGTCTGGAAGGTGTTCAACCTTACAACAGAGCTCAAACAGAGCATTCATCCAAGAAAAGCCATTCAATTCCTCGAAAACACCGTCTGTTCCCATAACTTCTGGGCATCAAAACAACTTGGGTCACAATCTTGAGGATTTTGAAGGATAACCTTGGGAAACGAACCCTCGAGAATGCATAAATTCGAATAAATCCGACATCATATTTACCAGACGAAAGATAACCTTAAATTTTAAATAAGAAGACCAAAGGAATAAATGCTCAATCGGGTGTTCAGATTCAACTTTACAGTTAATGGATCAGTATATCAGACCCACAATAGGAAGCAAGTAAACATCACTATTTCGATTTTGACGGGACAAAGGACAACTATAAAGTAATTTTAGGGACCGAATATCACTCTTCTGAAGAAATCCTTCTCATTTGATCACGTTACATGCAAAATAAATCCGAATATACATGAACTCCTGCAGATTCTAAGTACTTCTCATGATGCGGTATTGATTTCTGGGACATCATCGAGGATGAAGGGACCGAGTTTGCCTGTTCTAAACAAAGTAAGAAACTTCTTGGATACCATAATGCGGGCTTCCGATGCCTTGTGGGGTATCTTCAGAGCCTTTTGCAGTGCCTCAAACTGCTGCTCGATGAGGCACTCCAAGTCATTCTCATTTTCCACATTACCATCGAATTCAGACAAAGAAAAGTACAATGCACGTTGAACCTCTGTCACCATATCCTGCAAGCGATGAATGACTATGCGTGAGCAAATTGTAGTTAAGCAGCTATCACCCATGTAATTCAACCTAAACAGGTTCAACTTTTGATGATTGCAATCCATTTTTTGCATCAACAAAAAACTATAAGGTTTAACATCGAGGCACCAACAACGTGCAAACCCATACACAAAGTGAGCTGAAGCTCGAAAGAGATACCTGTTAGTCATTCACAAAAAAGGAGCTAGCTCCATCAAATAGACAATTAAGAGCAATTTTACAAAGCGTGAAGTGCAGGGTTTAACTATGAAGAAACACAAGGAGCTGATAAAGATCAAACTCTTAGTACACAACCTTCTATCTTTGCAGTTTCACCCTCTTGACTATATCATAACCACTGAAATATGTGCAGTAAGTTTTATCTTCTTTTTTTTTTGTGGTTTTTTTTTGGGGGGGGGGGGGGGGGGGGGGGGGTGGTTAAGGACAGATTCAGTCATCTAAGTTTTGACATTTGTGCAATCTGATCCTCTAACTTTCTCTTTGCATCAAGTGCTCAACTTTCTGGATTGGACTATATGGTCCTCTAGGTTTTATTTTCTGTAACTTTTTTATTTACTGTTTACGCACAGCTACTAATACTGTCAAATTCGGATTTTTTTTTCTTGTTTTTCTTCTCATTTGGCAGCAAATTAGCATCAGATATGATTTTCTGTCACGTAAGCAATGCCACATCTTTAATTAAATTGACAGTTTAGTTAGACTGGTTGAACGAAGGATTTGACTGCACAAATCTAGACAGTTTGAGGACTTGATAGCACAAAATAAAAATAAGAAGATCAACTGACACAAATCCAGAAAGTTTGAGGACATGACTGAACAAATAATAATTAGAGGAACAATTTGTACAAACACTAACACCTAAAGGATTAAATTTATACTTCATCTTTTTAACGAATGAAATTACAACTGATACATGTTTTCTCCACTATCTCAAACCATTAAAGCACCAAGTTCATATCTTCACAGGCATCTTTCATTTCTAGACTACTCTGCCCCTTCCGGTACAAATTCCTACATGATATGCATTAAAACAAGTATGTGCTGTGAACTGTGTCCCTTAACTTTGTAGTTTTTTTTTTTTTTTGCAGCATGGTCCACTGACCAAAATTTCTAGCGATATAGTGGGCATGATATTTTTCTATTTCGTCCTTTGTATCAATTGAAGATGCTGTGCAGAAACCCTCCAAGATCAATGTCAATAAATATACAAACCACAGCAATTCAAGATAGTAAGAGTCAACAAATTTCCAAACCATGAAGCAGAGTTTAAGATAAGGGTCACATTGCAGAAAATCATCTCTTCTGATAGTTGCACAGGTTTTTGCTTGTACTTTAATCTAACGGCAGAATCCACAAACCCCTGAAACCCAGTCAAAACTCCAAGTTTGAAGTGGATATTGAGTCAAGCAGATCACAATTTTCAAGGAAACTTGTAGTTATCATCTACAGGAAAAATTAAGCTGGTCAATGACATGGACCACTAATGAATTTCGGGTCATTACCATGAGATGGAAGACTATAAATGAATTTAGTATCTAACTACACAAGACCACAACTTCCAGGTGCATAGAATCGCTTACCAACAAATACTATTAGTTTATCATGACACGTCATCAACCTCACTAATAGGCACATCTTGTACGTAGGAAGTACCTCTATATAAAGAACATCAGAGACATTAGGTGGCTTCTTCTTTGGCCGAAGATCTTTAAGATTGTAATCATGCTTTTCTTCTGGTTCATATCGAATACCCTCCATTCTTCTGTTATTTGAATGCTTCCAGTGAAAGGGAGTGCCTCTAGTATTTAATACTGCCAACAAGTACCGAACAATACGCTCTTCACCAACCACTGAGTCTTTGACAGACCCTGCAGGTACATTTGAGACATAAATTCTATCATAACCAGATGGACTGAAACTAAGCTATGTCTCCTGGCAAGGGAGATGTGAAGAAAGGGCAAAACAGAAGCAGGAAACAGTGAACAACTAAGTAATCAAGTAAATGCAAATTCCACCAACAAGGGTACTAATTCTACCAAATAGACGAGGGAAGCAATATATAATATAAGCTATACTTCTGTTTATCAATCAAAAGAAAAACATGAAACAAGATATTCTAGTACCAGATAAATTATACTTCTCCCTTGTCAAGCAATGTGATTGGCTAGTCAAATCATATTGGGGCCACACTATGTAAAGCAAAAGAACAAAAGAGAACAAAAGACAACTTCCAATGCCTCAAGCTCTGCTTAATAAAGTCATCATTGCATATTTACAGATGAGATTCGTCTGTCTAACATTTCTATAACCTAAACGACAGCCAGGAATGGATCATATAATGCTGAAACTGGGTTCAAGTCTCCCATTATTCAGCCATCTTCAATATTTGAAGAGGAATGCATGAAACATTATAACATACACTAATTTCTCTGCATTTATAAGCTGGATATTTTTAGAGTCTCTTCTTGATAATGGTGAGCGATTTTTCACAAAGCTCTGCCAGATCACAACACTCTAGAAGTTGAAGGCTAACATCTAATCCTTTCCCCCTAGTGGGCTCTCCATTATGACAGACTAAGTCAAACAGAAGTAGTAAAGAGATGCCCAAATCACGAGTTACTAGTGTATTAGTTTATCAAAGGACTGTCTGCAGCAAAATCAATCAAACAGATGATCAAATTATAGAAGGTAGAGAGTGCAAAGACACAACCGAAACAATAGCCAACCTGCAAGAGCTAGCTTCAATCCTGTCTCTATGTCTGGGATACTTGGAACTAATACACCAGGAGTGTCAAGAACATAGATGCTTGGATGATGAGCAATCTGTACAAGGTGAGAGAATATTGGATCAATTGGGAAAAAATTTAATTAGGTCTCTCTACGATGAGAAAAGAAGGATAGGAAAGGATGTTAACAGATGGCAATAAAGTTCATCCATGATTTATAATCAAGCACATCTAAAAGCAAGAGTCTCTAAGGATTATTTATAAAAGTTTGCCGATGTCTATAAACCACATGTTAATACAAAAGCAATCAATCAATGTATCCAAGATCATGCATCTATCAATCTAGAGAGTTCTGAGTTCATGCACAAAATTGCAAAGTCAGAACGCTTGAGAGAATGCCAACGTTTTTTTGTAACAGCTGAAGAATATTTGACCTTGAAACCAGCAATATCTTGTGTAACACCAGGCAAGGGGCCCACTCTTGCTCTCTTGATCTTCTCCTGCACTAAGAAAAACTCAAAGCCATGATCATAAAGCCATAAAAAGTAAAGCAAAGTTACTGGGTAACATTACACAATTTCCACAGTACTTGATTAAGTCTCAATACCTTATTTATTAAAAAAATTCTATTGCACCATCAAATTCTTAAGTTTGGAATATCTTTCTAAACAAATGAGGTCAATTGCCGAAGAGGAGTTTGTACCTCTTAGCAATAAACATTGCGAGGAAGAGTAAAAATCTTACCAGGAAAACGAGAGGATGCAATTTGATGAATTGAATTAATTAGAGCGGATTTGCCCACATTAGGGACACCAACCACCATGACTAGGAGAGTAGGTTCCCTTGAAATCACTTCCTTCAATTTAAGCTCCACAAGATCCAGAAGCTACAGTAAAGAATTACAAATATCCAAGAAGTCACGTCTCCAAGAAGAGAAAACGTACAATCGTAGTTATGGCATTCACAGAAGCAGCATTTCCTAATAGAAAGACAGAAAATACAAAGTGTCTGCAATTACTAAGAGTAATCAGCAAAAATGTAGGTCAAAAGCAGCTAAGAAAATTAATCACCTAGCAACAAAAGAAGCAAAATCTGCATAAGTAAAAAATCCAGCTGTGGTTTTCAAACCTCAAAGGCTAAAGCAATTTGAACACTGCCCCATTGGACAAGAAAGCAGAACTCCACTAATCAGTCTCAGCCTATGGCCAAGCTCGTAAGCAGAAGTGCAAGAAGATTGATCCTCGAAACCCACGCGAAGGCTTTATGCAACAGAGCAAACGAATTGACTTCGTATATTTCTTACCCAGCATCCATCTTATGCTTTAAAAAATTAAGAGGGCCTCCATAAATTGTATGAGGACATCCCCCAAATGTTCTTGACAAGCACATGCACTCATTGAAAGTGCTGGTATCAAGAAGCGACGCATTTAGACGGACCTTCTTCACGGAGCTCTTGCTATGAGCATTAATGGGGAGACAGTCTTGATTGCGAGAGTCGAAAAAGTGAGTCCATTTCTACACAGCAAACAAGAAAAGCGAGAACCCGAATGAATGAAAGGCTTGATCAAGGGAACCATCAGAGAAGGGAAAAGCAGGAAATCGAAAGTAAGGATTTTTACATGCATAACATTGGGGTTGGCCAAATCCTTCTTGTTCAGAGCAATCACCCGCCTCTTCTTGGAAAGGTGAGGCTGTAAGTCCGCATTTGCCGATGACAGCGGAATCTGATCAAAGACAACCAAGGCGAATCACCAATTCATGCACAAAGTAACAAAATTAGAGGAGAATAAGAGGAAGAAGAAGGAGGAGGATAAGAAGAAGAGAGAGAGTACGGACGCGGGAGTCGCGGACTTCGATGACGAGGTCGGAGACTTTGAGACGGTCGCGGATGACGCGGGTGGCAGCGGCCATGTGACCAGGGAACCAGTTGATGGCTCCGCCGCTGCTGTTGAAGTCCATTTCCCCCAGCGCCTTCTTCACCACCGCCTTCGCATTGCTGCTGCTGCTCCTCCTGATGCTCATGACTCTCTCTCTCTCTCTCTCTCTCTCTCTCTCTCTCTCTCTCTCTCTTCACCAGACCGACACCTTCGTCAGCGGAAGCCGACGCCGCCCATGGTCGCCGGTGCAATGGTCGAAGTAAAGCTGACAACTTGGCCACAAAGGCTACTAGGTATGATGAATCGGCTGACTCCGGTCGGACCCAGAGTGAGCGAATTGGGCCGGTTTTAGGCCGTTAGTTAACAAGGTTGCAGTTTTTTTTTTTTGGTCGGAAACAAGGTTGCAGTTGATAACTTGATAAGCCGAATAAAATGCTGGATTGCCTATTTGGAGAAAAAAATACTTGAAAATTAATTTTTTTAGATGATTACTTGAAATAGTTATTTAGTGAAAAATACAATTATTATCGACAAAAATTCATGTCTAATCATAATCATGAAAGTATATTAAATTTTGTTTAGAAACAGATGTGTTTGAACTCTCATAATCTTTTTAGATTGACTGTTTATGTTTTATTTCTTACGGCACAAGTAATTTGACACTTTTAAGATCCGAAGCATTTGAAACTTTTGAAAAATGCAAATGTTAACATATTCTTCGAAATCATTTGAAAATTATAATGATGTTTTAAATTTTGACGGGATAAAAAATAGGCATTCTTTGTTTTCACATTAGCACAAATAGGGATCTTGAGGTTCAACGTTTTTCATTGCGCTTGACACCGTGGTTCTCGGCTAAACTCGATGCAGTACACAGTCCTAGCCTCTTCCATCTTGGCTTCTGGAGGTGTCTGGGTTCGTACTCTTCTGATTCAATGACTCATTCCACATGGTGCCTGGCAACGACGGCAACCTGTCCAGTGCCCTCCTTCCATGCTGCATCATAGTTGAATACGACGGATTCCAGCATTTGATGATCTTCAACGTGTGTCGCCATCACAGGCTGGTTTCGCTTCCACCGGAGATATCTCTTGCTGAATAAAGAATTGGAATCTAGGATTGATCGTCCTGACAAAATCCTTGGAATCAATCTCTACGTTGTCATGGACCTTAGCATGCCGCGCCTGCCAAACTTTCTCGGAAGGAATGGCAGCGAAAGAAATAAAATCTCTCCATGCCACTCTGTTACTTTTAAGTCTATTGGAAGGACGGAGCAACTATTTCAAGGATTCCTGGATTGTTGCTGCCGGCCATGCTGATGAATAGATTCCCAACGGACTTTTCCTCCACCCGGTTCTAGCAACAGGGCACCCAAGCATTCGATGCAGCTTAGTTTCCACTCTCACATCATTTAAGTTGGGCCATTCTCTGCGGATAGTTCACTGTCGCCTCTGTTCTCAGCTTGCTTTTGCTCCTTGCATGCCCAGAACCCAAGGATTGCGTTAAGCATCCATAAATTTTCCATCGCCAATTTGATAGCACTGTCCTCAACCCCAACACTTCCCTTCTAGGTTTAACATGCTCAAGGAAGGAGGATTAATTGAGCAAGTACTTCGCTTTCCATGACTTACCCTCCATAGTCTTATCTCTTTTTTTCAAAGTTGCCCGTCCAAACTTGGCATTCAGAATCAGCGCGACCTTGTAGTTAATGGACTGTTTTATTCGCAACCCACCAGCATTGTTGGGCTTGCAGACATCTCCCGAACATTATAGTGCTAGGGAACGCAAAATATTTCCATCCACATTCCAACAATAACGTGATATTTTCCGATCAACATTTCCACCCCATGTTCTGCGAAAACTATATGAAAGTTTCGCATATATTAACATTGTTTGACCATCCCAGGAGAGAGTTTTGCGCTTCCAAGGGAATAGTAATATATCAGACTTTTGGCTCTAATGTCCTCAATCAGCTCTTCTGCTTCTAGTCGACATTAGAGGATTTCCAAGGTAGAAGGCACCTCGGTCAGTCTCTCAGAGCTGCAGCCTGTCCGGGCATTGCATCTTGATGGTGGCTCTGAAGAACACTCTAGATTTTTCCAAATTTACTTGCTTCCCGGTCCCCTCGCAGTAGCCAGGCAACCCTTGCTTTTTCTGCTCTGCAGAATGCAAGGTTTTATCAGAATAGGAGAACGTCATCTGCAAACAGGAGACTAGATATACAGGACCCCTTCCCCTAGTTAATTTACTTCGTTTGCTATTTTGGAGAATCAAGGAGCATAATAGCTAATCCTCTCTTATTCCAGGAGGTGATTTTTACAGTGAAGTCCTGGCAGAAAGGGAAAGCATTTGCAGGCATCGAGGCCGATACGTCCAAAGCCTATTGTCATCCGAGTGCTGAACGTTTAAATAGCTACCCTGCGAGCTTTTGGATTTAGCAATAATTCTGTGGTGTCATTATGGGGTGCATCTCCTCGGTTAATTTCAATCTCTTGGTGAATGGAGCTACTGCTGGTTCGGTTAAACCAACATGTGGGTTCCGGCAAGGAGATCCAATATCGCAGTATCCTTTCATATCCTTTCATCATTTACTCTGAAACTCCTGGGAAAGGCTGTGATTCTCAGAAAGAATCATTGTCAAATGATCCCTCAGCCTCATGGCCGTTCTGCATCAGAGAGGCTACTAGGACGAAAATGAGCAAAGTCATGAGCATTCTGTTGTTTAGGGATTAAAACAACGCCGGTCTTCTAAGCCTCACATTCATATTTCCAGATCTAAAAAAATCACGGACAGTATCGATTACCTCCTTTCCGACAATGCCATCGGATCCTGGGCTCGTGGAGGGCCAATCTACTCGACATTCGAGCAGGTTTCATCTGCTTGATGGGTAGCTTCAGAGAGCTGCGTCTCCTCCACTTCAAAACAGTTCGATAACAAATCCGCAACGCAGGGACTAACTCCCGGGTTTAAATAGAAGTTTCTGAACTACATAAACACGATGCCTCGGTAAAGATGGACTTAGGACTTTGATTTTTTTTCCTATTTCTGTTTCTTTTTCAACATGATTCCGATGGATCACTAAAAAACAACGTCATGATGCAAGGACTCGTTGTCCTTCGTGATTAGGACGATACATTGGCCTTCTTCAAGCATAAGCCTTGATTACATCCATCTTTTTTTCTCACGTTCCATTTCTTCACATATATTACCCGACGTCTTTTACCAACTCCGAGTCCATCGGAAAAAAAAACTCAATCATTATGATTCTGGAAACTTCAATGTATTCGAATTGAAGCGTAACTGGACAGTTATGGCCGAAACAAAAAATGAAGAGTAATTGAGACCGTTCACAGAGCTTTCCAGTCATCATTCTCAAAGAACAACCAGAGAAAAAAAAATGATGAAACTGGTGTACGGCAATTTTAAAGTCCACATCATATCGTCGCTTATCTTTATGCCGTACTGGATCAAAGACCTGTCAAGAAGACTCCCTCTCAAATCAGGAAAAAAGAAAAACTGATACAAAGAACACTCTCAGGAGATGGTATAGAAACTCATAGTAGCTGGCCTTCACCCCTGGGAGTTTCACAATCAATGTAACATGCACACAGAATCCAGTTGATCCTTTCTTCGAAGTTACAAGCAACATACATCAGCTTCCTGCCTGAGACTGTGATAACAAAAGTAATCTCATCATAAGCATCAGGTGCCTCAGAAATTTTTGAACCTCCGCGCCAAGAAATGATCCATATTTTCACAGTACCATTCACAGTACCACGTAGCAGAAGTTCCTCAGAACATAAGTTCAATCACAATGAAGAAATGCAAAGTATTTGGTATTACACCATTTCAACTTTTCACTCTTGCTAGGCATATTGCGGACTAAGGAAGAGGGGCATCAACACAGCAGTTTCCAGCATTTGAAACAACCATCAGCTCATCTGCCCACTTGAGAATACAAATACACATGAATTCGACCATCTTTTTCTTGCACTGGTGGTGCTTACATTAAAGCTACATCATGTACAATCAAAACTAGCCACGCAAAAGCAACCTGCACAGTAGAGGACAAGTAGGAACTGGGAGACTGCCAACTTGGATTCACAAGCTTCGAGCAACCCTCTCATAAAGATCACGTGGCCAATTCCTCTTCAAATTGTTTGCTAGAAAATTCGCAATCTGCAGATGCAAATAAAAGGATCAAGTGATCATCCAAAAAGGGAGCATACATGTTGACTATCAGTTGACTTTTTCATCAAACAAACGCAAACTATGAGGATTCCCCAAATGGCTATGAATTTTCAATCGTCTCCTTTGGAACATATAAAAAAATTGACAACTGTTCAAGAACCCAAATGCCCACTTGCCTTGGCTCTTAGAGCACGGAGTGATCCATCGGAGTCAGGCACATTATCCATACAACTAAGAGCAACCTTTAGAAGGTCGGGAACACAAGCTTGGACATATGGAGATAAGTTCTGCAATACATCTGTTGTAACATCTGGTGTTCGTGGATCCAATGGAAGAAATGGAAGTTTGGCGACCTCCCTCAAAGCATCCAGATAATGACCTGCTCTCGCCAATTTGTATATCGACAATATTGCCTCAAGCTGTCTTAACACTGTTTGTTGCTCCATAACATTCTCTCTCTCCTGAGGACTGCGGAAATTATGCAACTGAGAAATAATCGTCTAACCACAGAACAAATAAGGGGGACATCTAACGTCATAAACTATTGGAAAAGTTGACAAACCCAAAGGCCTCTCTAGCGCTTTTGTGTCCACAGGAAGAATCAAAGGATAAGTTATTTCTAGTCACAAAGAACAACCCTAGTGCCTTAATTGAAAGCAAGCAATTTAAATTATGCAATTATTTGGCAGCAGGTAAGGAAACATTATAAATAGGAGAAATTTAAATGACGGACCTGTCATTTCCAATTTTTCAGTTTCATAGCAATAAATGATCTAGCATTACAGAAGCCTACAAAGTTAATGAAATAGTCCACCCAAGAAAGGAACTGCTGCTTAGAGACAGACAGCAGCTCCCAAGAGATTACCTGATTTCAGGACTATATTTGTAAGTCTCCAAAATTTCATTTCCAGAATGAATCAATCCAGCTGTCTGACTTTCACCGTCCAACCGTCCACGTGAAATAGAACATATAGAGTCTGAAAGGCATTTATTAATGGTGTCCAGCGCCATTGAGAATGCCCCAATTCTCTTCAGAATCTCTATCGACTGATTTAATTAAAGGAAATCATAAGTAAAGGGAATAATAAGCAAAGGAAAAAGGTATTAAGCCCATACTAGATCTGATAGTACCCCAAGATGAAATCTCTATTAAAATTCTAGATTCAGAAATGCAGGATGATATACATGGAACAATATTGAAGATGGAAATTCAGAAGTCTATGAAAAGCTATACATGAAGTGTGAAACACCAAGCATAAGAAAATGAGCTACCACTAATTTATTTACAACAATCGAAATCTTTCCTCCCCCCCTCCCTCCCTCCCCCAAATAAACTATATCACAACACGATTATTTTTGTTATCAAGTTGCCATTGACACACAGTGATCAGCAGAACATGAATCACCTTGAAAAGAGTATTTACGAACAAACACAGTCAATTAAAGTACTTATAGGCCTCAAAGGTTTCATTGAAAACTGATTTCACTTGTGACTCCATAACAGCAATTGGAGAAAGGGAAAATTCCATCAGCAGTCACCGAACTTGAGTGGATTTTTGCCTATCAGTTCACTGAACTTTAGTTTTAATCATCTCACGAAGAAAACTTTTATTTGTTTACAATTTATACACTTTGGCCAAAATCCGGCCAATTCTCAAGCAAGATACCGATGTAGTGTACACATAGGCACACGGCCACCATGTCAGCAATTAACTGGAAAATTAACCAAATTCCAGTCATAGCACCTTAATTGCCAACAAATGAAAGTATAACACATTGGGTGATTGAAGTCCGAGTTCAGCAACATGATTGGAGAATACCATAGTACAATATTAAGTAAATTTTACACAAAGCGAAAACAGGGGGAAAGACCATACTTTATCATATATCCCAGATTCCAAGCACTGGTGAGCAGCTTCAAGCAGAAATTGCTGTCTTGTTTTTACGTCCGGTATAAACCTTGTCAATTCACCTTCTTCCCCAGAACCTCTTGGACCAAGTAAGAAGTAAATCCCACCATCTCGCAATAACAGCTCCGCCAGGAGTTGTTTCAGCATCAAACTTCTTTGTCTTTGCTGATCCGCACTTCCCCTCCCTGTCCAAGAAAGTCGTCCACCGCCCACTGCAGCAGCAGCTTGAGCATAATATTCCAATGCCATTGAAAGATCTCCAAGACGTAAATATGAAGATCCATACTGTCGAATCATGCTAGACGCTTCTGCATAAGCATCCATCACACCAAACTTTGATCCTGCCCCTGTTCCTTCCATAAGGACACCATGGTCGGCAAGCACAACAGCTATGTGAGTGGCATCAATATTGTACCCTTCATCTCCTGCTTCTTTAGACAAACAGAGGATAGCTGGTAGGAACTGGATGCTTAGGAGCAGAATATATGGGTATACAAGAGGGTCCTTCCCATTTTTGGTATAGTATGATGCTTCGAATTTATTTAGGTAAGCTTGCAAATCCTCTAAACTATATGGAACCGAACTCTCACTAAGGACAGCAGATGAGCCTCCAACAGGGAACTCCCTGATGGCTGACAGTTTAAACCACAAGAAATCCTCTATGGTGGTGAAAAGCGTCGACAGATCTCTCAGCAGCCTTTCGACAAGCCTTCGAGAACCAGATATCATGGCATATAGTAACAGCCTTTTCTTATCATATGCAGCTCGACCCACCCGATCACCCATTCTTAGCAACTTTTCACATTCTTCTGAAGCAGTTGCAGCTGTCTCAGCAGAAACCACACCTCCAGTATTTATCCATTCTGTAAGCTGCCAATAATAAGTAACCATTAGGGAAGAACAAAGAACAGTACATTTGGGCAGCAAACAAACAGTACCAGAGGTGCAAACTGATGTGCACTACGAGATGACAAGGCAACATCTCTTGCTTCATCGTAATATCCAGTTCTCAAGCAAAAGTATATCTGTCAAAACAAGAAATATGTAAAATAAGTCATTTACAGGCATAGTTGTTCCATGCTTATGAAGCAACTGCAATTTCCCAAGAAGATAAGACAGCCCAAAAACACCCTGGTAACACACAAAAAAAAAAGAGAGAGAAATTTACTTCGTATCATAAATATTTTTCTTCCTGTAATAGTTCACACCAAAAGAGGGGATAGCTGAAACATAAGTTACTGTCATCTCAACCAAAAAACTCTGAATCTCAAGATTAAAACTTCGGCAGTTTTTATTTACTGGAGGTCCCCAGCGAAAATGAGGATTTTATCTTAAAAAGCCCAAATTTCTACATTCTTGTGGTCTTGACTTCACCACTGATACAGAAAAGTGCAAACAAAAAGGAAGCATTCATGACCTGCTGCCATGTGGTGTCAACAGGTGGCTGCCTTCGAGCATCACCAGCATCAAAGTCAAGAACACCATAATCGCGCAAACGAATCTGCAGCATGAAGTTAAAGATAATCAAAGATGTAACGCAAAATAAGGCATTAAAATTGTGCTAGTCCAGATCATTGAATAATAAAAGTAGAACAGACCCGAAGGAAGGCGCGAATCCTTTGCAAATTCCCAACACCGCCACCAAGAGCAGCCTGGAAAGTGCAGAATGACAAAATAATGAGCACTAAACTCAGCAGATACATTTTAGTATGTGCATGCCTTGAAATCTTTCAGAAACTATCTGGACAAAGAGAACTCCAGCTCCTTGAATATTGCTTCAAAAAGGTTAAGTTTGATTACTATATAACGCAAGCAAGAGCTATCTACAAATATGGCCAAAGCAGCAAATTTTACTTTTGAATCTAAGCATAAACAAGAAGATTTTGCTGTAGAAGTTCTTGGAACCCAAATGTCGAGAAGGGTACAAATAACGGCTTCATACTTGTGCAGGATGACTTTGTATCATGTCCATAATGTACTTCTCATGTCCCCACTCAAGGTGCCGCCTTGCACCAATTACCAATGACATTTTCTTTGAAACGTTCCACCGAATAACTGAGTCTTCATCCATAAGCGCCTAGCAAATTATTGCACAAACCATGTTTACTTCTCTAAGGCATAAGAAGAAAAAGCAAGCGATGAATTGGCATGGAGAAGTAGTTCTAATGATTTATAGAGCCACACCTGAATGAGATGCCATATTTTCTGCATACTGACTGATTTTCCGCCAGATGTATTAATACCCAAGCTTTCATAAGCACCCTTAAAAGCAGTAGCGGGCTGAAATTCGAACAATAACAGAAAATAGATTATGCCCATATAATGCAAAAGATGAATAGAGATAGTGAAACGCCATCTATACAAATCTATACACAGCACCATAATTCTAACAAACACACTCATGACACAAACTTAGAAGGTAGAGATCAATAATGACATATAATAAATAACAGTAAATTTCTCATATACATATGCTGATAGTGCCAACTGGCAGGCAAGTAACAGTAAACTTTTATTAAGATATGCTTCTATGTTAGAATCTTAGAACTTCCCCAGCACAAACTTAATCCCTGGTAAACAAAAGCTGTAATGAGCTGCAATAACTCTTAAATACACATAAAAAACCAAAATTTTCATTACTTTGAATGGCAAGCCACGCTCTCTAGCGCTGTTAAGGTCCTTCACAACACCACCATAGAAAGAAGCTTTTTTCTCAAGAATTGACTTGTTTGCTACAGCTACAATCTCCATGCCAGAAGGACCAGATGAAACTTGAGGGCTTGAAGCTGTTGAGGCTATTTGGGGGAGATAAGCACCTCCACGGCCTGAATCAGCAATGTTAGTCTTAGGTAATAATGATATCCGGCTTAAGCTCTGAAGAAAATCACGCTTTTCCTTTTGCCAATCATCCTGTCAGCCACAATAGCAAAGCACACATTAGAAACTAGCTGGAAAGAGAGGAAATAGCAATTCGAAGTATTATATAATTGCAACAAAAGTTACAACCTCCAATACTTTCAGCATATAATCATTAAAACTTCTAACATTGTCCTTCTGTGCTTCCTGAATAGCTGAGACCATTGCCATTTCATGAACCTACATCACATAGCAGAAAAAGAATTATCTCATCATTGGTACGTAACCACAAATTCCATAACGCAAGAGAAACAAATCACAGAACCTTATCACACCAATCACAAAGATTCTGAATGTATTTAGGACATGTGACTAAAAATATCAGAAATTTAAATGAAAATGCACAGTTTCACGTCGACACAAGGAGCCAACTAAGGAGAACATTTATATATATGCATGTTGAGATGGGAACAACTATTTAATGGAAAAAAGCTAGTAGATGAAAAGGCAAATCAGAAGCCAGAAGGCATTAAACTGTTTGTGATACTGGCTCCAAGGTTGCAGGGAAGCAGATGGAGAGGGGCATCTAACAACAAACAATAAATTACACTTTCAGCTCAGAGACGGACTGACAAAGCAACACCCACCCAAAGAAAAGGAGCATAACAGGATAGAAGAACATAGGAATGCATGTGAAACAAATATGAAACAGATTTACTCATTTGAATTCGCTAGCATGAATCTAGTCAAGGGATAATACCAACAGCTACGAAGAAAACAATTCGAGAGACCTAAAAAAGTTGGCCAGATTCAAGAAATGAAGACACAAACATCAACAAAGACTAGCACAGAAATAAATAAATAAATAACAGAAACAAGAAACCCTGTATAAAAAATTGTAGCACAAACTTAAAGACCCTATCTGCATCATATATATGAATACACAAATGGTAATACATAAACTTAAAGAGATCCATCTGCAAAAGGAAAAAAAGGAAATCATATTTTTATAACAGAAATGACATGGTAGGAGGCTGAGGAAAAACTAGAAGCGATTTACAAATATGCCATTAGTGGAAGAAAAATATTTGCAAACTTAGTACAGACAACCTATAGCAGCACTCTCAGGCAACCTATGCATTTGACTATTTGCAAGTATAACTTGAGAAATCATAGTGACTTTCTCAAGGCCAGCAGAACAGTGCACTGATTATTCTAAACCTAAAAATACTACCTTTTTTATTCTTACTCATCGTGTAGTAAAAACAACAAAAGCTTTAACGTTGAAGCAAGAAAAGCCAACAATGAATAACACCTCACAGGACAAGCAAAAGTCAATTCAGAAAATCCAGCATTAGCATGTTCTAGGAGGTAGTCATATCCAACAAAAGAAGAGGGAGAAAGAAGAGCAGAAAGGAATTTCACAACACAATGCATCTTCAGCATCTCCACCCTTTCCTAAATACTATCAACACCCAGTTCATAGAAAAGCATTAGCTTCTCACCCTCTCACTGTATTTTGAACGAAAGGATGAAGCTCCCCAGCACTCACGATTTGATTCCAAATCACCAACCAGCACAAAATGTGGTCATACTGAGGATAGACCCAGCACTTATAAAAGGGCATATAAAGTGAGAAAGTGACATATTTGAAAATGCCAATGTCCTGTTCAAGTATAATTGTACAAGAAAAGGCCAAATGACTATCTTAATGGGGAAAATGTCAATATCTTGACCAATCCCATTAAAAATTATGCTGTCGCCATCAAATTTATTTGGTTGCAGAAATCGAAATTTATGATATGCATCCTTCAGTCCTCAAGATAATGGAATGTACCAACAACAGAAAGCAGTAGCTTAGGCCTTTATAAACAAGGCGCTGATGACATACTAAAAAGACAGGCTAACATCACCAAAAGAGCCATAAAAATTTGAAGAATAGAAAGTACCTGCTGCAAATACTCCTCAACAGTTGTTGCCTCAGCAGGGAACACATCCTCGAATGTCGTCTACAAACAGAAATATCATTAGAAGAATGCCCTACAATACAGGTTATGGCAATGCGAGTCCTCGCATTAAAATTATTGAACAACATGTTAAGATAAGTACATTATCATCCCGTTACACACTACTTTAAGATGGCATCAGAGCTAGATGTATCAAGTACAGATCAATAGTTCAAAACTCCTGCAATCTTGTTTAAATTACATTTAGTCTCCAAATGTACCGCCTGTGCGGTTGCAAATGTAAGGACTTATTTACACATAGGAAGGAGTGTTGGAAATATCCCAGAAGTAAATTGTGGTTGCACTTCCTGATACTTAATCTTTGAGAAAAATACAAATGTCCAATGATAACACTCCACACTAAAGTCACTTTTGAAATTTTAATGTACTTTTAAGACTAGCCTCCACCAACCAAGAAGGTTAATAAAATAACTATAAGATTACTTGAAAGTAAATTGATCATGCCAAAGTCAAATGTAAGAATAAACTAGTGATAATGTGTAATTAGTATGTCAAACGAATCAAAACAGTAGGGCACCTTCAACTCAAAGGACTTCAGATCTCGTGCTAGCTGTTCTGCATTTATCCCTTCACGTGCAAGAAGTCTGGAAACAACACGATTATAACATATGCATTCACCCAACATAATTGCTGTAGTCAGGTTTGATGCAATGAGGATAATTGATAGCAATGAATTAATACAAGACCTGGTGGCAGCGATAGATTGAGATGGAGCTTCAGTTCTCAGAGTTTTTGACTTGAGCTTCTTGGATAATGCTTCCAACTGATCAAGGTTCCTCTGACACATAAATAAATAGCAAACACAAAATCACTATTAGAAAGTTGGTGGAATGATATATGCACTTTTCTGATGAAGAATACACTCTTCATGATTAATCCAGCATGCATACTTGAATTTAGTGTGAATTTTGACCAAAAGCGAAATGGGAAATGCAATGTGAACAAAGTAGACGGTCTCAAAACAAACCTTGCATTTGCTCTGTCCTATCCCATGATTGACAATCATTCAAACATTTTTTAATTTCAAGTAGTTGATTCTTAATGACCTTATATAGAATATTCTTCTCTGAAAACTATTCCAAGAGAACCCAGAGACTTGTTCTTTCCTTCACACTAAAGATTTTGCAGCTAAATGAAGGTGCTGCTGAGACTTTCCCCATGCTGATATATTAAGCTACAAGTTTTCTGTGTTTAGTGCTTGCAGCTTTTTAGGCTAATTAGCTTCCGGAGTTCTTTATGACGACATGAGATAGAGATGCCTGGAAAGTTCAAATTAATGGAGAGACAATGACACAACTGACATAAGTGGGGTGGAAACTGCAACCATAGTTGATCATGTGAGGTTTGACAATGACCACGAGCTACTAAAATTGGTGACTGCAATAAGCGATTGCATTTACAGTTGCATGCGTGACCTTAATGGCATGACACCATCCAACAACCAATAATAAAATGGAAGAGCAGCTGGAGTAGTGCCTTGGCAGCAAACTGGTTAGAGATGATGGCGGTGAACTATGGTTATAGGACCAAACTAGTAATTTAAGTAGCAACAGACAATGGAGATTTCAGTGGATAAAAGATTCTATTCGGAGAAGTGGGTTTTATCTTTCCTCTCCTTTTATTTTGCCAGAAAATAATTGTCTCAGCACAACTTGTCTGGCTAGCCGATTCAAACCATTAGATACTATAACTTTTTCCCCAAAAGTATCTGCTGGAATCAATTCTCAGCGGCAGAAAGCAAAACCGTAACATTAATCTGAAGATAGCTGGGACAAAGAATTAAGCTCCAAATGATAATGCACATGATTATGATTCAAGTTTGAACAGCTATATATCCGAATTTAAAACTGAAAGACCTTCAACTCCAACACTGTCCCAAGAATTTATGACAAGGCAATGGAACCAAAAGGGGTGCGAACTCTAGTAGACGTCTCCACCACCTCAGACCACCGGCCCACGGGATACATCTAGTCAACGATTCAGGAAAACCCAACGGCCTTTGCTCTTGTATCCACACTACCCCAATAAATTGGAAACACATGCCTAAGCGCGAGCAGAAAATAAAAGGGTGTCTACTCATTTGATCACCCAGGACTTCACCATTTTCGAAACTGAGATTTTAGACTCGAAACCACCACGTTCTCCCAACCACAAGGTTTTCTCAGCAGCACTTCCAGTAAACACAGAAAGAGAGAGAGAGAACCTGGAGAGGGGGGAACTGAGCGGAAGGAGCGGCTTGGTCGAGAAGCTTGGTGGAGGAATGGAGCAGATCGGTCCAGCTGCCCATGTCTCCCTCGTTCGCCATCACTTGCTTTCTCCTCTTCCTTCCTCGGAGCTGAAGCTGAACCTGAGAAAGAGAGGGAAAGGGTTTTAGCCTTTCAAAGCCCTAACTCTTAAACGTATTTAATCTCAATTTTTTTTTACAATTTTAATTTCAGAAATTATGTCTCACTTTACTACTAAGAATTCTCATCGACTTACTTAAATGTTCAATAAAAAAAATTCAAGTGGCATCACTGAAAAATTCCAATCGAATTTACTTCTAAAAAATAAACTCAAAAAAAAAAGAAAAAAACTCTCATATGGCTTGGCCAAGCCCTCACCGATGGTCGCCACCATAGTCATTGAGAAGGGCTAGCGAAGGTCACCTAGGCCTTTCCAAAGCCCGACAATCTTTACCGACCCTATTAATCCTCATCTAATTGAGTTTATTTAATATTAAAAAAGCACCTTTACTGTAACACATTAAATTTGATATCGCTTCAATTCATTAAAGATTTTTAAGATCATCAAAGTCATATGTGAGAGCTACTATTAATGAGAATCAGATGAGTTTCTTTACTCGACAAAAATTAAACCTTTCGAAAAAAATATTTTCCATAAAAAAATTACTCTCAAGAAACATGGATAAATTTTTTTATAAATGACATTTTGAGTGTACAAGAAATCATTGTTTTTTTGTTCACTACCAAATACATATTTAAATTTTAAACTTGTTTTTCTATAAATTTACTTCGGCTCAATGCGCTATCCAGAAAACATTATGCCTAAACCCTAAAATCTTAATCTTTGAACTCGAGATCCAATACGTGCACCCTGGAGTTGCTGACCAAATTAAAAAAAAAAAAAAAAACCCCAAAGATCAGCAAGCCCTTTGAACCCCAGTGGATAAGCCCAAGACCTCAATGCATAGAGGCCCCGGTTCCCATGCATGAGATTTTAGGCATAGGATGCTGACCATGATGCCAAATTTCGAGGTCTCGAGATCTAGCTTAGGAAGTTTTGGTTTAGCTTTTTTCAAAAAAATGTGAGCTTTCAGTGATATTTGATAATCATTCTTAAAAAATTTTGACGTATAAAATTAATTTTGACATTCAATAAAAAGTTGAATGTAAATTCCATTAGTTTCGAGTATTTTCTTAAAACTCATTCTTAATGCCCTGACGGGCATTTGCAAGATCACGGTGTTTGAATTAAGGACATTAGCCGCCCGGGATCCCCATGTTTGGATCAGGCTTTCGGCTCATCGCTTAAGCACACAATCATCCGAACTTGGGACCGAGGCCCCCTTAACCTGACCGGACCCGGGTTCCCGGCCACGACTGCTCCCGACCGTCCAAATTGCGCCAAAGCGTATACATTGTAACTGCCCGGCGGCACAGACCATCGGGCCGAAAGGACGGTACTTTTACACTGCTCCTGTTGCGTCGTCCTTGCAGACGGGACAATTGAAGAAGATGCAGAGACTGAACTCCGTCCTCCGCCAGGGCCAAAAGGCTATCGTGGATCTTGGATTGCTCACGGTCTTGCGGTCTGAGATCGCCCACGAGCTCTCGTCTAATCGCTTTCAGGTTCTCTCTCTCTCTCTCTGTCTTCATCGAGCCATTCTCGAGCTCATTAGCTGAATTTGTGTTCATATTCGTTGCCGGATTGTTGTTCTTCGATTAGCTCTTAGTGGGTCGCTTCGATTCGGCTGCCGATTGTTTATAGTAGACTAGCTGTCCCGAGTCATAGGTCGAGCAAGAACGCAGTTTCTTGGATTTTGTTCGCCATTCATTCAGGATCAGTTTTGTGACGTAGCTAAGGTTGATGTGTGCCAATCAACGACGGGAAGATCATTAGCAGTCTAATTGCGACGGTGAAAGACCGGCTTTTGAGCCCATTATAGGGGTTGTACAGGTTCTTCATGTGGAGCTAAAAGATGAGATTAGCCTTGGCATTAGAAGCACCTCAGAAAAGCTGCTATTAGTGCAGTTTGTGACATTTCGTGAGCACGTGTAGGACAGAAGCTAAAATCAACTAGCTAATCCCTTGCGAAAGCTCGTTTTTTCTTCATTTCGGTCGCCATAGAAAACTTAATGATTCTGTTCTGGTTTGCCCTCCAAGGGGTTTTAAGCATTGCAAAAGCTTTTTGTTAGCTCTTATTAATGCGATCGACCTCTCAGAATGACCAAATTGGTGATCTTGGGGATTTTGTGGTTGATTGGGATGCACCGGAATCTGAAGATGTGCTTTTGAGGAGAAGATGTGAATCCGGTGAGGAAGTTGCTGTTTCGGCATTGTTGGGTCCAGAAATCTATGGCAGAGAGGGAATGTTTCCAAGGGAAGTTCTGATGAAGGTCTGTGTCAAAAAGGCGAGCTTCAACTCCATCTTACAGTTTGATTGTGGTGTATGCGGTGGAACTGATAGTCGGTCCGAACTTCACTTACGCGGTGCCTGCTATCTCCCATCACAGGCATTATTAGACCGTTCAGTCTACAAAGGCCCTTTGTTCAGGTAAAACGATTCGATCTTCAGCTTTCAGCTGCTCTTTGCATTCTTGCAACAAATGGGTTGTTCTGACCTAAAAGCTTAGCTGTAGGAGACTGGATTGAAATTGGAGTAGAAACGAATGAAAATATTGATACGAGCTCCAGAGGTTTTTGCCTGAGATGCTTTTATATTCCAAAGAATGTAGTGACTGCTACTTCTAAAGAGAAATAGTTAGTTGTTCTCTTCAAGTCTAAGGCAAATGAGAGAGACTAGTTGAAATGTGACACATGCAGTACACGAAACTAGAAAACTTATGTTCTCTGAACCGTAGTGCAGATTGGATGCTGTAGTTCTGGTCAGTCTTTGCTTAAGAAATGGTTTCTTTTGCACCTCTTTTAGATGTCTAAACTGTAAGAGACTCTTGCACTCTTGCTTGTTGAAATGCCTTCATGGCCAGGTCTTGTTTATAATGATCACACAGTTTCCTTCTTGGCTTAAGGATGTTGATCCTCTTGGATTTTCCCAAATTGAAAATTCTCTGTCTATTTCTGTTGGGAATAGCTCGACTTGAAAATAGTTAATACCTTGCCAAGTTCATCTTTATCTTTAATACGGTTGGATTGCCTCCTAAAATACTTTAACATGACTTTTCCAGTGACGGGGTTGTGGATTTTGCATTCATTTGGTATGTGTAACCACGATGCTTTGTTTGATTAGAAAACTGTCATATTTCAAGGTGTAGTTGTGCAGAGAAAAATGGTTCATCTTGCTTATAAGGTGAGAAAATAATTAGCTTTTGAAACAAAAATGTGAAAGTGAAACCCGAATTCCCACATTGTTGGAACAAGACTGAGATGTTGAGTTTAGTGAAAAGAAAACTCGTGTTCAATTATCAAATACTTCTTAGTTCTGTTCTTTTCATTTTTCGGGAAGAGTTCAGCCCATTATGTTACCCATGTTTTTGGAGGCACAGACTTATGCAGTATCGGGGTCTCTTGTAGCGTGCATCTCTTGCACCATGGTCTTGAAGGGCTGTGACTTCAGAGCACTTGAGCTATAAGTGTAACATGTTGACTGATGATGATGATGAGCATTGAAAGGTGGTTGTGATTGTCAAATTCCATGATAGGGAGGGTGCATAAGAGTTTTACATGTAATACTTAGTAAAGTTGCTTATGAATAATTGAAAGCTCTTTTGGGGCAATTGTATTGGATCTGGACCAGTTATTACAAAGCTGAAAATAATTATATACACTATTCGGAAACAATGGATTTTCTGTTACAAGTGTGGTTGTGCTAGTGTTATCGCGTTCTATTGTCTCTCTAATGCACCATGCCAGACAGTTGGCTTGTGGCTTCAGGAGGAGACCTGCTTTTTGTCTACCTTGAGTTTCAAGGTTGAAACTCTTTCTCTCTTTCCTTGACAATAATGGAGAATTGTTCTGGGATCTTTCTGAGATAGGAACTCGCAGGAACCTCAGCTGTCTTTTGTATAATGGAAATTTATCAGTGGAATGTCTATGGATCAGTGAAAATTCGTTAGCCTGGTCTTTTGATAACTCATAAAACCACAGAAAACGAAGTTGCAACTGTGTAGAAATTCTATTACGTAACTGTTTTAGTTTAGGTCATTATCTTCCCATCTTCCAAGATTAATCGAGTTAGAAACCACCGCCATACATTTTAAGTTATCTGGATTCACTTTATTCAGTTTTGTTATCTGTTGTTCCCTCCTATTGTTCTTAATGTGATTATTCCACTAATAGCATACTTGCGGTTCACAGCACATTGGACCATGATTTGCAGAATAAACTGAAGGATTACCTCGTTGCGAAGGGAATTGGAAGAGGCCTTACTGACTTCCTTCTCTTATACTTGCATAGGAAGGAGCAAAATCAGTATGTAAGCTGGTTACAAAAACTCGAGAGCATGTTGGCTACCAACGTTAGACTTTAGGCAATTGCTAGAACAATTATTCTGTCTTACACCTCTTTCACTATTTTTTTCTCAACTCACCCTTAAGTATCTAATAGTATCAAACTTTTTAGATGAAATGGCATATGCTGGCTCCATCAGTTCTCTATCGGCTCTTATCTCACTGTTTTGTTGGTTAAATGAAGGGAAGCGTGTAAATTTTTCTTTTGGCAAATAGAAGCTGCATATGAAGTAGCTAATATAGCATTTCTTACCTAGCGGTGTCGGTTTGCATTGGAAATCCGGTTGTTGAGTAACATTGTCGAGATGGTGTTCGCTGCAGTCGAAGTCGTTTGATCATGGCACCGGTCATGGCGACTGGCTCTTATGGCATTGGCAACTATGCAGGCTGAAAAGTGAAAGATGCAGAGAAAACAGATGATATAGGATGAAAAAGACGAGGCGATTCTCCTTCATCTTAACCCGACAATTAGTTTTTACGTCGAAGAGGCATGAGCCACCATTGAGGAAACTTTCTGAAGATTCCAGAGCGCAATTGGCTGGTACATGACCTTGCACTTTGCAGTGATCCCTGTTAAGCAGCGGGTTGAAATAAACTAACGCGTTCATTCATCGTCTTTATGGCCTTCAATTCTAGCTTTTCTCATGACTTGCCAAAAATAGCAGATTGCTCCTACGCAGGTTTCCAAATTCTTCACAGCTTTAGAAGGGATTCAGTTCACACCCCTTTTGAAACCGTGCTTCAGCACTGCGAGATTGAATTAAAATTTACAACCAAACACAATGAATTGAAATTTGGAACCAAACACCATTCCTTTGATGGTCCAGGCCAGTTCGAGATCGAGCCGAATCGGTTTCTCTTCGCTTCTCCAAGTTGGATAGATGAGGCAAATGTCAAGATTACACTATCCAAGCGCGAATCAGGAGAGTGAACATCGTCTAGCGTCGTCAACACATAAAGCCTGCCTAACAGATTCAGCTTCGCATTCTAGCCCAAACTTAATTCCTATTGCAATACAATTCCAGCTATTGAAGATCATTGCTGAGAACGCAAGAGCGAATCTGCTCCTTTTGAGTTCTTCGCCCAAGATCCATTTGTGGGGACGGCCACCCACGAGAGATGCACGTTTCAGCAGCAAGATGCCGAGAAATGGCCGTCTGGATTGTTGCGCATCCATTCACGGGTACTTTCTACATCTGTGGGAGACATTACGAAACGTCAAAACCACGCGAAGTGAGCTCCCATTGACCTTCGAGTTGGTCCAGACAATTCGCAGCGAATAATCCTTGTTCATACGTGGACTTTTTTTTATACAAAATGAGCCACTTCGAATAGGTTCAAAACCGCGCGATCGTTCAAATGAACACGGCCCTCCTAATATTATAACGATCGTTCAGAAAGGCGCGATCGTTAAAAGATTAAAAATATATATTAAATGAGTTTTAAATGGATTGTAAATGAGTTACTTAATATTAATTTTATTAATAAGTCATTCTAAGTGTTATTGACAAGTCATTTTTTAACTATGAAAATTTTGATATTGCTATTATTATTTATTTTTTGAAAATAGAAATTTGATTAATTTTTTTTCTTTTTTCTCTTTTTTATTTCCTTTTTCTTTTCTCATCTTTCCCTCTTTCTAAGTCAGTCGCAGGCCAAGATGTGACGGATGAGCTCACTAGACTCAAGTGGCTGAAAGAGGAAAACCAAAAAATTCAAAAATAAAAATAATTAAAATTTGAAAAATATATATAATTAAAAATTATCAAATAAATCGCATTGCATAAAATTATTTTAACAATGCATTTTTACAAAAAATCATGAAGCAAAATTTTCCTAAACTTTGTTAATTATGGAAGTGTTTTAACAATATGAGTCGGATCGAGTATGAGCCACTAAAATTGTATTGTATAAAACTTAGTCAATATGAGTTGGATGATATTTTTTCCCAGCCCACCTCATTTGATGCCCTTAGTACCATATGAGGTCGCATGACCATCTTCATGGTCACGACCACCGGCGGCGGGTCGATTAAACAAAGGAAGTGAGGGACCACAACAACGCTAATGAAAACAAGACAAGGTGGGATTGACATCGTCAAACTCGAGAGCATGTTGGCTACCAACGTTTGACTTTAGGCAATTGCTAGAACAATTATTCTGTCTTACACCTCTTTCACTATTTTTTTTTCTCAACTCACCCATAAGTATCTAATAGAATTAAACTTTTTAGATGAAATGGCATATGCTGGCTCCATCAGTTCTCTATCGGCTCTTATCCCACTGTTTTGTTGGTTAAATGAAGGGAAGCGTGTAAATTTTTCTTTTGGCAAATAGAAGCTGCACATGAAGTAGCTAATATAGCATTTCTTACCTAGCAGTGTCGGTTTGCATTGAAACTGAAATCCGGTTGATGAGTAACATTGTCAAGATGGTGTTCGCTGCAGTCGAAGTCGTTTGATCATGGCACCGGTCATGGCGACTGGCTCTTATGGCATTGGCAACTATGCAGGCTGAAAAGTGAAGATGCAGAGAAAACAGATGATCTAGGATGAAAAAGACTAGGCGATTCTTCTTCATCTTAACCCAACAATTAGTTCTTACGTCGAAGAGGCATGAGCCACCATTGAGGAAACTTTCTGAAGATTCCAGAGCGCAATTGGCTGGTACATGACCTTGCACTTTGCAGTGATCCCTGTTAATCAGCGGGTTGAAATAAACTAACGCGTTCATTCGTCGTCATTATGGCCTACGTAGGTTTCCAAATTCTTCACAGCTTTAGAAGGGATTCAGTTCACAACCCTCTAGAAACCGTGCTTCGGCACTTGCGAGATTGAATTATAATTTAGAACCAAACACAATGAATTGAAATTTGGAACCAAACACAGTGAATTGATGGTCCAGGCCAGTTCAAGATCGAGCCGAATCGGTTTCTCGTCGCTTTTCCAAGTTGGATAGATGAGGCAAATGTCAAGATACACTATCCAAGCACGAATCAGGAGGGTGAACATCATCTAGCGTCGTCGACACATAAAGCCTGCCTAACAGATTCAGCTTCGCGTTCTAGCCCAAACTTAAATCCTGATGCAATACAACTCCAACTATTGAAGATCATTGCTGAGAATGCAAGAGCGAATCTGCTCCAGGATCCATTTGTGGGGACGGTCACCCACGAGAGATGCACGTTTCCGCAGCAAGATGCCGAGAAATGGCCGTCTGGATTGTTGCGCATCCATTCACGGGTACTTTCTACATTGGTGGGAGACATTACGAAATGTCAAAACCATGCGAAGTGAGCTCCCATTGAGCTTCGAGTTGGTCCAGACAATCCACAGTGAATAATCCTTGTTCATACGTGGGCTTTTTTTATACAAAATGAGCCACTTCAAATAGGTTTAGAACCACACGATCATTCAAATGAACGCGGCCCTCCTGATATTATAATAATCGTTCAAAACCGCGCGATCGTTAAAAGATTAAATAAATCTTAAATGAGTTTTAAATGGATTATAAATGAGTTACTTAATATTAATTTTATTAATAAGTCATTTTAGTGTTATTGATAAATCATTTTTTAATTATGAAAATTTTGATATTATTATTATGATTAATTTTTTGAAAATAGTAATCAAAATTTTCCTTTTTTTTTTCCTCAAATTTCCCTCTTTCTAAGTCAGCCGCAGGCCAAGAGGCAAGGGATGAGCTCACTAGACTCAGGCAACTGGAAGAGGAAAAAAAATTCAAAAATAAAAATAATCAAAATTTGAAAATATATATAATTAAAACTTATCAAATAAATCGCATTTGCATAAAATTATTTTAACAACACATTTAAAAAAATCATGAAGCAAATTTTCTTGGACTTTGTTAATTATAAAAGTGTTTTAACAATATAAATCGAGTCAAGTATAAGTCGCTAAAATTGTATCGTATAGAAATTGATCAATATGAGTCAAGTCATTTTTTACCAAACCCACCCCATTTGACGCCCTTAGTACCATCTAAGGTCGCACGACCATCTTCGAGTTCATGACCACCGCCGGCAGGTTGATTAAACAAAGGAAGTGAGGGACAACAATGACGCTAATGGAAACAAGACAAGGATGGGATTGACATCGTCAAACTATGGTGGCACAAAGGATAAAGAAAGAAGAAAAGGAAAAGAAAAAAAAATAGAAACAAAGATCATATCGAACTAATTTTTCAAATTTCAACAACGATATTGAATAAGAAATAAGTTTGGGGCCAACATCAAACACCGCGACGAAGATGGGTACGCGACAACAAGCATCATACACGTAATCGACTCATCACTTTCATTGGTGTATTTTTTTATTCGTAGTATTCTTTATTTTTCCCCATTATTTGCTACTTTTGACTCTTCATTGTCCACATGATCTGCATTATTTCTTTATTTGGGGGACGCCAGGGAAGAAGTAATCGCGCCAAAGTCAAAGGTTTTCATTTTTAATTAGGAGGAAGCCGGTCAAGTTTAACGGTAGTGCGTGGGCCGGTACTGATCGGAGTGGGTTCCCATTTCAGCACCCCCAGATCTAATTAATTAATTTTCTATTTACCACTAACGATACGATTCTTTTTTTATAATTTAATAGCCCTGGTCTGTTGGGAAAAAGTCTCTTTCTATTAGTTAAATGTTTGTACGTAATGATAAACGACTTTGACCGTCCGAATCGAAAATCACTCGGACCGGTTTATCAGGTCGGACACGAAATGTCGATCCAGCCCTCGATTCCCAAAAGTAGAACCGGTGTTCAGGCAATCTGATTCCCGATTCCTAGGAAGACCGGACTAGACCGGTTAAATTTTTTATATTTTATAAAAAAGAAAGATGTAAAAAAAGTAAAAAGAACTCAATTTAAATCCCTAAAGTTTTAATCTTTACCCAACTTTACCGGAATAATTTTTTCTTAAAAATAAGTAAAGAAATTCAATTTTTTTTAGATTTTTTCTGGTTCCCAATCAGTCCATGAGATTTTCTAAGAATCGGGTTCGGTCCGGTCCATGACTTAGGTGGTCCGGTTCCCGGTTCCATAGAGAAACTGGACCGCCCTGAACCATGCACACCTCCATTCGTACATAAGTGAGACAATCGTTTCAAAAAAAAGTATTTTTTTTAAGTGTACGAAAAATATAATAATACGATGGATTTTAATCTTTTCTATTGAAACTCTATCGAATATCAGCGGAGAAACATCCGGGGGTCAGCGGACGATGCGAATTACATAAACAGGGATAATTTTGATGCGATATGAAGATTACTTTGCGGAATATTGGCCGGAAAAAGATTCTACCGTGCGCGAGGTGCTAAAGAGTTCGAAAGAAAATTTGCAAGGTATAAGATCAGTCAGAGCGGGCCGTCTTTGACGGGATCTTATGAAAGATAGAATATCTGATGGCATATCTTTGGACCTTACTTCTTATTATCATGACCAAAGTTTCTAAGAAACTTAAAAAATGTACGATGCAAGAGAAGTCCGAAACTTGGTCCGTGCTACGTGGGAACAAGTATTGGACCCTTCTTCGTGATAGTCATGAAAAACTTTGAAAAAATGTCCCTTATTATTTTATATTGATATGCTATCATGCTTACCATCTGAGCAAATTTCTCAACTTCACAAAAAAATTATGACTGTGATGACGGTCCATAAATATTCGAAAACTTAATTTCCCTTTTTCGCTTCCATTTCTAAATTTTAACAAGTTTACGGTCTCCGTTTGATCTTCCCTTTTTTTCTAGCCATTCGTGCCAATCATCTCGATTTTCGTTCAAATAAATTTGAAAACCAACGTTACAAATACCGTACTTTTTTTAATGACACTCGCTTAAGTTCATTTTTTTCTTTATTGCTCGAGTGGCATGTCGATTAAAAGAGTTCACGTGAATGCTACACGGCCTTTTTTTTTATTAAGATTTAAGTCCAATGTGATTTTTTTTTTTGGGTAAAAAGCATATAGAATGTCAATTAGATGTTCTTTTTATCTCTCGAGTTACGCACGCTCTCTCTAATTCCATCACTAAGAAAAACAACAACAACAACAACAAAGAGGAGAACGTGATTTCCAACTTGCTCAGAGAGTCACGGATTACCCGATCTCAGTAGAAACTTGTGGTCACGATGCGTGCCCGTATTACTTCCTTGTCGTTCCTACCGTCTTTTCCTGTAATTTCCTTAAAGTTTCGCTTTGTCGGAAGCTGATGACTTCCACGACTTAAAAGGTGCTCGAGCAGGGATGACTTGTTGCTTGTGCTCTAACTCTGTACTTTACCACGTCATTATGAGTAATCGGTTCAGGATAGATAGATCGGTTTCTACCATAGAACCGGCCTCCCGATCTTGGAACCGGACTGAAAAAATGGAAATAATCACCGGTTCCGAAGTCATTCCTAGAACCGGTAATTTGTTATTCCCTTTTGTTTCTATTCCTTATAGGGAGAAGTTTCCGAAAATTAACACTCTGTTTATTTTGCAAAAAAAATGTGACATTTCTAAGAAAAAGATTTCAAGAAATCATTCTCCGTAATATATTTTCCAAATTTTGGCTGGAATTTAAAAGTGAACTGGAGAATAAATTTGGTCATTTGTATTGAAATCGTTGGGGATTTAGTGCCCAAGTCTCCTAAATGTTTGTGAATGAGCAAAAGCAAAAAATAGTGACTCTTCATTCATTCGTGTCCATTCGTCGAAATCGGTCGGTCGTGTCCATTCATCAAAAGGTGTCAATGCATTTGGGTTCCAGTAGAGTGTGGTAGTGCGGTTTCATTCAGAATACGGTTGCATTCGACGGTTTCTCTCGCTGTAGTACCGCATGAGAGAAAGAGAGACTCGTTCTATCCTGGGAGACGATTGTTCGACGTCCTTGGTACGCGATAAGGAGAGCAAATTCGTCTTAAGGACACGACGTGAATTCGTCGGGCTCGAGTACAAATCTACGTTTACGCTGAAGAATTTCGAGGATCGATTGACATATTGTTCCAGGTTTTGTTCTTCCGCTTTATTGTTCGTGAACATTGTTTGATTGTATATACTTTGTTGTTCCCGAACATCATGTTAATGTAAAACATTGCCCATGTTCGTCTATTGTATTGCACCAATTTTGCATGTTTCCCGAACACTACTCCTATAATTCCAACAGAAATTTCGATTTGATTTTCCTAAGTACACATATACTTTCAAGTACTAATAACTTGCACATAAACAATTGGAGAATCGAGCATGAGCAATAGAGTCCCAAGTTTAGCCTCAATAGAGTCCAACCAAGGAGTCGAGAATTGGGGCACCAGCATCTTTATATGTGAGGCAAGCTTCTTGAGCAAGTCGCTTGAACATGGACCTAAGCATGGGCGCAGGGCATCGAATGCGGTACTCAAATGATGAAAATAAAGTTATGATATTTAAGGACCACCCTATAAAAATTACGACATTTGTTGTATTATTTTTTCTAGGCATAATTGATTCTCTAGACTTCGGTTCTCCTCTAAAATTGAGGATTGGACTGGTTGGACCGATGCCCTCGTTCTCTAAAACTATGAACCAGACCAAAAAAAAGTTATGGCGTGAGAAATACTCCTGTTTTTAGCCTTGTACCACCATAAAAAAAAAGTTAGAAGAGAGGAAAAAAAAAAAAAGGAGGTGCCCCTTGCCCACGGGTGAAGGTACAAGAGGTAAGACAACTGCTTGCTGCAAGTCCAAATCTTATTTCTTCGTCTGTCTCCTCCTGAACCTTTATCTTTTGTGGGACCCCCCCTCAGCAAGAAAAATGTAAAGAAAAAGCTTAAAATTGAAGTAAAAGATTAGAGAAGCCCGACATCCTAAGATCGAAAACTAACTCATACAGTATTGAATTAAAGGTTTCATGATTGAAGACCGACTCATTGTCTCAAAAATCCAACCAGGACCAAATGGGTTGGGCCGGTCTAGGGTCGACCCTAGACCGTTGCTCACCCCTACCCTTCAGCAAGAAAAATGTAAAGAAAAAGCTTAAAATTGAAGCAAAAGAGTATGGAAGCCCAAGGGAGGTGAAAAGAGTGGAGGGAGATTTTTTTTTTACTTAATTTCAAAAATAAAATAAAAAATCGATACAGATGATTCTCTCGTTGGGATCGGAGAACAAAATTATTTATGTAACAATTTCATTTTTAGGAATCGGGATTCAGGCCTAATCCGTTAATCCGGTTCAAATGATTCCTATTGATGAGTCTAGCACGCCTGTAATTTTTTCAACAAAATTTCCTACTCAAGTCTGACAACTACCGTGACTATGAGACAGTGGAGCTCAGGACACAGCCTCCCAAGAATCATTGCGTAATTCGCAGTGGCGCCACCACTCACTAGGGGCAGAAACCACCACTTGCGCCCCTGCCCCCCACCATCACGCAGCCTATCCACCACCGTGCGGGGACCTGGTGGCTGTCATTTAAATTTGGCCATCCAAAGGGCGCTCATCTTAAATGAGTCCCTCGTTAGTGTTGATCGCCGTCGCCGGCAAAAGTGGGCCGGCGGTGGTTGCAGTGTCCCTTCAAAACCCTCCACGCCGGCACAACAACCCTTTGGAAGGGCCACATGATCAATCAACTACTTGATCATCTTCGATTTCTGTTTTTCTTTACCTACGGGTTTTTTTTTTCTTTTTTCCATTTTTCAAATTTCTTTTGGCCTTTTCAGTCGTTATTATGTAAAAGGCACGTCGCCATTTTTCGCAACAACAAATCAAAAGAGCTAATATAGATTCTCAGATAAATTTTAAGATTTTAGTGTGCTTTTTCAAATTTCTAAAACTTAACTGTTTTTTTTATCAATAAGTTTTTAGAACTTATAAAAATATTATCATCGTGAAAGTTAATGTGAGTGGAAATCTTTTCCATTCGACAATGCTACGACACTCACTTTCAAGTGGATCAAAGTGGGGCAAGTTCAGCCTTTTGGATATGGATCCCCTAATGTTACTTCACGTGGTGTTAAGGGATTCGATGTTTTAGGGGGAGGGGGCTGTCTTTTCATAGGAGGGAAAATAAATGGACAGCATGGATGAGGAGGAAATCAATTAACTAAGTCAGCTGATCCTTTTCCTAGCCTTTTCACCTAATAATCGCAAAAAAGTCAGAACAATGATAAATTCCATCATGCTCAACTTTTATATACACAAAAACCCGAACTTTTTAAGAGTCTATCAAGAAGTTATCTCTAAGGTGTTCGTTAATTCGATTTTCAGAGCATAGATTGTGCATGTAACAATAGTCGGTTTTTTTTTTTAATTTAAGCTCCGTTTGTTTAAAAAATAACAATACTTAAGTGTGTTTGCTTGAAACTTAAGAAAAATTATAAAAAAATAATTTTCAAATTTTTTTTTCTTTACTCTCAAAATTTTTCTATTATATATTGTCTTATTGCTGGTCATAAGTTACTTTTGAAAGAAGATAAATGTGAAGAAAGAAGAAACACTTTTGAAGGTACTTCTTCTATTAGTGGAAAATAAAATTTCAAAATTTGAAAAATATTTTTGTAAAAGTTATTTTTCGTGAAACGAATAGATGGTTAATTACTCGACGGTTTAAAGTGATCGATGCAGTGTTTAATAAAATTCAGCTTTCTTTTTGTTCATTTTATTTAATTTATCAATTAGTTTTTTTAAAGTGAGCTTATCATTTTAAGAAGAATTCAAATCGTGCCGGTGGGGGGCGGAGGGGATCCGGACCGTTAAAATCCCCTCCCCTTAAATAGGGGAGATTTTAAGGGTCAAGATGGGCTAATCCTGACCCGCCGGTGGCGATACTGTAAATCGATGTCAATCTGATCATCCTGCCTTAGACTTTTCCAGCCCCGCTCTAGGCTGCCTACATATCCATTCATAGCTCTGCTGCGCCGTCTCTCTCTCTCTCTCTTTCTCTCCCCTAACCGCGTGCGCGTGAAGAGGAGCCATCCTCCCATTGCAGCGGCGCGAGGAGCGGCACGGATGGAGAGGCTGCTGAAGGACTTCGACGTCAAGCCGAAGAACCCTTCGGAGGAGGCTCAGAGGCGATGGCGATCGGCCGTCTCCATTGTCAAGAACCGCCGCCGGCGCTTCCGCATGGTGCCCGATCTCCCCAAGCGTTCCGTGGCCGAGAAGAAGCGGCGTGACATCCAGGTCGGTCGGTCTCTGTGTGTGTGTGTGTGTGTGTGTGTGTGTCTCTCTCTCTCTCTCCTCGTCTGTTTTTTATTTGTGGCCTTTCTTGCGATGTGCATCGGTTTCTCGCGTCGCGCGGTCAGTTCTGCTCCGATGAATGGCGGACGCTCGTGGAATCGCGTCGATAGATGACGCGATTGCGTTTGTGATCGTATAGGCGAAGAGTGAGCTGAGATTGGTTTTTTCTCGTTCGTGATTATCAGAACGAGCAGATTTTTTGCTCCTTGCCTAGGGAGTGTGCTGGGCTGCTCGGCAAGTGAATAAGAAAATGAACCTCAGAGAGAGAGAGAGAGAGAGAGAGAGAGGACCATTGTTTAGCTGCTCGATTAGAAATTTTACCGCCGACGACTGGAGAATCAACAGTTTCGCTTCAATTACCTCCCCATCTTCCCTCCAGTTTCATCAACACCTTTAAACTCTTGATTAAAAAGAGATCTCGAGAATGCTTTTTTTTTTTTTTTTGTTAAGGGTCTCGAGAATGCTTTAAGCTCTTCGATTCCCTTTTCTTTTTTTTTTTGGGGCAAGGGGGGGGGGGGGGGGGTTGGGGTTGGAGATCCATTCAGTTCCTCTTCAATCTCCAAAACTGATCACGACCATAATCGACGCGGCCTCTGTCGCTGGCAACAGGCTAATGGCATCAATCCTCGATTTTCCCCTAGGGTTCTCCCTCATCTTCCTGCGCTCTGTTTGCTAGCGTCGTTACTGCCGTCGCGACCGCTACTCGAAATGGAAACCATCGTCCTGAATGGCGCCGAGATACCAGGTCAAGCGACCGCCGAGGGGGCCCACATACAATGCCCCCCTGCATGCTTCCTGATCTCATCTTCTGTTTCTTGTTTTTCTTTTCCCTTAAAACGGGTCCTGCTCATATACTGGCAGAAGATAACTCGGCGATACTCGTCAGACCACTAAATAATGCACAGAAATCGTGTTTGTCTTTTATATACGCAGTTCCGATTCTTCCGGTAAAATCATCGAATCCTCAACATACCGTCACATGGAACGTGACAAAAGTTGAATGAAGGAAGAACTCTCTTTCGATGATCATTCAAAAAGTTTTTATCATATACTCGATAACAAAATGATTTGTTCCGCGAATTTTTTTTTTAAATAATTCTCCTTATTGAGTATCTGGGTCATTTATTGGGTAATCAAAATTGGGAAATTTGCGTCTTTTTTAGTTATGTTTATCTTTTCTCGTGGAAGAAGTTTTAAACATCTAGAACATTGTTTATTGATGAGGTTGTTCTTATGTCGACAGTTTTCGATTTATTTTTGGTGGGACCTTATTGATGATACTCCAATAAACACCCATTTTCTCGTCCTGATATGCCAGAATTCTCCCGTTCTGTCTTCAAACGGGGAGCCCACAAGGGAAAATAAGGCTTATTTCATGTGGAACTCAGAACGCAAAAACGACTCGCGCTGTTAGTCGCGCGAAGTTTCTGTGCATTACCAGACTTGCATCGTGGGTTCTTTTCGTGTAGATAGTGCAATGATGACTTTTACTTTCACCTGAATTTCTGCACCTTTTGTTTCAAATCTATTGAATCCAATCACCAGATAGAATAATCTCCCCCCTCCTCCCTCTCTACTCTCTTGCTCTGTGATGTGGGCACATAGGCACGTGGTCTCCACCCATCAAGGATGTAACCGAGCCTGACATCTGAACTTTTAGGCCCGTTCTTGTTTTAGAGAACTTTCTTAATCAATTTGCACTTTTATAAAAAATGATTCGAGAACGATTCTTTTGTTTTCTTGAAGACACATTTGCTCTGTGAAACTGTGTAGTGTTGCTGTCGGCACTGGCTTGTTAAATTCTAAGTTGCAGCCAATGTACTTTGAAAATGAAAGAATATGATGTACGTTTAATTATGTTAGAGGGGATTGACGACCCCTGCACGGAAGGGAACCATTGACAAAATCCATGCTTGAAAATTGAGCGGCGGGGCCCATGTCTTTGTTATTGCTTGGAATTTTTTGTACTTCTTAACTTTTTCCTCAAGCGGAAGCAGAATGACGAGGACCTATCGAGACGCCAGGAACCCTTTTAATTTGCCCCCCGAAGACCGCTGAACCATGTGCTTGTGAAACTAATGGGGTTACATGGACCTTCGTTGTTGAGCGGCACCGAAATCGTGGAGCGAAACTGACCTCTGAATTCTATATCTTCCAAAGCCAAACCTGGATTTCTTGCTTTGTTGACATTAATAAAGTAGGAGATTTGGTAGAGATGAGGGGTGGGCCTCATTTTAATAGGGAGTTCACTCTTTTTTTACTTTTTATTTTTTAAAAAGAAGGCAGCAGTCCGATGATTCGGACGGCTGCCTTGAAAGAGCAGGCTGCGCAGAACAGGCAATCCGCCTCCTCCAAACTCTTTATGGGAGCAGGCAATGTCACGAGCATCATCGCTTGTCCTTTTCGCATTGGTAGTAATTGGAAGTGATTCCTGTATACGGATGATATGAAAGGACAAGGAGGCCATAAATACAAAAGCCACTATATTCCCACGAAGCTTCCTCGACCTTTCCTAGGCCATACTACAGACAAAGACTGCAATAAAAACTAGTGGTCATCCATTCAAGTCGGAAAGCATTCGCTGGAAAATGAAAAGTAGACCAACTCTATGTGAAGATCAAAGATGCCCTACTCCGCGTTTTTTGAGCGTTGAGGACGTCATGGATTCTTGATCTCGTGGTGCTTCTAGACTCTTTAAAACTTTTGTAGGATTCTAAACTTTTTTTTTAAAAAACTTGGTGGACAAATTGCCTCATGGACTCGTAGTGCTAAAATTGTGTAGGTGCTGGATATCTTTTGCGCGGACTCTTCTATGATTTACGTGATGAGCTAAGATCCACGCTTCGCAAATTTTTAGGACCCATGTCTATAACGTATGTATACTTATGCATACACCTGTACCAATTTTCCCTATTACCAGCTACTGCAACTAGCCAAGTAGCCCCCACCCTTAAATCCTAGAGGTCCCCTCTTCAAATTGGATGGGTAATTGCCTATGATATTTTGTTTTAGAAATAAATTTTTGACGGTAATTTTTTTTTCCATTTTTATTTAAGTTTTTGAATAAAAAATAGCGTTTGATAATGACACAAAATTTTTAATTTTGAAACAAAAATTTAATTGATGGTAGCATAAAATTTCTATTTCTATCTTTGTCATCGGCTGGCTACCGATGACGGTAGTGGCAACGGGAGGTGGCTGGTGACCTACGACAGTAGTGGGGATGATGGCTAGTGAAAGGTGCTGGCAATGGCTAGTAGGGGGTGATTATGGCTTCTCTTTGTCAAAAAGAAAATCATTTTCTATATTTTCTTACTGTCCGTTCAAGTGAGAAGGAATAGATCCCTCTTAGAGTCTGTTCATTTGGCGGAAAATATTCTTTCGGAAAATATTTTCTGGAAACCGGGCTGTTCAGGGGGTGGAAAATATTTTCCCAATCAACCAAAGATTTCTTTCTAAAATTAAAGAAAATTGTGAAGTTTTGTAAATGACCATCGCCAACTGTCCTAAAAGTTTAAGCTGTTAGGTGACGACGTGGTTTAATATTTATGTACTTTTCACACTCTCCCTCACGCTTAGTCTGATTTTTTTTTTGCCTAGTACTAAGCGTGGAAGGACTTTTGGGGAGACTAGGGGCCTGGTAAGATTTGAACTCAGGACCTCCTGCTCTGATACCATGTGAAGTTTTGTGAAGGACCACCGTCAATTGTCCTAAAAGCTTAAGCCGTTAGGTGAAGACGTAGTTTAATATTTATGTACTTTTCACAAAAATATTTTTCGTTTTTGAAAAGCGGAAAACATTTTTTGAATCTCCTCTCTTTCTCTTTAGTCGTGAGTTCATGAGCAATTTAATTGCTAGCCATCGTCGGCGGTATTCGCAGCTGCTCGCCGCCACCCTCGTTGGCTGCTGCTATTGCTCGCCGCCACTCGCCGCCGCCGCCACTGGTCGCCAGTTGTCGGATAGTTTCTCAAAAAAAAAAATTCCGGAAAAAATTTTTCGGAAAATTTTTAAGTTTCAAACGACACTAGAAAATATGCAATTTTTTAGGAAAATGTCTTTCTGAAAAACATTTTTCGGAAGTGCTTTATTTTCTGCCAAACGAATAAAACCTTAATCTCTCCTATTTTCTTGGCTCTCTCTCTTAGCAATTTTTTTTCCCTGATAAGTCTCATTATTTTTTTCACAGATTGTGTCTACCATCTCTGAAATATACTTCATTAACGCTCACGTTTTTCTACTATAAAAACAAACCCATCACACGCAATATCTTATATTTACGATTTCTTGATTTCTTTTAGAATTTCTTTAAAACTCTTGTATGGATCGCAGAATAAGCAAAAAATTGCTGTTCATTTGATATCGTATTTGACAGTACAAGCTGTTTTAGTGGATTTCATTTTTCTGTGAATTAATTTTTTTAATATATTTTTAAGCGATAATAAGTTTGCAGTGGAGCAAATAGACCCTTAATTTATAATGAGTTCCTTCGTGAATGTTGTTTTTGGATGAGTCACACTTCGTAAGATTTCTAAAGGCCAAGTCTCAGTGAATCTTTGGATACCTTATCTGACGAAGGCTGGAAACCCAGGCAACTGCTGATAAATGGAGAAGTTTCGTCCGAATGAATCAATGGATGTCTTCATTTAGTTTCGCATGCGGTCATTATTTCTCTTTGGAGACTGGAACAGAATCAGTCTTGATCCCCTTTGGTTCTTGCTAGAAGAAAATGCGTAGAACAACAAACTACCTCACTGATTTTAGATTTTCAGTGTGCTGGATGAAGCAGTGTGGACATCGAAAATGAAAGGAAGTCACATCTTTGTGGATAATATGAAAGCTCCTCCCGTGATAAACCATGCTGCATTTGTTGATTCTCTTTCATAACCATCACTAAAAGAAAATATTAGGACAAAGTAAGAAGCCCCTTCTTGCGGTTCAATCAGGAAACGGCTATTCTACAAGAAAAAGATTTGACGGGCCCTTAAAGACAGGAATGTTAGGAACTGCCTATTCGAATTTATCTCCATTTGCCTACTGGTCTCCTAATGGTTTGCTTGGTGCATATGCATTCTAACAATTGTAAGACTGTATTATTGGGTTAGCACGCTATCACTAGCCTGACTGCATATTCACTTAGATTAAGTATTGGTTTATTTATTATCGTTACCATCTTCTTGACAAGATTGACAGTTAGGATTGACAATTTGACATCTCAATGCTTTTTCTTCCTGAACCAGGAAAAGATACGAGTTGCACTTTATGTTCAGAAAGCAGCTTTCCAGTTCGTTGATGGTAAAACTTGGCATTTAAATTTCTATAGAGAGGTTGTTTTTCACTAGATGTTCTTGAACCAATTCTCTGGTCATTCTGTTAATGATACTGTTATATTCTGAAGCTGGCGGTCTGCCTGAATACAAGCTCTCTGATGAAATCAGAGAAGCAGGTTTTCGTATCGACCCAGAAGAACTCGCGTCTATTGTAAGGGGGCATGATATGCAGCGCTTGAAACATTATGGTGGAGTGCAAGGGATTGCAAGTAAAGTTTTGGTTTCTCTTGAAGAGGGCATTTGCACAGAGGACCCATCCTCGAAATCTTCATTATCTGTCAGACAAAGGATCTACGGCTTTAATCGATTCACGGAGAAACCTGCAAGATCATTTCTAACATTCGTATGGGAAGCTCTGCATGATCTAACCCTCATTATTCTTATGGTTTGTGCTGTGGTTTCTATAGGTGTTGGGATTGGTACAGAAGGATGGCCAAAGGGAATGTATGATGGATTAGGAATATTACTTAGTATATTACTGGTGGTCATTGTAACAGCAATTAGTGACTATAAGCAGTCCTTGCAGTTCAGAGATTTGGATCGTGAGAAAAAGAAAGTATTTGTTCAGGTTACAAGGGACGGGAAAAGAGAAAAAGTGTCCATCTATGACCTGGTTGTTGGGGATGTTGTTCATATATCTACTGGGGACTTAGTTCCAGCAGATGGTCTTTTCATAACTGGATACAGCCTTCTGATTGACGAGTCAAGCCTGTCAGGTGAGAGTGAGCCAGTCAATGTTTATGAGGAAAAGCCTTTTCTTCTTTCTGGAACTAAAGTGCAAGATGGTTCGGGAAATATGTTGGTGACAACGGTTGGTATGAGGACCGAGTGGGGGAAGTTAATGGAAACATTGGGTGAGGGTGGGGATGATGAGACACCACTACAGGTAAAGCTGAACGGGGTCGCCACAATTATTGGTAAGATTGGTTTGGGTTTTGCAGTGCTCACCTTCATGGTGCTGACAGTACGATTCTTGGTGGAGAAAGCATTAAAGCATGAATTCACGAGCTGGTCTTCTACAGATGCTTTGACACTCGTTGATTATTTTGCTACTGCAGTTACTATAGTTGTCGTTGCTGTACCAGAAGGACTGCCTCTGGCGGTGACACTAAGCCTTGCCTTTGCTATGAAGAAGCTAATGAATGACTGGGCACTTGTGAGACACCTCTCTGCCTGTGAGACAATGGGTTCTGCTAGTTGCATATGCACTGATAAGACCGGAACATTAACCACAAACCACATGGTTGTTGATAAGATATGGTTTGTTGGTAAAGCCACGGACATGAGGGGAGCTGACGCTAAAGATATCTTGAAATCAGAAACATCCCAAGAAGTTCTAGCCATCCTTTTGCAGGCAATTCTTCTAAATACAAGTTCTGAAGTTGTCAAGGATAAAGATGGTAAGCAATCAATTTTGGGAACACCAACAGAATCAGCACTTTTGGAGTTTGGATTGCTTTTGGGTGGTGATTTTGCGGCACACCGCCGGGAGAATAAGACACTAAAGGTAGAGCCTTTTAGTTCAGTAAGGAAGAAAATGTCTGTGCTGGTGGCTCGACCAGATGGCGGGGCAAGGGCTTTCTGCAAAGGTGCATCAGAAATTGTTCTTGGAATGTGTGACAAGATTGTTGACAAACAAGGCAATTTTGCTTCCATGTCTGAACAGCAGATTAAAAATATGACAGATGTTATTAATGGTTTTGCAAGTGAAGCACTTAGGACACTTTGCTTGGCCTTTAAAGATGTAGATGACACTTCAAATGGAAACATTCCTGAGAGTGGGTATACCCTGGTAACAATTGTGGGAATTAAAGATCCCGTACGCCCCGGTGTCAAAGAGGCCGTTAAAACTTGTTTAGCAGCCGGCATTACTGTCCGTATGGTAACTGGGGACAATATTCATACTGCTATAGCTATTGCTAAAGAATGTGGCATCCTCACAGAGGGTGGTATTGCTATAGAAGGACTGGATTTCCGTAACAAGTCCCTGGAAGAGAAGAAGGAAATCATTCCAAGGATTCAGGTATGTAAATAGAACTCTCAATGGCATCTGACGTGACCGTCAACTGAATGATGTTGGAGATGCATGCTTTTGCTAAATGCTGACTTGGGTACAGGTAATGGCGCGGTCTTTGCCTTTGGACAAGCACACCTTAGTTACCATTCTCAGGAAAGAGCTGGGTGAGGTTGTTGCTGTTACCGGTGATGGGACTAATGATGCTCCTGCTTTGAAAGAGTCGGACATTGGGCTTGCTATGGGCATAGCAGGCACAGAGGTGTGTGCTGCTAATATATATTAGACATATTTGTGTGTGCCTGTGTGAGCGTGCCTGGTTGTGCGCACGCTAAAAAAACCTTGGGGTATCTGATGTTCCAAACTGCAACAAAAAAAAAATGCTGATTTACGAAACTCTTCATTCATACATCTAAACGTTTGCTTCTGTGCTTCTTATTGTATGAGAAACATTGCTTGTTACTGCAATTTTCTTCATGTTCTTCTGTGGAGTTTATTTTAGTGCAGCATTCACATTGTTGGTTTGCTGAGAACATGGTCTGGGGGCAATGTTGATGCGTCAAATTTGGTTTCCTCCTGTCCTCATGGTGAATTTTCATTTGATTCTTCAGGTTGCAAAAGAAAGTGCTGATGTCATAATAATGAATGACAATTTCACAACCATTGTGAATGTGGCCAGATGGGGACGTGCAGTATATATAAACATTCAGAAGTTTGTGCAGTTCCAGTTAACAGTGAATGTGGTTGCTTTGATAATAGACTTTGTCTCAGCATGCATCTCAGGTGCGTTGTGGACAGATTAGCTTGTTTATCTGGAACTTCTTTGAAGTGAAAAAACATCAATTATATGCAATTTGATTGAGAAGTCTATATTTATGCTTTTCAGGATCTGCTCCACTCACGGCTGTGCAGTTGCTCTGGGTCAACATGATAATGGACACCCTGGGTGCACTGGCATTGGCCACAGAGCCGCCAAAGGATGAATTGATGAAAAGAGGACCAGTAGGAAAGGGTACCGGCTTCATAACAAGGGCCATGTGGAGAAATATAATTGGTCAGAGCATCTATCAACTAGCTGTCCTTGGAGTTCTCAATTTTGATGGGAAGAGTTTACTTGGACTTCATGGCTCAGATGCTACTGAAGTACTGGACACTGTGATTTTCAACACATTTGTTTTCTGCCAGGTACATCGTTCTCGTTTTGGCTAATATTTACACCATCATGAACAATGCCAACAACACGGCATGGTTATTCTTAAATCCTTTCTATTTTAGCTCAATTCTTTGCAAAGTTCATTATGCTTCTCAATTATGGTAAACGCAGGTGCTTCCTCTGCACCTTCCTTTTGCATAATGTGCACTGATCAGGCCTCCGTACATTACCATCTTGTCGCCAGTTTTATGCACACACGAGAAGATTTCACTTGAATTCTCTTGATAACCTCAGAGTTCTCACTGACGACATAAAGTGCCGACCTCTTTTTCAGGTATTTAACGAAATAAACAGCAGAGACATAGAGAAGATAAACGTTTTCCGTGGCATGTTCAGCAGCTGGATATTCCTCCTCATCATAGTTTCGACGGTTGTATTTCAAGCAATCCTGGTTGAGTTCCTCGGCACTTTTGCGAGCACTGTGCCATTAAGCTGGCAACTATGGGTGCTATGTGTCTTGCTTGGCTCCGTGAGCTTGCCTTTAGGAGCTCTTATCAAGTGCATCCCTGTCGGGGAAGATGCAGCGAAGCATCACGGTGGACATAAGCATCATGACGGGTATGAGCGTCTGCCTTCCGGTCCAGAACTGGCTTGAACACAACAAGGAGACAAAAGCACTTTCAATGACTGACTAAGGTCTCAAAACTGACTATGGATGGCCGTTTCGGCTGGTCATCAGAATTCTTTTAGAAACCAAGTAGTTGAGAAGCAATAGGGGAGCATTGGGAGACTTACGGACGTAGCCTTTGTAGCGTACATCTCTTTTTAGTCCGTTTTGGATTTTTCAAATTAACAGGTAGGTTTTTCCTGATACTACATTTGGTTATTTGGAATTCTAATTAGGATAGGATAAAATAGAATAAGATATGATATGAAATTCGTGGATTTTCTTATATCCTATCCATTATCTGGTTAATTGCAAAAAAAAAAAAAAAAGCTAGATATACTCATATTTCATTATATGCATTGTTTGGTAGAAACAACATATTGGTACAGGTGAACCTAAGAATTACACAAACAAAGATGGTAAGAATCTCTTATGATATTTTTGCCTACTTCATTTTCATTTGCCTTTTTTTCCCTCTCTTTTTTCTGTTTTATTTCTTTTTTCCCCTTCCATCATTCTCTTGCAGAATTTTATTAAATAGTAAACTATACTAATACACATGAAATATTATAATGTGTGATAAGTGCAAATACTGAATATATACAGATAAAGATAGGATTAAATGAAAAATAAAATTAGAGTTATTTTTTGTTATTTTGAATTTTTATATTAGAATATATTCAGATATTATTTTTTTAATTAGTTTAAGGAGTTTGTTGATTTAGAAATCCAATTTTTATAGTGTGGATTTAGAAATCCAATTTGCCTATCTCCCACCTCCTCCTTTGCATAATTTTATCCTAATCGTATCCTTTTTATATTCGACTTTATTCTATCTTGAGCAGGCATCAAACACGAGATAATATACATTCCATCCTATTTTGAATCTTATCCTAACTGTCAAATGCAATCTAAGGATTCACTTCTTCTCGAACTGAAAGTTTTGATGGTACGTGGGGATATTTGGATCTCTCTTGCTTTGCTCGAGTTTTTCCTTCTCACATGTTCGGGCTCACCACCCTGGCTCGATCAAATTATTTCTGGTTCGTTCCGTATTGTCAATGCCACCGGCAAAATGAATTAGGACCTGCTCATTCGATTCTCGCTAGGGATTTTCTTGATCCTCAAGAAAGATCTCCAGTTTCTCACCCATTCACAAGGATAGCGTTCGGCCACAGTGTCAATCAATATCACAGGCTAAGCATCAGCAACCTGAGTGAACTGAAGCAACATTCCGATGATTGCATACCAGTTGGTTTGCGACGGTATTTGTAATGTAATTAAATTACGATACTGGTAAAAAACATACAAATTTCGAAAAAGTCTGGAATATCGACTTCTTAAGAGTGCTTTCAGGGGAGTTGGTATGTTCTTACTTCAATAGATTGTTGGTAAATCCCTGATGGAGTTAGTAACTTATCATCAGTTTATCTAACTACGGAATCCGCCGTCGACGGGAAGATTTCCCTGCTTTTATCAGAAACCTAAGCTACTTGTACTTAAATATGCTGTCGACAGATCCCCTCGCATCAAATGTGTCTTTGGCTTCACAGCTAGGAATCATTCGCACTCGGTTTGACTTTTAACTTGCTTACGAAGGCTGGGGCTTGGTCCCTCCTTCGGTCTTCCCAACGAAATGGCATACATTAATATAACATGTCGAGTTCTTCCTGGAGTTCTCTGGCAATTGACATTATGTTGGAAACGATGATTTTGTTATGCGGATAATGACGCAAGATGGTGTAGTGAATCGTGCATCCTGGTTCATTTTCCCCACGCCATCTAAGAAGAGTCAGAACTCTCCGCGACTCACAGCGTCTCTTAGAAGAGCTTGCAGCTGGCAATAGTCCAAGTTATTCATACTCTGCTCAAAGTGCACATTGGATGATTTTCTCCATTACTAGCCGCATGATACAGTATGGCAAAGTGCTCCCTTTCTTTGTCGTCATTGGACACCAATTTAGCAATGTGTAGTCTTTCCCAAACCTCCGATTCAGGCGATGGGAGTCACTGAAAGGTTCTCACCATTCTGTAGGCAGATCTTGCCTCATCAGGACCTCAATGATCTTCTCTTTATCAACCTATTAAGGACCAAGGTACCTAAATCAAGACTCCTCCAGCTCTACAACACTCCCAGTTTTCTTCTCCACGGCGGGGCGCTCGGAGCGTTACTTCCGTCACGACGCTTTGCGTCACCCAGGAGCTCCACCATTTGGAGATTAGATCTCACGTGAGACCCAGTTTCAACTCTGCTTTTCTTGATTGCCTCCACCAACACTACATCAAAAGCATAGCAGACACAAGTTTTTGTCCATTCAATCGTTATGGCCGTCACATCCGAACCCACCCAAGTTTTTGAGCGGATAATATTGACTTGCAGGTTCGTCTTTCGGCGATGGGAACATGGCACCACATAGAAGATTCACTCCTTTCTCTCTAAAACCCATGGCCGTGTCCCCTTCTCTCCTCTCTCTTTAACAAATACCCGGATGTCTCTCTCTCTCTCTCTCGACCAAATAGACAGCAAAATCGAGAAGAAGAAAGGCTAAGAGGGCCATTAACTTAGTCTTAACTGATTATTGATTAGTAATAAATAAACATATCGTTAACTTAAACTATTCAGGGCCATTAACTTTAGGCGAGGCCAATTCGATGTATCCCAGGTCTTTCTTTAAGAGGCTGGTATCAATATCTTGGCCCCAGTACAATTTCATATAAATTGGCAAATTTAATGCATGGTGGGATCATTTGATAGCTTGATCACGCAACTATCGTTATAGGTAACGATTCAAATACACATTGATGTGTCACTAGGTGCGAAAACTCTGAATTTCACACATTCCTTTGAATCCATATTCCAAAGATTATCCAGACAAAGTTAATTTTTGACGATGGGATAAAAAGTTGTCTCATGTCAAAAGAGATGTGAATAGCTTCGAGAGACAGTACGAATGAAAACATTCCTCGGGAAGGCAGAGTAAAACAAGATGAAGCTTTGTCTTGGTCTTTAAAGAAATCACAAGCGTTGAAACGCATTTAAACTACAGCAGAACGAGTCTCGGTCTACTTAAAAGAAGTCGACCTGAACACAAGGTACATCAACCCAGAAAATTCCTGACGCTCTTGGCCTGAGCACTGGGGAAGGGTTCGGCAGATGTATGAACTTCTGGAAATAGAGAGTCGTCGAGAGCAGTCTCTTTCCAAATGCTTTTAAGCAGATAATCCACCTAACCTGCAATCAAACCCAAATGGGAGAAAAATTCAAATAGACGATGTTGCAAACGTAGCAGTATCTGCGCATGTGAACCAACAGAGCTACCGACATGTGAGAGTGCTACTCTCTCTCATCTAGTAATGTCTACTTGTCCGACATCTTCCAACAAGAGCACAGCAGAAAGGACCAATAGACTTAGTACACGAATATTGATCTGGTTGTTGTCAAATTTCAAGAGGCAAAAAGACTGTCGACTTTGTGATATTATTTTCACGATAAAGACACAACAGTGTACTAAGTAGACGTTTAATGCAGGACTAAACGTACTGTGTCAAACGTTGATTGCATTCATCCCAAATCGTCTGTGAATTCGACTCCACTAGAATTAGACTTGTAGATAGAACATCCAGTAAACAAGAAATGGGTATTGAGAAAGACCGACGCTTAACTAAGTGAGGAGAAGAATGAGGACATGCACGGCACATACCTAATGATCATTTGATTGGACAACTTCCCTGTCTACCTTAATGAAGGGCACATGAGAAACCTCAGGCCAAAGCTCACCATCTTCCACCTGACATTTTTTACTCAGTTCAGGGCAGCCCGCTATGCACAGCTCGTGGAGTGTACTGAGCAAATACGCTCCTTGCATTGACGACAATTTGGGACACCCACAAATATGAAGCTTTTTGAGATGTGTAAGATCTTGTAGCCACTCCGGTAGAGCCATCAAGTTTATGCAGTCAATAATGCTCAACTCCTCCAAGGTGTCAGCAGAGGCCAGTAGCCACTGCGGCAAGTGCACCAATCGTGGTGAGGCTGAGACCCTGAAGAAACGAAGCTTCGGGAAGAGGTGTGGTTCATTATCCTTGAGCTGAGTCAACAAGAGCTTGTCACAACCTGTGATCGTCAATGACTCCAGTGCAGTCAGTTCACCTAGCGGCAGAGACGCAAGTCGTGGACAATTCTTTATGTCCAAAGACAGAAGGTTGTTCGAGATTAATGCGCCTCCAAACAACACTTCTAGATTTCCACAATTATGGATCGACAAGTGCCTCAAAGACTTCATGCGATGAATTCCACTCTTGAGAAGACTTTTCTGCCTTGTGGTCAACCACAGACATCGAAGGTTGATCATCCTATCCATGTCCCGAGGCAATTCCTCTAGTCCTGAGCACATGAAGAGAGATAAGAACAGCAAGCTATGTAGCTTACAGATAGCATCCGGCAATTTCTTCATGCGGCAGTTGCCCCCTAGGCTAAGCACTGTTATATGCTTTAACTTGCTTATGGAACTCGGTAGCTCTTCAATGCTGGAAAAGGACAAGTGCAGAAACCTCAAGTACTTGCACTTAGACATGCTGTCGACATCTCTTGTGTTGAACATGTCCTGGGACTCACAGTAAATCATTCGCACTCTGTTTGACTTCAACCTGCTCAAGAATGGTAGGGCTTCGTTCTCTTTTAATTGCCCTGATGAAGAAGTATGCAATAATGAAATATGTCGAGTACTCTCCGGAATTCTCTGGGAACTGCGACTAAGCATGGAGCAATCGATTTGTTCAGTTGACACCGCTAATGCTAGATCATAAAGTAAATCATGCATTGTAAAAAGGAGAAATGGACCGTCCTGCCAGGCTTCTTGAAAGAAGGATCTGGACCACAACTCTTTCAAGTACTTGTTACAGGCATCTTCAGGAGTTCCGTTTTCGTTTTCATTTGCTGGGGAAACAAGTCCACACGCAGTCCAAAGATAAGCCGTAGGTAAACTGTTCATGATGGTGCCTCTACGAAAAACCGAACACAAGGCAAAACATCGTTTTAAGTGGGATGGCAAATGGATGTAACACAGTTTCAGGATGCATAGAATATCCTCCTCTGTCTTTATGGATCTACAGATATTGTCGTCTCTCACCAGTTCCCAAAATCGTTCGTCGTCCTTCGAGTACAGTAGGCTGCCTAACATCTTCAGAGCCAAAGGGACTCCACAGCATCTCCCTATGATTTCATCCCCGATCTGGAGGAGACGCGGGCTTATTTCCCATTCGTTTTGGTCAAATGCCCATGTCTTGAACAAGGACATAGACTCTTCATGCGAAAGGCCCTGTAAGTTGTACGCCAGTCGGGAACTTGTGATGACAGGTACTTCCACATCTCGCGTGGTCATAATAATCTTGATTCCATCGGCAGCTTCGGTCAACTGAGACCTCAAATGATCCCAGCCAGCCCGATTCATTTTCCGCACATCATCTAGGACCAGTAAGAGCTTGCAGCGACTTATAACGCCCCTTAGAAGTGTCTCTAACTGGGGATAGCCCAAGTTGTTCAGACTTTGGCCAAGTTCACCCTGGATGATCCTTTCCATGATTAGCCTCACATTAAAATTACCGAGCATGCTCACCCAAACTGTCAAAGCAAAGTGCTTTCGCACTCTAACGTCATCGAACACCAATCTAGCAAGTGCAGTCTTGCCCATACCTCCGATTCCAACAATGGGAATCACAGAAAGGTTCGTGCCATCTCCCTGCGGATCTTGCTGCATCAAGAGCTCAATTATCTTATCTTTATCAGCATCCCTCCCAATGATGGGATCAAATCTCCTCACCAACTTTGGTTTCATTTCTCTCACTCTCTCTCCTACTACTCTGCCATCACAGATTCGCTTGCTGAGACCAAACCCCTCGATCTCACCAACCATCTGCTTCAATCTTCCTCCTATCTCACCAATCTTTTTGCCCACTTTCAGACGGGATGCGAAGGGATTAGAACAAGAAAAGAAGTGGCATACCTTGCCATGTTTTCGTTGTTGACCATTCAGTTTCTTCCTCGAGGCTTCAAACCGGACATCATCAAGCAAGTCCTCGACATCATACAAGACATCTTTAAGCTGCTCTAACCACGCCCTGAGCTTGTAGTTGTGCCCCTGTTTCTCTTCAGCATCCAAGAGCACCCCTTTAATGGAAGACAAGGCGTATTGAATCTTCCTCAGCTTGGCTCCAGTGCCATCATCAACCAAGGCATCTTCTTGAAGAGCAGGAGAGCCCAGCTTCTGCAGGACCCTCTCGTTGATGCCATAGAGCAGTGAAGTCGCCATGTTTTTTCTTCTTTCCTGTTTGTGTTTGGAGTGGTCTTTCTGGATATGAGCTATTGGGTCACTTTTATTTGGAAGAGGATCATATGCACTTAGTGCAGTTCTGATCTATCCCCATCCTACCATTCACCCAATTTTTTTTTGGTAATCGAGAACTCCACTTGAGCCCCTTCGCACTCGGAAAGCGGTAAAGAACTGGGTGCCTATACCTCAGGGAAAAACCCTATCTTCACTCATCTCCATTCTCTGTCCTCTGCATTAAATGCAGAGGGTCTGGATCTCTTTTATAAGCTCTGTGGTCTATGGAATAGGATTTGGATCACTTGCTCTGGTAGAGATTCAGAGCAAAGTGATTTGCATCCCATAGCCGTCCGATCTAAAAAAAGAAAAAGCAAAAAAAGGTGGGCCCCATATTAAATGGGACCCACCTTCCCTCTCTTATAGATCCCCTAATCTGCTGGGGAGCAAATAGGGATCCATATCCGATGGAATATCACCTCATATGCTCGTGTCATTCAAGAGCTCCACTATTTAAGGTTTAACCTTTTGACAAAAACTGAATGGAATCCTTACTTTTCTCGATTGAAGAGCACCTCTGAGACGCACTATATCGAAAGCAGACAAGAAGTAAGCTTCTTTATGCAATTACCATGGCCACCATACATGTGAACCCGCCATAGAGCTAAATACTAAATGACCAAAACGCTGACATCTGAGGTTTGTCTTACAACGCAAATTAAATGAAAATGCCTTTTGAAGATACATTTGCATACCATTAACTTTAATGTTCAGTCGCTGGAAATGTATGATATCTGCACGGAAGAGACATGTAAATTAACGTTCTCTGGACTTGTATTGTTGCTTAAACTTCAAAGATAAGGAGGCCATGAATTGGAAAGAAATCACTAGCGGCCATAATCCAGACACGTCTGCAACAGAAAGTAGTCATATCCCATCCAAGTCGTCAAGAAACAATTTGACATAGAGATTCCCATTCCACGTCTTTCTTTTCTATTTATTGACCAAGGCGACGACTCCGATCTAGTGATCTACTTGTTGGGATTCAAGACTCGCACTGACCTTGGGCTCGTTGCGCTGGTGGGAAGAGAAAGGAGGTCCCCAGTCTGACAGACAACTAGTGCTTCAGTTCGGTGGGTTAGACCTCCCTCATGCACGGTCCAAACCAGAACCTTGATGGGTCGGTCTCGGGCAATCCGGGACAAGCAGGGAAAAGAGGTGTGATCCGGGACTCCCAACGCCTGCTGAATTCCCAGCTTCTCCAGGAAAACTGGGATAACTAGCAGCGCGATGGATGAATTTCGGGCCTTATGTGACGTGCTTTCACTGGCACGAAAACTAAACATGAACGCACGAATCAGTTGTTGAGTTAGATGCTAGCATTGCCATAAGCGCCGTCGTCAACGACTGTTCGTCCCTCAAGCCTTTAATTGGACTTGTTGCGATGGAATGCCGGGGCCTCACTGGAAGCCAACCAAGTTGCGGTTGCCTCACCGGAAGTCTCACTGTATATTCGCTAAGCCTGCCACCACTACTTCTTCTATTTAGGTTGGGTTCTCCACGTTCTTTTACCTACTAATGGATAAGTGTTTCTAATGCTATTACTCCCTATCTGCTCTTGAGAAGCTATGTGGGTGCCATATATATACTCTAATAATCCGAAGGCATGATTGCAGTTAATCGACTATCCGGAAGATAATTAAGTCAATGATCTGCTACCATGACCCCTGCCACTAAAATCTGATCAGTTTCTTAGGGAAAATGACACGAGTATTTCTCAAATTTTAGTTCAATGTGCGATGTCATTCATGATTTTTTAATTTATTTAATGCGATTCGTAAATTATTGGTAAATCTTCACTATAGCCTTTCTATTTGCTCAACATCTTGTTATACACGTTATTTGATGACATTGATTATTATAAAGTAGAGTTAGATCTTTAAAAATGACAAGTGAGCATGTTTAATTTTTTTTATTCATATGCTTTAGAAAAGGAAAAAAAAAGTTGTGCATTAACATGTTCATCATTATTTGGCGAGAAATTGCTAATGTGTCACGCTCATAACCTTCCTCTCCAAACGTCGTGTTATTGTCTCGTGAGGACCGCGTTAACATTTGACCGGAGAGTTCCATTGGAAATCCAGTTAAAGTTGACAATAACAAGAAGCTAAAAGTTAGGTGCACTCCCTGATTAAAACCAATTTGTGATTAGTGCAGGAACCTGATTTAACCCTTTTGGTCATTGACAAATGGCCAAAATCTTAAATCCCTCTCTGCAGAAATCCCAAGTAGATTCACTCACCTGACTGAAAAATTCTTGAAGTGATATTTTCGAAAAGGGCAGAGCAATGCAGTTCCCAAACTTCTCAGATGATAAAAACCTAACCCAGTTAAGAGTGCAACTTTTTTCTTCCATCCACAAGCAAGGAGGGAGGAGGGAGTACGTAGGTTGATGTTCATAACCTGTAACTCATCGATAAGAGGAATTTACTCCGACCTTTCTTCATCCAAAGATGCACAAAGATGTAGCCACTACAAGAAACAAGAGGACTTGCAGATTTAAGGCCCAAAATTGATAAAAGGAAAGGGCAGATTCCCTGCAATCTGTATTCGTAGGAAGAATAACTCTTGAATATATATATATAGAAAGTAATGCCCCAGGCCAATTGTCTCCTAAGTGACAACGCGGACTATTTAACAAGTGGGATGACATCAAATGTGCCAGGAAGCATCTCAAGCCACCTCCAAAGCAAGGTATATGATGGCGAGGTACTAAATGAAGAATTGTCTGTAGAACTGATGAGCAAATCTTGCTCAATTCCCTCCTCAATTTCGTTCCTAATAGCAAGAATGATCATATACTAGAACAAAAAATACCACCTCTGCCTAATCAGGCAATGTCTCACCGAGAATATTAAGAGAAATTGGGTCATGTAAGGGACCCATAGGCAAGTCCGCCGCCTTTACTTGAATCTCCGTTTTGCTTCTCCGTATGCAACAACCCCTAAGACTGTTATCACATATCCGCCAATTCCCATAACTGTCACGGGATTCCTGAACAAGAGTATAGAGATCACAACAGCGACAGCACCTTTTGCATTTCCAAGTACCTGATCAATACATAAGGTACACAAAAGTTATGTCAAATCAACATAGTTCAAACAAATTATTTGTAAAGTCAACATGATTAATGCAGGAAGTGTTGTTAGCAAGTAATTCTTAAGGTTCTCTCTAGCCTTGCTGGCAACTCTGTCATGAAAGTGCAAAAAGCAAATATCCCACTGCCACAATAAAAGATTATGAAAAACTAACTGTGGAAAAAAGCTTGGATAAACTAACCAATTACTATCATCCTCGTCTCCAAAAAGTTTTTTAGGAGCCTAATTTATGTAACCAATAAAATTGTTCATCCGCATGCAGCCAAGGTTTTTACTTCAGTAGAAAAAAGCTACAGATTAACAGGCTACAACATCAAAAAAGAAGTCGACAACCATGAGTTTAAAATAGATTTCCTTCTAAACAGTCTAATCAGTTATTATACGTGATCCCTGCTACTAGTCTTTCACAGCGAGAATTACTATTAAAAAACAAAGAAGAAGAAAAAACCATTGTTTAATCAAACAATTTCTATAACTTATGTTATTCTCAACAAGTACAACATTGGTTCCGTCAGTTGCTTCAACAGAATTAGGCAATCTACATGTTAATATGAGAATCAGGACCATGATAGAAATTAAAAAAAAAAAAGGATAAAGCATGTCAAACCTGGAGTGTGAGGGCACTTGTATGTTTGGTCACCAGAAAGTTAGTTAAGTTGGCAGCGTAGGCAGTGGCTGAATTAATTAAAAGAAGCAGCCACATGAATCTGTGTTCTCTTCCAAGCGATAAAGTCACATCCAAGACATTTGGCTCCATTATGAGAGTCGATGGTAGCAAGACTAATACCGCAATTGGTGACATATACAGCAGCAGGTTCATCGAATTCAGTTTTTCCCTGTATTGTAATTGAATGTCATTTGCCAAGTCGTCATTCCAGGGTAGAGTAATTTCTCAGGAGACAGGAGAGCAAAACTTTTGAATTCAATGGCCACTCTCATAGACTGGAAATTATCTAACAAAGTTTCTCATGGCAGTAGCAAGTACCTGTACTTCATGAACATTCATGGTATGCCACTGGATCTCATCATGGCATATCTTGGAAATAAAATTCAATTATTTGTGGGAGAATTCCAGATGGAGATATTAAAATACAGGAGTATTTGTCAATGAAAAGTTTCTATTTATGATCAACATTTTTATTTCTTCTTCCATCTAGGATGCCCTTGCTTAACCCGGAAAAGAGGCCAATATAAATATAGAAGGGCTACTTTAAATTGTCACATGGGACTTAGATGCCACTGAACTTTTAAACTGCATAAACAGTCGTTCAAGAACTCTTAGAAAGGGGTACTATAATAGGCTTTTAAGAAAGCATTTACCCTTCAGAAGAAAGTAGGACACCCTGAAGTACAGACTTAAATGCCCTTGCAGCAGTTGCACTGATGCACATGATGAATCCAAATAAGTGAAAACTTGGCTCCCCCTGCCACCAAGAAGGAAAATTAATTGTGCCGGCCAAATAAGATAGAAGGTTAATGGGGGACAAGGAGATGATCAACTTATTTCACTAGATTTCGGGAAAGCAGCATTTCCAGCTACTTAAAAGAATTCATCCATATATCAGAAAACCATTTTTGGCACTTTAGGCGTTTTCTGTTTGCTTTAGCATCTTTGACCAATTGTCAACTCTAATGTAAAGCTTGTGAGACACTAATTTAGACAATAACTCATGGAAAAGAATCACCATGTCATGCATCTTTCCTTTTCAAGTCTTTTTAAAGAAAATACTTCTACTTGCCATAAGACCCGTAGCTGACAGCAGAAATTATACTCAGTTAGATGACAAAAGCCTCCGAAATAGGTACAAAGTTCTTTAGATAAATGAGTAAGCAGGCAAGAGACATCGAAGCAGTCCACCTTACATAATTTTTAACGGGCGTTTCATACTATAGAAAGACAAGAAGCTTATTAGCCAAAAAAGCAGTGTCTATTTGACAAACCATGGACTTTCCAACACTAATAGGGGATCTTATCCCCATCACATCCTCTTTTGAACATCGATCTGTCTCTTCAATTTCTAAAAAAGCCTGATGGAGTGAAAAAATAGAGACAAACACAATATCAACATCTTTACGCAAACAAGCAACTCAATAAATAAACTACGTTGACCAAACTTTCGGCAAAGTGCTCATGCCAAGATTACGCATCTTCACTCCATCCCGTCTTCATTTGAACATTGATTTTGTCTCTTCAACTTCTAAAAAAGTCTGATGGAGTGAAAAAGAAGAGACAAACACACTATCAACATCTTTACACAAATAAGCAACCCATTAAATGAATTACGTTGACCAAAACTTTTGGCAAAGTGCTCCTGCCAAGATTATGCGTTCTTTTTGTCCAAGATCTCAAAGCAGGTGACAGTGTAAAATCCACATTAACCAAGACGAAAAGATAAAAATAATGACTTCCTTCTTTCCAGAGATCTTCCTAATCCTTGGAAGGATCCACCACTCAGTCACCCTCCATTCTTGGCAAAAAGTTTGATGCATCGCTATGAACAAAAATGTTAGAGCGACATATCTTTAAAGCCAACGTTTTTCGGTTTGTTTCCAGACCTGTTAATAATTTAAGACCCACGATAGCTTCGACCCTAGAAAGTTAGCAAATGAGCTGAAAAGTTAGCTATTATTATGAAAGTAGAGGTAATGATCCCAAGTTCGAACTCGAGAAGCTAACTATCTATCACCTATATTCAGACCTCTAGTGAATGCATTATTCCAGTTTGAAAAAATCTCCACATGAATTACCGAAGTCAGAAAGAAAAACCGCCTAAATTTACAATTACTCCAATAGGACAACAAAAATCAGGAGTAACCTTCACAGAGCAATAAAGACATCAACTTTGGCAACAGGAATGCAGATCTGAATCATTATCAATCAGACGATACAAAATCCCAAAATTGCAGATCAACCGTCATGTGAAACCTTCAAATCGTTCCCAAAAAAAAAAAAAAACAAAGAATGCAACCAAGACAACAAGTACTAAATTTAAGTGAATTGATACACACATGCAAAGCCATACCCCACTAGCAATTACGACGCCGGCGACAACCGGCACAAGGGCTGCATAAGTGATCCAAGCCTCCCTCTTGAACGTCATAAGGTACGCGAACACCGCCGTGAAGAACGGCGTCGTCGCGCCCACCGCCTGATTGAACGACACCGGCAGGTACCGGAGCGACACGTTGCCGCCCACCACCGACGCGCAGAAGACCACGCTCAAGGTCGCGATCTTCATGAACTGAGGCCTGGATTTGATCAACTGGAGCGGGACGAGCTTCAGGAACACTATGGAGACGTAGCTGAAGGCCGCGCAGGCCGACATGTGGCACATTGTGAGGAAGATGGGGAACCGGAAGCCATAGTTGGAGAGCAAGAACTTGTTGAGAAGGATGACGCCGATATTGGACGAGTACCACAGCGTGACAAGGGAAGCTATGAAAAGGGCTTGCTTCTTGGAGGATGACATTGGGGAATCACTCGGTGTTCCGGTCGAGTTCGTGGGCAGATCTTTATGTGGGTCGGGATGGGGTAAAGGAGGGATCTTTGAACATGCCCCGCGTTGTTTCTTGGAGGCTGAATTGGTGGGTCGGCAAAGTTGGGGGCTAACGTGATGGGGATGCGATCGGTGCTTCCAATCTGGCTGGGATGAGTGCAGGTGGAAGAAGAAGAAGAGCAGCAGAGGAAGCAATGCCTGCTGAATTTTGATTTGTCTCTTTTTAGTAAGTAAATATTTGGAGAGAATAAGGAAAGAGGGCACATGTGGAAGAGACTGTCGTTTCCCACTTGCCACTCTTTTGGTTCTTTTGCTTCGCTTATAAAAATGGCTCCTTTAGTAAATGTTGGAAGTGTCAGTTAGCAGCTATTGTTTTGGATGACATTCCCTCCATTCACTCCTCTTTATAATCCTCACATTCTACTTATTCGAGGTATGGAGAAACAGAATCCTGCCCTTTTGAATTAATGCTACTGAGAATCCCAATTCGATAGTTCTCGATACATGTACTTGGAATTAATTTCCCAAGCCAAATCAAAAGATGATAAAAGAAAAGGCTTGGGCTCTAAAAAATTTAAACACGAAATTGAAAGATCCGTTAATATTTCATATGATATCATTTTAAACAAAATATATGACAGTAGATGTTACATGTAATTATAAAAAAGAACCGACATGGAGGAGTATTAGGTAAAAATCTAATGAAGTATGGATTTGCATAAGGCGTGCTTAGTTGGAATTTTATTGTAAATGATAATAATTTCTGAGTAGATGCATGGGATACTAATTGGAGATTTTTTTTTTCAATATTGATCCTACTTTTTTGTTTCTTGACCAGTATACAGCATTTGAGCTTCTATGAAAATCAAAATCTCAATGTTGTCCATTCAACCAACCCTAGATTACAAGTCATTCTATCAATCGCGTGGCTAAACGACGATGGGTACCCCCAGCTCCAAGGGAGACTTAGATGTTAACGTTGATGATGTAATGCAATAATTAAAAGTCAAATGATGCTAAACGCAGAATTAAGTATGGGATTCTTTATTTTAGAAGAACCCTAATCAGTCCAATGCCATGCCTTGATCCTTGATCAGGGAAGATGGGAAGATTCTTTGAATTCGCGAAGCCGTTCTAACATCTACATCATGCTACATAAGTAGGACTTAAGGGACAGATCATAGATGAGACTTACATGCATTTACTATTCAGGAGACAGCTTATATGATATGCTGAAAACCATTTTAATTCTATGGTTTGGTACGCCAAACTGTCAGTAATTTAAAATTGCCTTGCTATGCTGAGAACCAATGTCAATCTTTACCATACACCTCCAGGGAAAAAATGGTGTTCACCCCTTCATGCTGTAACCGTGATTAACTTGCCAAAAAAATTACTTTTTTTATTATCAGAAAGGGCTAAAACAGAATACGAGAATACGACTTGTAAATCCACTATTCCTATATTATCACCTATTAAATATATGATGTACCTCTCTAGGAGGCAATGAAAAGAATTTAGTGTCGAAACGCTTACCGATCCCAAGAAGATCAAAAGAGTGATTTCCTTCCCAAAAGTTACGTCGCACTTTGAACTCACAAAATTTAAGTCTCTGTACAAGTTATCACTTCAAGTTCAGTGGAATTGTCATGATTAGATTTAACGGCATTGACTAGATGCATTTACGCATGTGAGTTGGCGCATGAGGAAGATGTGAAATGATTTCATATTTAGATCACCCGCTCATCGAGATAACGTGATTTTCTTTGTCAATTAGATAAGACTGTGCCAAGCTACAAGTTTTTAAGTTTTATTGAATGAGGGGGTGGCTTGGAAAATCGTCGTAAAGATCTGCTTACCAAACTTTTTACACGTATTGGGTTATGTTCAATTTAAGTCCTTCAAGCACTATGCCTACGTTATGTAGTCCTCTATGCCTCACAATTTGTGCAACCGATTCTTTCCATCATCAACCGCATAATAACCCCGTCAATGGGGCAAAGTTTGAGAATGCAATGTCGACTGGGCATCACACACAAGCAATTACAAAGAAATGAGAGAGAGAGAGCCTGAGCCTGAGCCTCAGCTAGGCGCGGTGGCCCAGCTTCACCAGAGAGGGTTTAATGACCCGTGCCCGCATTAGGTGGGGTGTAGCGATCCGCACGGTGCTCAAACCAGGGTTGCCAAACTAGCTAGAAGAAAGTTAAAGAGGGAGGGGGTAAACCTAATGTGTAGAAGGCGTCGCTCGCCGTTGCTGGTCCCATGTATGCGGCCCATGAGGGTCATCGGTCGACCTTTGCCGGCTTTTGGCCGAGGTTGGTCCACCGCATGGATAACACCCCCTCTCGCTCCTTCTCAAATGATATTAACTAATGATCAACGAAGAAAGACTCTTTATCATGCAAAATTTGAGAGGTGAACGATACATCCTTGATGGGAAAGTTAAGACAACCAAATGGCAAAAAAGGTAAGACTTAGAGCATTAAAACGATAACAAAACAAGTCCCACTGAACTCTCAAACCGGATTTGTTTAGCAAATGGCAGTTGATTGTATACACTTCAGGACTGTCTACGGCTTGACAGTGAATGGCTATAGCAGGTACTCTGGCACAAATAGCTTTTAGAGAAAGAAGCTAATGTATGTTCGATGCCACTTTATTGAGAAGAACATCGAATCCCAAAGGCAGAATATCAAAAACAGTTTCAAAGAGAACTTCTAAAATAGACCATCATTCCAGTAGGGCTAAAAGTTCCTATCTTTCAAGTGAAGAAACAAGATTTGTTAGAATGGGATAATGCCCCATTGAGCAAACCCAAGAAAGGGCCAAACTGAGAATAAAAACCAAAAAAACTCATACAATTGTAATGACAAATTAATCAACCTTTCGCATAAAAGTAAACCGAACAAGAAAAACAAGGTTACTATGATCCATAACATTCAAGTCACCAGTGTCAAGCCCTTATAAACAGGAAAATGATTGCAATACATTGTAGAGTTTGGAAGAAATTCAAAGGTATCATGTTTTTCAATCTTAAATATTGCTTTTGTACATTACCTATTTGTTTTCCGCTAAGGAGAATTGCTTTAGATATTTACTCAGATTCCCTTGCTCTCTAGCTTTAGATCAGCTTCCTTCACTGCTTGAATGAGATGAGTCACGCGATATTTCAGCTTTGCGTTCTCCGCAGCAAGCTCCCCTGCCTGCAATTCACGCAGCAGAGATATTGTAATAATCCATGATTCCCCAAATGAAACAAGACATGGAACAATTAGGCACTGATGCTACCTTTTTATCTTCTGCAGCTAACTTTGACTTTGTATTTTCAAGCTCCAACTCCAGTTTGCTAATCTTTTTCGAGCATTCCTCCTCATAAGAATCTACATGAGCAAGCAAATCTTAATTCGATGTATGAGACAATGGAAGTACTGGAACATAATAGAAAGAACTTAAATGGACAGCCTCATAACCTACCCTTCTCTTTTGCAACGGCAGCTTCAAGTCTGGACAAGCGATCCTTTCAAGCAAAATGCATGCACCAGCAAGATGTCAGTTTCAGGGAATATTTAGACATATAATCCTGATCCTTGTTTCATAATGGTTGAAGTTTAAGGACTCGAATTTGTTGGCAAAAGAAAAGGTACTTGCAAAGAGAAAGACAACATGTCCAAGGTGACAGCCTAGACTTGACGTTTAAGTCATCACCGTTACAAATCCTGCACCTTTTCTTTAAAGAGATGAGTCTTCTCTTGCTAAACCAGAGTTACCAGACAGTTTAAGAATTATAGTCATAGAGAAACCAAACGCACCGTGACGACAATCAGGTGATTGCAAAGCAAATTAAATCTCAATAACCAAGGACCATGGAAATACAACTTCCACAATTAGCAAGTGACTGTCATCTGTAACCAGAGCCGAATGAAAGCACCTCTGATGCAATCAATTGACATCAATTGAAGATCCGAGACACGAAATCAATAACTACTTCAGCATATGCAATCTAACAAGCTCGGGCTCGCACACAAAGCCCGCGCCGGCACGTGCAGACACGCAAGCACGCCCTCGGCACACACGCGCAACTGCAAAGCTACAAGTATCTAAACCCAGCTCGAGAATGCGCATCGCGGATAGTGTGCAAAGTCAAAGAAAAGAATGTGCAATTCTGCCCCACAAACAAAAAAACAACAACTGGGGAATCATCTGCTAATGAGTACATCTTCCCGCGTATCCCCATCAACCATGCCCAGATCAATGTAGAACTAATGACAATGTCGACCGTAGAAATACTGATTTCAAGAGCATCAAACACCTACGTCTGCACAAGGAAGACAATTACATACGCTGATCTACACGGCACGCGCACGCGGCCATAGATGTGCATAAAGCAACACCGGATTGTAGCAAAGTGAGGTAAAATATCATTGGCTGACCTCGGCTTCGGAGGCTCTCCGGCGAAATTGCTCCAGGAGCTCGTTCAGGTCGGTGGGCTTCTCGGATTCCGCCATCGTCTGCGAGCGAATTGAACGGAAGAGGAAGATGATGAAGCGGAGGAGGAAGGACCCTAAAACCCTCCTTAGAACAAGAGGCGCAGCCGTACACCACCGCCGTCTCGTGGCCGTCGAAGGAGCATCTTGTGTCGCGTTGGTGGCAATCGACTGAATTGGGCTCGAGCCCAGTGACGGCCTGAGCCCACAAAGTCTTCCCTGCTCCCCTACTCTCCCTGTCTCTTTCTCTTTTGCTATTCTCTATATGATTCTAAAGATGCATTTGATAACCATTCTCGTTTTAAAAATAATTTTTTTAGAATGAGTTTTTTTGAAAAATGATTCTCAGGTGAGCTTTTAAAAAGAGAAACACATTTGATAAAATCAATTTTCTATTTCTTATTTAGGATGAGAGTAAATTTTGAGAAAGAAATCGATTTTCTCTTTTCTCGTATTGTGCAATTTCGTCCGAGAAATAGAAAACCAAAATTTTTTTTGTTCTAATTTCCTATCCACAGCCTTTTTTAATCCTAAAAATAAAATTTTTAAAGGCATTTGCCAAACAGATTTTCCCTCCCAAACTCGTCTGGGGACGTGAAACTAAGAACCATAATCTTTACCAAACACACCCTAAACTACTTAATACCGAAGCAAGAGAACACATCAAATCTTTCTATGTCTCTACTCCAAGTCAATACTTCATTTGCCCCAATTGCTATCTCATCAATTCCTGATGCATCTCCATTTTGTTTTTCCTTCTTCCCAACTATCTCTTTAACATTTCTTTCTCTTTCTATTACTCCCGATTTTCCCATCACCTCTCAATAACATCATATGTATTTTCACCTCCTCTTTCCTCTTCTTTGATGCTTCGACTTCTGTAGCTGCTCAAAAAATGGCTGTGCAATGAACATTGTCATCTCTTGTTCTTCCCAACATCACAAGTCTTGTTTCAATCAAGTTTGATGGACAATTATCTTCATTAGAAATCTCAATTTGAGCATGTGGATGGATCTTTTTGTGTCCACTGACGTATGTTGTTGATCAAAATGACACTATGGCGGTCAATTACTCCTAATCCACCTAGGTCAAGATGGATAAATCCGATCGTACTCTGAGATAGTCAGATTTCCCATGTTAAGTCCACAACTTTTGGGCATCTTGAGAGATATGGCTCCTTAGGACGATGCTTTACTAATCGATTAGTGGCTAAGTATATTGGACTTAAGCTTGATTTTCCCAACGCCATTAAGAAACCCGAGCAATCAATGTCAAATTATTATCAACATCCGAAGTTGCAGATTCTCTCAGCTCAATCAATCACCCCATCTTTAACAAGGACTTTGTGATTCAAGCCCTCAATTGGCTCCTCTCTGAGCACGACATCTTTATCATCATAGCCACTAGAGACCATACGATTCTTTCTTGCGATAATTTGTGGTCAGACTCCTTCTCAGCTCTTTCGGTAGGTGAAGTTTATAATATAATGTGATATCTTGATGGTAAAGTATTGGCACACATTGACTAATGACATTGGTAAAATCCTAAGTCATAGACCCTTTGAACAATTTCGCAGAAAAGTCTCGGTTGATGAGTCATTCGTTGCTTACTAAGCAAGCCAGTAAAGCCCTTTTTTTTTCTTGATCCATCTTATTATGTCCTGTCTATAATATCTCTAATCTTGCACTTAATCATTCCCTCGGTCACTTACCCTTGTCGTAATAATTCTTGGGCTATCGATTTTGATGGTTCATCTTTTCATTGACAGATTAACAAATAGGGCAAGTTCTTCTCCAAGTTGATTCTCTCTCTTGTTCTTCATTCGATTTCCAACCTCATTAGTGTCCCCTCACTTGCATCCTATTGTGGCTTCCTCCACTTCATGCATTCCCGGGTGGGCAAATCTCATCGATTGCGCCCTTTGATTTTGTTAGTCATCGTGCATTCTTCCGTTTGATTATAAATTCATTCTAATGGATAAACGGGTCCGATTTTATTTAAATTCTAGTTTCAAATATTGTGTGCGATTCATTGATGACTAATCTCAATTCACAAAATCCTCTAACTCTTTGTCCTATAACTCACGGTCTTAAATTGGCCTCTTCACTTTTTGTTCTCTCCAATAAGTCTATTCTTCCTTCAATCTCATCCGTTCCTCTATCCTATCCGGCTCAACCTCCTCACCTATCTCACTATTTTTCACGACCCACCCAGCCGGTTTTCGATCCTTCTACCCCTTCACCACCCCTCCCTCCGACCCTATTCATCGTGTCCCAACTTGACTCTCCAAATCAAATTCTTTGCATAATAAGGATGTATTAGGTAACATTTCTGTTCCAGGAAATAATTTTTAAACATAAACGCTTTTTTATGTTTTTACTTCCTCAAATAATTTCTGAGTAAAAGTCTGCAAATCCTCTCTACATCTATGCTCAACTCCTCCACTTCCGTTTTCTTCTCTTCATACTCGTCCTATATGCAGACTCTGTGCCAAAACTAATATTTCTAAAACCCATAAAGCTCTTTAATCTCTCTCACTCTATTCACGATGAGACAATGACTCGCTACTGTAAGGCCACTCTTGACCCACATGAGAAAGCAGCTACCAAAGATGAACTTAACGCCTTGATCACACTAATTACTCGTGACATCTTGTGTCATTCGATTCTTTGAATAGCTTAATCGGTTGTCAATGAGTTTTCAAAGTCAAGGAAAAATTCGACGAAACTATCAATTGCTTCAAAGCTCGCCTTATTGCACATGCGATTAAAGTAGGATGCCGAATGAGACCATGACGAGACCTTTAGCCTAATCGTCAAACCCATTGCAATTTGGGTTGTTCTCTCTGTTATGATTCCTTCAAAATGGGCCGTACATCAACTTGATGTTGATAATGTCTTCTCGCTTTAACATCCTCCAGAAGAAGTTCACATGGGCCAAATCTCTTGATTGTTACAATATTTTTAATTGGGAAGAGTATTAATATGTAATTTATACGTATCATGGGATCTTTCTATATACATTCTCTTCTCATCGTAGTAAATCACTCTTATGAATACCTATTATATAACCGTAATCGTGATTAAGGGTCCGTTCGTTTGGTAGAAAATATTCTTTCGGAAAATATTTTCCGAAAATTGGGCTGTTCGGGGGCGGAAAATATTTTCCTAAGGAAAATGTTTTCCAATCAACCAAAAATTTTCTTCTAAAACTAAAAAAAATGTTTTCCGTTTTTGAAAAGCGGAAAATATTTTCCGGATCTCATCTCTTTCTCTTTTGTTGTGAGTCTATGAGCAATTTAATTGCCTGTCGCCGCCGCCCGCCCGCCGGCCGCCGTCGCTTGCCCGCCCGCCGCCTCCCACCCGCCGCCCGCCCTCTACCACCCACCGCCCGCCCGTCGCCCGCTGCCTCTCACCGCCCGTCGCTACCGCCACCCGCCCTCCGCCGCCCGCCCGTCCCTTCCCACCCGCCGCCCCCTGCTCGCCGCTACCCGCCACCCGCCGGCCGCCCGTCCCCGGCCGTCGCCGCCCGCCGGCCGCCGCGTCTTGGCCGCCCCCCGCCGCCTCTTGGCCGCCCGCCGCCGCCACCTCCTCCTGCCCGCCCGTTGCCCACCCCCGGTCGTCAGTCACTGGAAAATTTCTCAAAAAAAGAATTCCAGAAAAAAAATTTCGGAAAATTTTTAAGTTTCAAACGAACACCGAAAAATGTGTTGTTGGAGTTTCAAACGAACACCGAAAAATATGTCATTTTTCAGGAAACTGACTTCCTGAAAAACATTTTCCGAAAGTGCTTTATTTTCCGTCAAACGAACAGACCACCGTAAACACTATCTCGGCATACTCTCTGCCTATTCGCTGGTCTGTTCGAGAAAATCTTCGAGTGAGCTCGAGCTCGACTCACTCCGGCCCAGACACTCGTGTTCACAGAGAGGGAGAGAAAGAGAGGCGAAGAAGAAGAAGAAGAAGAAGAAGATGGAGACGAAGCCAAGCGAGATAAGCAGCTCGAAGATGTTCGGGGGGTACAACCGGAGATACAAGCATTTCAGCCCGGCCCTCGGTTGCTCCATGAACTTCCACATCTACTTCCCCCCTCCTCCTTCCCCTTCCCACAAGTTCCCTGTACGTCCTCAATCTTCGCTTCCGTTGTCTGCGATGCTGTGTTATTGTTCCGATTGCGGATCATAAGAGTTCGAGTCGAGGATTGGGACGATCGTGGGTTTGTGTGCGCATGTGCGCGTGGGGGGGATGTGGATCGACGTCGCTCGGTTATGCTCCTTAATCGCTTGGCCGTGTGGATGAGCAGGTGCTGTACTGGTTGTCTGGGCTCACGTGCACGGACGAGAATTTCATTGCGAAATCCGGAGCTCAACGCGCCGCCTCGAAGGAGGGCATCGCCCTGATTGTGCCTGATACGTCTCCAAGTCGGTGACCCGTTTCCCTATTTACTTGCCAGTTTGTCATTTCGAGTTTTTGGTGCGTCCATTTGTGTTGCTGGTTCTAGCTAGCTGCATAGCTAGGATTGCTGGTAGAGGATTCCGAGATCAGTAATGGAACTGTGATGGCCATTTTCAATGTCTGGTGCATAAAGGATGGATTTGTAATTCTCATGCGATGCCACAGTCGGAGTCCAAATCCATTAGTGTGGAGCAACATGCACAGTTCATCTGCCAAATCCGTCGTTATTTCGCTTTCTTATCTTATTAGCTTTTCTAATACTTGCATGCTATATCTTGCTTTATGAGCTTTTCATATTCCATGGACTTAAGGATGTTTAAAGTGTTAACTGCTGCTTTCTTCCTTGATATCGAAGTTGTGGATGTTATTTATTTATTGCAGGAGGACTGAATGTGGAAGGAGAAGCAGACAGCTGGGATTTTGGCGTGGGTAAGCCAGATTAGTATCTCCATTGACTTTTGTGACGTGCATTCATTTTCAATCCTATGGAATATTCTGCCTCCACAATGTACTGCTCTTGGAGTACCCCCAGACTGACTGATGTTTATTTAGAGATATACTATCATATTTATAGCTCCCATCAGCAGGTCTGAGTTGCTAAGAAGTATAATGCTTGTGTGCCTCACCTCTATGTAGGGTAAATTAATTGAATTTGTTTCTTTTGCCAATAATTCTGAGATTAGTTTGCCTTTTGCAGTTACTTTCATATGGGTTGGCAGAACGGATTTTAATGACTCAAACTGAGAATTTTATTTAAGAATTTATTCACCAATGCAGAGTCATGCTGAGATGGGAGACAGTATGGTAGTCTATCGTATGCAATTAATGGCCACTTACTATTCTAATTTTGAAGGCTATCTCTTTCGACGCCATAGCTTCATAGACTATTTTCATCATACTGGAAAACAGGAGTGCGTCATTTTATTTCTATTATCTACCTTAAATTTTGGTTTTTGTTCACCTTGTACTCATTTTACTGATAGAATAATATTGGTTGTGATGCAAAGATCCTTTTCCTCCTAAAGATTGGCGATCAGTGATGTTGTCATGGGTTCTCGCGAAGCCAAATGAACTGCAGTGTGGCAAAAGCTCCAATACTATATATGATCGATACCTTGACTAAGAGCAGCAAGAAGTTTGAATTTAAACGATTCTTTTTTTCTGCAATGTGGGATTTGTCTTGAGATTGTTTCCTTTATTTTGACCAGGTGCTGGGTTTTATCTTAATGCTACCCAAGAAAAGTGGAAGAACTGGCGTATGTATGATTACATTGTCAAGGAATTGCCCAAACTTCTTGCCGAGAATTTCCCCCAGCTTGATACAGCAAAGGCATCTATATCTGGTCATTCTATGGGAGGACATGGTGCTCTGACGATCTACCTAAAAAATCTTGACAAATATAAGGTAAATAACATACGCCTACCTGCTGCTGATTTCATAGCCCAGAGGGTTGCTTTGCTCAACTTTCAGTCCCAATCCTACAAGTGCAAATGCTAGACACTTTCAAATGATTTTCTCTTGCTATTATATGTCTATAGCTTATTTAGATGGGCTCTATGGTTCATTTATGGCGAATGGAGATCCTCATCTTACTGTAATGCCCCAATTCTAAGTTCAATCTGCAGTTTCCTATAAGTTATAAATTTTTTTAGTTTGAACTCATAAAGATTCTGGATTTAATGATCAACTTAGAATATTTCATATCTGTATCCACTTATGCAGACTCAATCTCAGTATTTTCTGACTCACTCAATTTGCAGTCAGTCTCTGCTTTTGCTCCAATTGTGAACCCTATAAATTGCGCATGGGGCCAGAAGGCTTTTACCAACTATTTAGGTGAAAATAAAGCTGATTGGGAGGTAAATATATTTTAGTATTTTGTGCATGAACTAGTTAATGTTATGATGCCCAAAGCCTTTAGTGCTCTCTTTTCATGGTTAATGAATGAAATTGCAGGAATATGATGCTACTTGCCTAGTTGCAAAGTATCATGATGTGTCTGCTACCATTCTAATTGATCAAGTAAGTTTGTTCTTTGAGCTTGTGATTCTAAAATTTATTTATTTTTGTTAATCTTCTCTCATGGAGAATGCCTTCTTTGAATTAATGGCCTTAGTTATGCTGGTGCTGTATGACATTTAGTCGGGGTAATTTTGCATGAGAAGATTGCTACAGTAATAAATTGCTCTTTCTAGGGTAATATCACCAGATCGAGTTGATAAGTTAGTTTCTCTGTCCCTCTTTTGGAGCTTCAGTGAGCAAAGTAATTGTTCAACATTCTGCTGAGCCAGTATCTATAGACAAATGTATTGAGATAATAGAGAAATAAGTCAAAACAATCTGCATGTTGTGCTCTTTTGTGAGACTTTAGTGTCAGCATATACTTTTCCAGCAAAGATGTGCGTAAAGCTGTTTAGTTTTTTCTTCCCTTTCCAGGAAGTACTTGATTTGTCATTATCAGTGCCGCCAACACCTGTTAATGTACACAATATGCTGTCTGCTTCATCCAAATTGAGTTGCAATTCACATCTTTCTCGCCTCATGCTTTAGAGAGTTTAGGGCTTAGCCCATCTAAGGTGGGGTTCCTTATCAAGAGCTGAATCAAGAGTCTGGTCTTGTTGAGTCTTTTGCTTGGGAAATAGTTGTACCCAGGCTGGATCAATAAAACAGGTTGGTCTAATCTTGGTCGAGCTAGTCCAGTTGGAAACTGTAGCTTATGAGAAACTCTTTTTGTACTTCACTATTGTAGCCAAGGGGCACATGCCTTTGCATTGCGCTGGCACATACTTGCAACTGAGTCGAAGTGGTATTAGTTGCATTTGTGGGTGGTCCAATAAACCCATTTAAGAGAAACCCATGTTGTACTATACTACTGCAGCTGAACAGCCCGCACGTGGCTTTGCACTGTAATCAACCCAACCAGGTAAAGAGTCGATGGAAGACAAATTTAGTGTCACTAAGCTATTGAGATCTTAATGAACATAATCTTTTACAAATTGCCATCCCATTCCCACATCTTTCTCCTATTTGGCCATCTTCATCTCAAAATTACAGCTTTCTTCAGCATTGGGCTGTTTAAGCTGATGGTTGCAGACTAGTGTTGGGTTTGTATAGAAGTATAAACTCTTGGGGAGGCAAAGCTCTCTGTCCCTCTCTGGTGTCTTTGGTGTGGATGAAAATTAACGCTATGGTTAGTTGTGAAGAATCGTGGGTGTTCCCGTCCACACAGGTTGATTACCAATGAGTTGAGTGCAGTTTTGATACTGAAAAGTTACTAAAATAATCAATCGACAAATGCAATTATGGCAGAACCGGCAGTTGAAAATGTTAGATTGCCTGGATTGCTGCCCAACCCTTGACTGGCTTATCAGCGCCCCAGATTGAACTTTTAAATGCATTTGTTCTATCTGCTCGTGGGCAGAATTTTTAACTCGTTTGAATCGTGGGACTATGTATTGGCCATTAATCATGGGTTGATTTCTTTCTGCAGGGGGAAGATGACAAATTTCTGCACGATCAACTGTTGCCAAACAAGTTCCCAGAAGCTTGCAAGAAACATGGAGTCCCAGTTCTTTTGCGTTTGCAGCCAGGGTATGATCATTCCTACTTCTTTATCGCCACCTTCATCGATGATCACATCCTCCATCATGCCCAGGCCCTCAAAATATAGTTTTCGGGCCTAGCGGTCTCCGAGGATTCGTAGTTATCTTCGCCTCATGCTGGAACGGGGGGGTACTCGTGTTGTTGAAGTGGCTCTTTGCTTCCTACCCTGTTTTATGAAGTTGTGGGCGATGCCTGTCATGTGATGTTAGTATGAGAGTTGGTTTGCTGGAACAGAAGTACTTTAGTTTCCATTGTCAAAACGCGTGTCTTAATTTTGGAGAGCAGCTGATTCCATTTGAAGTTTCATGAGAAAGCTCCAGTATCAATAAATAACGAGGTTTCACGCTCCTTCGCAAAGCCTGTGGATGGTTTCCTACTCTCTTTTCAACGAGTCTTCTGAACCCAAAAAAAAAGCACCGATTCTGGGACAACAATCAAAACCATGTCTTCAGCAGCAAGGAACTTTGACCCTGTCTTTTTATGCGAAAACTAGGATCGAGCCGAGTCATTCCATGTCTAAAAACAATGGGACAGAACAAGAGGACACGCATGTTCATAGAGTTAAAAAAAGGGTTTTTGGGTTTATCTTTGTCAGGTGCTGGGACTTTGGAATACATGCCGACGCATCATCCAATTACATCATTCAATCCATTTAGTAACTCCTAATCCGCCACCTTAGGGGCCAGATTAGGTCATCATGGGCTCCGGCTACATGGGTAAGCGGTCTCACGAGATTTGGACAGTAACCCAATGGGGTAAAGGGGAGACCATAGTGTAATTGAGTTGAGCGACCCAGCTCGTGTCCTAATCGATACTCGAAGCTTGACTGGAGCTGTAGTTGAATACAAAAGCTCCACAAGTTTTGCACCTGGTGTCAACTCGACAAACACAAGCTCAACGAAGACACGATGCTCGAGTGGCTTGAGCTTGAACTCAACTCAAAAGCCAAAGAGCTAATTTCAAAGTATTCATTAAGTCAAGCCTAAGCTACTCCTAAAGTAGTTTCACTCGGGAAAATATGTCCAAAAAATTATGTACTCATTGTATCTATTCAGCTAATTACGATTGAAAATGATTGATGTGGACTGGCGTTTAAGTACATAATTTTTAATAATGCTATATATTTTTTCATTGTTTTATTATTTTTCCTTTTTATCTTTTTTTTATCCTTCCCTTCTCGCCACCACTAGATGAGGTCAGGCTTTGCTAGATTTTGCTGGGGAAAAGGAAAAAAAAAAGGAAAGATAGTAGAAAAATTAAGAATCCAAATAAATTAAAAATATCATTAGACATTATTAATGGGTATGTACATCAGTGCCGGCCGATTCACGTCAGCGATTTCTCTTCGAGTTGATAGAATGAACTCAATAATCAAAATGTGAAAATATTAAAATTTAATTAATAAAGACATAATATTTAATATATTAAAAGTACGACATGTTTAAGATTTTTTCTGGGATATCTTTTTTGATTTCAACCTTAATTATCGACGACGATCGAGAGAAACCGGCGGCGGAGCGATGATGAGGACGACCGCAGAGAAAGCGGCTTCAAGGCGGCGATGTCTAGAGCGGTGAAATAAGTGGGCAGGGCGTCAAATATTTGAAGCGGTGGTGACGTCGATCATCATGAGATCATAATAATGCTCAGAAAACACGTGGCGGCGGCGTCAGAGGTGGTGGGGGTGAATTCATTTTTATTTTTATTTCTAATTTTTCCCTAACGAGGGAGAGATAAAGTTTATGAGCTATCAAAAAAATCGCTTGCTGCCTTTGGTGAAAAAGACCACTAAGTGCATAACTAAGTGCGCCATTGAGTGAATAATGATATGTTTATTTCATGAAAAATAATTTTTATTAAAATAATTTTTAAATCTTCTAACATTTATTTAACAAAAAATATGATAATTAAGGAAAATATTTTTCACAAAATGAGGAAAATATTTTATATTTTTTAAAAAGTGAAAAATATTTTCTATTACTCTTTCTTCACCTTAAAATATTTTTTATTTTTTTAAAAAAGTGATTTGTAACTAACAGCCAGCGACCAATCGATATAAAAAAAACAGAATTGGTTGCGCACAAAGACATTTAAATATAGACCATTATTAATAATGAAAACATATTTTATTGATAAATTATTTTAAGTGATACTGATGGGCGGTCATCACGTGAATCATTTAATTTTCGCAGTACAAATGGAGTGGTGAAATTTTAAATTTAAGGAAAAGAAATGAATTCCCACGTGTCGGGCCTCGCGGCGATTTTGACTTTACTCGATGGGCAAGGGGCCCAAGGAAATTTGAACTCCCGAGCGCCCACGAAAATCGAAAAATTCATTACTAAAAAATAATAAACAAATAGCGTTTCGGATCTACACGGCTCTCCACGGAGGAATGGCAATCTCGTAATTATCTCCTCTTCCGACCCCAAATGCACAACGCGGTCTTGCCCGCCTATAGTGATACGCGTCAAATCTCCGCCAACGCGGAACCGAAAAAACGTTTTGCTCTTCCGGCCCCCCCACAAAAAGAAAAACGAAAAAGAAGATAAACAGAAGAAACGTTGACGAGAAGAAAAAATCTCCTCTCGCTTCACTCCCTTTCGAAAAATGTCAGGCTACCACGCGCCGCCGAACTACGGCTACGGCCCGCCGCAGGCCCAGCCCTACACCACCTCCTCCTCCTCCTACGGCGTGCCTCCCCAGTCAAACTCCCCGTACGCGCCGGTGGCCGCGCCCTACGCCGCCCCCTCCGCGCCCTACGCGCCGCCTCCCCAGGGCGGGAAGCCGCCGAAGGACAAGCCGCAGGGCTACGGAGCTCCCCCACCGTCGGCTCCCGGGGGTTATCCGGCGCCTTCGGCTCCTGCCGGGTACCCGGCTTATGGCGGCGGGTACGGGGCCCCGTCGGCCCCGGGCGGGTATCCTCCGCCGCAATCGGCGTACGGGAGCCCGTTCGCGGCGCTGGTGCCGTCGCAATTCCCGCCGGGGACCGATCCGAGCGTGGTGGCGTGCTTCCAGATGGCGGACCAGGACGGGAGCGGGTTGATCGACGACAAGGAGCTGCAGTCCGCGCTGTCCTCGTACAACCAGGGCTTCAGCTTGAGGACGGTGCATCTTCTCATGTACACGTTCACCAACACCAACACGAGGAAGATCGGTGAGTGCTCTTTAGCTTCTAATTCTCGCGATCGCTTTCATCACCGTCGGGGATCGTGCCGCGATTAGCCTAGAAACACCGATGTCGATGCGATGTTGATGGCGCGTGTTGGCGCGTGGTGCATTCAGCTCTGGTCAACCATAGAGCAGCGAGGCGTAATTTCCTGATCACGAACCTTCGCATGCGCTAGAGCGTTGCTGATTTTCGTCAGGGTCAAACGATTGACGCGTTGGTTTTGCATAGAAATTGATCGCGCGTTGAGGCGAAATTATCGTGCATGCTCTTCCGAAATCGAGTGAGATTGTATAAGATCTTTAATGGCGGACACTCTAGCATTGGTTTAGAATTGTCGCGACGAGTGTCTTGAACTTCAAACCCAGTTCTGTTTTAAGGATTGTTCGCTTGTGTGGTATGAACTTTCCCGTTAATCCGCAAGGTCAGATGCTGTGACAGATGGTACGCGTTAGCTTGCGTGCTATTGTTTTGGGGAGAGAACAGGGTGAAGTGGGGGACGATGCTAGGTGGAGCTAAGCTCTCCCGATCGGCGTGGATTAGCTGATGATTGAAAAAGGGCCCATATTCATTTCTGGCAAAATGTGTTAGGCGGGAGAGGTTCAGATCTTGATGATGAAAAACTTTGGCTTATCTATTTCTTGGCCTCTTGCCCAATCTTCATCACATCACATTTATCAGTCAAAACGTGAATGGCAAGGCGATAGATTTTTGTTGATGTTTCTTCGGTCATGATGACATGATTTTGCCAACTTGTTTCTCATACTCAGAGGAAGCCCAACCCATTGCAAGGGGTGCATGCTATGACTTTTCATTTCATCTTACTGTATTGCTGTCACGCTTGGGCTATCCTGGGTAGGTCTGTATGCGCAGGGTTTTTGTTGTCTAGTTTACATGGAAGTTTGTTCGGTTGACTCAATGCAAGAATCGTTTTTTTTTTGGTAAATCTCAATGCAAGAATCGTTCCCTGTAAGAATTAGGAAAAGATGCAACCTTGGAGGATTGCCGTGTTTTTTCTTTCCTTAGAATTGAGATTTGTTTGTGAACTATCCCTGGTGCAGGACCAAAGGAATTTGTTCAGGTGTTTTACAGTCTTCAAAGCTGGAGGGTAAGTGGAAATGGAAACCTAATTTTATCCCCAGACATCATTCTTTTTACAACAAAATGTTGACCGGTGATCCATACTTTCTGAAAATTGCTTCAGGGGATATTTGAGAGGTTTGACCGGGACCGAAGTGGCAAAATTGATGCCAATGAGCTGAGGGATGCACTTCTCAGTCTAGGATTTTCTGTGTCGCCGGTGGTTTTGGATCTGCTCGTGTCTAAATTTGACAAAACTGGTGGGAAGAACAGAGCCATTGAATATGATAACTTCATCGAGTATGTTTTCCCTCTCTGTCTCTAATTTGTAAAAAATTTCTGTCAGTGAAAGCTTTTCATGCTTTCTAATGATCATGATGGTCTCTAATCACGTTACCTTTTGTACTTATATCTTGCAGATGCTGCCTTACTGTCAAGGTGAGATCTTGCGCTCATCTTGTTTTTTTCTACTCAGTCCACCAAGATTTGTGTCTGAATATGTATTTCGTATTGCAGGGACTGACTGAAAAATTTAAGGAGAAGGATACCGCGTACTCTGGCTCAGCAACCTTCACTTATGAGGGCTTTATGTTGGCCGTTCTTCCTTTCCTCATTGCCTAGTGTGGGAGTTGATTTCAGATGTCAAGCTCGACCTCGGTTAGATTGCACTTTTTCTTTTCTTTTCTGACAGCAGAGCCTGTCGTTTTCATCTTTACCTTGTCTATGTATCTACTTATCAGAATGATTTTTTTGTTGAACGAGTGGTGTGATATTTGCTTATCAAAATGAAATCGTAAGTTTGGACTGTAAATATTTGAAGTTGTGCGGAGATGAAAGAGCTCTAAAACTGCATGGATGAGAAATTATTATCGACAATGAGATTTATTATGTCGAAAGCAATCGCACAACTTCTGGCTCAACAGAGGTCTGACGTAACCAGCACCTCCGTTGGCTCTTGGAGTGTATAGCCAGACGGTTCTTCCACCTACTTGCTGAATCGGCCTTGCATGGGATGTAGATGCCTATCCATAAGGCAAAAAAGACGAATGTAATCAGTCACTCCCACCGCGGGAGGTACTCTATGTGGTGTTCATGTTTGTGCATCTTAAAGGAATTCCAATCAATTGCTGTATGTGCAATTCGAAGAAATTTAGGGTTTTGGCGTGGACATCACTTTGTTGTCAAACGAGTGAGAATAACCAATTCTTTGTAGAAGACAGGATATGCATATGGCTCACGTTTCTGATCTGAAAACTCCCCTGTAAAGTGGCAAGTAAATCAAAACGTGACACCCTGTAGAGCACTTACATCACGAACAATTTCTCTCAGTGCTTTTACTTGCTCCCTCGAGACCGTCCTCACCAAGTCAAAGTACACAAAACAGCGTGTCGTAAGATCAACCATGGACAATACGACTATGCATGCATGTCAAGAATTGTCATGGAAAACGCAGTATACTACCTTCCTGACTATGGTCCACACGACACCCTCCGTGCATGGAGGGATCGTGAGAGAACCGATGTATCTGAAGTATTTCCTGCTCCCGAATCTGATGATGCCTGGATTTATGACCCCCAAGTCTATGTCTTTCCCCAAGTCTCTGTCTACTTTGATATGTTCGAGAATCTGCCAAGAGATCGAAGGGCGAAATGAAGGGCAGAGACCCCACGGTCCATTCTACTAAGACTATCTTAAGGATGCGTATGAGCAAAACAGGGGAAGCAAATCGTAAAAATTACCAGACAGACAAAGAGGCATTTAGCTTGACTTTGCTTTTCGGTCGAGTTTAAAGCATTCACATAACCTACGAGCAAAAATGAAAACTGATCCGGCAGCGGATGCACGTATAAATGCATGTGACGCGTTTAGGAGAGCGAGATAAAGCAGCCTTAGCACCTTTCCGAGGAAAGGGTCAGGTCGGCCAAACTTGTAGACAATCGCGATCACGGCTGTTTCTCCGTGAGAGCTTGAATGAACTACGTGAAGCTCCAAGTCGTATCTGCAGAACGAATTTTGACATCGCTTAGCGGTACCAAGGGGGAAAGAACTATGTTGTTCAGTGTAATTTGAGCAAACAGCAGAGAAAGAAATCTTGTGAAAAGTGCACGCCACGTAATACTTCACGAGGAGAACGTATCACAACAAAGACAAACCCTCCGTACCTCGATCCATTAAATGTGTGCTCGGCTGGCATATGCCAATGACCCAGTTGAAGTTTGTAGTAAGTCCCGTTTATGTTGATCTTCCCTGCATCTCCATTCCACATTACCTGGTTGAACAGTCATTAGTAAATACAAATGGCAGATCAGTTCATTATCGAAAAATGTCAAGAGTACTTAGTCGGTCGAGTTTTCTTTTCTTTAGAGGAGTTTAATAGATGCAAAGACAGATGCCACTGTCGAATATCAGGGAACATGAATGGCTCAGGGATAATAATCTGTACAATTGGCCTTAAGATTCGAATCTCCTTGTGGTTAATGCTTCCACTGAGGAATTTTTCAAATGTTTGGCACTTCCTTCACCACAGCGACTAGGCGTCGGGCTTATTTACGCAAGCCGACAGTTGTGCCGTCACTAAAAATTGGGTTGTTTCAAGTTTAGCTGTGGACGACACCACTTCAACGATTAACAAAGACAACAAAGTAGCTCTTACTGTGAAATCGTGTCCCAGGTTCCTCACAATGGCAGGAGCTGGTTGATAGTCTCTTTTCAACTTCCCCAGATTCGGGAAGACTTGCGCTCTCTCATCAACCAGATCGATCAGAGACTGCAATTTCCCGGTGTCACATAGTCGAGTCTCATTATCTGTCCCGGGCCAGCCCCAATCCCCCACCCAAAAACGGAAAGGAAAAGAAAAGACGACGTTAGCGAAGAAGTTGACAGAAGCACCGTTCACAAATCAGGTCTATTAACACTGCTTGCAAAGCATGATAGCTGACTCTATTATCTGATATCATTGTCTATAGTCTTGCAAACGCTACTCACAAAGTCGAAGGCACCACAAAAAGCGTAATGTCCTAACACATGTTAATAGCGTGTGAGGATTAGGTGTCCAGCAAATCGATTTTGCCGACCGCTAAAATGAATCGAGGGATCTAATTCATATGATCCAAAAATAAAAATGCCTCATTTTCTGTGACTGAAGCACGATCCGAGTACTTCACATCTCGTCGAAGAAAAGTTGTTGTGTCACTTGGGAGAATCTGCATGTTTGTGCCTTACATAAGCCGTTCGGGGGTAGAGATAGAGACAGAGAGAGAACAAACTGTTCTCTTTCTTTTCTTTCTTGTGTAGGATGATGTCTTTGCCTGGATGACCTCAAGTTACATAGGATAAAGAGTTCCTCGCATCTAGTTTCATCGGGTCACGGTGGTCTTTCGGATCCACTGTAGTCGGGCAATCATCAGGGCAAGAGATTTGCCTTCATCGAGACGTCGCACAAATAGCCATGCTGTGCGAGGCTTTTTGCACAAATAGTCTGTTGTCCGAATCTTTATAACAAGGCATCACTTTGCTTTTGTAATATGTTCTTTTCCTGTTCTCCATATTGCAGAGGAAACATTTTGGCTAAGATTTGAACCTGAGAACGGAGCAACATGCTCCATGAGCACAGATTCCTTAAAGAAACCCTCGATTTTAGATAGAATCTCAATTCTAGTCCTACCCTTCTTTTGTCTAAAAAAAATCGCAAACTTTTACCATAGTCCAATATTTGTCTCGAGTGCAAAAACCATCGTAAGTGTTTTGAAATTACCAACATCAGGGTCTATTTAAATTTCATTATCAGAGCATGTGTTTTTCACCAAGATCATTACCTTCCTATGGGACAACAGCTATCTCTTAGCGTTCATAGATATCTCCATCTGCTTCTCATTGATTTCAAGATGAAATGTTTTTGCGCATTTCCATTTTAATTTTTCCCTGGCGGGTTTGAGAGATACCTATGATGGGTAGGGTTGCTGAGGTCCAAAGTTGATCCACTTCAACTAGAAGTAGGAGCGAGATGAAGTCATGCAGAGTAAGAGCTTGAGACTGAGAAAAGAGCGGAGATTTCTCCTCAGTGACCAGCAGCAACAACTCAACAGAGAGCGTCGTGTCCAGTGTCTGCCCCAGATCAAAGAAGCTTCCAATGACAAAGCACGACGCTCATACACCCCAGAGCGTCATGTTTACCGTCATCTTGTATTTTTCTACTCAGTCCACCAGAATTTGTGTCTGAATATGTATTTTGTATTGCAGCGACTGACTAGAAAATTTAAGGAGAAGGATACCGCGTACTCTGGCTCAGCAACCTTCACTTACGAGAGCTTCATGTTGGCAGTTCTTCCTTTCCTCATTGCCTAGTGTGGGAGTTGATTTCCGATGTCAAGCTCGACCTCGGTTAGATTGCACTTTTTCTTTTCTTTTCTGACAGCACGGCCTGTCGTTTTCATCTTTACCTCGTCTCTGTATCTACTTACCAGAATTGATTTTTGTGTTGAACGGGTGGTGTGATATTTGCTTATCAAAATGAAATCGTAAGTTTGGACTGTAAATATTTGAAGTTGTGCGGAGATGAAAGAGCTCTAAAACTGCATGGATGAGAAAGACCTGGCCAGGGCCTGGGCGGCTTGACATTGAGAATGAGATTTATTAGGTCTAAAGCAATCGCACAACTTCTGGCTCGACATAGGTCTGACCTAAACTGCACCTCCGTTGGCTCTTGGAGTGTATAGCCAGACGGCTCTTCCACCTACTTGCTGAATCGGCCTTGCATTGAATTCATATCCCTATACATAAGGCGAAAAGGAATATAATCAGTCAATCCCGCTGCGGGAGTTTACTCTGTGGTGTACATGTTTGTGCATCTTAGAGGAACTCCAATCAGTTGCTGTATGTGCAAGTCAGAAGAAATTTAGGGTTTTGGCGCGGGCATCACTTTGTTGTCAAATGAGTGAATCATCAATTCTTTATAGAGGACAGGATATGCTTCTGGCTCACGTTTCTGATCTGTAGACTCCCCTGTAAAGTGGCTAGTAAATTAAAACGCGACACTTCGTAGAGCACTTACGTCATGAACGGCTTCTCTCAGTGCCTTTACTTGCTCCCTCGAGACCGTCCTCACCTAGTCAAAGTACACAAAACAGCGTGTCTTAAGATCAACCATGGATAATACGACTATGCATGTCAAGAATTGACATGGAAAACGCAGTATATTACCTTCCTGACTATGGTCCACACGACACCCTCCGTGCATGGAGGGATCGTGAGAGAACCGATGTATCTGAAGTATTTCCTGCTCCCGAATTTGATGATGCCTGGATTTATGAACCCCAAGTCTATGTCTTTCTTCCCAACTACTTTGATGTGTTCGAGAAGCTGCCAAGAGATCAAAGGGCGAAATGTAATCATAGGGCAGAGACCCCACGGTCCATTCTATTAAGACTATCTTAAGGATGCGTGTGAGCAAACTAGGGGAAGCAAATCGTAAAAATAACCAGACAGATAAAGAGGCATGTGCAGCAATGAGTACGAAAATGCGCGCACAAGCTCAACTTCGCTTTTTGGTTGGCTTTAAAGCATTCGCATAACCTATGAGCAAAAATGAAAACCGATACAGCAGCGGCTGCATGTATAAATGCATGTGAGGTGGTTAGGAGAGCGAGATAAGGTAGCCTTAGCACCTTTTTGAGGAAAGGGTCAGGTCGGCCAATCTTGTAGACAATCCCGATCACGGCTATTTCTCCGTGAGAGCTTGAATGAACTACATGAAGCTCCAAGTCGTATCTGCAGAATGAATTTTGACATCGTTTATTGGTACGGGAAAGAACTATGTTGTTCAGTGTAATTTGAGCATACAGCAGAGAAGAGATCTTGTGAAAAGTGCACGCCACACAATACTTCAGGAGGAGAACGTATCATAACAAAGACAAGCCCTCTGTACCTCGATCCATTAAATGTGTGCTCGGATGGCAAATGCCAATGACAGTGTTGAAGTTTGTAGTAAGTCCCGTTTATGTTGATCTTTCCTGCATCTCCTTTCCACATTACCTGGTTGGAACAGTCATTAGTAAATACAAATGGTAGATCAGTTCATTATCGAAAAATGTGAAGAGTACTTAGTTGGTCGAGTTTTCTCTTTGGAGGAGGTTAATAGATGGAGAGGCAGATGCCACTGTCGAATATCAGGGAACATGAATGGCTTATGGATAATAATCTGTACAATTAGCCTTAAGATTCGAATCTCTCTGTAGTTAATGCTTCCACTAAGGAATTTCTCGAATCGTTGGCACTTCCTTCACCACGGCGACAAGGTGTCCAGGCTTATTTACGCAAGCAGACAGTTGTGCCGTCACTAAAAAATTGGGTTGTTTCAAGTTTAGCTGTGCATGGCACCACTTTTAAGAATAACAAAGACAACAAAGTAGCTCTTACTGTGATATAGTGTCCCATGTTCCTCAAAATGGCAGGAGCCGGTTGATAGTCCCTTTTCAACTTTCCCAAATTGGGGAAGACTTGCGCTCTCTCATCAAGCAGATCGATCGGAGACTGCAATTTCCCGGTGTCACATACTCGCCAACGCGGGTCAATCCGGCCCCATTTACTTGGCCCTTTTTCGTCTCCTTCAATGTAGGTGAATGGAGTCTCATGATCTGTCCCGGGCCAGCCCCAATGCCCCACCCAAAAAAGGAAAAAAAAAAAAGAAAAGACGTTAGCGAAGAAGTTGACAGAAGCACCGTTCACAAATCAGATCTGTCACAGTGCTTGCAAAGCATGATAGCTGACTCTATTATCTGATACCATTGTCTGTAGTCTTGCAAACGCTACTCACAAAGCCGAAGGCACAATAAAACACGTAATGTCCTAACACAAGTTAATAGAATCCAAGTATTAGGAGTCGGGCAAATTGATTTCGCAGACTGCTAAAATGAATCAAGGGATCTAACTCATATGATCCAAAATTAAAAAAATGCCTCATTTTCTGTGACTGAAGCATGATCCGAGTACTTCACATCTCCACGAAGAAAGTTGTGGTGTCACTTGGAAGAATCCGCATGTATGTGCCTTACATAAGCCGTTCGGTGGAAGAAATAGAGACAGAGATGTTCTCTCTCTTTTCTTTCTTGTGTAGGATGATGTCTTTGCCTGGATGACCTCAAGTTACATAGATGCATCACATTTCATCAGGTCACGGTGGTCCTTTGGATCCGCTGCAGTTGGGTAATCGTCAGGGTAAGAGATTTGCCTTCATCGAGACGTCGCACAAATAGCCATACTGTGCGAGGCTTAGTCTGTTGCCCGAATCTTTATAACAAGGCATCACTTTGCTTTTGTAATATGTTCTTTTCCTGTTCTCCATATTACAGAGGAAACATTTGGCTAAAATTTGAACCTAGAACGGAGCAACCTGCTCAGATAGCACAGATTCCCTAAAGAAACCACCGATTTTAGGTAGAATCTCAATTCTAGTCCTACCCTTCTTTTGTGTAAAAAAAATCAAAAATTTTCGCTATAATTCAATATTTGTCTTGAGTGCAATAATCACCATAAGTGTTTCAAAATTATCAACATCATGATCTATTAAAAGTCATTATCAGAACACGTTTTTCACCAAGATCATCACCTTCCTATGGGACAACAGCTATCTCTTAGTGTTGATAATTTTGAAGAAATCAGTGGGATTTTTTAATAGATTACAGATTTAGGACTAGAGTTAAAGTTGATTTTTTTAGACAAAAAAAATATTTGAGATAGAATTAGAACCTAAACTTGTGGGATTTTTTAGGGAATTAGGTCGACAAGAACAGGAAAAAGCAAGATTTACTCTTGAAAGCAGACAACTCTGCAAGATACACATGCTAAGATGGGGAGCCAAGCAAAAATTATGTCGCAGACTCCGTCTCCTAAGAAAAGAACCTTCGAGTAATACTGCAGAGGACCTGACGTGGAATGCTAATTGCTGCCATGTCAATTGTTAAATCACGGGCTTCGTCAACTGTATGAAGCTGAACGATCTGTTAATCGTTCGAACCATCTTCAAAGCAAGTGTCAGAGATCTGAACGTAAACAAAGATTGCGAATCATGAATTGCCAAGAACACCCACGTTGGCTCAATTCTCCCCAGATTGTCGCACATGTGTTAAGGAAGCAGAGCTTGAGGCAAACGAAAAGCATGAGGGACAAAAGAAAGAGCGGCATAAGAATAAAAAAGAAGAAGGAGCTGGAACGACATTTATTTTTCGAACTTTTTATGTTCACAGATTTTGTTTTTTACCGAATGTTTTCTGAAAACTCATTCACAGAATGAATTTCCCACTTATCTGGAATTGTATATGGCATGCCATTTTCACCTTTCGTACTGGGGAATCTCTATATAACCTGTGACAGGGCAGCGCCATGATGAAGATTCTTCATAGAGATCTCAATCTTCTTCTCATTGATATCAATATCTTATATTTTTGCGCATTTTCTTTTGAATTTTCTCTGGCGGGTCTGAGAGATACTTATGGTGGATATAGTTGCTGTGGTCCAAAAATGATCCGCTTCAACACGGAACAGAAGCGAGATGAAGTCACGCAGAGCAAGAGCATGAGACAGAAAAGAGAGGGGATTTATCCACAGTGACCAGCAGCACTAACACTACAGCAAGCGTCGTGTCCAGTGTGTGCACCAGATCAAAGAAGCTTCCAATGACAAAGCACGACGCTCATTCACCCCATATGTTTCGTCTAAAAATCTTGAACCGGACGACATGTAATCATGACATTGAACACGCACTTACACAGAGAGAAAGAAAGCAATCATACCAACTTCAGATTCAGAAGCAGTTGAGAGAGGGAGGAGAAGACCGTGAAGAGCAACAAAAGCCAGAGCGAAGAAGACGAAGCTTCTGCGGATTGAGAGGACGCCCATTTTCCTGTTCTTTAGGCTTTGCTCCTATCACACACGAACCAAATGCAGTAAGGAGACCAAAGAGGGTGGCAAGAGACCGTCGTTATTCTGTTTTTGTTTGGTAAGTAAAGGAGCAGAGCCAGACCAAAATTACATGGCATTATTGGGTTTGGGTTGGACAATCCTATTTGCTAGCTCATCAATTCATGAACTTCCCTCCTTGAGATTATGGAGAATCTCAAAAGATAATTGAGCTTCCAATTTGAGAAACGAGTGTGTCATCAAAATGAAGTAATGAAGTTGATTCCCCAAAAAAGATAACTAACTCTTTGTGTGTCCATCTCCACAATAAATTTGATAATGCCAAAGAAATCCACAATTTGAGGATTAAAAAAAAATGATCCACAGTTTTGCTTTGAGCGAAGTACACACTCCCACTAATTGGGCCAATCCAACAAGCCAATTGCCTTGAAAAGGTTGCTTCGATGTCTATTAATAATATTCGTCTTTATTAGGAATTCTGTTAAACAAGTGTAACTGCGAGCAACTAATTAGGAAAATTTTTATAATCCTGAATGTATTTAATTTTTTTATATATTATGTATAATTAATATTTAGAAAGTAATCTTTTGCATAGAAAGCATACTTTTACAAGTTTAAGTCGTGTACCGATTACTTTGATTTTCGACCGCTAAAAATGAAACAAATAACGAAGTTAATGCTTAACGATACTTATAAATTGAAAATACTATTCGTACAATTGATAGAACACCTCACCATTTATACTCAATAATAATTTCATCTTTATATTGGCAATCAAGTAAACGAGATTGTGTCTAATATAAAGATGAATGAGAATGAAACCTTGGGGCATATGCTATGATGCACACCGGAGCTTCGAGTACAACTTGGTGATATTCTCTAAGAGAATACTTTTGCCTAGTAAAATAGGTTATAACTCAGAAAAGCACAGGAGCTTAAAGCTATTAGGTCAAGCACAAATTGCGAATACTCGCCAACTAAACTGCATTTGTGGGGCAATGAAGAGAGGTGGGCAAGTTGCGTTCGTGAGGCGAGTGTGGAAAGGTGAAACTAACTAGTAAAGGGTTGTAGAGAAGTGATGGGACTGTTATCTTAAATGCCAAAAGAAGAGGAGAGGCTTAGGGTTTATGTATACACACAACGATCGGGTTGAAATAACCTTAAAACCTCATGACCAATAACCAACGCGCTTAGTGTAGTGTCCAAGGGTCTCAAGACTTGGGACTGGCCCAATCCCCTTGGTAATAGGACAAGGACCGGCCACATTGGGTTAGTCCTAGGTCGGTCCAAGATTAACCTGAACCGATGCTCACACGAGTCGTGCCTTTTTATTACTGTAAGAAGGTGAGGGCCAGAGAAGATAGACATTCCCTTGCAATCAAGGATAGGAAAGCTTAATCCCGTTGGATTCAAGTATCAAAATTTTTCGACCAAATAAGAAGAAAAATAAAAAATTACCATATTTGAAGGGGTATTAAAACGAAATGAATATATGTATATATAAGATGAATTTTATTTATGTACAGATAGTTCGTCTTCTAGAATATTTTTTAATTACTTTTATTTTAAGCTTTTAATTTACTATGTTGTTACTTTTTTTTATCAAATTGAAATTACTATTAAACATATATTGCCAAAAAAAAAACTTCACACATATGTAAAAATTAGTATTGTGATGTGAGGCATTGGTAATTGGATGATATGGTCTTCTAGCATTGTGGATTGTTCTTACTTGTTTCCTTTTTCAAGTTGATGCTTAGATAGTAAATATTATCATTAATTGCAAGTTTGCAACAACATTTAAGTGAGGGACGAAGTATTTAGAAATATCCGAATTTCATCATGGGTACTTTTGGTAATTTTAGTATTTGAATTCCAAGCCTTTTCCTAAACACATAAATGATTATAGTAATAATAATGGATCGATTGATAAAGATGTACAACTGAATAATCTACCGTAATAAAATTGAATAAATTAAAAATTAATTAGGTGATTTATCATCTTTTCTTTTTTTCACTTTCAAACTACTTTTAACAATCTCTTTTTTTAAAGATATATATTTCATGATAATAATTAGACCATCAAGTTAATATGATGTTAATCAATTCTTTTAGGAGAAATTTGAATCTCCGGTCAATGAGAGTTGAATCTCCCATGCAGAGCCAACTTTATAGTAAATTGCATTAGTCTGATGATTTTGTAATTGGAGATTATGACGGCTTGATCCCCCAGTTTTGCCCTGTTAGTGAAGAAATTCGGATGGTAATGTCACATTTTCCTTTGTCACTATGCAAGCCGGCGACTATGGCCATGCATCAGCCTCGTGCATTATATATATACCTACGTTTATGATTTCTGATATGAATGGAAGAAAAGTAGGATTAATGTTTTAGATCATTTATATAAGTGGAAATTAGATAATAGCTAAACCACAGAATTTAATCATCCTCCTCTTAGAAAGATAATATTTCCACACACACAAAGTGGAATCGCAGCTACATCTTTCAGAATAAAAGGAGAAACTTATGGTCTACCTAATATAAAAAGAATACAAATTAACAATTATACAAACCGATATCTTCATACTATTGGGAAACAACTAGATACAATAGTATCATCTGTCTACAATTCCACTTAATTCAAGACTTTTGAATTTTTCCAAAAACTTTTGAATCACAGTTTACCAAGGCATATGCGATAAATGGAAGTATTTAGGAAAAATAACCATGGTAGAAACTCCTAGTATAGAAGGACATACCTCAAAAAATACTTCTAAATTAAGAGGATTAGTCATAAATGATAACCCAGATGACCAAATTAATGTGTTGGACAAAACAAGTGATGAGTTTGATAATAAATCCAACTCTGAAGTCAATAAACTCACTTGGGGAGGCCCACAATATATGTATTATGCCAATACCATAACTCCAAATATAGCCTTTGAAGAAGAAGCACGTCAAAAAGTTTAAAATAAATATTCTCCTAATGCTATATATATATATGGAATATAGATCGTGTAACTGACAATAATATCATAAACACATCAATTTAAATGGTCATGTTACTCAATGCTTATAAAACTCAACAAGAAGTTTCCAATTGTGTTGTTGCTAGTTTGACCGAACAATTAAAAGGATGGTCTTATGATTACCTTCGTGACAAGTGAAAAACAGAAATATCAAATACATATAGAATAGATGAATATGGAAAAAGGCTTTGAGGATGAAAATAGTCAAATTATATAAATCAAGATCACGACATTTCATAGGAGATCCTTATTCCTTCATATATTCAAGATAGAATCGAACTCTTCTTTCAAATAATCCTTAGGAAGATTTAGAGAGCACATTGATATTTTTTTACAAAGAGTTTTAGGTAGACTAAATTGCAACCAACCCTTCTTGGAAAGTTTCAAGCAGGATTATCCATTTTAATAGGAGACCAGGTGAGGAACAAAATCAGAGAAGAATACGATGGCCAAATTCCTTGTAATATACTTTCTTATGGAAAATTGTTTCCCTATACATACAAACAAACAATGTACAAAGATGTGTAATTCAATTAAATTATAAAAACAAAAAAACAATCACTTACACTATAGTAACCCAGGGGTTTGTGCTCCATATGATCCTTCATATGCATAACCAGGAAAACCTTAATGTAAAGGAAAGTGTTTTCTTGAAGCCAAGAAAATGTCACAAAAATAAAACACCTTACAACAAGCAAAACATGCCAAAACAAAATTTGAATAGAATAATTAATAAAGATATTAAATTTATACATGTGGAAAAAGAGGCCACATATATTCAAATATTGTAGAGTAATAAAATATTAAATTAGATAAAGACAATTTATATTAATTAAATGATATCATGGCTACCACTGATAGATTACACATCTTCAGAGGATTTTCTTGAGGAAGAAGGCCTCCATATAAATGAAATTGAAACCGTATCTGAATCAAATGATGAAAATCCTTCTCCTAATGAACCAACTCCCCATATAGATTATTAACAAAAGAAAAGGAATTTCTCTTAGAGACAGTCGATCAGATAATCAAGAAGCAAAAAGGAAAAGGCTTCAATCATCCATAAAATCACTCCAAAAGCTAATTCTTCATATAATCTTAAAGATATCTTGAATAGAAATAAGAAAGTCCAATCAAGACCTGTCAATACAAATGATCTCAGTGATGAAATTAATTTGTCAGAGTTAGAAATTCAAGACTTTAAATTAGCCTAGAGTCGAATGCAAAGGGAAATTTCTGATATCAAATCTAGAATAATAAAGGGAAAGAAAATTAAGAATAAGAAGAAGAACCCGTAGACAAAGGCCCAAGTTTCTTAACGACCTTGTCAAAAGTAACTCCTAGAAAATGGATAATAGAAATAAGAATAAAAAAAATGAAGAGCATACTATCGACATAGCATCATTTTTTTTGGTATTGATGCGAACCTTAACTATAGCAAAAGAGGCCTTGTGCCAACGAAATAGTTTGAACTAACAAATCAAAATCATTAAAATCAGCGTTAGAAGAAAATTTATATATTGCATAAAGATAACCAAAAACCTCGACAGTAAAAAATCAATTATCTTATAAAGTATTGTTCCTTCTAGTGAAAGGCATGAGACAAAATATTATCCTAAGAGCACTATTCATACAATTAATAATGCTGTTACTACTAAAGGCATTGAAACATTAGCCCTAAATAAGAATATCCATTAAACTTCATCACAAAACCACACACTAGGAACCTAAATGTTTTATGACGACATTCTATTTCTGAAATTAAATTTCTCATCAAAGATAAAGAAAACGAACTCCAATTCTTAAAAGAGAATTTAGACTTTAAAAGAATGAAACATAATCTTTCTGACCAAAAAATTATAGAAAAAAAAAATCTTCCTTACATAAACATAAACATTTGCTCCCCTATACCAAAAGCTTTTTAGGAAAAGAAGAAATGTATTTTAGAATTACTGCATGAACCAAATTTCCTTGGAAAAGTTATCCCCATCAAGATGAGTCCAACTCCAATTATTCACCAAGTCTTATAATTTTGTTAAAGAAAAAAAGATCTTTTAGATAGCAAATATATATAAAACCCAATGGAATATCATGCCATTTGAATTTAAAAATGCTCATTTAGGATTTTAAAAAATTATGAATGACATTTTTAATCCTTACTAACAATCTGTCTTCATTTAACATAGTCAAAAGAATGGTCTAGTAGTTTCCCTATCAAGATATCATTTTTCCAAACAAAATTAGATTTTAGGACATTACACCCATCTAAGTACCATTATCCCAATAGAAAGATCAATCCTTTCTAATGAGAAGTTTCCAGACAAAACAAAAGATGAAACTGAATTTGGAAAGGTTTTTTGGAAATCTCAATTACATGGTAGACTTTTTTCTAGACGTTAACACACTTTGCAAACCATTATATCAGGGACTTAAAAAAGATCATCCACCTTGGACTTCAAAACATATTGATATAATTAGACAAATTAAAACTCAAATTAAAGAAATACCTTGTCTAAATCTAGCTGATTAATCTACTTCAAAATAGTAGAAAATGATACGTAAAAAATAGGATATGAAGGAATACTCAAACAAGTCAAGAATGATAAAGAACAAATTCTTCAATTTGTTTCCAAACATTGAAACCAAACAAAACAAAATTACTCTACAATTAAAAAAGAAATGTTAGCAATAATTTTGTCAATATCAAAATTGCAAGAAGATAAATTCAATCAAAGATTTCTCCTATGTATATATTGTAAATTAGCAAAAAAAAGTTTTATAGAAGGATGTTTTGAACTTCGCATAAAACAGATTTATGCTAAATGGCAAACCATATTATCAATTTTTGAGTAAATTAATATTGTACTCAACGCCTATGGCTTTAACCAGTCTCATATCACTAAATGCGCGCATCTTTAATTGTTCTTATGTCATTTTTTCTTTCAGAAGAACTCATACTTTATTATATAGACATAGCTATAGAATTCATAGGTTAGTTTGGTTATTATTTAAATATTCCAGTACAAAGCCTCTTCCTTTCAAATTTCAGTAATCATAAACGTAGGCATTTAAATTAACTTATTAATTTCGATATATAGATCATCTCCAGATCCTTGGGTCGTTTATGGTATATCATTCCTTTCCTTTCCTTTCCTTATAAAACTATGAACGTACTGCTCTCAATATCATATGATGATGTTCTAATTCTCATTCGCTTCCACCACCCTTGCGGATCATGCAGCGATTAGGCAAAATTATCGTGCATGCTCTGCTGCAGTCGAGGGAGATTGCATGAGATCCGTAATGGCGGAGTCTCTAATATTGGTTTAGAATTGCAGTGACTGAGAGTGCCTTGAACTTCAAACCAATCTCTGTCATAGGAATTTCTTTGAAGCTTGTGCTATGAGCTTTCCTCTTAATGCGCAAGGTGGGATGCTCTAAACAGATGGCGCGCGTTAGTTTGCGTACTATCTTTGTTCAGGTGTTCTACAATCTTCAGAGCTGGAGGGTGAGTGGAAACTGGAACCTAATGTCATCCCCAGAGAACATTCATTCTACAGCATGTTGATGATCGGTGATTCATACTTTCTGGAAATTGCTTCAGGCGATATTCTTGAGGTTCGAATGGGAGAGAAGCGGCAAGATTGATGCCAATGATGAGTCGAGGGATGCACTGCTCACTCTAGGATTTTCTGTGTGGCCGGCGTTTTCAATTTGCTCGTGTCTAAGTTAGACAAAACTGGCGGGAAGAAGAGCCATTGAACACCATAACTTCATCGAGTATGTTTTCCTGTCCCGTGTCTTTAATTAGAGATTGTGTTGTCGAAAGTTTTCCGTTCTTTCAATGACCCGTGGTGGTCTCTAATCACATCAAGCGTTGTACTTATTTCTTGCAGATGCTGCCCTACCGTCAAGGTGAGATCTTGTACGCAGCCTTATATTTATGATGTCAATTAGTCCACTGGAATTCATGCCTTAAATCGTTATTTCGTATTGCAGGGATTGACAGAAAAATTCAAGGAGAAGGCTACCGCGTGATCTGGCTCGGCAACTTTCACTTGCCAGGCCTTTATGTTGGCAGTCTTCTTATCCACATCACCAAGTGTGGAAGTCAATTTCGGATGTCAAAAGCCGGTCAGGTCGCACTTTTCTTTTCTTTTCTTTTCTCATAGCACAGCTTGTTATTCTCATCCTCACCTGTATCTGTATCTACTTAAGAATGATTTAGTACATAACATGTTTTAGCTGTGTCGAACAGTCAGCCTGATATTGCTTTATCAAAATGAGGAAGTATGTTGGAATTGCAAATGTTTTAAGTTGAGAGGTGATACAAGACAGTCTTGAAGCAGAGAAGACATGTATTAGGTCAAATTCTGGCTTTGACCTAAGCGGCACCTCCATTGTTTGTAGGAGCGTATAGCCAGACGGCTCTTCCATCTAATCGCTGAGTCGGCCTTGCATTATCTTCATATCCCTATCCAGATGGACGACCATCAAATAGGCATCTGATCAGTCAAATGAGGGAGAACTCTGTTTTCCAACATGGGACTTTATGTCGTGTAAATGTTTGTGCATATATGAAGAGATAAAGTATCACTTGTTATTGAATAAAGGGATCAGCAAGTCTCTATAGAGGACCTAAATGCAAGTATAGCTCACGTTTCTGTTCTGTCAAAGGTCCCCCTGTTAACTGGCAAGCAAATCAAAACGTAACACCCTTTAAGAGAGCACTTACATCATGAACAGCTTCTCTCAGTGCTTCAACCTGCTCCCTCGAGACTGTCCTCACCTAGTCAAAGTTCACAAAATAGCATGTCTTGAGAGCATCCAGGGACCATAGGACCATGTGTGTTTCCATTTAAGAATCGTGGTGGAAAAATAGTCTATTACCTTCCTGACCATTGTCCACACAACCCCCTCGGTGCATGGAGGAACCGTGAGAGAACCAATGTATCTGAAGTATTTCCTGCTGCCGAATTTGATGATCCCTGGATTTATAACCCCCAAGTCTATGTCTTCCTTCCTGACTACTTTTATGTGTTCGAGTAGCTGCCGAGAGATTAAAACGGTGGAATGAAATCATGTAAAAAAGGAATAAGGTAGAGACCACATGGTCCATTCTATATCAGACTGGATCTTCAGATTCTGTATGAGCAAACCAGGTGAATTGAATTGCCAAAAATAATCAGACAGAATGTATTGCATCAATGAGCGTGACATGCACGTATACAAGCTCAACTTTGCTTATGGCTGAGTTCAAAGCATTCACATAACCAATGAGCAAGTATGATAAGAATACGGGGGCTGCATGTATAAATGCACATGTGGCGGTGAGGAGAGTGAGATAAAGCAGCCTTTGCACCTTTGTGAGGAAAGGGTCGGGTCGACCATACTTGTAGACAATCCCGATCACGGCTATTTCTCCGTGGGAGCTTAAATGGACTACGTGAAGCTCCAAGTCAAACCTGCAGAATGAAATTTGACATCGGTCACCAGTACCAAGGGGGAAATAATATCCTGTTTAGTGTATTCTGTGCGTACTGCAGAAAAAGAAAGCTAGTGAAAAGTGCACGCCGTTGCCACACATTACTTCACGAGGAAAATATATCAATTACAAACAATAAAGACTAAGCTTCTGTACCTTGATCCGTTATATGTGTGCTCGGAGGGGGAATGCCAATGACACTGTAGAAGTTTGTAGTAAGTCCCGTTTATGTTGATCCTCCCTGCATCTCCTTTCCAAGTTACCTGGTTGAACATCATAAGTGAAAGGAAATGGTAGATCAGTTTATTGTTCAAAGTTGTCGAGTACATAGCTGGTTGAGAATTCTTTGGAGGAGGTTAATAGATGGAAAGGCAGATGCCACATTCGAGTATGAGGGAATATGAATTGCTCATAAATAATAATCTGTAAGATTAGCCTTAAAGATTCAAATATTCTTGTGGTTAATGCTTCCACTGAAAAAAGGAATTTCTCGAATTATTGGCACTTCCTTCACCAAGGCGACTAGGCACCTGGGCTTGGTTACACCAGCGGACAGTCGTATCGTGACTGAAAATTGGGTTGACCACTTTAAAGAATAACAAAGGCTACAAAGGTGGCTCTTACTGTGATATCATGACCCCTGTTCCTCACAAAGGCAGGAGCAGGTTTATAGTCTCTTTTCAACTTCCCCAAATTCGGGATGACTTGCACTCTCTCATTGAGCAGATCAATCGGAGACTGCAATTTCCCTGTGCCACATACTTGCCAATGTGGGTCGATCCGGCCCCATTCTTTTGGCCCCTTTCCGGTTCCTTCGATATAAGTGAATGGAGTCTCATCATCTGTACCAGGCCAGCCCCAATCGGGCCCCAAAAAATGTAGAGGAAAGGAAAGGAAGAGAAAAGATATTAGTGAAGAAGTTGACAGAAGCACAATTCACAAATAATACTGCTTGTAAAGCATAACAGCTGACTCAATTTTCTGATATTTTGGTCTATTGTCCATGAAATGCAACTCACAAAGTCAAAGGCACCAGTAAAACGTAATTTCCCAGCACATGTTAATAGCGTGCGCGGTGTAGGAGAGTCAGGTCAATGAATCTCGCAAGACTGCTAATAAGGGATCTAATTCATATGATCCACGGACAAAAATGCCTCAATTTCCTGTGATGAAGCTTGATCCAAGTACTTCCTTCTCCATGAAGGAGAACAGGTCTGTGCCTACTTAAGTCATTCAGAGAGAAAAAGAGAAACAAAGAATTTGTTCCTTTCCTGTTCATATTTGTGGATGATAATGGTGCTTTGATCTATTATAGACCCCGAGTTAAATAGGATAAGGAGCTCCACACATGATGAGCTCGAGTAATCACATCTGATTGCATTGATCATGGTGGTCTCTCGAGTCCACTGTAGTCGGATATTGTCCGGGCAAGAGATTTGGCTTTGCGAGACCTTGCACACAGAGCCATGCTTCTCAAGGCTGAGTTTGGTGTCGAAACTTTATTAATAAGGCATCACTTTGCGTTTATAGTATGTTCTTTTTCTTAATGTTACAGAGGAAAACTTTTGGCTGAAATTGGATCTGGCAACAGAAAACACGCTCATAGAGCATAGACAGGAACAGGGAAAAGCAAGATTTACTTTTGCAGCAGACAACTCTGTAAGATGCACATGCTAAGATGTCGACCCAAGCGAAAATGGAGTCCCAGATTACAATGTTTCCAAGAGAAGAACCTTAAACTTTTCTTTATTCCCAGTAATACTGCACAGAACCAAACACGGATTGCTAGTTGCTGCAATATCAACTGTTAAAGCACGTGGTTGGGAGCCTCAAAGTCAATATTTTATGGCTATTAGTATGCAACTGAACGAGCTGTTTTCCAACCAGTTTCAAAGAGATCTCAACGTAAACAAAGATTTTGAATCACGAATATCAAGAACAACAACGTTGGCTCAATCCCCCACACAGTCACAGGTGTGTTAAGGAAGAAGAGCGTGAGGCAAACGAATAGCACGAGGCACGGCAGAGCAAATGTTCTGACAGAACAAATATATGTAAAAAATTACAAAAGAAGAAGGTGGAGCACGCGAGTCTGGAATGACATGTTATTTTTCAAATTTCGTTTTTACTGTTTGTTCTTGGAAACTCGTTCACAAAATGAATTCCCCACTCATCTCCAAACGTGTTTGGTATGCCATTTTCAGCTTTTGCACTGGGCGATTTCTGTATAACCTGTGACAGGCCATCACTATAATGAAGATTCTTCATAGAGATCTCGATCTTCTTCTCACTGATTCGAAGATGAAATTTTTTTAGCGCATTTCCATTTTCCTTTTACCCTGGCGGGTTCGAGAGAGATTTCCGATGGGTATCGGTTGCTGGGGTCCAAAGTTGATCCGCTTCAACACGTAACGCGAGCGAGATGAAGTCACGCAGAGCTTCGAGACTGAAGAAAAGAGTAATGATTTGTCCACAGTAACCAGCAGCAGTAACACAACAGAGCTTCCCGTTCAGTGAGCGCACCAGATCAAAGAAGAAGCTTCAAATGACAAAGCACGACGCTCATACACCCACAATGCAGTAGACTTTTACCCCTAAAAATTCGGAAACGTGTTTAACATGAATCATGAACCAGACGACACGACACTCTGACAATGAACACACGGCGAGAGAGAGAGAGAGAGAGAGCGCACCGACTTCAGATTCAGAAGCAGTAGAGAGAGTGAGAAGAAGAAGACCGTGAACAGCAACAAAAACCAGAGCGAAGAAGACGAAGCTGCTGCGCATGCTGAGGATGGCCATTCCCCTGTTCTCTGTGCTCTGCTCCGGCCACGCGCACGAAACAAATGTAGTCAAGGAGAGATCAGAGAGGCTGCTGAGCGAGCAGGTTTATGTCATTAGCAATTTATCATATTTTCCGTAAAAGGATTGCATTAAATATTTACTAACAATAATATTTATTTTTCCAAAAGGAATCTTGCTAGCTAGTTCAGGGACTAAACTACCCACCACATTGAAAGAAAAGTCCCATTTTGATCAAGGGTATTTTAACAATATAAGTAATCAACTTTTATTTCTTTTTATAACCATATGAAATATGCCAAATTTAAATATTTGTGATGGTTATAGTACTAACGGTAGGTAGATCAATGGATGAATGGATGGATGAGTCAACGATCTACTGTCATAAAATTGAATATGAATTGAAAGCCACAAAAAGTTTGGACAATTTATCATCTTGTCATCTTTCTTTTCAATTTAAAAATTTTTATAACGATTGGTTGTTTATATTTCACGATGGTAAGGAGACCATTGGCCTATTTTTTTTATGAGCTTAATTAATTCTTTTTATTCTGCTGGGGTAGAATTTTAGTTTCTAGATATTTAAATGAATTGTCAGCCAGCGACAATGAGAGTAGTTGACGTGGCTCATCCACTAATTTTATCCAATTTCTTTCTTTTTCCTCTTTTTATTTTATTTTGTGAAGCCTCTGGTAAGATTGCACAAATAGTCTTGACAAACATACTTAGAACACCAATTTTTAATTGAACCATCCAATAACTTTCTTTACTAGAAAATTAATCGCTCGACTCAACTTAAGCTATCCTTTATTATATTTACTAAGAAGGATAGGATTATTTTTGTGACAAGTAGGCTTAGTTATTCAATGCAGATTTCGAAAATGGATCCTCAAAATCTCTCAAAGAAGTATTGTACTTTTAATTTATAGCACTAATTTTTTAAATTTCTTTAAAAGGCCCAACTTAAATCAATTTATTGAGTTGTTTGTAATTTGTGATTATCAAATGCACTTAACGACATTAAGTATTTTTTAAACTTTCAACACTTAAAAGCGGCGTAAAATGATACAAGCAAGACGGGCTCATGTGATTTTTTTTTTGGTAACTCGGGCTCATGTGATTTGTCATCTCTATTAATCTCAATTTTTAAATATCTCACCTTTTTTATGTATATGTTGATAAATTAAATAGGGAGCTGCTAATTTTTATTTTCTAAAAATATATTAGACACACAAGGTTTAAGTTTTGTGATGCTAACGGTAGTAACGATAATTAGATAGATAGATGGACAGAACTGATGTACCATGATAAAGTTGACTACAATTAAAAGTCAAAACATGGTTTGGTGATTTGTCATCTCTATTAATTTCAATTTTTAAAAGGGGAATGTCGCATAATATCATAAATTATACATTAACTCCATACTTTTTTTAATATTAAAAATGCATTGGATTTTATAACATATTTACCCCAAACTTTTTTATAATACTAAAAATCGAAAATTCAACTTAATGAGATTGCCTTACCTATGGTCGTAATACCAAGCAAAGTGGCATATGTTAAAAAATAAGTTAAGAATTTTTAGTGTTAAAAAATGAAGATAAATATATATAAGTGTATAATCGAGGGTTTTTATGACATTGAACGATGCCAAAGCGGACAAATCATTGTACTTTTTTTTTGTGGTAACACATCCGTACATCGCATGGTACTATCAAAGAAAATTTGTCGGCAGAATAAAGTGAAAGTGGTTAACCATGGCGTCCCTTTGAGTGTAGGTAAGGGGAATGAGCTGGACCTTTGGTGATTTGTTTCCTTCGGCCAATGATTTCTGACAGAAGTTCTGATTTCCTAAGAAATTCCAACTTTAAATTTAATTCAATTTTGTTCTAAATTTTATTGTCTAAAAAATCGTTAAATTTTAATTTAAAAGCTATTCCCATCAATTCTTTATCTAAAAACCAATTTCCTATAAATTACCAACATCAAAACAACTTTGAAATTTATTATTAGACCCACATCATCTTCATCGACACTTTCATCTTCGTATAAAACAATAATAACCACCCAATGTTAATAATCACACACGAATAGATTTAGGATCATAGTAAAATTAGGCAATTTTTCGGACAGGAGCAAATTTGGAATTGAACCTAAAATCATGTTTTCTCTTTTATGGAAGCGGGTCCAGCTAGATGGAGCGCTACCATTGCTTTTCTGTCATTTCGCTTTAGATCCTTGCGCCCCTTCTCTTTTCTTTTCTGTTTTGCGAAGCCAATGGTAAAATTATCCAATTAATCTATTCAAGAATCCGTTATCTTATTTAACCATCCTATGAAATGCTGTACTAGGAAATTAATCGCTCGATCTAAGACATTGGTAATTATAATTATAATCCATGTCATTTGATTAAAAAAAACATCACAAATGGGTCTCCAAAAGCTCACAAGGAATATTCAGTCACCAAATAGGTAATTCAATTGAATGTCTATACATAAGCATGCCAACCATATTATAAATTAAAAGAACATACTTTAAAGATGACAACATGAATTTCATTGGATCTTAAAATGTCCTGGCCAAAATCTAGAGTCATCTCATCCAGATGGATGAAAGAAGGCCAATTTACTAATCCGTTCGTTGCCAGAAGAATGGAAAACCGAGCAAGATGTTATGTGTACGACCTCTTCTCGAGAATGCACTGACACCCATGTCGATCGACTTCTTGATGAACTTCCAGTTTGGAGGTCGATGCGAAATGAACAGATCGATGAGAGCGAAGCAAATGAGAATTGCGAGTCAGAAACCATCGCCATCGTGTTGCTGGTAGACATGCTCATTCACCAATAGATCGTACCAAGCAATGGTCCTCTTACCGAAATATCAGAACCAAGGATGCATATATGCCAACGAAACTCTAGACAAAGAGGCTGTTTATCTAGATCACGAGAAAAGGGAGAATAATTTCACTGAGGCGAGGTTCGAAGACACTGAAGAATGGAACAATGCATACTAGAGAACCCTGTAATTCAAACGAACTCTCAATTATAAATAAGAAGAGTAGATCAGGAAGGTGATGGGGCGTACAAGTGATCAATAGATGCCCCGGAAACAGGACTCCTAAGCTACAAAACCAGGTCTTCTTGCCTAAGCAGGAAGATGTCGCGGGCCGGAAGCCAAAAATTTACCAGACCCTGCATTAGCTTGGCCATCCAAGCAAATATGACAACTGCAGATTACTTCATCTCCTGCAGTGATTTTATGATATTATAGAAGGAAAAGAATCAAGATCGGACAGGTATATTTTGCCAGGGCATAAGACAAAAGGCTGGTTTTGGGTCTTCACAGCACCCTGCATACCTTACGTTGGACATCGCCCACATCTGCAGAGACAACAGGCAATCTTAACCCGGTAACTTCCATCTCTGCTATGAATTCGTCTTTAGCTCAGGTGTTTCCAGATCCAACCAACTCCATCATTTCTCCAACCTCTGGTGGAACTTTTGAGCGCAATTGCTCTTGTAGACTGCTTTTAAGGATGTCCTGTACAGGTGCCAAAGTTACTAGAAATGCTTCTTACCATCGGGAGCGGGAATAACCGTGTGTCTTCCAATTCTCCTGCCAATTCTGCCTGCTGGAGCCTCTCTCAAAGGGAGAACTTTGGAAATGCGAGGGGCTCCTGTAATTGCTGTATCCGCTGCTCTCTTTGCGGGCTTTTCTTATATCCTCTTCAAGATCATATTCTGCTCGCTACAAGAGGAGAATAAATTATGGTAAGTTAGAAAAATGTTCAGATGCGCCATAAATGCCCGCTGATGTCTGCAGATTGGAGGACTACAAAGTGGTGTTAAAGATTAGAAACTATGCAGCCCACCATTCGATTACCAAAATGCTCAATTTGCCCTTCTTCATTGGAATAAAACTGCAACACTTAGCAGTCTCATTTCAAAAAGAAACAATAGTTGACATTATTTACTCAAATAAAGCTCAATTTAGACTTCTGTATTCTAAAACCACTGTACTTATGTGGTACTATTCCCAAGAAATAATAAGTGGCCACAATTATCAAAATGGTTCATTAGAAACGAGACATTTGAAAAAGATAATAACACTGACTGACTTTGTAACAAAAGAATGAATGAATTTCAAAATCAGTAAATGCCCAGCAATAAACTGCAGCATTGGACGTCTTGTTGGATTTTTTCTTTAGCAAAAGGTCAATCATTCATTCAGCCAAAAAAGGTTGTCATTTTAAAATGATCTCATACGGATCAGGAATCCATGTTTGCAAGTTGATCATAGCAAGTGAAGACATACAAATGGATCCCTGATCAGTCTAATACGGGCATCTCTTAATCGTTTGCTCAAGTACAAACTATTCTCTTCTCCTTTTTCAAGTACTTTGGTCAGTGTATAAAAGGAAACTCAAAACATTAAAACAAAAAATTCACCCTATAGGTGACAGAGTTAGTGTGGTGTCCACCAAGACAACAATATTAACGCATGAAGTAAGCACCTAGGTAATGTAAATGTAGAACTAGAAGACATCAATCCACTTTAACACTGCTATGCTGATCATCCACATGCTCTCCAATTAGAGTCCTCAATTAGGTGAAAACAAACCTTTGAGGGGTCTGATAGAACTGCATATGCTTCTCCAATGACTTTAAAAAGACGATCTGCACTCTCATGAACCTCTGTTGCGATTTCTTTCCAGAGCAGTCCCTCATCACCGCTCTCACTTCTCACAAAAAACTGACCAGCCTAGATTGAAATAAAGACAAAGATAGAGACAAAACTCTGCCAGTAAGATCTCAATATTAGAGAAAAGAAGTGTAGTCATATATTAAATTGGTATTATGAACTAAAAACCTTGTCCGGATGATGCCTCAAGGCTGCTTTATGATATGCCTTCTTGATATCAGCCGCTGTTTCAGATTGTTTAACTCCCCTGCCATTATGGTTTGCAGACAGTTTAAAAGCCATATAGAAGCTTTTCACAGAAGCGTTAATGTCTCCATCACAACTTTGAAATCAAGCAGCACCAGAATTTGCAATTCTCATCATCAAAGCACAATATGAGGCAGCGCCAAAAATGAGTGATTGAAGAATAATAGACAAGTAAATAATAACAAGATCTTTGTGTCAACTCCAACTGATTGAGATCACTATTATTGAGATTGCAGTCTTCCTTAGTCAAGCCTAAAGGATAGACTTTGCTTTAGAGTAGTGGGAGCTCTAGCCTCAACTCATTTTCCAAAACTTGGAAATGTCAACTCAAAAGAAATCTTGCCCCATTAAACTTCTCCAAACTAGACAACTAAGTCAAAAGTAAATATTTTCATTTAAATTAGCCCCCACAAATTGATAAAAACAATTCAAGACCTCAAAAATTAATTGTCATAGACAGAAACAAAACCTATATAATACAAAATCATATAGTAGCTTAAGGTCTTGGAGCAATGTATTAATGTTTAAACTACCAAGTGATCAATTTTGCTCCAACTAAGATAGATTTCTATATCCATTGCTGTCTAAACAGTACATCCACTACTGTGGAAAAGCCTTGAATAGGCTTTCAAACTCCACCTCCATGCCATTACACTTTTTAAACTTCAAGATTACATGAACACTTAAAGCACAATCCTTTTAATGGTGATGATGGAGGACCTAAAGTTTTTGTCATTGGCTTGTCATTTATGTTGGTTAATGTCTAAAGAATTTGTGTTAAGAAAAATGCCATGCAGCAAGGATGAAAAAATTAATTCATGTAATGCATATCATCTATGAGAGACTAAAAGTACATTTTCTTCAAACAATGTAGCGAAGCAGAACAAAACTACCTGAGTAAATGAAAAACTTAAAAAAAAAAATGAAAAACTTACAAAATGAGGTAAACATCCAAGGGTGTTCCTTTCTTAGCTTCTTCTTCTATTAAGGACCAGCGTTTCTTAGCTTTCCTCAATTCATTATTTCGGCTATCAAGCTCCCCCGATGTGCCAGAAGCTTTAGCCTTTTGATAAGATTGATTTTCAAGAATAGATATAAACCTCTGGACATCACTACCTGCTTGTCCATAGTCTCTGATCAATTCGTGCAAGGTTGCTCTTCTAGAAACAGCCTGCAGAAGTATTGACCAGTTAAGAACAATTGTATTGAACATCTAAGGAAAACTTGGAGCTAACTACTGGAAGAACTCTCCTGTGTGGGAACAGAATACAGAGTACAATAGCCAAAGTTAGAACATGGCTACAGTTACATATCCTTATACCTATCAGATAACTTCGGAAATTTTACGGGCTTCAATTTGTAATTTAAGTCGCCTTTGTCATAATTTATGAAGATAATCAGTTCATAGTCGGAATTAACATGAAAAGACACTGAGGTTTGTCTTCATGATTTGGTGAATTTACGTGCTCAAATCTATTTGTATGTTTCTGAGGTGGCCTTCTTAATTTGAGATTCATTGGGAGTGGATGTTATGAGGCTTTGTATACTGGAGGCCCTGAAGAGAAAGGTCCTGTTTTTGGGTTGAAACCTTCAAAAGATAGCCTGTCTTTATTAAAGCAGGTCACAACCCCAAAATATTGTGAATCTGACCAGACCCAGATCCACGGGATTTAAACATCTAGTTATCTTGTTATCCAGAAAAGCAGGTCAGAGATTAGTACCTGCAGAAATGAAGATAATTTCTGGATTTGTACTTTCTTTGCAAGGCCAGAACATGAAAGAACCAAAGGAAAAAGAGAAAGCAAAACCTATGTTCACTATGAAGGCTGGAAAAACAGAAGTCCAACGTAGTGGACAATGATCACACAACTTCAACATTGAATGCTGCTATACCCAAATCTGTGCCTAGCGTCTTGCCAAAAAAAGTGCCTCAGCATAAAATGGTGAGTCCACATATTTTGCACATCACATGCACAAATTTAGTCTTGATATGTGGATTTATGTGAATCAAGCCACCATATGAAATCATGAACAAATCAAAGATAGAATGCTTTTCTTAAATATGAATATGTTTTACATCATCAAGAAACTTTTACTTTGCATATATGAGCAACGGGCCTTTCTTTGCCACTGTGAATTGTAGAAAGTACTTTCAATTACCAAATGAGTAATTTGCCAAAGGAAATCAGTATGCAGGAACAGCTTGTAATGACAGTCAGACAAGCATCCCAGTGCAACTAGCGACAATTAGCCTTATTTATTAAGCAGCAGAGTCTCCCAACATCCATTGCCATCTAAAAGGATGGGTCGCATGTGATATAGATCTATGCTATAGTATAGCTATACATGCAAGTTTGGAATCTACCTTTGCATAATGTCCATCTAGAGCAATGGCTAGACTGCAATCTGCAATGGCATCAGCAATTTGGCCCATAGCCTGATGTGCAGCAGCTCGGTTGCAAAAGCAGATAGCTGCAAAAGGTCGTGATTCAACATTGTGTGACAGAGCAATAGAATAGTGCTCTATTGCTTCTGCATACCTTCTTGATCGAAAGGCTTCATTTCCTGCATTCTAGGGGGGGAAATAGATAAGGTATTTCAGCTATATAACAAAAACTCCACATAATCTAAGCACTTTACTGACTAGAATCTTGAGTCATCATTGACTTTTTTCTGACATTTACCCCTAGTCTACTATAGAAGCTAAGGTGCCAATTGCGCATATTTTCAGACAAAAATACATGCTACCAGGATGAGATAAACTTAGATTTTTATTGAAAATATGTTGCAACCCTATCCTTCAACTTCTTAACAACTTGGTTAAATGAAGAGCTTCCTCAAAGGCTTTACTGCTCAACTGAATGAGGAGCTCTTTAAAAAGTTAATGAAAGAAAGCTACATGGAGAGTTCCCACCAAATCTTCACTAAAGATATGGATGATGAGAGGAAAGAGGGAAAGACGTATCAAGGAGGTTCATCCCCATCATTTGTATTAACAGGTCTTTTCTGACTAAAGATTTTCCAGCAAACACTATTAATAATAAATAAGGTCATGCTATCATTTATTTACACATCTCAATACTAAGTAAACCATTTAAGACTACAATTGTTTAATAATAGCATAATATAAAAGTTGACACTGAATCATTGAATTTTATGCTACTGGAACATACTTTTGACCAATCTTGAAAGAACATTTTCGAAATTAAAAATGAATAAGAAAATGTTTTCTTTTTTCTTTTTAGTGGAATGAAAGTTTAAGTTATTATCTAAATAGCAAATACCCCCTTTTACACCTGAAGAAGGATGCGGCCATCGATTTACATGATTAATGTTGTGTAGATTTGTGTTGGACTACCTTACACCAAAGCCCCACAATCAAATCCAAAGATGAAAATCAGCTCCCTAAAAAGAAATAAACCTTTTCATGCATACCTTGTACTTCAGCAGCCTACGAATTGTGGAAGATACTGAAGCCGATGATTTCAGAATCTTATCGTCACACCTATGAATGGAAGAACAAAAAATGAAATTGTTAAGTTGTGCCTACAACAGCCTGCATAGAGCACCTTAACCTATATAAGTCTATCCAAAAAAAAAAAAAAACAAGACCAGTGATGCATTACCTGTCACCATGACATTCATTTTGCTCAATCTTTTCAAGTAACTCAAGAGACTCCTCAAGCCTTCCCATGCAAAAGTAAGACTTAGCCATCATGAAAAACCTCCAAAACCTAACAGCTGAGTTTCCTCCACAGTCGGAATCAACCATATCTGACAAAAGGTTCACACCTAATGCAGCAAAGTTCATTTCAGCGAACTTCAGAGACTGCTCACACAACTTCACGACATCATCATACTTCCGAAGCTGCATATAACCAAAAATAAAGTCAGTGATCGGCCAGAAACTTCTTTTGTGCTTAACATACTTGGGCAGATGGTTCAAGATCTTAGCTAGCTTGAAAAAATCTGAACTACAAGAAAAAAACATGGGTTAAGTCGTTAAGACAGTACATACCATATGCAACGCTTCTGCTTTCATTTCCAGCAGTTTTTCTGAGAATTTACTGATTGATATTGCCTCCGAAAGTATTTCTAGAGCTCTTGCAGCTGCATCAGATGTCTTCTCTTCCAAAATTTTAGTAGAAGTACTTATACATTCAGCCACTTTCTGCTAGCAAGGATAATATCAAAGTGAGCTCCTAAATGATAAGACATTGGAAATTATGCAAAGCTAATAAAGCAATAGCATGCCTTGACCCAAAAGCACGCACACAAATAGAGAGAGAGAGAGAGAGTACTTTGAGCTAGAAAGTATAACCTAATTCCCCAATTAAACAAGAACTCGAGGATTGAATGCTCCATGTCCTTAGACCAATTATCTCCATCAGAAAGATGGCAACACATAGGCTTTCCTTCTTTGAAGCCCACAGCTTAGAATGACTCCAACTCATGTTCTCCAACAACAGCTAGCAAAGAATCGTTTCAAGAGATTCTTTACAAGTTCTATCACACCAAGCAATGGCAGCAGATATATGAAACTTCAAACTGAAAGTTCATTGTCCTCAACCCAATCAATCTCACAGAACTACACTTCCGCACTATCACGTTACTACCCCCAACTCTCCTATTAATTTAAACCCAGCACCAGAATGACAGAAAACAGATTCATCCTCCTCTAATAGTCAAAACAATGCTCCAGTCATTGCAAGTGGCAATGAGCGTATTTTGACTTCCCAAAGGACGAAAAAATCTCAAAAAGAAACTTCAACATTGAATCTCAACCACATTTGAGAATCTCAAAGCCTTCTATCGCCACCCTCAGCTCATATCTGAGTATGCAATGCAACTCATCTTATATATAACATAAAATAGTCCACATGATATTTCAAAGTGTGATGCTAAACAAGGTCAGCTCAGTGGAAGATGCCTAGTCATGTTCTTTTAATCATGCGAGAAGGGAAGGTAATACAGCAGCTCATAGTTTAGCTAAGTTTGCTTAAAGGGGTTACATGGAGAAACACAGTGCAAGTATACAATTTTTGGGGTACAGTCTATTATTATGTCCTCCAAACTAACATTGTCACGATAGATAAGGAAAATAAAATCACAAATTAGCACAAGGTCACTGATATTCCATCGCCAGAAAACATATACTGATGAGCCAAAGTACTAATAAATTTGAAAGACTATAAATGGAAAAATGCACACAAGAAGGTGTAGACAAGCATCACCTGCGTCTTTTGTAGGCCATCTGCAGCTTCTATGATGAGCCTTCGATCCAAACATACATCAGCCCCAGTTGCCAAGCATTTATTAAAATAGTTCAAGGCATTTTCTACTTCCCCTAAGATTAGATGACAGCTGCAAGGACATAGGGGACAAATTTAAAAAATATTTCTCTCAGATCTCCAGCCATTAAAGAAACGACAGATGCAATTATACTTTCATGTGGACAGATGATGACAAATGAGTTTGCTTGCAAACAAGACATTTGGTAATTAATTAATCTATCCACGCATCCATTGTTTTTATTTCTATTTACAATGTCAACTACTATGGAATGTGAAGTAGATTGTTACTAGGGTAAAACGAAAGAGTATAGATACAGATTTTCCCTTCCAGCCTATTCCGCAGATCAAACTATTGCCAAGAAGGGAAACCAATAACAATATTGACTCTGAAAAGCAAAACCAGATAAGAACCTACTTAATTTAAAGACAGTTAAACTAATATTCAAGAATATTTGTAGCTAGTTAAGAGCCAGCAAGAATCAATCATATTCTAATTCCAAACAATATATATGAATGAGCCTTACTTTGCAGCCCTTATTTGAACTTTGAGGAAGTTAGGATCTATTGTAGCAGCAGCAATGCAATCTTCAATGGCTTCTCTAACTCTTCCAAGAGACATCCGAGTAGCTGCACGGTTGCTGTAGCACAATAAAAGAGGCTTGAGGCAGTATCCTGATGCTTCACCAGAAGGAACTGAGTTTACACCTTTTGTGTAATACTCTTCTGCTTTAAGAAATTTTCCATTTTTATAAGCTTGATTTCCCCTGTAAAACAAAATAAATAACCCCATCAACGGACACCCTCCACCACGGTAACTTACACAAATAACGCAGCATATCAGAGATGACCATTTTAAGTGTAATGCAACATAAGATCAAAGGTACCTGATTCGCCACTTTTCACAGGCTTCTTGGATCATAGCAGATGAGGATAAATTGGTTTCACCATGAATGACATTTTCAGTTGAATTCAATATGTTCTGCTCTTTCTCTTGAAACGGTCTATGTCCTCCTTCCTGCCCTTGCTTCATGTCTGAAGGGAAAGAAGTACCAGAAGAGTTCGGAAGCTGCATCGAGAAGGATCCATCCCGGGCACCTGGACATGGAGAAATAACAAAAGGACAATTCTCACTTTTTACTCTACTTTTCTTTTTATGCAACCGCTTTCTGTCCAGTAAACCAGTCTGAGCAGAGGATGATGCAGAGAAGGCAAAACTTTTACGATCTACTTCATCCAGATTAGAAGCAAACATAGACTGCTTCATATAATCAGTACCACGATTCTCAGGTTTTAAGAAAAAATTCCCATCTTCTGCTAAAGCAGCAGCAGCACCTTTGAACTGAGCAGCTCCAAAGGTGCTACAGGGATGATCAGTACTGGACTTGAACTGAGCAGCTTCAGCACCCAAAACAGTCCCACCAAACTTCAAATTACCTTCATCACTAACCAATCTTTCCATTGAACTACCCATATGTCCATTGGCATTAGGGATTGTTGAGCTTGATGCCAAGGTTTCATTACTGAAGGCAACGGACTCATCGAATGTCATCGAAGAACTCTGCTTGGAACACTGATCATTTGATGCAGCTTCTTGACAAGGAGAAATATCCATGGGCGAACAGCAATCAGGAGCTTGCGTCATTTCTTGATAATTGCTTTCAGCCAGCCCATGATGCTCTTCAGTAGTTATCTTTCCTTTAGGAGGTTGCCTTGACTTTGCATTCTTCTTATACTTTTTATACTTTGTTGATCTACTCTTTTCCTTGGATTCAATTTTCAAATCTTGACACAAATTTTCTTCGAAGCATGAAGGATCCCACTCAGGAAACCTAAAATCTCCATTAGACGCCCCTGCACAATCCAAAGTATTCATGAAGCTAAACTTTTTTATATCATCAAAATTCTCCACAAGGGTAGTATCATTCACTGGACTACAAGAGTGCAGAGCCATACCAAAACTCTCACTAAAATCAGCTTGAAATATAAATGGCTTGTGGCTAGTTATTCCAGAAGGCTCGCTAGCACTATTTTTATTGTCTTTAAATATGAATTGGTCCTCTTCAACCTTTGTGAAAATACTCCCACGCTCTGCAGGATCAGAAAACCCATCAAAATTATTTTTGGTCTGATCCGCGGTAGTTGCCAAATTGCCACGGAAAAAGTCAGAAACACATGGATGACTTCTGAAAACAAATGCAGCACCAGAATCAAAGCTGTTATTCACATCGTTAGAACCAGCAATATCTTGTCTATCCTCAATGCTTAAATTCTGCATACTTTCTGGAAAATCGAATGTGCTACTGCTACCAGCAGCACCGGCACTACAAGTAGATGCCAATTTATTATTCACCGTGTTGTTGGAGTCCAAGTTGACAAGTTTTTCATCTGGATCACTGCTCCCATATCCTAAATTGTCATTGTTCGTTCTCATCTCTTCATTGCTACTCTTTTCCTGTCTTTTACATTGAATAGAAATTTTTTCGCTGTTACCTTTAAATACAAAGAGGCCATTCCCGTGACCCTCATTGGATAGAGCTTCAGTAGGTTCCATCCTCTGGTGCCCTCCTCCAGTCCCTAATTTAAAATGACCATTATCATTGAGTTTCAGATTTTCAAGATGCTCCCTGCATTTGTTTGTTCCGGTATTCAGGTTTGATCCCAAACTAGACCAACTGGAGCCAAAAACAAAGCCCGGGTTCCAGTTATCCTTAAGCTCAGGCCCTCTCCTAGTGTTTCCCTTCTCTGACCACGGTTCTGATGTTGACTGGCCATGATCAGCACCAAACACAAAAAATGCATTATCATTACTCATGGAGGCTTTTTCATCACTAAAACCAGCTTCTTTTACAGTGTCAGAGGATTGTTCCCTTTCAGAAACTGATTCGACATCATATTCATTATCAACAGAAGAAGAGCCTGCATTTCCATCGTGCACTTCAGTCTCCAGCTTGGCCTTGCCATTCTCCTCAAAGCAAGAAAATGGACCAGTTCTACCACATCCCCCCTTCCCTAGATGCAAATTTGGTTCTGGAGCAGTTCTATTACTATTGCAAACATGACTAGAATCATCAAAGTTTCCAGACAACCGTGCAAAATCTGCTCTCACTTCTGCCCCTTTTCCAGAAACCGACTTTTGAGCATCTCTGCCAGAATTTCCATCTTCTGATCCGGAGTTCAATTCCAAATCTCTCAGCTTGGCACCAAACACAGAGCCCGGGCTCCCAAACTTCCTAAAGCCCTTCACATCATTATCATCTGAAGACGGTTCACCTACAATAGCAGTGGTGCCACTCGCTGAAAAGTCCATACTGAGCGGGGAACTTCTCCGAAGCGCACCAAACACAAAACCAACATCCTCAAAGGAGCACCTAACTCCCTGCTCGGTCGCGTTATCAGAAGATGTATTACTAACACTACCGTACTTCACACGGCACTCGACATCAGACTCCGCTCGAAACGGATTACGAACAGAACCAACATCATCACCCGACGTGGCGGCCGGCCTCCCCTCCGAGCGCCTCCTCACCTTCACGAGCCTCGGCCTCGGCCGCCTCGGCCGCGCCGGCCCCGCCCTCGGCCCGAATCCCTCGCCGCCTCCACGCTCCCGGGCGGCGGCTCCTTCGTAGCTCACGGAAGCGTCCGCCGCCGCGGAGCCGGGCGGCGGGCACTCGGACTTAGGGTTCCGAGGGGCGGAGGAGGCCGGGGACCGGAGGTCGATCGCCGGCGGGGGGGGCGGCGGCATGACCGATTGCGGCAGACGGGGATCGCGATCGAGCCAAAAGTAGGGGGAAATCTCGGGAGCTTCGTCCTCGATTGTGCTGCGGTGGCCCGAAATGGAGATATCGGTCTTCTGGTAGGGCAGATATGGCTTGGTTACGAAGCAAGGGCGAAAGTGAAGAGGGTGACCACAGAGAGAGATAGAGAGAGAGAGAGAGAGAGGAGGGGGGGAGGAGAGAGTAATTTGAATTTTGGTGGTTTTTTGCGGTGCCCCAACGCCAAACCAAACGCGATTTGATCAAGAAATCTCTAGCGTGAAGACATATTTGTGACATTTGCATATTCATCTAAATATAAAAATGGAGGAATTTTGAATAAGGGCCATTTATGTCCTTAAACAAGGGCTATTTTAGTAAAAAAATTAAGTGTATGTCATTTAAAGAAAATTTATGTGTTTTTCCGGACCTTATTTATGGCATTTCCTTTCCGCTTTCATCGAAAAAAAGACGTCTTTCGCTCTAGCTCTCTCACACTCTAAAGTCTTACGCGAGTAGAGTCAAGAAAAGATAGGGAAAGAAAGAGACAGAAGACGGGTCAGTGCCATCTTCCTCCAATCGGCAACATTTTTGCTTGCCGATCATTATGTCCGAGCTACTCCTCTTCCGAAGAGTTCGGACTCTATTATGGATTTCTTATCACATTTTCTATAGGGCCCTCTTATCTCTTCATTCTCCAAGCTCGGGTTATGGAAGGAGGAGGAACCGAGAAGAAGGTATCGGCAACAACGGATTTTATTGCGGGACTTTAAAAGTCCCTATCTATATATAATATATAATTCTTCCTGCAATCCCACTGTTGACGAAAATATGATTTAAACTTTATGTAGAATTAGAGGAAAATCTACTCAAAAGCCGCCCCCTAGAGATCACTAGGCTCTCGCTTGGGCCCTCGTTTGGGCTAGTTAGGGGAGTCGGTGATTCTGGTGACCTTAACTGGCCCATCGGTGTGGCCCAGTAGTGGCCAACGAAGGGGAGAGAAAAAATGAAAATTACAATTATATAAATAGATTTTTTTTTTCTTTACTATGATGCTCCTTTTTTGATAGTTAAAATAGCCATGTGCTCGCCTAATGGCCAAAGGCCAATAGGCAAGCTCTGAACGACTTGGCCATATAAGCTCTTATCTAAGACAATTAGATAATTTCGTACCCTTATTTGAAATAAGAATTCACTATATACACATATATATATATGAGTTCATTTCGAATTTTTATTTAATTTTTTTACAAAAAAATGCAAACTTTAAATCTAGCTTGCATAATAAGCATTTTAAGAGGAGAGTGACACTAACTTTACATGAACTTTGATTTAATGTGTAGTGCCATTATCTGACTTATGATTCATTTAATGTAGTCGTTGAACTATTCTTAAGTATTTGATGATATCCCTAAACTCTTGATTTGTTTGATTTCATTTCTCAGCTTTTTGATGAGGTTAAACAAGTGGTTTGGTACTTTATCTCAAGTTTTCATTCTATTGCTTGTAGAAAATCTTTTCATTACGATACTTTTCTAAGTTAATAAACTAATTTGCTATCTTTTTACGTTATTGGCCTTTGAAAATGCTATAACAGTCATGCGTAAGTAAATTGTAACTTATGGAAAGATAATCCTACTCTGTCATGTTCGTGTGTTTTTTGTAAGCATATTTAACAAAAAAAATCATGAGTTTACTATCTACAATCATAAACTTTTCAATTGCTAATTTATTCTTAAACCCTTTTAGGAATTCGATAGTTTAGTCTTTTTAACTAATTTTAGTTAAAAATTACTGAAATAGATGATGGTTGTTCTATGTGATATGGCTAACATTGTCGTGGATACTTTTTTTAATTTATTATTATTTTTTCTTCTACTTTATATTTTTTTACCTAGGCCACAATAAAAAAATATAATAAAAGACAAAATATTAGTAAATTCATAACTTTAATTTTTTTTAAATTATCCACATCAACAATTTCTATTACACTAGCCAAAATGTATACAATAATAAATTATCAAATTTTTTAGAATTAAATTGATACAACCAAAAAGTTTAGAACTGGATTAGCCACTATTATGACTTTTTAAATAATTTTCTCAAATATCTAGAAATATTTTAATTTATTTAGTACACGAAAAACAAAATATCAAAAGTTTATATTAACTAAAAAAGTAAAAAGAACAAAATTCAAATTAATATAAGAATGAGTAAACATTTTCGAGATTGTGTTTTGAGAACATTTAGACATGAAAATAAGAGGAATATCAACTCGGTACAATATTCAGTGATTTTTTCTCGCTTCTATTGGAGAAATTATAAGCTAAACTTTACTTAAAAAGAGTTATGTACTATCGGTAAAGACAAAAAAAAAATGTAATAAGAGGTATCAATTTTTTATTATTTAAAGAAAATGATGGAAATAAAATGATATTCTAGATTTTTTAGTAATAATGTAAGTACGAAAACCTATGAATAGTACAATGAATTATTTTAACTTAGGTATGGAAAGTTGAAAGGTAGGATTGAGAATTAAAAAGTTACATTGAACATCTAAAAATAGTTCAACAACTGCCTTAGATGAATTGAATCCACAAATGACATTGGGTATTAGGTTGAAGTTCAAAGATTTATCAAACGTCAATTTCCATATTTGAAGCATCAAATGCGTCTAGATAATCTTTTGAAAAAAGAGAAATAAAATTCGTATAGAATCGTAGATGATTGAATGTCGTATTTTTCTAAAGAGCGAATCATCACTTTTTTTTTTCAAAAATCTCCATTAACTACGTCATAGACTAACAATTGTCATTAACTCTCAAACTTTAAAAAGATTACATATCGATAATTTCAAATTTAACGATGATGCGCAAGGATCTACAAATTTCGAGAAGTTGTGTATTAATTATGTTAAAGTAAGAAAAATAAGGGGAAGCTATTTTCATCAAGAACAATAAGTTAATTTATATTTAATGACGAGCAGAGACGGAGGTTAAACGGGTCCCATCATGTGATGGCGGAGATGAATTGAATTGCATACATCACAGCCGTTGATTTTGTGGACCGAATTTAAAAGTCGCACAAGGTCAACGGCTCGGCTTCTCGTCCGAAAGACGCCCCGCCCCACCCCAGTCATTTCCCAACCAGTGTCACGACAGACGCTGGCCTTGTCCTTGTCCATGCCCGGGGGGGGGGGGAGACGAGTGTCAGCGACGAGCACGAGCCACGCACGCGCCGCCAATCTTGAATCTCCTTCTCTCCCACCGACTCAAAACCCCCCGCACAATGACAAGACCATCCGCCCCCCCAACGAAGTGCAACGAAGCCCACCTCATACTCTGAAAGGTGGCGAAGCAGCGCAGGGCGTTCCGCTTCCCTCTACCCGGTTCCTTCATCCCCCCCAACATCAAGGTAACGACCTTTGGCCCGGTCGGTCCTCTCTTCCTTTTCCTCGTTGTGTCGTTCGAGCGTCTGTTCCGCTTCCCCGGTCTCGTGTTGTTGGGAGCTCGCGTTGTTGGGAGCCCGTGTTGTTTCTCCGCAAGCGAAGATGGTGGGGCGTGGTTGCTCCGTTAAACGTGTCTTGGAAATGTCAAGCCGAAGGAGAACTACCTCGTGTATCACGGGTGTTGGGAAAACTCCCATGGGTAAATCGTTCACAGGCCCGCACACTCTATGAGTGATCGTGGAGTCGCAGTTTTGCTGCATGTGTTTGGTCGACTGTCTTTTGTTTTGCTTTGGTCGTCCCCTGTACATTGATTCCTTTCATTTGAGTTTTGAGTGGCTAAGTGGGATTATTGCCCCCACCGCTTTTAGTCCCTGTAGCGTGCATTATGCATAATAATCATACATCTAACTATATTGTTGAGCCTCAGACGAATGGATGATGAGGGAAACTTTGTTGAGATGGGATTTATTTGTCCTTGAGCTACTAAATGCGATAGGGCAAACAAATTGGGAGAAAGGAGCGAGGTGGAAATGAGAGAGAGGGCAAGATATAAGAGATGTTGAGACAACTGCAGCCTAGGGTAACAAAATCATAGAAAACAGCTCATGAATTGTACACTTTTCTTGAAATATATTGTACGATAGAGTACAAAATGTTTTTTTTTAAAGCTAGAGCATGCAAAATGTAGCCATAAGAAAAGCTGATGGTTTCTGTAGATTTTCCTGTATCCCCAACATCGTTTGCAATGGAATCGAGATTATAATATCGGACCCCATGAGCTGCAGTTTCTTTTGTTTGGGCCGCTGTGATAGACAACATGGATCATTTGGATGCTTTTGATTGTATTTTTGTAACATATTCAGACTAGTTATCTCATTAATGTGTCTTCACAAAGGTCTAGAGCCTGTTCCTGGCCTTTCCCCTTTGTTAAAAGCCAATTGGAAGTCATTAGACCTCAAAACTAAAAATATGTGACTTTTACCAAGATATTCACTGAAAAGCATAAGCCCTAATTGTAAGCTATCAAAGAGGAACAATCTCACTCTGAAAAAAAAGTTTGGAAAAGTTAAAAGGTGAAGACTTTGCCATTAATGAATTTTTTCCAGATTCAGATTGATAGCTCTTTATTTGTTAAAAAATCATTGAATAGCAGTATTCTTTATATAGTTTTCTGTGTGTTCTATCTTGGTTTGTATTTGGTGCCATGAGGTGAGGCGTTAGAAAGTTTTGACCTAGGAAGGAGGGATTTGTAAATCTAAGTATGGCTTTACGCCCAAGTGCATTATTGACATGAAAGGTCCACTAATTTTACTCTTAGTACTTATTGACAGGCTCTGGAATGTTTGATTTATAAATAAGCATATCTTGTATAATGTGACCAGCAACAGACAATCTAGAGTCTATTTACCAAAAAAAAAAACAGACAATCTAGAGCCCAAACACCCCAAGCCTCCCATTCCCGTTGAGGTAAAAGTCGGAAGCAAAAAATTCCTGCCCAAGTTGCTGGCTACTTCTCTGTTACCAGAATCTTCTTTCTAGTATTGGACAGCCGTCGAATTCTTGCATTCATGGGATTTTTATGGTGGCCTTTTTTGGGCCATTTTAGGATAGAAGTGGCCGGTGCAAAGAGAAAGAGGAAGACATCAAGGGTCTTTTAGCTTCAACATAATTACAAGTTTAAGGACCATGGAGGAAGTTTTGCACGGTAAGATTATGCATCTTAATCTTCTCCTATTTTCTTGAGCTGTCTTTGTAACGAGATGACCTCACATATGTGGACCAAGCCTCCAAATTAATACTCAATTTGTTATCTTTGGGGCTGTCTACTCAGCGCTCATGAATCACTTTACCTTCCGTGTAGACTGGCGCCATGACATTTTCTTCCATGGTTCATATCATATCATGCTTCATGAATTGTCGGTTGGTTTAATTCTTTTGCGCTCTGTCTGTATTGACGAACTAGATTAAAAGGAGCCATTACTATATTAGAAGGCTAAAGTAACTATAAGTAAACCAAAAATAATAGCTGTAGAAGTGTCGGATATGAGGGGGATGGGGTATATGTGTTATGGGGAACTCAGTTTAGATGGAGATGGAGTATTTTCCGGTTTTATAAAAGGTCTTTTGGTTAAATTTTAGGGCCTCTCTCAGAAACCACAAAAAAGAGAGGGAGAAACAGAGAAAGACAACCATGACATGTTATGTGAGTTTTATCTCACGTTGCTTCTGCTGGATTAAGCCTTGGTAGCATTTTGCATCTCCTTGTCGAGATGTCTATTGCCTTTCTTAGATTGAGCAGATCAGATTCCAAAGAAAAGAGATTGGACATGATTACAAAAGGAGAGGGTTGCACCTGATTCCTCAAGGAATATGGTGATGTAGTGGCCCGGGTGGACATATTGTTCTCACTGTGTAATGGGATATGTGGTTAGGATCAGTTGAGTATTTGTTCTTTGGAGTAAAAGGTAGCGTGTTGAAGAAATTCTAGTCTATTTAAACTATTTCTACAAGGTTAATACATGAGAAACTTTCCTGACAAGGGAAGCAATTTGTTTCAAGATTCTTGAGCTTTCGAAATGTATGGTACTGCTGCCATGGTTACCTAATTAACTGGTGGTGAAATTAGGAATAAACCAATGGTTATGGAATTGCAGCCTCTCGAGTTTCTCTCTTTTTCTTGGATTGCATGCTGCTTCTTTTCTTTATGCCTGGCTATCACTGTGGTATCTTCCAGCTAGTGCTTTAGTACTGAATGGAAGCTTTGAACTCTCCTGGTACAGGGACAAATGATAACAGTCAATTGGGTCAAACAGTAGGTTCCACTACGTCTGAACTTGATGCAAAGGATGTGTCCAAAGATGTCCATAGCTCTGCAGGAAACTCCGCTCCTTTTGACATGAAGGATAAGAAAGAAGGGGAAGATGCCACACAGGGTGCACGCTTAGTGGATATCGAAACTTCGGGGGATGTGAATATGGAAGCATCAATAAGCCCGGATGATGTTGCTGGTGCTGGAGGTCTTGGAGCAAGAGACGACATAAGTAGCTTGTTGCCAGTAGCAAGTGATGCTACAGACTTTGAAGAAGCGCTACTCGAGGCCCGACATTATGAAGGACCACAAGGGGAAATATCAAGACCAGGTCTGGGCTGGAGCGGAGCTACACATTAGAAGCTTGAAAAATAGAGTGGCTATACCGGCATGTGACAAGTAAATAATGATAAAGTTTCTTTGATTCCCATTTCGGTCTTATGTTTTCTTGTCTCTTTAGTGAGCTTTTGTATATACATGTGGTCTGGTTATTTTAAGAAGGATTACTTGAAATGCACCTTTTTATGGAGTTTCATTGTCTCTTGATCCGCCTTTCATTTTGATCTGACCATTAAATGTTCTGGGAACAAGACAATGACAATAGCATCTTTAGATATCAGTGCACACCACCAGAAAAAAAAAAGAAAAAAAAATAGAGAAAAATAGTCTGCTAGTTATTTTACACTTGCCGTTGAGCCCTGAGCGAGAGAGCTACATTGGTTTATCTGAATTTACATTCTGTTACTACGAGTCTGGAAGATGCTTGCAGTGTTGTTACGTGACTTGTACACGGGCCACTGTCCTTTTGTCACTTGTCCTTTGGAAGATTCTCTGTCCTGGGGCAAGAATAGCCAGAGGGTCATACTCCAATTTCCTCTGGACGAACACTTCCCACTGAGAGCCGAAGTGAGTTTGCCATTCTTCTTGGGTGCTATAATGAGAAAGGTATTGCTTTATTCCTCGAAGCATTGTGGAGCAGAGACTTTTGATCCTCTCATTCTGGGCTAAAATGTGTTCTAGGCTTTCCGTTCCTGAAGCCGATGGCAGGAATGCCACCATGTAGAAGATACCTTCATCTGGGGTGACCAAGGAGGTTTTGTTGTTCCATCTGTAAGACAGAAAAAATGGGCAGATGTAAGACCTCACTATCCCGGGAGCAATAGTAGTAGTGTCAAGAATTTTTGCATGGTTACTTGGACTTGTTCACTGGGTAGATGATGATTGGGCCATTGCTGTTGTCTGTGAGAATATTGCCAAAGACTTCCATAGCGAAGTCACCGATCTTGCTTTTTGGAACGAGAAGATTGAGCCATGGATGCGGAACATCCCATAATCCTTTTGGTCGGAGTATCATCTCGGACAGGTGCACTCTGTCCAGGAATTCCACAAGCGAAACTTCCGACACGAAAAGCGTCGAACGTATATAGCTCAGTTCAGACAGCAGCTCAATGTATTTCTGCATTACACTTTGACAGGTTAGAACATTCATTTCGAGAAATAACGTTTTCCTGGTATAGAAATAATATACCAAGGATTGTGGTGGATTCCTACCTTGCTGATTGTGTCAGATTCGTGAGGATTGAAGTACAGTGCCACCTCAAGACAATATAGGACCTTCCCTTCAGATTTGAACAGGCTGGCTTGAAGCGGATCACTTGGTTTGAAGGAAGATCTCCATTTGTTGAGGATGCCTGTTTTGTTGATATTGACGAATCCTTCGATGTAGTCAAAGGTAATCTCGCGAGATATAAGATGCTCTTGATCCTTGGAGAACATGGAGAAGTCATGGTAGAGCATTTTAATCCATTTAACCTGTGAAATTCGGTTAACTAATTAGGATTCCGCAATTGAAGACTTAAGAGGGATCAGAAACATTTCTTACCCTTTGTGGCGCGGGTCCTAGCGATATTTGGGCCCTGGTAATGATGCCGAATTGTCCTAGACCTCCTAAAACGGCATGGAAGAGATCAGCGTTTTGCTTCCCCGAACAGGTAATGACTTCTCCTTTTCCTGCGTAAAGTTATCACAGTGGTTAATAATCATCAAAGCTCTGTGATCCAAAACTTGCTGCAATTTAACCCCAACTATTTCCAGGCAATCTTACGCTTGCTGTACTTGCTCTCTGAATTCTCTATCGTAAACCTGTCTTTATAGTGCTCAAAACGGGCAACGCCCTCATAATATTCCGTAAATGTCCTGTTCCTTATTTTCAATATTTGCTGAGCAATGCTATGTTTGTTTATGCGGGGAGGGAGTCTAGAGGTTTTATTAGAAGTACCTGTGACCACCTCTAGCTCATAGACGTTGTCGATTTGAGGCCCGTGCCGGAATGCTTGCCCGCTTATTCCAGCATTAGACAAAGTGCCTCCCACGGTGAGATGCAGGTAATCGGTCCATGATTTCGGTGCAAGACCATGTTTGAGAGTCTCATGCAGAATGTTTATCCACAGCTCACCACCTGAAACATCCACATAGGGTGACCTCCCCTTGTGAACTTGCATCTTTGGCAGTCGGAGTGATTCCATGTGGATGACTACACCATTGGGGGCTTGGGACTGGCCTTGGAGGGAGTGACCGTGGCCTCTAGCAGCGACGGTCAACCCTGAAGCAGACCCCAATTTGAAAACGTATCTTATGGTCGATGAGATATCGGAAACTGATTTCGGATGGAGAACTGCGAAAGGTAGATTGTGGTAACTACCACCGAAGTCCTTTGCTGCATATTGGATTTCCTCGAAATTGAAGTGACCATCTAGGGGAAGCGTTCTCAGTGATAAAGGTGTTGAGGGAACCGAGGGAGGAGAAATTTCCTGAGAAGGAGAAGAATCACAAGAAAGGTTGGTGCTATCTGGTGTGCAACTTAGGAGCAAGACTAGAATAATCCTGTGAAATATAAAGTTCTCTTTCAGGAAGGCTGAAGGGTTTGAAGCCATCTTTCTCTAGTAGTATTTTAGAGGGAAGGAGGGAGGGAGGGAGGGAGGGAGGGAGGGAGTTGTGCTGCTTGGTCTGAGCCCTAAGGCAGGATTTTGAGAAACGGGTGAGAAGTGCGCAGTACATGAAGGAAGCGAGGAGAATATAAAGGGAAGGCTTTAGGCTTGCATGGTTAAATAGTCCAAAAGTATATACTCCTAGTGACATGGTACATAAGGGTGATGCTATGGTCTTCGAAGGTACCATGTCCCCTACAATCTTTTACCCTTGGATAAAAATGCAGCAGGTCTCAGGCGTTCCACATAATTAACTTCGATGGTTGTGATTTCAGTCCAACGGTGAAAAACTCAAAAGCACTATATTTCATGGGGAGCATAGACTAAGCCTACGCAGACACTATATACACAACCCTTTTGAGGATTTCTCCTTTTTGGCTCTCTTACTTTCTTTTTGGGTCTCACAGAGAGAGAGAGAGAGAGAGAGAGAGAGAGAGAGAGAGAGCAAGCACTAGTACTTCATTTATCAAATGAGAAGATGCTTCGTAATTCCATATTTTCACATGTACTTGACCTCTGTGAGTGCGCGTGCGTGTTTTTTTTTTCCCTTTATTTCCTCTTGAACTTACTAAGTGCTTGAGAAGTGTTGTCAGATTGAAGGGGCATAGGATCCAGTTCTCTGTTGGAGAGCGATAAGCGGGCTGGCCCCTACAAAGCTACTCAGTGCTGCAATTGTCTTGTGTTGTGTTTTTTCGTGTTGTGCTGTGTTGTGGTTCTTTCTGAAGTAGTGTCAGACTTGGATTGGACCCAATTAGTCATGTTGCTTTCAAAGGGGAGTTTCGTTCTGAAGTTCTGGTTGCTCCCTTTTCCGCTACTCTATGCGCCTCTAGATAAGCGAGTGATGAGGAATAATGTATCAAGAGATATGTGGAGTGCCCTTTTCCTCATAAGTCTGAATTTGTCCCATAGAATACCCCATCGAACTCATGGCCTGGGATGCAAGCAGAAGTTCTGGGTACAATCCTACATACAAGATTATTTGCCAGATTGATCGTATTCCCCGCACATATTCCCTAGCCATTACATGAACGTACAGCGTTGCGCGAGGAGCTGATGAGTCCATTTGGCTGAACATTTTGTAGTCTGTCATGGGGTTTACTTTGTGTTTATTGTAGGAAAACGCCTACAAATGGGAGGACTTAGTGGGGACCATATATAAGATTTACCAAACGTTTCTGTCCTCAAATTCTAGAAAATAGATCTTACCACCTTTTTCCTTACTTTGAAATCAGTCATATCTGATGTTCTGTTGGTATTTATAGATCATGTGGGATTTCCCTGTTCTCTACCCATTAAGATATCTCTCTGTTCCGCCCAAAAAAGATTTGATGATGAAATCTGTCCTGCTTTTTAGGCTTTTTTGGCCCAAGCATGTAAATATTATTAAAATTTATTCATGACTAAGCTCGTCGTATTTGGTGATCTTGTTGCATCAGGTGTGGAATGCTGTGCCAAACATTCTCGTCCCTGATAAAATCGCTGGCTCAGAGAGCATCTTTTGGTGGCTGAGCAGAGGATACACAGAACAGTGTGGGGTCCTGGCCACGTGATTGTCACGAGGGCAGGCTTTGAAAGGCAATTTGGCGGGGCCTCTATCTCCTTGGAACCTGTCACGTTTGAGAATCAATTTTCTGATGGCAACACATGAAGCTAAAGCTCAAAACCTTTGAAAAGGATCACTGATTTCACCGTGACATTGCTTCATGGCCTCACTAAAATGGACCACTAGGATGTCCATCTGACGCATGAACGGCCCTGCGCTTTCATGTGTTTGGTGTGGTGACGCCAAATCTCTCGAGGCCCTTCTTAGCAAATGGTCAAGCTAGCCTCACTCTTCTAGCATATTGTCAAAGTTAGGCATAGCACGCTCCCGAGTTGAATCAATCGATATGATTTTTATTGTGGTTTTGTCATCTAGGTTGGTGACGTATATCATGAAAACAAGATCCCAAGTCCTATTGGCAGCTCGAAAAGTTTCCAAATTAGCAGTCTCGCACCTAGCCACATAGACATGCACGGCTTCATACAGTTCTGTTCATCACGTCAACAATGTGATCAGATCAGGGCGGTGTTTGATCTTTTAAGGGGCCAGGGCGCACATCTGTGGAGCTGGATAGATATGCACGGTTTCCATGGTTGATCTGTCCATAGCGTTAACGATACGAATGGTGTTTGAGCTTTGTAGGGGCCTGGGGGCACATCTGCGGGAGGTGGACAAAGAGAGGACAGTTTGAATGGGAGGAACACTAAAAAGTTCTGACCTATCAAAATTGGTTTGTATTGGCAGAAAGTCAGATTCCAACACTGCTTCTCTCCCCAAATTATGCCAGCCCTCGATTCCTTTTCCGAAAACGGTTGGACATGTTTAAATGAATCTGCAAAATCAACAAGCCGAGTGATTACTTAATTGAGAATTCTTTTGAATTTCCATATTGTCTTGTACGTCACTTAATACATCAGCCTCGTGGATGAGCAGGAATATTGAGCAAGCTTCGTTTCTCATTTATTATTTGTTTATCATAACGCTTGGTGGTATGAAATAATAATGTTCTTGTCAGGTATCTGTAGACTTCAACGTGACGTCCTTTTCTTTTCTTACCATATAAGATATTCTCGTTGATTTCAGCTCCCTAGCACCCCCCCCCCCCCTCCCCCTCCTCCTCTCTTTTTTCTCCCCCCTCCAATTATTGCGTCCTGAGAAATTTGGGTGTGATGTGCTTTTTTAAGGCAGTGGGGGTCAACTTTTAATGGTAATGATTTTGACTTTTGCATTTTACTACATCGGTTTTGTTTTGTATAGTTGGCCCGTGTTTGGTTTTCCGCATAATGTGTGCTCCATCGAACTTGTCACTTTTTGCAAAAGTTTGGCAGTCAGATCTCGTACCCTTTTGTAAGTGTCGTTCAGCAAACGTACTTCAATGGGTCGAATCGAGTTTGAATACGATCTATCTTGCCTCTGGGCTTCCTGCAAAAGTCAAGCATATGTTCAGTCTAATTTGACTATGTGCTAAAGTTTGGTAGGAAGAGAGGATGATAATTACTATAGTACGAGTGCCAGAGAAGATAACCGGACGGACTTCCCTGTCATACATGAGGACATATTGACGTCTGTTTTGTATACCGTGAAAGTTTCGAAGGAGAGATAAGTATGAAAGTATCTAACTGGTATTAACCTTGTCCACTCTCAGCTTGTCGCCGGAAGTGATGGCCGATCGAGGCATGGATTTCCCATGTAATATTGGGCGAAACTGTGTTTAGGAAGAGAAGATTGAAAGATTCATATGCCCAGGCTTTTTTGGATGAAGGATGAGGAAAAGCTCGGACAAGTTCTAGACTTGAATCCTTCACCAAAGCTAGAGGTCTCTAGTCTATACACGATACGGCGACAAATTTAAGACCAAGAGATTATCCAGTGTACTCGAAATATTGACTTCATCAACCCGTTCGAGTTCCTGCAATTGGTTGGCAGGATGTGGTTGGCAGATGAGGACATTTAAGTCCAAATCTCATTAATTATTTGTGATTTGGGTTAGCAATTTGCGCCGCATCATGTTAATCATGTAGCATCCAAATAGGGGGGGGGGGGGGGGCACGGCTGAATTGAACATGACAAATCTAATAAACATGATGAACTGTCTCGACAAGAATACGATGCATCTAATAAAGCATATTGCCCGACACTGCATGACATAAATGAAGCAATTACCAAACGTGTCATTTTGTCGATTATTGACATGGCATCTTTTTATTGGCATAATTTAACATTTATACAATATAAATATACACACAAAGTTTATACATGACAATTGTGTTAACATATTAATACGTCTCCAAATAATGGCTAAAGTAACTAAGCATTAAGCTAAAATGCATTATTGACTTAGTTTTTCCTTATGTTTGACGACTTTTTTTATCCCCAACTATGATTCTACTTTCTTACCAAAAAGAACTATGTTTTATTTGAAATGCGTGTTAGTTTCATGAACTTTTGAGGATAGGAAGGATTTTAAGTATGATCATTAGACATTTTCAATAGTGATATGTTGAGACAAATGTTGTGTTGACCTGTGCTTTAATGGCTTAAGTGGGTCTACTCGTGTGAAACACGTTTTCAGTCATGTCATAGACAAGTCTAATTCAAACCTATTTAATTGTGCGTGGTGTCGTGCAAACTAATTATGTTGAGATTTATCAACCCTAATACTGAGTCAATTGGCCAGTTGGAGCCTCTCAAACCGAAGGCATGAATGTTTGATTGTTGGCCTCTCAAAGTGGGTTAGCTAGGCTCAGTCGATTTCATATGATCTAAGAAAAATCTTAGAATTACTCGTGGGGTTGGGCGACGGTCTTTAGGCTCGATATAAGGTCGACACACTTCTGCTCAATAATAAGGTCTAACTATCTAGGTGCAAAAATCTGCTCTAGATATTTTCGGGTGAACATCAGGTAAGGGCCCATTTTTACAAGAGTATGTACACCATCTATAACCAAATTTTCTCTACTAAAATCACATAGATCTTGCGACTTACCTATCTGTCAGCTTTTACCTATTCTAGGATATGTGCATGTTTAGAATGGTAGAGTTTGGTGTAGTTCATAGATGATTCCCCCCCCCCCCTCCCCTCAAGAACAAAAACAAAACCAAACATTACCCAGTTGACAAAATTAATGTTCGATACTTCATAATTGAATTGTTAAGTGACACAGAAATTGGTGTCGTCTCCAATGACAAAGCTGAATCTGAAGCGGGTATGGCGGCTTTAAGTCCTGTTTGGAATATATAATAAACTACAGACACATGATGATGATGGTGTGCCCGTGGTTCAAGGCTTTAGCAGTCCACATGCATTATTTTATATCGTGTGGTGAAGCAGATAGAGCGATGGTGCCCAGGTCTTCATTCCTAGTCAGCCTGCAAATCTTACTCTCTTTTTTTTCTATTGGCAAGTGTTATATGTACATGTAAGGAAATGATTTTGTCAACTTTTTCTCCTGTCGTCGATTCTCAATTTCAAATTGAGCAATTATGGGTGTCTGTGGAATTGCATTGCCATGTGATCTGCTCAAGCTTTTTTAGCCAAAAGTGTGCCTATGCAATCTTGTCTAGCTATGTGGCCTTTGGAGCCCTAGATCCCAGCACTAACTCAGCACCAGGAAGATGAAAATAATAATTCCATCGAATCCATATTCCATGGTGATGATGATGATGATGGCTTTCAGACCAACCAGCCCAATTTGTGCAAATTATGAGGTGGATTAGCTTTTGTTGTTGGGTATCTGATGGCTGGGGTGGTGAGGATTTGCTTTTTCCATCTTTGTGACGTGCTGCTTCATCAAAATATAAACAATTTAACAGATGATTAGGTTGCTGCCTTTTGACTTGTGCCCTAACGAGTCTGAAATTTTCGGTTCTTTTCCAATGTTTGTTCCAGTTAGTCATTTTGTCTAGTTTCTTATTTGTCTGTTTATACACAGTTAATAATATGGGTGATTAAATCTAGACTAGGTTAGGTTACAAACTGAGAACTTGAAATCTGGTCTGCCGGAGCAGAGTCCTGATTTTCAGAAACCGATAGTCAAACAATCCCCCTAGGGCCCCGGCTTGGAATTGATTCGACTGGTTTTAGGCCGGTGACTCCAACTTCATATCTAACTTTAAGGAATATAACAATTATTACATTAGGAAAACACACTGTGCTAATAGTCTGTAGTTTAGTGGTTAAGTCATTAATGAATTTTCCTTGGTTTTCTATGTTCAAATCTTATCTCCATCATTTCTATCTCGTTTCAAATTTTTTTTTGAAAACGTCCAAAACCGATTCTTGTGCAAAGCTCACGGGCTGTCCCCTAATTTTCACTTCCGGTGCCAAATTTGTCCCTATTTGAATCATCCCTACTAGTTATCACAAATAAAGATTTTTTTTTACTTCCGGAGCCAAATTTCTCCCCATTTGAATCAGCCCGGTTGCTCATCCCTACTAGTTATCCCAAATAAAGAAGGTAAAGTGTAAGGAAGTGAAAGAAAAATAAAGGAAAAGTGAATTGGGCAGCGTGGCAAAACGAACAGAGAAGCAAACCTAATAAGCCAAATTAGGTTTAGGATCATTCCACTTCGCTACCGTAACTTGGGTTCTCAACTTCTCATGTAAGTCGTAATTAGCCCTAAAATCCGTGCCTCTTTTTTTTTTTTTTTTGGTTTTAAAGGGTCAGATACATTTTTAAATTATTTTGGATGGACGATATGTGTCGCATTCGATGAGTAATCAAACATAAGAACATTCATTGCAAATGGACATTTGAGGATCGAAAAAGGTTAGTAAATCAATGGTCGATATTGCCAAATTAATGCTAAATCTATCCCATGGAAATCGAAATTCATTGGTTGAATCTCTCAATCAATTTTCCAATAAAATAGAATTTAAAGTTTTGAGCTGAGCATTATTGGGCGACAAAAAGATCATCGGATATGATGGATTGTGTGGAATTAGAAACCCAACACGACCATGACCACAGCATAAGGATCTTTAAAGTAGAAAGATATTAAATAGATTGCGGTCTATTATTGATGGATAAGTGTTGGTATGTGCAATTCCTAATGTCTGCTAAATAAGAAGTTTTTGATTTGCAGACATCTTAATATCATGCAAGCAATCGACAATGATTTTGCTAATTTCTGATTACTTTTGTTAGATTACCCCTACATCACTTGTTCATAAGATTTATATGTTTTTCTATATACATGTGAAACAATGAAAAACAAAGACAAGTTATTTTGTATATGCTCCCATCACTTGTGGTTGAGACACAACTATATAAATCTCTTGTTTCATCCAAAATGAGTCCAAGGACAAGTGAAACATCTTGTCCAATATGTGTACCCCAATAAGTATTGCAATTCACCATCTTTCCAATAACATGATCATATCAACTCCATTTTCTTGCTGACCTCCCGGGGTGAAAAACCTTCAGCTCCTTCCTGAAGAAATGATTTGGTTTGGTCTAAATACAATATTGCATCCAACTTAGAATGTTTCCAAGAATCAAAAATTTTTAAAAAATTAGGTGGGAACCCAACACCCATCTAATGCAAATTCTAAAAAAGTCAGCTAATTGTTTTATGGAAGGAGACAAATCAGTGGGAAACGAAGACAAGAGTTAGGCCACGACAACAAAATTACATCATTAACGTCGGCACAAAGAGCAAAATCTTGTGCAGCTTTTGATTGACAATATTAGGGCGATCGAACGACCAAAAGGGCTCCCTTGGAAAGCAAAGTTGAGACGTTGTCAAGATCTTGCCGATTTAGCCAATCCCTTCTTGCTCTGTTGAAAGAAGACCAGATTTCACAGCTGCTGCCCAATTGGTTAATTAGTTTAATTGGTCACTGATTAGATAATGCAAAATGAGGGGCGTGGGAGACTGATTAGCCGCCACGTCACTTGCGCCATGATGCCCCTCATGGTGTCGCAAACAAAGAATATATTTTAAAAAGTTAGTGTAAAGGTGATACGATTGATTCCTAAGGTTCTAAAACCTTAGACATAATAATAAAAATTCCCATTATTCTCAGCATGTTTCACTTTCCACGGACATTCCACTCTTATCATGTCCACTTGTTTCTCACCATATTTTTTCTTCCTTTTGTAAGATTTGCTTTTCTTCGATTGCTTTCAATAAGCAAAATCATATGAGAAGATGTCTAGACTAACAGCTGGCATTTAAGCGATCAATTGTACTTATCATTTCCAGAAAGTTTAGCAGAGTTTTAAATGGCTTTCCAACTTTTCAGCGAGTCATAATGATATACTCATAATACTGCATCTCGATATATTGTTGGTAGGAAGAAAATGGTACCAGAATGATTTCGAGATTTAGGGTGTGATTAAATGGTTTTTCCGCGGCCGCTATAGCTGCGAAATGCAGATTTTCGAGACTATCTCACTTGAAAGTCTACTCAACATTTTTTAGAGCATGGATGGATCCTTATGAATCGATAAAGGTTGTGAATGTTCATTTATTGATTTTGAATAGGAAAATAAATGACAAAGTGTTTAAAGATACCAACACTAAGGACAAGTATTGCCGGCATTGTATCTTTCAGGAAAGTAAGATGACGGTAAATTTTTAGAAGAAGTTGAGTTCTCTGATTGATCAAGGGTGGGTTTACAAGGAGTACACTTGGGATATTTATAGCCCACAAGCGATAATTACATAGATGTTTACATCGATTCCACTATCTTGACGTTTCTACAAGCGGTTACATCTAGTTCACTATCTTGATGGTTATATATAGATGACCATGTCGATTGTTAAATGCTTTCATCGATTATTTGTGATGTTTGTTATTGATGACTTCATTACAATTGTCAATTTCTTTTGGGTTGTCGATTGTCTTGTTTATTGATGACTCTTGTAATAATCAAACTCCGTTGAAATGAATTTGCCACTTATCGATAATAACTAAAAGTTGGTTATATTTTACTATCAACATAAGTACCCCTTTAAAATAATTAAATAATTCACCAATCACTAGATTCCAATAAATGACATAATTACGAGTCGTGAACACAAGGCTTGTAGAGCACCATTTTTGTCATAGCCATTTCAGAATTTTCACTTGAATTCATTCTGTGACTCATATCTTTCCATTAAAGCCACATCTTGTGTAAAGTCTTCATATGGTTCTTTATTTTTGCTTATAAGTAATTGCTCATACTTAGACTTTCTCGTTGCCAATTGAAAAAGATTGGCAAACTCTTGGCCTTCATATCTTTCTCTCAAATTGGATTTTAGTTCATTGAAAATGAAATTTGTGAATTCTTCTTTTGACGGTGAAGCAAGACATCTGTTTTTTTTTTAGCCTTCTTGAGTCAAGCAACAAATAGATTGATCAATTCATGATTGTATTGGTGAAGTTTGGCCAAATCAGTAATCCTTCAAGTATCACTCTATGAAAACTGAGAATGGTATTGCCTTTCTATTTTTGCCCAATCATATACTAAATTGGGTGGTAAGTCGGTGTACTAGGTAGAAGGCAGTTTATAATTAAGAAAGGGAATAATCTAACTTTTAAAAATTCAACTGTTCCTGCCTCCTCGCACTAAGCTATAAATCGATCGATGTGTTTGATGGTTCATTGTTCATCCTCGCACTAGGCGTGATGCTGGTTTTGGTAGAATATTTATGTTAACGTTAATTGAGAAATTAGGCATAACAAGAATTTATATATTAGGTGATGATAAAACAATCGCCTTGAGGTTTTCATAGTTGTTGTTAATCAATCTGTCAACCGGTTTGATTCACCAAATTGCTACTACTGATTTGATTATTAGAGCAATATTCATTAACTACTCTTCAGTTTGATGCCTTGAAAGATTTGACTTATTTGTGTCAATCTACTTCCATAGCTCTCCCATGTGGCGAAGGATTCAGAATGTGCAACGACCATATCACCTCTTTGTGGCATGGGATTGTTGTTGTTGCCAGCAACATACTCTTGTCGTTTCTTGGGTCTTGACATCATAGCCTCCTTGAATTAGTAAAATTTGTCTCATTAGGCATGCCAAAAAGATGTTTCATGAAGAATTCTACAAAGTACCTTTTAGAATTAGGATGGACAAATATAAACCAGCAAAGGTAGTGAATGGTCTTTTGTTGATTTTAGATAAGAAAGTAAAAGACAAGATATTTAAAGCATACACCTTAATTATGCTAATGATACTGCTAATAATCCTATTTAGTAATACGCATAAGAAAAGGACACGAAGAGGAGGATGCCTCTGAAACTTTCTACCACGGCGACAAATCAAGTATAGCATAATTATATTTGTTTTAGTATAATAGAAATTTACAAGCAAAAACAAGTAAGCATGCTATTATAAAAAACATATTCATATGAAAAATGATATGAGATACTTCGAGTTAGTTTGGTGCAACTATGACTATGGGCTATGTTGTGGCTGTGTCGAAGATCATGTATTTGCCGACACTATTTTGAAAGAGGTGTGCTTGGCTCTGTTTAATACATTTGGCAAAAGCTACTACAAAATTTTTGGGATTATCATTATGATGAAGATCATATTATTGTTGTAGAGTTGTTACCAACCGCTATATATAGGCAAAAAAAAAACACTATAAGTGTCAAAAGTCTTTTGATGCATAGTCTCGTTCACAACTAAAAGCCTTCCCATGATATTAGGTACTTGAAAATAAGGTTTCGGGACTATAGAGTAAAGTCCCATTATATATCACATGTTTATGACAAACCATAATATCTAATTACTTACGTTCAAGAAAAAAAGTAAACAAATATATCTTTTTTTTAAGCGATCATCCATATCGTTAATGAAAGTCAACTAACGAAAAAAAAAATATTTTCACCATCAGTGAAAATGTTTAAACATGAATTCTTGCTAAATATAACAATATTTTCCGCCAATTAATTTTTTCTAAACAATACAAACAACCATTCTCAAAAAAAAATATTTATTAGAATATTTGGTCATTTGTGAAGTAAACGTACACCTAATTTCATTCGCTTCATCATGCACATTCATTGAATGACATCTTCTGATGCTCGTACTTGCCACGATGATCACTATGATGTTATGCGGAATTTTGACCTTTGTGCCATGATTAAGTTCGCTGAACTCTTCCAATTTCAGTACACGCATCAAGATTTCGTTCTTCATTGGATAGGAGTGTACCATTTAATTAATGGTTCTACCCCCACTGACTATCATTAGTACGAGGATCGATGCCATGATAACTTTGGTCCAAGTGAAATATGAATTGATACTGACAAATCATGAGCTCGTGTCATGATGCTTAGTAGTGCCTTTGGGCTAATCATGATTAATTAGGAGTTGATCTTACCGAAGAGAAACATGGCTTTGTTGTCTTGGGCCTAAACCCCAAGACAACATGGCTTCTTTTAGGGTTTGCTAATGTATGAAGGGTGAAGAGAAAGAATGCATGCACCTTTTCTGTATCAAGAACTTCACAACATAATTTGCAAACACGAACCTTCAACTGAAGAGAGCAACAATATTTCCCGAACCTCTAAAGCAAAAGTTCCTCATTGAAACATTAAATGATAAATTATGTTTCAAGTTTGAGTCCGCGAGCAAAACACGGTCAGAATTGAAGTGTATTTGAATTACGGTTCATGTAAAGAGAGTCCAAGATAGACTTTGAAAACTTCAAGTCTGATGGTGGGTGAATTAGAAAAGGAAATTAACTTCTCCTGTTGGAGTAGGATTGTTCTCTAAGTCGGCCAAGGATCCGAGTTCTTATTCAAATATATTCTTCCGGATGTGCGGGATCTGGCTTCCTACTGGTTTGGTGCACCGTGTGTTTCTGCAAGGAAGAACCCTTGCCCGCTTTGCATGGATGTGAATTAGCTCATATGTACTGTTGGATGATGGGAGTTCCACGTAAGCCCTTCATGTCCTGAGGTGACTCTGCAATTCAGCTCACTGCACTCGGGCCACGCAAGTATGAGTTGTGCGCAAGATGTTCAGCATGCAATCCAGAGTGCAGCAAAATGCTCCTCTATGACTCCATGTAGAGTATTCGAGAGTGATTGAACCGATGACATCTTGTGGTGAGATTTTATGTACTTTCCTGTATGTGATTGCACAATCGTTTCGCGAAAAATTTTGTGAGACTAAGCATTAAGAGATTATTAGCAAAATTGAGGCACTGAAAAGCACTACGAATGATTTGAGTGTGATAGTAGCTTTCATTATATAACTTGATTTGAAGTGAAACTTTTTGCTACTTCCCCATAATGTAGGTCATGTCAACTGAATTATATAAATTCCGCATGTGACTTAATTCCAATTTTAGATTTATTATTATTCGATCCACTTGACTTTATAATATTTGGATCGTTATCTATGAAAAAAAAAAGGGTATTCGTTAAAAATACTATTAGGTAAAGACCGGTAATGGAGCAAGAATTATCATGAAAGTGAATGATAACTCAATATAGAGGGTCCATTCACTTTTATTTGCACTATGCAACTTCGATAATGAAGATCGCGACCCACATCCATATCTACAGCGAGGGTTGCAATAATCACCGGTTGATGAAGACGCCATCGAGGCCAGTGACCTTGCCGCGCATCGCACAAGGCCAGTCATGTTATCATTTGAGCTAGGCCTGGGTGGCTGGACCCTCGCCGGTAGCTAAGAGGCGGCAGTGGTGCCCTCCGTTGGCACAATTCTTGCCTGGAGCAGTTTATTTTTTATTTTTATTTTTTCACGTTTCTTTTCGAAAGTGTGTCTTGTACTAGATAGACAGGCGCCATGCGATTGGCAGTTGGGAGCCAACGTGGCATTTTAACGGCTGCTTAACGGTCAGGTCAGCGTAATCGTTAGGTTTTCTAAGGAAAGGATTAATAGGGAGAATCGGATGTGTAATTTAAGGACTTGATTACACGCAAAAGATGACAATTAGGAGGTTAACCAACGGGTGGGGAGAGAGAGAGAGAGAGAGAGAGAGAGCCCGACGATGACGATGGCGAAGTGACAGCAGTGCTCGAAATGGGCATGCGAAAGGATTTCCGTGTCAAATCAGCAGGATGGGAAAGGAAAGAAAATGACTTAAAAGGCAAATCTCAGCCATACCATTTAATAGGCGGTATACAATGCACCAATTTCTGATAGGGAGCAATTTAAGATGTAATCTTACCCCGATAAATCTAGAGAACCCAATCCTATATCTACCAATTATATATATGTATGTATGTATGTATTACGTGATTTGGCAAGATGATCTTGAAGAGAGACGTTTAAGTAAGAGAGGGAGAGACCCATTCCCAAAACAATGAGCCTAATTTCCTAAATAATCATAAACTTTAAGTCTAGTTATAAATCTACGTCGAACTTCTTTTGTCTTGAAAAAAAAAAAAGAACTTCAAACTTTAAATCCGATATTTAATCTATCCTAAATTTTTTTGTGTTGAAAAAACCTCAAGTTTTAGGTCTAGTCACAAATCTACCTCAAACCGTTTTTTTTTTATTTGAGAGAAAATTTATCACTTTGCACTATAGTCCCAAATTTGCCAGATTAGCCATTCATCCAAAAATCGTCGTAGTTATTCTCAATTTTTATATTCTAGAATGATTTCATTTTAAAAGTAATATTTTTTCATCACCTTATTGATGTGGATTTGTTGTCGATATGAAAATGGCACGTCAAATTAGGATTGTATTACATGAGTAGATTTGAGAGTGGATTGAAAATTAATATTTTTTTTGGACAAACTAAAATTCATGACAAATTTAGTATTTGATCTAAAGTTTGGTGTTTTTTCTGGGATAAAAAGAAGTGCAGGGTCGAGATTTGGGACTTGACTTAAAGTTAAGAGTTTTTATTAGATAAAACAATTTCGAGGTAGACTTGGGAGTAGAGCTAAAATTAGAGTTTTTATTATTTATTTATGTAATTAGGCCTGGAATAATCATAGAATTTAGATCCTATACTTTGTGTAGTTAAGATTGATTAGTTAACTCTCAGTAAAGGTTCCGGTGTATTTGGCATTTCTCTTTTTTTTATAATGCGCAGAGTTTAGATCATATGGTTTGTGTAGTTAAGGTTAATCAATTAATTCTCAGCAAAGGTTCTAGTGTATTTGGCATTTCTCTTCTTTTATCTCCCGACCTTCGCATCCGTTGGAAGGCCTAATTTCATAAAAAAAAAATTATCAACTTTAGGTTTTGTTTAACTATCTCGGATTTTTTTGTCTCATAAAAACCCCTAACTTTAAATTCAATCCCAAATCTATCATGAACTTCTTTTTTTCTCACAAAAAATCCCAAACATTAAATCAAGCGCCAAATTTGCCCCAAATTTTGTTTTTTTTCTAAAAAAACATCACCAACTATCAATCCATTCTCAAATCTACTAATGTAATCCAATTCTTATTTGACGTGGCATTTCCATATCACAATAAATCAATATTGACAATGTGACATGGAATATTTATCTTTAAAATGAAACCGTTTAAAAATATAACATTAGGAATCACTAATGATGATTTTTGAATGAAGTGTCTATCTGAACAAATTTGGGATTAGAGAGCAAAGTTTAATTTTTCTCTGAAAAAAAAAAGCTTTGGGTAAATTTGAGACTAGACTTAAAATTTGCGATCTTTTTTGAGACAAAAAAAAGTTGAGGTCAAATTTGAGACTGAATCTAAAATTTGAGATAATTTTCAAGACAAAAAGAAAAATGGATTAAGTTTGGAACTTGACTTAAAAGTTCAAGATTTTTTCAGGAAATTATGCATCTATCAGAGATGTAATCTTTTCTGTCTTGACATGATGATGAGGGGCCCGAGTCAGCGACAATCCATGTGCGTCCGTGCATGGACCTGCACGAGTGGGTGAGTAAAAAGATAACGTCATGCTCCTGGAAATCAACATAGGGGCATGGTCTGAGTCCTAGGTATGTCGGAATGCTATGCAATGTGTGCGATATTGAACTACATGTTTCCTTATTTAAGCTCTAAAAAGGTGGCTTCACCAGCAACCTCTGCAAAACTGTCCCTCATCTTTGTTGTCGTCATCTTCGTTAGGGTTTGCCAATGTGTGAAGGGTTAAAAAAAAAAGACGAATGCATGCACCATTTTGTGTATTGAGAACTTTATAACTCGATCTGCAGAAAAAAAAATGAAGCTCTAACCATCCGTTGGAGAAGAAAGAAAGAGTCGATCTCGCAAACCCGAGAGAGAGAGGGAGGGTTCTTAGTTGGCTGCAAGATCGATGGGAAGGTCGGGACCCATACCTAAATAAGCAACAAAGGAAACGGCTTCGCTTCGGATCCCCTGACTTGAGTCAGGGGCCAGATCCCTGACTTAGATTTCTAGCCGTCCGATTAAGATTGGATGATTGATATTTTATAATTAAAAAAGTCAAAAAAAATTTACTTCAATTTTTTTAATTTTTTTTCCCAGTCGTTCAACTTAGGGCTGAGCACCGGGTACCGCCCAACCTGGGAACCGCCTGGACCGGACCGGACCGGCCGGGTTGGTTCGGTTCTTCGAAGTTGTGGTCCGGTCCACGGGTCTAAAAAATGGAACCGGTTCTCGGGTGGTCCGGTCCACGGTTCCATGAGGGCGGGACCGGACCGGACCACTCGGACCAGACCACTAGGACCTTCTCGATTTAAACTTCAAATTTCTATTGGTCCAAGTAACTTGGGAGCCTAACTCCGGAGTCCAGAGTCCAAAGTCTATATCCTAGCCCAAGCTTCAAAATTCTAGAGCCCAAAATCTATGTCCAAAATCTCATAATGTCTTAACACCTCGCTCTAGATCTGAGTAGCTCCTGCGCCTGTGATCGCCAAAGCTTTCTTCTTTGGCGTTCTTCGTATATCGACTTTTGCCTCGTGTGTTCATATTTCCTTTTAGATTTTTGAGTAGCTAAATGATTCAACAATGGTGAGATTTCAACGAGATGGAGTCTAATGGACATATTGATGCTTATTACTTATGGAAGCAAGGTGACTTCAACAAGGCCGAAAGAGTCATGAGTTTTTGCCGATGGAAGTAAACAATTTTTAGTTTAGTTTATAGTTCTCTTTGAATTTTTTCCGGTTCCATTGGACCGCCCAAGGACCGGACCGGACCGATCGGTCCGGTCCTAGGATTAGTTGGTCCGGTCATCGGTCCTAAAAATCGGGGACCGGTTCCAACGGTCCGGTCCCCGGTTCTAAGGCGGAACCGGACCGCCCTGGACCATGCACACCCCTAGTTCAACTCGGACAGTTGATACCTGACTTAAGTTAGGGGATCTGTTTCCCTCGCGTCAGCTATGCTTCCCTACTAAATTAGTTTATTATTTTTTTCACATTTCTTTCCAAGGAAAAAGTATAAAACTACATTATAATTTTTTTAAATATTAAGTGCATTTATTTGGAGGTAAATATTATGGATAAAGGAATATTTCTTTCAAAAAATGTGTAGTTATTTTTTTATTTGATGATATGTGATGAAAAATATTTTAATATCTGGATATTATTTGAAAAATGATTTCGATCTTATGACTTTTTTTAAATAAATAACAAAATTTTGAGTTACTAAATAAATTTTCTATGTTTTATTTTATTTTATCCTTTTTTTTTATTAAATTTCCTTTTCTTTTCCCTTCCTCCTTCCACCCACCCCCCAATGCCACCCTCGTTGCCACCATCCCCGATGGCCTTGCTATGTCCATTGAAGCTCGAAGCTTGGCCGAGCTTGAATCATGAGCGAATTGAGGTGAGGAGGCAAGCTTGTCGCGGAGAGGTTGAGCTCGGCTAGGGTCGACAAGCTCAGGCCCCGCCAGGATCTAATGAGGTCGAGCATGCTCAAGGCCAACCTTATCAAGACTTGAGCTTGTTGGCCTTGGGTCATCACAAACCTGTCCTTATGAGTTTTTGCCAAGGTGGAGCTCCAACTAGGTTGAGCTTAATTGGAGGGGGAGGGGGTGATGGCGACGACGGCGGAGCAAAGGAAGGAGCGACGGTTGAGGTGGAGAGTTAGGTGGGAGGAAGAAAGGAAAATAAAAAAAATAAAAAAAATATTAGAAATTTAAAAGAGAAACAATTTCGAAAAGTGGCCCAATTGTGAGTAACTATATTGATTGAGAGTTTTTCCTTCGTCGCCGAGGTCAATGATTCGAAACCCGCGATTGATAGCATCTTGAGTAGGGGATTATGGTGTTGGAGTTCTGCACTAGTCTCTCCCAAAGTATAGGGACCCGGCTCTTTTGTGCGTCTGGGCACGGGGGGCCCATAGTGGATTCATTGGTCATAAAAAAATAAACAATTTCGGAAAGTGTTTTAATCGTAATAGATTTAGAAATTTACTATCCATCAATGCCATTCTCAAGTTTCCTAAGGGATGGACTTACACGAAAAATGAGAACACAAATGGGAAAAATTCAGTGACCTTTTCTTTATTTTTATTTATTGACATAGACATTAATATTGCAGTTAGATTATTTATTGACATAGACATTCATAAAACTTTTTAGATCATGCTTTCCATAAAATAAACAGAACCTACTCATTCTCAAAAGACTAGGTGAAATGTACATGATTTTCATTGAATAATTTGTGTAGTTAAGATTAATCCAAATAATTTTCGGCATGTCATTGTGGTGTGTCTGGCATTTGTGGTCTTGTCCATCTCCACCATCACATCATCGAAGTTGCAGTCTTTTCTTATCTCGAGAGGATATGCGAGTGCCCGAGTCAGCGACAATGCATGTGCAGTTTGTACAATAACTTGCACGGGTGTGTTGAGAAAGGAAAGGACAATGTCATTTTCCTAGAAAATCAAGATGAGGGGGCATGGTCTTAGTCTTAGGTACATCGATTCCGGGCAACGTGTTTCCTAGTCTAAGCTCTATAAGTGACTTCACGAGCACGCCCCACAAGACTGACTGTCTCGGGTGCTCGGCCATCACTTCGCAGCACGCCTTCCTCCCACATTGCTTTCTTTCTTGAGTTAACTGGATGTGACTTTTGATGGAGTCGTCTGTTTCCAAAAAGAAAAGAAAAGAATTAATGGGGGGAAGAAGATCTTTCGTCGAACTTTCCCTCTTTTAACCAGGCGACGAGCATATTGCCACAAATATTTTTTTGACAGATACGTATCACGTTTAGTTTTAATTTATTTTCATGTCACAAAAAAAAATCTTAAACTTATACGAAAATTAGAAAGATTTACCTTTCGTTTAACATCCTTTTAAATTGCTGACGTGAAGACGTATTTAATAAGCAACTTATCTAACATGTATATAACGTAGAAATTCGAATGAGTTGCTTGCCGTGTATTTCCAAATCAATAATTAAATAGGAATATTGAATAAGTTGCTTTCCATCCGTATTTCCGCATCATCGCTTCAATGGGGATAACTAACTAAGGATAGGTTTGTCAAGCTTGTATCGGTTTCGAATTTTTTACGACACAAAAAATAATGTATAATATGAGATGTTCCGTGGTATTTCCACTTTAGCGCTTTAATGCCAACGGTGATTTGTGTAGCTAGAAAATCAGATGGTGGCATTGAGTTAGTTTAACTAGTCTGATGTAGCTCGTTGGCAAAATGAAGTCAACAAAATAGTACTTAAAGGATGTCTTTTAGCCCATTTATTTGTCCCAAATTAATGAACCAGGGCTTAATTCTTGAAACCCTAAACCCAAATCAAGGAATTGGGCAACATTCTTCAAACCCTAACCTGAAATTTGCTATGGAGAGAACCAGCTCAAATTGTGTAAACAAAGCATAGACGATTATGACGATTGCTTAGTGTCCACATGCAAGAAATGCATATATTTGAAGCTCATGGATCAATTCAGTCAGAAATTTTTTCACGGAATAGTTGTCAAGAAAATCTCATGGAGTTTATGTTCACAGACTGTCGCAAAACCACGGAAGAAACCAAGAAGTGCTAGCCCAAGAAGGAGGTGGCAAATCAGCACTCGGTTCCAGAGGCTCTCTCTATCCGATGCGAGTAACCCAGGTTCAATGACATTCTCCGAGGACCTCTCATCATCGCACCCCGGATCAAACCTCCAAAATTTAAGAGCCGAAGCTCATCACCCAGAGCCTGTCGTCGAGAGAGAGAGAGAGAGAGAGAGAGAGAGAGAGAGAGAGAGAGAATTTGCTAATTCTTGCAATGAAGTGTCGTCGTTTTAGTGCTGATAGCCACAATGTCTTGTTGATTTTCCACTTTGGAAGTGAAATTTTTTTAGGAAAGAAACCATATTGAATTTCAGAATTTATTTAAATCATTGGAGTAGGCACTCAAGTACACAATATTTCAATAACATGACACTCAAGTGATGAAAAACAAAATGATGGCACTCAAATGAGCGTTATACATAAATTGTAACACTTGCAACGTCTTTATCCCATTGTCCATAGTACACTATTCAATCCATAATACATATATGTCTTTCCACACCTTATGTAAAGTCATAAAGGGTGCAATATGCTAGGTATTATCTTCTCTCAAGTCACTATATGATAAGATATGAGGGTCCTGCAAATCTTGCATCTATACTTATAGGGAACCATTTGAATTGTGCTTTTAAAAAATCATTAAGTAACGTTACTTTAAATCTAGAATGAATTCCAATGTTTGCAATTAGAGACATGGGTTCTCTTTTAATCACCCCTCAGCGCCAAACCAATATACTTGAAAATTTGTTCGCCTTAGGACGTTTGTCAAGAGTTCTCTTTTTTCGTTAAAATAAACATCCCAGTCCAACAATGTAAAGAAAATTATTACAAAGGAGAGCCACTACCGACATGAACACGATAAAGCAAAGAAAACTCTACTAGCACTATATTTTTTACTCTATAAAGGAGATTGCTAAATATAAAAGAAGAATAATTAATAATTATGCTTTGAGACACGAATATTCCGTGTATATTAAAAAGGAATGATCGAGGAACAGTAATGGGGTAGTGTGACTTCTTGATGGATTTTTAATGAATTCTGATTTCTTTACCACATTACTAAATTTTACCTAACTTTGAATTACTATAGTCTTGTCATAATGTCTTATATTTTTCTAAGCATACGTTTTACAGTTTTTATATTTGCTTTACACCTCTGTAAAGTAATATTGGAATTATTAATATAAAAGTACTTTTCTCAACCTATATAAGGCATAAGCGGACGACAAACATTTGTATGGAACAGTTCCCATGTCTTTTAGGGATTTGAAGAGCAAAGATGATTACGGATGGTAATGGAATGGCATGTGGCTCTCACTAGAATGATGCATATTTTTCTAACAAAATTACATATAAATTATTGCATATTAAAACTCAAAAGAGTTTAAAATGATTATCTCTTATGTATTAGGAGTCTTGCATTGAGAATGCTTCTTTCCAATATTTCATAAAAAAAAATTTGTTACTTACCTTTCATACAATCTTTAGCATATTATTATTCAAATTTTTAGATGTTTCTGCTTTATCATTTCTCTCTAAGAGGGGCTAGGTCAAATCAATCATGAAAATACAATTTCGGTTGGAATGAGTATGTCGACCAAGTAATGCAATGAGTTGAGCTCCAAGAGTACGTCTGGACTTTCTCATGTCCAACTCAACTACCGCTGTCGGGTCGGCCTTTCCAAGAGATCAATATCCATTCTTTTGGCTATCTTTTATAAGGTTGGCAATTATTTAATGACTTTGAGGAGTTTTCTAACGTTATAACTTTATTGCAGTAAATTAAAATTTTCAATGCGATATTATTAGTCGAAATTTCTTTATAAGAAAATGTTTTCACTAGACTTGCGAAGTGATAGAATTCTCCCGTGCATGGTAAGGGTTATTTTTCTAAATTTTCATTGAGAGCTTTTTTTTTTTTGGGGGGGGGGGGGGGGGCGTCTGGGGGAGGAATTATAGCTATTTAAAGTACTCTACTCTTTTCAAGATATATCCTTTCTTGTTTACTTTCAAAAGTCTGTCATGTTGTCACTTCTTTATCTCTAGTGATCCCCTCTTAACTAGCTCAGGACACCACTAGTTCTCGAGAAAGATATCCTCTGCCTCTCAATATGAAGAAGTAGGTGAATAATGGTGGAACATCACGTCGGGCCACGAGGGATCATGTGGTACAACTTTGGCGAGGCATTAGGGGTATTGACAAATGGTCCCTGACCATCACGAAAGCAACCCCAAACACTTTGTCTTGATGGATGACGGGAATGGAGTCCGTCTTCATCTCTCGACACATGGAAAACGAGCATCGGCATGCTCTGCTTTCTCTCGGACGACTCTTGAGGCAGACTCGATCGAATCGTTATCTACGGGAAAGGATCGTGTAGAAAGTTAGATGTGACAAGACGGGGACAGGACCACAACTTCATCCCTAGTCAAACTATTTAGTTTGAGCCACGCGTACCACTCATTTTGAGCAAAATTACGAACGAAAAGAGGGATAGAAGAAATTGTTCTCGAAAGTTTTTGAGACCGCAGATCGATGGGGAGGTTTGAACTCGTGACAAAAGAACTTCAGATCACATGGATCAAGCCTTGCTCGATTCAACCAGCCACCTTGGTGCATTGAGGATTACATTAAAAACAATCTAACTAAGGATAAAGATGATACAGTGCAGTCCACTATAGTTATTGGCATTATAGCCTAAATTTTGAGAAGGAGGATACATGTCAAATTTAGCTTCTGTAAATGATCGGCACATAAATTTAGAAGCAACTCCTCTCTCTCTCTCTCTCCGGAGAAGCTCGGGAATGGCGAAATCCGAGGAGGACAAAGTGTGTTGGAGAAAAGAAATTGACAGTCGGCAATGGTTCTACAAAAACTTAGGTTCCGAGTTCAAATTTTACTAGACCCATATTTTGTCTCTCTAAATATTTCTATAATTAGTACTAGGGAAAAAAAAAGACTAGACTATGCGTGAGAGGGAGTGTGAAAGTATTTAAATATTGATTTACACATTCACCTAACGGCTTAAACTTTTAAAAAAGTTAACGGTGGTTCTATAAAAACTTCACATTTCTAACGTCGAGTGACGTCCAATTTTGGGTTGTTTGATGCTAGCAATTATCAATAGAGAGAGAGAGAGAGAGAGAGAGAGAGAGAGAGATCATGGCAGCGAGCACTAGCAGGGACAACGGCTGACGATAATGAAAGGATGCACCCGGAGAAGGAGGAGGCATTCGCGGAGAGAAAGAGAAATGAAGCAATAAAAACGAAATAAAAAATAAAAAAATAAAAGCGCTGAAAAGGAAAATGAGAACATATCTCAGCCGTTAAATTCCAAGGCATTAATGTATCATCCTCTCAAGGAATTAACTTTTACATTTATATTTTGTTTGTTTCGTAAAAAATACAGCATCTCCGGAAAATATTTTTTTCATAAATCATTTTTTCGGAAAATAACAATATTTTCTGGTATTCACTTGAAACTTAAAAATAGACTGAAAAATATTTTCCGATGTTCGGCGAGGGACGAAGAATGACCAGAAAAAAGAAGAAGAAGTAGGCCTCGTGACCGCAAGAGGAAAAAGAGAGAGAAAGAGAGAGATTGGAGGGGGGCAACTGGTGGGCCCTCTTCACATGGCCACGGAGAGAGAAAGAGAGGATGATAGTCAATGGTGGGGCAAGGGAAAGAGAGGGGAAGAGAGAGAAATGTTAGTACATTGAGAAGATAAACAGGAGAGGGATAGAGTAGTTCAGTTGGGGAGGGGAGAGAGAGGAGAGAGAAAAGGGAGGTTGTTACAGTCGCAGCAGAACTGGAAAATGTTTTCTTTCCTTTCGGGAAAGGAAAATATTTTCTCCTTTTTTAGAAAGATATCTTTTGTTGATTGGAAAACATCTTTTTTGGCAAATTATTTTCCGCCCCCGAACACCATAATGGAAAAAAAAATATTTTCCGCGAAACGAATGGATTATTTTAAAAAAAATTTCATGAAAATATTTTCCAAATTTTTCAGCGTTCATCTCACGGAAAACAAAATACTCAAGGAAAATATTTTCCACAAATGAAAAAAAAATACTTTCAAAAGTAGGGAAAATATTTTCCGCTTTTTAAACCGTCTTCTTTGTTTACTTGTAAATATCGCGGCTTCTAGCAGCATGCCTCGACCTCGATTGAGGTCGGAGGAGTCTGGCAAGACTCTGGTGGTAAGCTGGGAGCTTGGAGGAGTCTGGCAAGACTTATGATTGGTGACATGGTAATGTATAATAAAAAAAAATTTAAAAAATATATTTTTTGTAAAATTTTTTTTAAGTTTCACACGAACACCTGAATATATTATCATTTTTTAGGAAAATGATTTTCTAAAATTTATTTTTTAGAAATGTTATATTTTCATGAAATGAACAGAGTCTTAGATATGATGTTAAGTTATGGATAAAGAAATACCTCGCGATAGAAGTTTTGACGACTTAATATGAGTTTGGGTCTCCTATTTATTATATATCAGGTCCCATCAATTTTTTTGGGTCTAATACTCTTTTGCCTAATAATACCCTCCTATATTCCTCTCGTGCCTCTGATAGCTCTAATTACCTTGACTCTTCTTGTTTTTATCCAATTAAGTCACACCAAATTTCTTTTAAATAACCAACGTTCTCAACCATCATTCAACATTTCCTACTTCTCAATCTTTCTCATTATCCGCAAAATCTTGCTTCCCACAAAATTATTTACATGGGGGATATGCACCGAGAGTGCCGAATTCGAATCTTATATGATTGTAATCGTAAGCATTTTAATTATCTCACACATTTGCAAGAAATGTCCAGTTAAGTCATTTAGTTGGAAAATTTGCTTTCGTGACAGTAAGTTTAGATCGAAACGACATGGTCTGCCATTTCAAAAAAGTTCATAATTTGCAATTCAGTATTTTAAGACTCGAATGCATTATGCATGTCCACGAAGTTTAAAATTTTTTGTGCAATTTGCTCTGTCTAAATTTAGTTTTCTACACTTAAACATTGACATTGCATCGTATCCCATAAGTGTGGGACATCACATGTTTTTAAGACACTTAAGTATCTTTAACATTGATAAGCCTACTTAATACATGTTGAGTAATATAATAAATGACGAGAAGAAAAAATAAGATAGAGATAGGATGGAGCATTGAGATTCAAAATCTTGATTTTTATTTTGATTTGGCAAAATTATTCTTCAAAGATTTTAGAAAATGAGCCAATACATATATTGGCACAAGAGATATTTGCCTGCACAACTTCTATATTATGTATCATTAGCAATTTGCAAGTAAAGCCCAGTTTTTGTATACTAAGCACTAACAATTAAAGTTCGATAAACCATGTGAAACTAGCGACATAGACAACCAAATGAGACGAAAGTTCAAATTCTATCTTGGGTGGCTTTGTTGACAGATGAATTCATCCTACCCTAAGATACATATACTATCTGGCTATTACTAGTCATATATGAAAGTACCAAGCACACATAAATTTTCACCTAGATACTCTTTACATAACTCTGTTTCTATGACACCAAAATCTCAAACTTGTACCTGTTGATAGATTTACTCTCTATCAATTTTCTGTCAATGAGTACCGCTAAAAATCTACATACATGGATGCTGAAAAACAAACAGTGTTGACAAGGCACCTACGTGATTTAGTGAAACAAAAATGACGTTGTTTTGGCGGAAAATTATTTGATGGAACCTTGGTAGAGGATAAATGTGTCACATAAATACAAGTTTATGTTATAAGAACAAGTTTAGGATAAATGTGTTAGGGTAGACATAGTTTGAAATTTTTTATGACTCTTTTCTTATTTTAAAAATTGAAGTATACAAAAGTAAAAAATAAATGTAAGTGCGTGTGTGGACAAAAGTTTCTTCACCCTTTAGGAATTGGAATTTCATGACATCAACTTTTGTGATTTCTGTTGATCGATAAATCGGGCATGCGTTGAAATCTTCTGTAGGGCTTCAAGTGGCAAAAGCCATGCCGACTTACTTGAATTCATAGTTGTCAAATCACAATAGTACCCAAAATTATATGAATCAGCCTTGAAAAGTAAGATTTCATAAGTGAGGGAAATTGTGCATTTGTATTGATAATTTGGTACTGAAAACTTTCATTATTATTTAGTTACTCACAATTTGCTAGTAACGTAGCTATATTTTGTAAAAACATTCATTGTGGGAGGTGCCTAAAATCATAGGCCACACAGATTGGAGTTAATTTATGTCAGGATCAAGATACATGATGGTTTTCAACTGTTCGTAAATAATGACGTTGTCTATTCATGTCAACTACACTTATGCTAGGAAAAGATTCGTACCTCGACGTGCGCTGAAAATAACAAGGGAAAAGTGCCAAAAAAGTCCTAAACCTTTGCCACTTGTGCCAAAAAAATCCTAAACCTTTTTTTGGTGCCAAATAAGTCCTAAACCTTTTTAAGTGGTGCCAAATAAGTCCTAAACCTTTTTAAGTGGTGCCAAATAAGTCCTTCCCACCGGAAAAAGTACACGTGGCTCGCCGGAGTGCCGACGTGGCTCGCCGGAGCGTCGACGTGGCTCGCCGGAGCTCGTCGGCGGCGCCACGTCGGCGCCGACGTGGCGTCAACCTTTTCTTTTTTTTTCTTTTTTCTTCTTCTTCTTCACCGGCGGAGCCCTCGCCGGCGATGGGCGAGGGCGGCGGGGGCTGGGGAGGCGGCCACCGGCCTCGCCCGTCGCCGGCGAGGGCCGGGCGAGGCCCCCCCCCCGCCCAGATCTGGGCGGGGCGGGGCCGCCCCTGTCTGGGCAGGGGCAGACAGGGGCGGGGCTGCCCCGGCCAGATCTGGGCGGGGGCGGCCTCGCCCGGGCCCCGCCGGCCGCTGGCCGGCCTCGCTAGGGGCCGGCGGGGGCCGGGCGAGGCCGCCCCCGCCCAGATCTGGGCGAGGCAGCCCCGCCCCTGCCCAGATCTGGGCGGCCCCTGTCCGCCCCTGTCTGGGCAGGGGCGGGGCTGCCTCGCCCAGATCTGGGCGGGGGCGGCCTCGCCCGGCCCCCGCCGGCCCCTAGCGAGGCCGGCCAGGGGCCGGCGGGGGCCGGGCGAGGCCGCCCCCGCCCAGATCTGGGCAGGAGCGGGGCTGCCCCGCCCAGATTTGGGCGGGGGCCGGGTGAGGCCGCCCCCGCCCAGATCTGGCCGAGGCAGCCCCGCCCCTGCCCAGACAGGGGCGGACAGGGGCCGCCCAGATCTGGGCAGGAGCGGGGCTGCCCCGCCCAGATCCGGGCGAGGCCGGCCTCGCCCGGCCCTCGCCGGTGACGGGCGAGGCCGGTGGCCGCCTCCCCAGCCCCCGCCGCCCTCGCCCATCGCCGGCGAGGGCTCCGCCGGTGAAGAAGAAGAAGAAGAAGAAGAAAAAAGAAAAAAAGAAAAGAAAAGGTTGACGCCGACGTGGCGCCGCCGACGAGCTCCGGCGAGCCACGTCGACGCTCCGGCGAGCCACATCGGCACTCCGGCGAGCCACGTGTGCTTTTTCCGGTGGGAAGGACTTATTTGACACCACTTAGAAAGGTTTAGGACTTATTTGGCACCACTTAAAAAGGTTTAGGACTTATTTGGCACCAAAAAAAGGTTTAGGACTTTTTTGGCACAAGTGGCAAAGGTTTAGGACTTTTTTGGCACTTTTCCCAAAATAACAATGTTTCATCACATCATACGATACTTTCAATCTTAAGTGATCTTAAATGTTCTTGAGCAGTGGAAATGAAGTCATCAATATAGTCCTCATTCGCCTTTAGGTCGACTGTGACCTTCATACCAATGTGCCAAAATCATCTCTCTATCTATCTTCATCCAAATCAGATTAATCTAGATAGACTAGTTGATATTGTTTCTAGCCATAGGAGCAAGTCCTTTGAACAGTCGACCACGATCATTATTCGGCCGCAGCACTACTTCATTAGACTTATTTGGGTTTCCCCCAAATGAAGCCTCTCAATGAGCATGTTTAGAGTCCCTTGCTAATCTTGATCGATGATTTGATAAGCGGGATATTATAAAAAAAGTCATATATTTATTTCGATCCTGTCAATTCAGTCAACAAATAATAGAATTTGAAGATAAGACATTACCTCACCCATGCAGGATCGTACATAAGTAAAAACTTTTACACTATTAGTAGATGTTTTTTTGTCTCGTAAACTCCATTGAGGTATCTTACCTCAGTGAAGCTAAGAAGATATCACTTACCACCCTCGCACTTGTAAATCCTTTTTGCTAAACATACCTTTTCTTTTCTCCCATCCACTCTATCTACAGTTAATCCATCACATTCCAAAAGAGATGAAGGAATATGTATAGTTTACTTGGTTCTACCAACATCCCATTCCCATTACCCAGTGAGAACAATTTGTTAACTATTCAAATCCATCCTTAATTCCTTCGACATTGGATTTAGCAAGGATACGCTCATCTGCATTATGGTTTATAGCGCAATCCATCTTGCTTATCATTCAATGGTTGAAAATGTCATCTTATTGTTGATCGTATGACTCGTCTAGATAGAAACTTTCCAGACTTCTTAGATGTCTGTATTGGGACAGTTGAGACTATCTTAAACGCTGGAACGGTGTTTACTGCCATGTTTACGAACTTCAATATTTCACTCTCTAAATTTTAACTTTTTACTGTTTTCAGAGTCCAACTCCAAATTGCTGTAGCTCCTGAAGTAGCAGATTTTGCTATTGCTACCTTACACTATCATATGGTGTATAGGGTTAAAAATCATGTCATGTACCTTTCTCATCCATTATCAAAAGAATCTCTAATAATCCTTATGGATAATAACCATACAACATTTAGCGTCAGTGGTCCTAGACAAATCTCCAGAGATGAGTTGGTTAAATGTTTTTAGAAAACTTGGGTAACCAACTATGAAAAACTTCATAATGATGTTTGTGCAATTTATTCTACTCAAACAAAGTTCACCAATAAAAGGAATGGTAGTTTGGTTGTTAATTTTTATTGAATGGAACAAAAGGTAGAAACACTAAATTCTTTTTTTTCCACTCTTCTTTTGGTCCAACTTACTCAGAACTATAAAAAGATGAAGAAAATGATTTCCTACATAAATGTCACATAAGTTCTCCGGTCTATTCCTTTGATTCAATTGCTAATTATATTTACTGCTTCAAAGATCTAGCTATAGGACACTGTTATTGGGATGCCAACTGATAGTAAGAACATTGTAAAGCTCATTTGCAAGAAGAAGATTATCGTCATTTAAAATTGTCGCCCTTCGTGTGACATTAACCTTCCACCTTCAAGGCTAATCTCCACACATCTTCATAGGTCTAATAGTGTCGTAGTTAGACAAGATTAGAAACTTCATGTTGCGACCCCTTCAAATATCAAGTAATTGTTTGCTCATCCCGCTCAGCCATATCATAACATATTCGCAATTGATCAAACTCCTCGGTATACAACCTAACTGTTAAATCTTACTACTTAACATTATGATACTCAAAACCCCTCATGCCTATAATAAGTAGTTAAAAAAAACTGTCACAACATATCATCATCTTATCGTAACAATTCACTTTTGATTTTCCCTCTCTAGCACTCTGCCTTTTCATATGCTCCCACCATATTGAGGCATGTTTTCGTAGCCTAAAACCACTAATTTAGTTTTCAGCTCTTCAATCAATTCTTTGATATCAAAGATCATCTCTACTATATATAACTAGTCAATAAATTCATCAGGATGAGCATTACATTGAAATTTAGGAACCTTAATCTTTATCCCTAAATTATGAGAAGATGCTTGATTTCCAAGACGTACTCCTCAATTCCATATTTAGTCCAAAACCTTGAAAGGATTGACATCCTCCTTTTCATTATCGGATAGATCCTTAGATTTCACTCTTTCTTTGAATTAAATATTCAACCTCGTCTCTGTAAGTTGTCACTCCAAATCCCAAATATGCCTTCTTTGTTCTTCAATTTCTACATCTTGCATATCTCTTAGATGTGGTTGTCAGTCTGCTTTAGGAACGACTCCATGACCCCAGCCATCACGAGCTTGTTGTCCATGACGTAGCGATTTTGTTCATCTATTGATTCAAGCAACGTGGCTCTGATACGAATTCAAGTCAAAAGATGATAGAATATTGACTAAATATGAATTGGAATTTGATAGAGGAACAATTCGTTCTCTCAAGTGTGGTTATCAAAATAAAAATTCTCAAAGTTTACCTAGAAATCCTAAAACACCCTATTATATGGTGTTAAATCTAATTATAATATGAAACACAATATAATGAAAATACCACTGAAATAACAATAATTTCCTTAAAACCAAGAAAAAACCTGAAGACCTATTGAATGACTCCAAAACCTGAAAATACGATGCCAATCACAATATAGCGGTGAATTTTGAGCAACAACCTGTTTCCCTACAACTGATCAAATTTGAGCTCATTCCGAGTTTGCCAAGTTTAAGTACATCAATGTCATTACAAGATATGGCTTCTCTCCCTATTGATCTTGCTAGCTCCGATCGCAATTCACGGACATGAGTAAACATTTGTAACATGCACACTTGCATTCACATGTAGGAATTGCAATAGAAAAAGAGATCAATAGAACAACCCACCCGTGAAAGCAAGGAAGCAAGCAATCGAGAGTCCATTTTTTGGATCAGAATAGAGCAGCCCCCTTCTCTCTGTAAAAAAACGAAAAGCTTTCTGCATTATCAGCAGCCCTCGCGCTCAAGACTATCGAAGATGACATTGAGAATACTTTATAAAAAGAATAATACCGAGATGGGTAAAACACACGCGATATGAAGCGCAACATAGAAAAACTTCAATATTATTATTAGTGATTCAAAGAGATAAGTTGTTCTACAAAAATGAATTCTATTAACACATAAACACTTGTTTATCGAAAAGGCTAAAACCCTAAAAAAAATCCTTACAAACCATGACTCGAATACTATATAAAAAATGCAAAGAAAATCTTAAAGAATACTATGTAAATTATAATCGGATATGTAAGTAACATAACAAAATCAATTGATATTCTAAGACATAAGCTAAACATCAAATATATGTGTACATAAAGTAAAATCAGAAATTTTGAGACGAAGAGAAATCGTCTGCAATGCTTGTAGCCCCTATACTCATCATTGGGACAGAGGCTTGTACCGCCGTCATTACTAGATATGGCTTCTCTCCCTAGTGATCTTGCTAGCTCTGATCGCAATTCACAAGCATGAATAAACATTTGTGACATACTTGCGTTCACACGCAGGAATTACAGCAGAAAGAGAGATCAATAGTATAACGCCAACATGGGTAAACACACGCAACATGAAGCGCAACATAGAAAAATGGAATACTACTGACACATACACACTTGTTTACCTAAAAGGCAAAAACCCTAAAAAGAATCCTTATAGACCATAACTAGAAATTTATATAAAAAATGTAAAGAAAATCTCAAACAACACCATGTAAATTCTAATCGGATATGTAGATAACATAACAAATCAACTAATATTCTAAGATATTTTCTAAAGATCAAATAGATATCTACATAAAGTAAAATCAGAAATTTTGAAATTATTTAGCGCCCTATTGCACATTGCTTATTCATATGTCTAGATTGACATATATATATTTTCCCTCGCTCTTTTAGGTTCTACTTTTGGACCGAACATTTGAATATCAAATTCCTACAATGATATGTTACTTTGATATGATGTATATTCGAATATGTACACATATATCGATAAAAAAAATTCATAAGTCAAAAGTGCGTCTCGAAGTATTACAGACACGTGGATGATGGCTTCTAATGCGCTCCCCAACATCACTCTCTTGCTGCACGACTTGTAATAATAGAACTCATACACTAAGAGAGGTTGGACCAGACTTCAAACATGGTTAACGAGCGATCAAAGCGGGGATCCTCCCCCCTATAAGTGGACGACACTTGACAAGACTTTGCTAAGACTAGGAATAAACGGACATTATGGAAATCTGATGTTGTAACCACAATGGCTTCCCAAAGAAAACTATCTTCACTGATATTATTATTTGTGATGTTGACAAGCCGTCTACGTTGAGCAAGATGTTGACAATCTTCTGGGGCCAAAGAGACAGATCCTTTTGAAGGCCTTCTAAATATGAGATGATTGATAATGGAGGGAAAATGGGCTATCTCTCTCTCTTAGCTTGACGAACTATATCTAGATACAGTATCTTACATTCTCTAACGTGATAATACAGATCAAACATTTTTCATGAATAGATCGTCTTTTAAGCATAATCAGCTTGAGATATAAATCTGAAAATGGATAATCAGTTGACGATACTTAAAATACATAATACCTAAGATAACACTATATTTATGCAATGATCGATGTGTCACTCAGCAGTTTTGAAAACCTGATGTTTTGTTAACATAAAAGACGAATTAAACATTTACGATACTCAAAAACCAACCCCCACCCCTATGTAGTTGGGAATTCGCCACGTAATCATATCTTGGTGTGGCACATGAACTAGTGGGATAATGTCTGTTGAATTCTGTCCTTTCAAAGTCCGTGACTCTTCAATTATCACATTTGTGCATGCCCCATTCAAGAAAATACATGATGGAAGTGCTGCTCATCACTAATAGTTAGAAGCATAGCACGATGAGCATGAGGAAAAAAGATGTACATCATCATCATAAAAGCAACAGCCACGTCCAAGTTGTGTGAATGCCATGCCACCGAACCGATGGTGGATGGTGATTACTAGGCATAAAATATCGTGGTAGACCATTTTTCTTTTGTCGTACATATCGAATTAAATTAGAGGATCCACAAACAATGACATTTCTGGGACGATCTTGGGAAGTTGGACCAAATAGATCATCCATGGACTTGATATTGACTGCGCCACCTATCTATTTGAAACATCGATTATTAGCTTATCGTCATTGACCACTATGCAATCGAGCGGTCTGGTTGCAGATTCCATGGAGATGATCAACATCCTGGGGGACGAAGAGGACTGTTGAGGGTGCAGAAAATGGACATATGCATGTTTCAGCGTTAAGACAGAGAACCACCACCATTTAGCCGGTTGCTAAGACGCCGGGGAGTCCAAGCACCCGATTCTCCGACTCTCAAATATTTTGAGCTGGTCTCTAATTTCTTTCTAGATTTTCTGTAATAGTTTTGTGCAGCTTTCATATTGATCCTAAGTGTTCGTGCTTTGATTGAAGTATTACCGATCGCATCTTATGATATTAGCATTATCATGAGTACTATTTCTCACCTTTGGAGAAATTTGCGACGGAAAGAAGGAAGATGATCGAGCAAGAGTTTGAGAAGGATCTTTCGGAACTCTGTCGTTGATTTCTCCTTTGGATAAATCGAGTGTTATTGATGGAATGGATGAAATGGGAGCCCAATGGGCCTAGAGACCTTGACGATCGATCCATTCCCCCCCTTGCAATTGTTATCGGATGGAGCTAATGTAAAAGAACACTGTATTTACCGATGAAAACATTCTAGGGTTACATGTTATCTATCCAATTGAAACTCTTCAAATGCATTTCAACAAAAACGTCAATATCTCCAGATTATCCATCAATCCAAAATGTCTATCACTGCATTATAACAAAGTACTCTCATGATACCTAGTAATAAAGAGTGCTTTACTGGTGGCATGGAAGTTTTATGTTAGCAAATCAAAATTCGTTTCAATTTTCTTCGGTCGTCGCCAGTTATCCTATGTGATATACTGCCATGTCAGAGATTTTTAGCGAAAATTAATTGGGAGGACTATACAGGAATTTCATCCAAGTGTTTATGATTAAGTCAACAAATTGAAAAGTTTATGACTAGATTGGTATCAATGAAATAAACATAGAATTGATTGGACAATTTTCCCTTTTGAAACTTAACCGATCAATCGTAAAGTTGTCAAATCAAACCATTTGCCGTACGATAGTCCCGAAACTTATAATCTCCTTTGCCCCATTCTGTCTTAAGAGGACTCTGACCATTGAGTTTCAACAAAATTCTGCCGAGTTGTTCACGTTCAACCTAACTAGCATATGGCTGCTAACATTTTCAGCAGACCAGTTAGAAAACTCCACACATTACATCAATGATTTTTTTTCCTGCAGTTACGCAGAAGCCGAACATGATTTGCGGGTGGCATCATTCAACTCAGCCATCGTGGAATGTCCCAAAATCATTACAGCAGTTGCACAGCACGAGAGTCCTCGTGACCTTTCTTCACGGCATAACTTCCCCACACGGCACGACCATCGATTTGTCTGGTTCAGATCCCAAATGAAAGACACGGTCTCTTCTCGATGTTCGGATCGAACCCGACGTGCACTTTCACTCAAACTCCACAAAAATTTCTGGCATTTGGGAAATTGTTGTGGCTATGAATCCCCAAGTCCCCAGCTGGGTCTGTGCCGACTGAGTCGAGACTCGACTCACATACTTCAACCGATGTTTGTTTTCTTGTTTTCCCTCTCTTCTTAGGATGGGATATCGTGAACCTGTGATGATTCTTCAACAGTGAAAAAGAAAAACCCTACTTTCCATCACTTACAGTGACGGATCATATCAAGAGCTGAAAGACAACAATATAGTCTCAAAACGAGACCGTATTGATTTCAATTCGGGGCTCAAGGAGGGCTACGCGCGATTACACATTGTGATTACGGACCCGATCCGGTGGCCAAATTAATTAGTAATGCCCCAATCAACACGTTCTCAACATCGTCAAAGATAGGGAGCTATTGAACACATCATGTCACTTGGCTTACGCGAGAGGTTTTTATATGCGAAGCAATTAAGAGTTGGTCCTACGAAAGCAACATGCGAATTTATTGGTCAAACAATTGCTCGATGCCATGAGGACCGTCAACCGTGTTAACCCCGCCTGTGCGCCAGGACTGATCCAACGGCTGCGGCCTGCTTTGGACCCATGCGGTTCTCGTCTGCTTGGAAAAACCAATTCTTCAGTTGGAAGCGGAGGGAACTGGTCAAAGTGGTCAATACGCATGGTGACCCTTTGCAAGGTTTGACTGGGAAGAAGATTTTAAATTGAATAAGCACGTTTTTAGGTAGTCAACTGGCTTTCCTTTGGACATATATGTGCAAAGAACTGATGATTGACAGCCGTCTCATGTTCCATAGCTGCAAAACTTTGAAATCGCATCTGCGGCCGATGAAATCCTCCCAATTTAGACGTGTCGTAGTTATAGAAAATGCAATGCAAGATAGGAACAGAAAACTAGTTGTTACCTCTCTACTCAAAAAAAAGAAATCAATTAGAGGAGTAAGCGTGGGGACCCAACCGCACAATTAGCTTTCTTGGGAGCATGACGCATTGTAGAAAGGATTATCAACAGGTTTATTGCGGTGGTCATGATTAATATTTCGCATAATTTAGGGACATCGGCATGTACCTTCGAAGAGAATTTCAGTATATACAATTGAAATCATACAGAAGATACAGTAGTATCACGTATCACAAATATTCTGATGAAATCTGCAAATGTTTACCTTATATTAACAAGGAGATACAAGATATTCAAGTTCATCATTGTGATTTACAGATATTAGATCGTTTTTCAGGAAAAAGAAAAGAAAATGAAAGGAAATCATTTATGATGTTTTTGTTATCAAATATCTGCATGTTGCGATTAGTGGATTAGTCTTAGAAGGTGGGCTTCGATATATATATATATATATATATATATATATATATATGTATGACAAGAAGCCTAATCTAAATTGATAAAGTGGGTCAAGACACTATTTAACCGCTAAGTAAAAAAAGAAAGAGAAGTGGAGTCAACGAAAAATTCCACTGACCTAACGTTCGGTAAGATATGAGTTCACATTCAAAGTGGCTAGAAAGTACTCCCACTTCAAAATTTAAAGCGGTCAGTTAAGTGGGAGAACCGGTACCAAGATATTTCCAACTTAGAATAGGGGACATCCACGAGAAAAATTGATTACAATACTAGACATCACATTATAAGAATCGGAGTCATCATGTGTCAAGACAAAACATAATATTGTGCAAAGACAAAGCATAGTACCGTGCGACGAATAGATTAGATATCTATAAGGAGGGTTTTTGAATACTTAATAATTTTGATTTACATGATGTAATTTAAACATTGATAAGAGAAAAGAGAGAGAGAGCGCATTCGAAACTTTAAAGTTTCTTATCTTCAATTATCTCAATAAGTGCATGAAATCACTAGTTAACGGTAACCCTATATACATATACACATCCATACGATTACGCATATATATTATTTCCACAAATAATCAGGTTTCAGTGGGACTACTCGACTCGGAAGTTTGAAACTTGGAGAAGAAAAGGAAAAATATGACTTCATTGTTGAATTTTGACTTGGAACTTTTAGTGCATCTCTCTTGAACGCTATAAATCCACAGCTTGATGTCATCTCATCTTTGCTCTACGCTGTCTTCCACGCAGTACCTTTCGGGGATACTAGGGTTATTCTCCCCAATGGAAATCACAAAGAACTCTATTTTCATCCCTTCGACGCTCTTCCTTGCTCTTACGTTGGCCAGCTTCGTCGTCCAAGGTGCATCTCCCTCCCTCTTCTTTCCACTTTCCCTCTAACGAGGAAAAAAAGAGCCAAAAAAGGACGAAAATCTCTTTTTCCGTTCCCCCTGTTTCGATTTTCAGTCATCAATTTCAAACACTTCACGTGCTTTTGAGTTCGATAATAGAGATGGGTTTGGTGCAAACACCATCATCTTGAAAGACAAAGCCAGCATGTACTCTTTATCGTGTAGCTATCGGTTTCCATCGGACGGTTCAATCGACGTGACCCTTCTAATTTACTTTGTGAATCATTAATATGTAGGCGACGTAAATAAAAGCTCATTCGCTGAGCTGTTTATGCCAATAAAGGACTTAGCTATCGTATTAGAAGAATACACATCTATGAAAATGATGAAATATCAAATAACGTCTCTAATATCTAATTTTGTGGATTCTATTTCGATGTTCGGTTAGAACCTAAAAGGAGATTATGTACTTAGCCTATAGATTATTCTAATTTGTCAATTGCTTTTGGTTTTTACAAACATCTTTTTTCGAGCAAATTGCAGCCGCGGGAACAGGGGTATGCTACGGAATGCTTGGTGACAATTTACCGTCCTCTCAAGAAGTCGTGGACCTTTTCACTCGGTACGAGATTCCGAGCATGCGGATCTACGGTCCGGATCCATCGGCTCTCCAAGCCCTAGGAGGATCCAACATCGAGGTCGTCGTCGGCGTCGCGAATGAGGACGTACAAGGAATCGGCGCAAGCCAGGACAGCGCAAACGGGTGGGTTCAAGCCAACATACTGAGCCACGGCAACGTCAAGTTCAAGTACATTGCGGTCGGAAACGAGATCCAACCGTCCGACCCGGCGGCGAATTCGCTCGTCGCCGCCATGCGGAACATCTGGACAGCAATCACCAACGCTGGCCTCGGGGACCAGATCAAGGTCTCCACATCAGTTGATACTGGGGTGCTCGATGTGTCCTATCCGCCGTCGAGCGGCACGTTCAAGGCGGACCGCATGGGGGTTCTCGGCCCGATCATCAGCTTCTTAGTGGAGACCCACGCCCCTTTGCTAGTTAACGTATACCCTTATTTTAGCTACGTCTCCAAACCACAAGACATACAACTTGACTATGCCCTATTCACGTCCCCCTCGGTCGCGGTGCAGGACGGGTCATTTGGGTACCAAAATCTATTCGATGCAATGTTAGATGCGGTCCATTCCGCGCTCGAGAAGGCCGACGGCGGGTCGGTGAGAGTCGTGGTCTCGGAGACCGGGTGGCCCTCCGATGGAGGCATGGCGACTTCAGTCGACAACGCGAGGACTTACAACACGAATTTGATCAGTCATGTGAAGGGGGGGACCCCGAAGAGGCCCGACCAGCCGATTGAGACGTACATCTTTGCCATGTTCGATGAGAATCAAAAGAGCCCGGATTTGGAGAAATTCTGGGGGCTCTTCCATCCGGACAAGCAGCCCAAGTATCCGATCACTCTTAATTAGGACTGTCTCGCAATAAAGGGTCGAACCACAACTTAAACATGTTTTTGTGCTCCGTATAAGAAAGCAAAAGGAGAAGTTACCTTTGTAGCATCTCCATATCAACTTAGATAAGTCAATAAAAAACTCGTAAAAGGCTTCATGCCTTCGTCGTCGTCGTCGTCGTCGTTATTGTTTTGACAGTATTGTCTCTATTTAACTTCGTATTGTAGTCCTATTGGATTTTGAGTCAATTAGTTTTGTGCAGAATGTAAAATCGAAATTCACGTCAATCATAATTAGGGAACCATCCCAGTCCTTGTCAATCATACTGGACAGTTCCGAGTAAATGATGGAGCCCTAAGGGATATTTGTGGTTGATATACAAGTGGACATCTTAGAAAATGAGTCCTGATATAGCTGAAATTTCAAAATTTAATGCTCGTGAAGTAAGAAGTATCTGCAATATGTTGAGCTAGATGAATTCTATCGTTCTGATGAATCAAATCATCTAAGCCTCATAAGATCATGATATAATACCTACGATGCAAGAAAAGAGGCCATGAAAGACATTCCCACCGTTTTCTATTTACAGTGTCGCCTCCACGTTTGCCCCTCCCGGAGCAATTCCGGCGGGCTTTTTGAAACCTTCGGCTTCTCAAGCCCTATGAGGCACGTCACACCATCATACAAGATGTTAAAGACTCGTGACGAACATTTAATGCTTCCATTTAGAAGATCACAAAAAGAGATGTTTAAGTTTGAATCCGTTAACATATCTAGTTAGACTCGTCTTTACTTAGAAACTAAAGCCCATATGTTGCGGCGCGACTCTAATATACTAATTGTTTCACCTTATGCCACCTTCCTAATTTGAGACTTTTGTCACCTAACTTCCTCACATGCGCACCTCAACAAATCTCCCCTTTACACATGTGCTATATACATCAAGTCTACTCTCCTTTGGTCTAGGTATCCACCTTCAACGAGCTTGGCAGATGGTCCTTCAGATTCCATCTCAATTACCTCCGATTTGTTAAGCTTGGCAAGAAATCTAGATCACCTCACGTCACGTCAAGTGACGTGAAATTTAAAAAAATAATAAAAAAAGATTGAATTTTTTTTCACATCGGAGGGTTGTAGGCTATGTCACATCACACATTGTCGTTGCCGTACAGTGGCAAGAAACCGGGAAAAACATTTGCCACCTCGATTAGAGAGTCATATCTGAGACTTTACTTTCTTGAGATATTGATCAAACACCAATACAACTATGGGCTCTGATAGTACTTGTTATATCGACCCAATAAAATTTCAACATTTTTACTCGAGAAGATTGCAAAGGACCCAACTTCACCTAAAATCCTCAATCAATAAATAATGGACCAATTTGGTATAGTAATTGCTCAACATTACAACATCGCCGATGTGAGACTTCTTTCGTCTAATACTCATATGTGCATCTTAACACAATACAATATAACAACACCGGACCTTGGTCTAGAACAGCTCATCCGAGGGTTCCACTTTTCTTAAGTTCACGACCTCACGGAAGGTTCGTCCGTAAGATCAATCGATGGGCCCAATCCAATGTGCCGAAGCGTGGGGCCTAGGCCAGTAAAGAAGGCCCAAACTGCAGTCACTGTCATCAGCGAGTGTCCAAACGGCATCTCATCACGCATGCCGGTCATGAATGCTGGGTTGTTTGGTTCCGGAATTGTTCATCTTCGTGGGAGACAAAAGAGCAGAGAGACTTTTCAAAGTGTGTTATTCCAATCTGGAGATGCAGAACTTGCAGTCAGTTAAGCATTCGATTGCGGGACTTTGGTTGGATTAAGGCGTAGCCGCTTGACTAGGCCGAAGAGTACAGGTCAAGGCCCCACTTAATTGTAGTGGACTTGGAACTTTCAAAGCAGGTCGGCTCTTCACCTTATTCCCCCGTTATAAATGCACAGCCAACCTCCAAAGTGATGGCAAGCTACACGTCTCATTCTTGGTGCTGTCTTATCGTTTTCTTCGCCAATGGCAAAATCTTTTTCTTTTGTGGCAGATTTTCTCTCCATTTCTTCAATGCTGCTCCTTGCTCTACTGATGTTCACGAGCCTGCATAGGACAGGTGAAGTGCTATTTTGTGCTTGTAACTGTTTCCTCATGCCGATTTACAAAGATGAGGCTGGCATTGGTGTTCCTCTGTATAGCTTTGGTGTCAACTTGATACTCTCTATATGTTTTTCATGGCGTAATCTTTTGCGTTGCAGATTGTTAGATATGCTAATTTTCTTCCCTGTGTACCCGATATTGTTTATGGATCTTTTACCTTGAAAGAATTGTGTTTCTTGCTTCTGAATCACGCCTAGATGTTCTAAATTTTCTAGAATTGGTACACACGCAACAATAGGAGAAGTTCAATCCATAAGAAAATTAAGTTTCTATCGGTGTATCTATGGACAATCATGGTTGTGCTCTATATTGCAATAATGGCACTGCGGTGGAATGCTATAATGGTTGTGCTTAACAATGCATATTCTAAAGTCGTTGGATCTCAAGGCTTAATGATACAAAATTTTCCTGGAAGCTGTTGCAACGATGACGGCGTTGCAAATGGGAGAAATTTGACAATCACCCTATAAAAACTACACCGCCCATTTCACCACTGGAATTGCTGTAGGAGAGCCGTATCGAGAAGGCATCCATAAATGTTTGATGTGACATTAGTCGACCTTTTCGATCCTGACTAATTTGGTTCAACCGTATGAGTATGACTAGCACATAGGTGATGAGCATGCGACTTTTTTTTTTTTTCATTTATGATACGTCGAAATACCGTCGTCGATAATATGATCATTTTTTTCTGTTGGTTTCTTTGCAATATCTATTGGATAATAGGTATAGCGTGTCAAATTATTTTCCTTTTCATGGTTAAGCCAAGAGCAAAGAAATTTCCCTCCGTATCCAAATAGTATACCAACAATCATTAACGATCTTCATTCACTTAATTCCAGCTGCCCAGACAGGAGTTTGCTATGGGATGCTTGGCAACAATCTACCATCGCCGCAAGAAGTTGTGGCCCTTTACAAGCAGAACAACATCCCCACCATGCGGATCTACGACCCAAATTCACAAGCTCTCCAAGCCCTTGGTGGGTCTAACATCGAGCTCATGCTAGGCCTCCCGAACTCCGACCTCCAAAGAATCGCCTCGAGCCAGGCCGATGCAAACACATGGGTCCAGAACAACATCAAGAACCACGGCAACGTCCGCTTCAAGTACGTCGCGGTCGGCAACGAGGTGAAGCCCTCCGACTCGTCCGCACAGTTCCTCGTCCCCGCCATGCGCAACATCCGGACCGCTATCACCAACGCCGGCCTCGGGCAGATCAAGGTCTCCACCGCGATCGACACGGGCGTGCTCGGCGAGTCCTTTCCTCCCTCGAAAGGCGCGTTTAAGTCCGACCACATGCCTCTCCTCCGCCCCATCATCGGCTTCTTGGTCGAGACCCAAGCCCCCTTGCTCCTGAACTTGTATCCTTACTTCAGCTACGTCGGCAACCCCCGAGACATTAAGTTGGACTACGCACTATTCACGTCGCCCTCGGTGGTGGTCACGGACGGGTCATTGGGTTACAAGAATCTCTTCGACGCGATACTGGATGCAGTCTACGCCGCGCTCGAGAAGGCCGACGGTGGTTCGCTAAAGATCGTAGTGTCGGAGACCGGGTGGCCTTCGGCAGGAGGAGGGGAGGCGACGTCGCTCAACAACGCAAGGACTTACAACACCAATTTGGTCAAGCACGTCAAGGGAGGTACTCCGAGGAGGCCTGCCGGGCCGATCGAGACGTACGTGTTCGCCATGTTCGACGAGAATGAGAAAACCCCCGAGTTTGAGAAGTTCTGGGGGCTTTTCCTTCCGAACAAGCAGCCTAAGTATCCGATCACTCTTAATTAGGAGATGATATTGCTAAGTGCTATTATGTATTCACGATGTCATGGGGGTGCAATAAAGCATGTTATTACCCCGTGAAAATAAAAGGAGCATCACTAAGTTGGTCTCCAGTCAAATTCTCTTACTTCTGTCAATGTCATTGAGATTGATATTTACGGATGTGGAAACGTGGAAGGGGTGGCAATAGGAATTTCTCGAGTTCAAGTAGCAATGCTCATGAAGCAAATATTTTGACGAGGAAAAAAATTAGCATAATTCCTAAACATTTTGGTCGATTAAGAGTTGAGTTCTAAATTTCTAATTTTCTTTGTGCGTTGGAGTCTCGTGATGAGGATGCTTTCCCGATAACAACTTACCTTTGCTCAAAAATCCATTGATCCGATCGAGTTCCACTAAAAATCACAAGTCGTGACATGTTGTTTTTCACTGTAATTGATTTAATTTAACTAGGGCGCTTATTGACTCCATCAATGTGGCATTTTATTGGCATGTGGCATATAATCCCGTCACAAATCTTATTAGCAGCTATTCACCCTTTTAGTTAGTTTTTATGGCTCGAATCAGAGCAGATGTGGCACTTCTATTGAGGAGTTGCCGAAGTTGGCGGTCCCTTCCTGCTTTTCTCTGTATTTAGAAAAGAAGTAACTACGATTCTCGAAAGAGGCTGCAACCCTCTATCAAGCTTGCTTGTTTCTGGTCCTGATCCATCACTCTGGGCCCTAGGAGAGTCCAACATCAGGCTCAGTTAGATCTCCGGAAAAATAACTTCGACAAGGCATTGGCAATGCTTAATCCTTCTAGCCAAAGTGAATGTCAAACACATTGCTTCTTGGGCTTGCTCTGTTCACAGCTTCTTTATGCACTCGAAGGCTAATGGTGGGCTTTCTACGAAAAGTCTGTCGCTAGAAGGCAGAAGTGAACATGGCCTTCGGCTGGGGAAGGTCCATCAATCCCCAGTGCAGAAGCTTACAAACACTAATCCAGTTGCAGATGCAAGAAAAGAGGCCATGAAAGACATTCCCACCGTTTTCTATTTACAGTGTCGCCTCCACGTTTGCCCCTCCCGGAGCAATTCCGGCGGGCTTTTTGAAACCTTCGGCTTCTCAAGCCTATGAGGCACGTCACACCATCATACAAGATGTTAAAGACTCGTGACGAACATTTAATGCTTTCATTTAGAATATCACAAAAAGAGATGTTTAAGTTTGAATCCGTTAACATACCTAGTTAGACTCGTCTTTACTTAGAAACTGAAGCCCATATGTTGCGGCGCAACTCTAATATACTAATTGTTTCACCTTATGCCACCTTCCTAATTTGAGACTTTTGTCACCTAACTTCCTCACATGCGCACCTCAACAAATCTCCCCTTTACACATGTGCTAAATGCATCAAGTCTACTCTCCTTTGGTCTAGGTATCCACCTTCAACGAGCTTGGCAGATGGTCCTTCAGATTCCATCTCAATTACCTCCGATTTGTTAAGCTTGGCAAGAGATCTAGATCACCTCATGTCACGTCAGGTGACGTGAAATTTAAAAAAATAATAAAAAAAAGATTGAATTTTTTTCACGTTGGACGGCTGTAGGCTATGTCACATCACACATTGTCGTTGCCATACAGTGGCAGGAAACCGGGAAAAACATTTGCCACCTCGATTAGAGAGTCATATCTGAGACTTTACTTTCTTGAGATATTGATCAAACACCAATACAACTATGGGCTCTGATAGTACTTGTTATATCGACCCAATAAAATTTCAACATTTTTACTCGAGAAGATTGCAAAGGACCCAACTTCACCTAAAATCCTCAATCAATAAATAATGGACCAATTTGGTATAGTAATTGCTCAACATTACAACATCGCCGATGTGAGACTTCTTTCGTCTAATACTCATATGTGCATCTTAACACAATACAATATAACAACACCGGACCTTGGTCTAGAACAGCTCATCCGAGGGTTCCACTTTTCTTAAGTTCACGACCTCACGGAAGGTTCGTCCGTAAGATCGATCGATGGGCCCAATCCAATATGCCGCAGCCGTGCCCTACTGGGCACGGCCCCGCGTGGGGCCTAGGCCAGTAAAGAAGGCCCAAACTGCAGTCACTGTCATCAGCGAGGGTCCAAACGGCATCTCATCACGCATGCGGGTCATGAATGCTGGGTTGATTGGTTCCGGAATTGTTCATCTTCGTGGGAGACAAAAGAGCAGAGAGACTTTTCAAAGTGCGTTATTCCAATCTGGAGATGCAGAACTTGCAGTCAGTCAAGCATTCGATTGCGGGACTTTGGTTGGATTAAGGCGGAGCCGCTGGACTTGGCCGAAGAGTACAGGTCGAGGCCCGACTTAATTGCAGTGGACTTGGAACTTTCAAAGCACGTCAGCTCTTCGCCTTATTCCCCCCTTATAAGTGCACAGCCAACTTCCAAAGTGATGGCAAGCTACACCTCTCATTCTTGGTGCTGTCTTATCGTTTTCTTCGCCAATGGCAAAATCTTTTTCGTTTGTGGCAGATTTTCTCTCCATTTCTTCAATGCTGCTCCTTGCTCTACTGATGTTCACGAGCCTGCATAGGACAGGTGAAGTGCTATTTTGTGCTTGTAACGGTGTCCTCATGCCGATTTACAAAGATGAGGCTGGCATTGGTTTTCCTGTGTATAGCTTTAGTGTCAACTTGATACTCTCTATATGTTATTCATGGCGTAATCTTTTGCGTTGCAAATTGTTAGATATGCTAATTTTCTTCCCTGTGTACCCGATATTGTTTATGGATCTTTTACCTTGAAAGAATTGTGTTTCTTGCTTCTGAATCACGCCTAGATGTTCTAAATTTTCTAGAATTGGTACACACGCAACAATAGGAGAAGTTCAATCCATAAGAAAATTAAGTTTCTATCGGTGTATCTATGGACAATCATGGTTGTGCTCTAGTCCTATTGCAATAATGGCACTGCGGTGGAATGCTATAATGGTTGTGCTTAACAGTGCATATTCTAAAATTGTTGGATCTCAAGGCTTAAAGATACAAAATTTTCCTGGAAGCTGTTGCAACGATGACGGCGTTGCAAATGGGAGAAATTTGACAATCACCCTATAAAAATTACACCGCCCATTTCACCACTGGAATTGCTGTAGGAGAGCCGTATCGAGAAGGCATCAACAATTGTTTGATGTGACATTAGTCGACCTTTTCGATCCTGATTAATTTGGTTCAACCGTATGAGTATGACTAGCACATAGGCGATGAGCATGTGACTTTTTTTTTTTTCATTTATGATACGTCGAAATACTGTCGTCGATAACATGATCATTTTTTTCCGTTGGTTTCTTTGCAATATCTATTGGATAATAGGTAAAGCGTGTCGAATTATTTTCCTTTTCATGGTTAAGCCAGAAGCAAAGAAATTTCCCTCCGTATCCAAATAGTATACCAACATTCATTAACGATCTTCATTCACTTAATTCCAGCTGCCCAGACAGGAGTTTGCTATGGGATGCTTGGCAACAATCTACCATCGCCGCAAGAAGTTGTGGCCCTTTACAAGCAGAACAACATCCCCACCATGCGGATCTACGACCCAAATCCACAAGCTCTCCAAGCCCTTGGTGGGTCTAACATCGAGCTCATGCTAGGCCTCCAGAACCCCGACCTGATCCAAAGCATCGCCTCGAGCCAGGCCAATGCAAACACATTTGTCCAGAACAACATCAAGAACCACGGCAACGTCCGCTTCAAGTACGTCGTGGTCGGCAACGAGGTGAAGCCCTCCGAATCGTCCGCACAGTTCCTCGTCCCCGCCATGCGCAACATCCGGACCGCTATCACCAACGCCGGCCTCGGGCAGATCAAGGTCTCCACCGCGATCGACACGGGCGTGCTCGGCGAGTCCTTTCCTCCCTCGAAAGGCGCATTTAAGTCCGACTACATGCCTCTCCTCCGCCCCATCATCAGCTTCTTGGTCGAGACCCAAGCCCCCTTGCTCGTGAACTTGTATCCTTACTTCAGCTACGTCGACCACCCCCGAGACATTAAGTTGGACTACGCGCTATTCACGTCGCCCTCGGTGGTGGTCCCGGACGGGTCATTGGGTTACAAGAATCTCTTCGACGCGATGCTGGATGCAGTCTACGCCGCGCTTGAGAAGGCCGACGGCGGTTCGCTAAAGATCATAGTGTCGGAGACCGGGTGGCCTTCGGCAGGAGGAGGGGAGGCGACGTCGCTCGACAACGCAAGGACTTACAACACCAATTTGGTCAAGCACGTCAAGGGAGGTACTCCGAGGAGGCCTGCCGGGCCGATCGAGACGTACGTGTTCGCCATGTTCGACGAGAATAAGAAAACCCCCGAGTTTGAGAAGTTCTGGGGGCTTTTCCTTCCGAACAAGCAGTCTAAGTATCCAATCACTCTTAATTAGGAAATGATCTCGTTAAGTGCTATTATGTATTTACGATGTCATGGGGGTGCAATAAAGCATGTTATTATCCCATGAAAATAAAAGGAGCATCACTAGTCTAATCGATTTACATCTTTATTGACAGTCCATCACAATGAGTAGAATTCGACTTAATTTGTGCGCGCGAAACCAATTTCTCCTTAAGCTGGTCTCCAGTCAAATTCTCTTACTTCTGTCAATGTCATTGAGATTGATATTTACGGATGTGGAAACGTGGAAGGGGTGGCAATAGGAATTTCTCGAGTTCAAGTAGCAATGCTCATGAAGCAAATATTTTGACGAGGAAAAAAATTAGCATAAGTCCTAAACATTTTGGTCGATTAAGAGTTGAGTTCTAAATTTCTAATTTTCTTTGTGCGGGTCCCAAAAGTTTTCAAAATTCATGCGTTGGAGTCTCATGATGAGGATGCTTTCCCAATAACAATTTGCCTTTGCTCAAAAATCCATTGATCCGATCGAGTTCCACTAAAAATCACAAGTCGTGATATGTTATTTTTCACTGTAATTGATTTCATTTAACTAGGGCGCTTATTGACTCCATCAATGTGGCATTTTATTGGCATGTGGAATATAATCCGGTCACAAATCTTATTTGCAGCTATTTGCCCTTCTAGTTAGTTTTTATGGCTCGAACCAGAGCAGATGTGGCACTTCTATGGAGGAGTTGCCGAAGTTGGCCGTCCCTTCCTGCTTTTCTCTCTATTTAGAAAAGAAGTAACTACGATTCTCGAAAGAGGCTGCAACCCTCTATCAAGCTTGCTTGTTTCTGGTCCTGATCCATCACTCTGGGCCTTAGGAGAGTCTAACATCAGGCTCAGTTAGATCTCCGGAAAACTAACTTCGACAAGGCATTGGCAATGCTTAATGCTTCTAGCCAAAGTGAATGTCGAACACATTGCTTCTTGGGCTTGCTCTGTTCACAGCTCCTTTATGCACTCGAAGGCTAATGGTGGGCTTTCTACGAAAAGTCTGTCGCTAGAAGGCAGAAGTGAACATGGCCTTCGGCTGGGGAAGGTCCATCAATCCCCAGTGCAGAAGCTTATAAACACTAATCCAGTTGCAGATGTGAAGAGGAGGAACTCCAAAGGACCCTTGAATGGCCTGTTGACAAGAACATCTTCCAAATGTTGGATGAGATTCAAAAAGAAACCGGGGACAAGAGGTTTGACTCTAAGAATTCAAGTCTGCAGTGTTTGTGTCGAAAAACTTCATTACTTAAGGTCTGGGTGTGGTCTTCATCTTCAAGCTGCGCATAAGCAGATGGTCCACGATGACAAGAAGTTTTTTCTATGTCAGGCTCTTGCCAGCTCTGATGAACACGCAGCTCCAATTCATCGAATTTGGAGCCAAAGTTTAAGGACTCGATTAGACAAAGAAAAAGTTAATAAATTGGTTGGAAAAATTGCAAGTTCAGGGACTAAAATTGGACTTTCACTCATAAAAAGCAGCACAACTTCCATACAATCAAAAGGAAAGTTTTTGTGACAGGGCAACCGTACTGCGCTTTCTGCGCACGGCGGGCAAAGATAGGCATTAAGATTACACAACTGGTATGACGAAAGGAAAATATCCAACACAAACCCACTCCGAGAAAATAATATCTTCTCCACTGCTTTTGCAGGGAAAGCTCTTGGAGGAAACCAAAAAAGGAAACAGACAAAAAAAAGGCAAAGCTCAAACAGCTGCGATGACAAAAACAAGCACCCTTTAAGTACCGGGACAAACATGAACAAAAAGCATTGGCAATTACCTACTGATGGATTATGTACTCAAAAAATATTCCAGGTATCCGTGTCAAGAAAAGACACCGTATAAGTTAGTTTCGATCTTGTGTGGCCTCGGTGACAGGCGAAGCATGGGTTTAGACTTCTGACAAGTCAGTGTCGACGACTTGTGCCTTCTGATAATCTTCGAGAAGTTGCGATGTTCCTACTAGTGCTCCAGTAGTCTCCATTATTGAAAGAGTATGAAAGAGAGAGTCCATTCTTACTGAGCAAACTCTGATCGTTCGTAGTATCGAAGTATCCAACTCGCTGCTTCGGCGTGCTCAAGGACCTGGACTTTGCCTTTGCAGATTCGGTGATCGCCATGTAAGTCGGAAAAACTGGCGAACTGGGAACCGTGCCATCGTCCGTGATTGATAACTGTTTCACATGACCAAGCGATCTCCTTGGTAGAGAAGGAATGTTCAGCATTTCGCTTAAATCCTTGTCTCGAGTGCTTCCCAGCTCTTCTCGTCTAATTTGGTGTCTTTTGCCACTACTTGCATCCGAATGCATAATGGGCATTGAAGTCTGTGGTGTCTCATCTGTGTAAGTCTCGGAGTCAGGCCCCGGCTCTGGGCGGCAGCTCCACCTCCCATAGTCCCTGGTCCATTGAAACTCTTCCGGAACTTGAGGGCTTCGTCCTTCCTGAGAAAATTCAGAACCTCCAATGGAGGAAATAATTAGGTCCGTCCAGTTACTTTCGGTTTATTAGAATTCAAGCTAACACAGACGCCTTTGTCCATAATAATAACAGTCGTGACTGCATGGAAATACCCGGTAAGAGTATGAAAATTTCTTCATACGCTCTCTTTTGCTTATTGCGTCTTGCCTCCGTAGCAGATGGGCTTCAAGGTCTGCCTTCGAGTACGTGCTGCAGTTCCAAGTCCTCTGGCCAGGGCAATCGAGCTGCTTGACGCAAGGACAATGTTTCCAGTAGTGTTAGCCTTATAAAATGAGAGGTACTATTTAATAACTACCGGCCATCAATCTGCAGTTTGGGGGACAAAATTACAAAACGATGCTTCAAGTGATAAAAAGCAGCATCATTTTTTGCAGTGAGGATAATTGATGGAGAAGTTCTAGCTTGACTTGATTCTCATAGTTAAATCCAAACGCAGTTATGACTTGGCTGTTGCTAAAGGTTATGTATGATTTTTTGACAAACACAAGTTTGCAAATCCAAGAATCATGCACTGTGGAGAAGTAGATCCTGACGCAACAGATCTCATCTACCTTTGTTTCCATTTCTGCCTGTTCTCTTCTGGATTTGGAGAGATCTTTCTTTTCGCAAACTTCACGGCCTCCATGTTTACATGCCCTACTTTGCAGGAGAGATGGCTGCATATTCGCACTGGAGGGAGGCAAACACTTCAACGTGGCAACTCTTTGGCGTCTGACAGCTCTGCCGCGGGCAATGGCTTGTAGCCTCACCAGTCCTTTCAGTGCACGGAACGCCTTCCTCGCCTGTTTGAACTCTCGATGAGCAAGAATGTCACAATAACAAAGTCACGTTCATTTCAAAAGACATAAAAAGCAATGCTACGAATCATGCTGGCACAAATATTATGGAACTCGTCCTAGGAAATTCCACGATGTGTCTAGATTCTCTAGTTGAATCATTAGATAATAACATATGTCTGCCAAAATTTGTTAGCTCATTAGATTTGGCCAAACGGTAGCAAAATAAGGTTCAGAGAATTTAAACGAATGTTCAATCGTTTCAATTTCTACGTTGGTGTCTCTGTGCATATTTGGGGAACAGAAGTCACGACGACATTAAGAATCATACTAATCCTCAAGACCATTTTATGGAGTACTAAGAAACTAGAAATGAAACTAGATGTGCATGAGAAACTGCCAGAATGATGTGGTTATAATGTGATTGAGAAATTGCTAAGTAATTCCTTCGATCTCATCCATTCTTCCACTCAACATGCTGATAATTGTTCTACAATTCGCAAAGTAGCTCTTCCCACGTGAGATTCAGACTCAGCGGAATTGTGACTGGAAAATATCTCTCACCAAATGTCCGAGAATATTCTGAAATGTATCAACTCTCTAGGTGCCAGAGTAAAAACAACACTCACAAGATATGCCCGGAAAGCGCTTTGAATTCTGATGGCAGCCAAATGCGGATCTCCTTTGTAACTGCGATGCTGCGATTGAGAAGCGCCGGTCAAACGGACCACCTCTGCTGCCGCCTTGGCAGCTGCAACTGCTGCCTCAGCAGCAGCCGCTGTGGCCATTGCGACAGTCAGAGCATGCTTCCTCTGTTCCTCCATCGCTTGACTCAATTTCGCGCGGGGTGCTGCAAGTTGAGGGCATTGTTTAAGCTTAAGCCCTCCAAACACCCAGTCATACTTCCTTGATTTCTGCATTGAACGACCAAAATGAACGTATTGCCTCACGAAAGCTAGAATCTATAGAACACGGAAACCTGGGGTTCTAGGACAACCTTTTCTGCTTTTCCTTTTGAGTCAGGGACCAAGCGCTTCTTTATCCAGCTGAACCAACACATCTTCTTCCCCATAAAACGTTCAGGATTAATCTATCTCAACTTCACGAAATGCTCTTGGCGATCAAGAACCTTTCGATCACACAGAGAATGATCACAATTCCGAGATGGAATTCGAAAGTACCCACAGAACAAAAAATTAGGCCACAAAACAAAGATATCTCCTCCGTCCCATCAAAGCCCACCCTAGCCAGGTCAAAAGACATTAATTCCAGCATTAACAAAAGTACCAAAAAAGTCGAATAGTAGTGATTCCAGGACACAATTGAATAGTGCACGTATTAAGAGCTTCATGAAAGAACCGCACAAGTGGTTTACACTGCCGCGGCATCTATGCCAGAATAAGACTGGGCAGTCCTCTTTTATAGCATCAATCGCATGAACCCCAAAAAAGGAGGGATGTACACAAACTTGACCGTAATTGCACGGCAAACGTATGTATACAGTCCTAACCAACCCCTAAAATGAAAAGAAGGAACCCAACATTACCAGATAACATAGTACACCGTTCAATACCATGAAGAACTCATAGGACATCGGCACCAAACCTACGGGCATTTCTTGACGTAATCTGGCAAGAGCTTGTCAAGCCAACCCTACGCAGTTCACATAAGCAAGCACAGAGAGAGAGAGAGAGAGAGAGAGAGAGAGAGAGAGAGAGAGAGAGAGAGAGAGAGAGAGAGAGGTGTACCTGTTCACTGGTTCTGCTCACAGTGTTATATAGTTGGCAATGCAAGAACTGAGAGTGATGACACGGCGAGAAGGTGATGACTAGAAATCAAAGGGTGGTCACTTTCAAGCTTCATCGTGGGGGACCTCTTTGTACAATTTTTCTGATGTCTCTCCCTCAGAACAGTCACATTCACAACTGCCACCTGACTAGTTGTCCTCAAGATCCTCAATTCGGAACTCCTTCTATTTACCATCCTGACCTTCGATCGTGTCAGTTCAAAGCACTCGTTAAGCAACCAATCAATCAAACTCTCCGGAGTCACTCATTAGCGGGACCCTTGTGTGAAATCTAAGTTCGATGTTATGCTAACTTTCCTAAGTTCACGGGGTCGTGCACCATGGCTACTTATTGCACTCCATGGATTGCTTTTGAGCACGGCACCTAATTCTCATTTCATCTAATATAAAATTGATAGGTGGTGATAGGATAGACGGTAAATTAGGCTGTTGAAAGCAACCTCTTTCTCGTAGAGCTCCCCCTTCTATGAGATCGACATGCCATGCCTTTTGAGAGGGTTTACTCCCAAACAGTTCGCAACATCCTTCCTCCATTGCCATTCAAACTTCGAAATTAAACCCCCACCAAATTCCATCAGAACTGCCGCATGTCTCGTCGCATTTTAAGACCACCAATTACATCCTACGACTTGGTCAACTATTCGTGCGACGATTTTCCAAGTAGAAGGATCAGATTGGCAAAGATGTTAGTTCCCCGATTTTTCTTTTGCTTCGACATGGCCCATCCAAGTCCACTCATAAGAATATAATCGACCCTACTATCAAAGACACCATGTGAACAAAGAACACATTTCTTGACCCCCAACTTTTATTTTTGGGGCCATGCATTTCTTGACATTAACTAATGTCTGTATACTAGACCCGACACCTTGTTGACAACCTCTCTCCTTCTCCCGGAATCTTTTGTCTTTATTTTATAAATTGGAAAATGATGAAATGATCTCTCCCTACCTTTTAAAAGAAATTGGAATAAGAAATCAAAATTTGTGATCTGGGCATCATAGAATTGACATGCTAACTGTGACAGAAAATCATACATAGTAATGTGGATGATTAGGGTACCTAAATTAGGTAATCAGGGAGCGAGACGATATGAAACTCGGTTCTCATTTTAATTTTTGCATAGAGTAAGGAGGGGGTGCAAACATCTTTTGAGCTGTAAATAGTCCCTGAGACAGTGACATCAATGTGGTGGGGGACTATGCCTTTTTTTTGCCTATTATAATCATATTTTTTGTTAGCTCGACAGAGTTATAAGAATGAAAAGACATACGATCAGTTCCCTTCTGTAATAAACCCAAGATTTTCAGCAAATCACGAGGAAGTCCTCACTTTTCTCCCCCCCTACTCTTACTCTTTTCCATAAAATGCTGAAAATAGACACTTTATGGCAGGAAGGATTTGGCTTGGTCATTCCTTTTTGCTAACATATCATTTGCATTCTAATTTTGACAGATGATTAAAGAAAGGGTACGGTAAAATTTTTTAATATCATAGTTTTGGGAGTGGCCAGAAAAGGTAAATTTTTTCCTTTTGGGTCAGAAAAGGAATGATTTGTTTAATTAAAGAGAAGCTGCAGCATGTTCAATGGAGAAAGCGACAGACCAAGCTATTATTGTGCCACATGATCTACATCAAGTATTTATTGTTCAAGATTAACTTTGCTTGCCCCTGGCTAGCAAGCCTTACGTAGACCTATTTAAGTAAATCAATTGAAAAACACATTTTCCTACGATTTATGATGATGATTGACTTGGTCCATCACATTTTACCAAATCCAAATGAATAAAAAAATTATCTCTATGATAGAAACTATCTAGCCTGTATCAATTGTAACTGGTTATGCCAAAGTGAAAATTACATAGCTGAATCATCATGGATAGGTATGGGAAACAAGATCTAGTCACATAGAAAGTAAGATCTAGTGTACAAAGTTCCACAAATCTAATGCTAGCATCACTGCAATTTGCATTGAAAGTTGCTTAAGTTCAAAGCCTGGATGGCTTAATCATTATGACTTTAGATGAACCGCTTTTTGACCAGCTCAATCACAAAAGCAGAATGACTTCATTCGAAAAGGGCAGAGATCGGGACTTGTCGATGCTTGGGCAAGTCTCCCGAGCTGAGCAAAGTGTACACGATACACATCACCATCTCTGTCGCAATAATCACACACACTTTTCCCCCTTGCCGAACAATGCCTCTGATGCATGCTGAGCAAGCTGAAAAAGTGAAGTTGCATCATTGTCGCAATAGTTTATGGTCAGATAGAAAATGCTTCCCCTCCATTTCTTTGGCGTCAAATCCCATGTGCTGGAGAACGGCGGACAAAGGGCCCTACTGGTCCACAAAGTCTCACCAGCAAAAAAAGTGGCTTTGATCCCGAAAATCGCCATATTGTTTGTGAAACGCGCTACAGTTCTATTGTCTTTGTAGTGCTCCTGACTTGGGACGGGATGTGATCTGTGATATATGTTAGACTTATCTCGTTTGGCGAACTTTGCTGCGTTTTGTCCTGAAGTTGATCAAACCCTCGAAAAAAGAAAAAAGAAGACCAAACGGATTGAGTAAAGAGAATGGAAAATCTTTAGCTTCTTTTAGTTTTGATACTTTGACATACATTCTTATCTGGGATAGCACAATGCGGGTGCAAAATTGGATTTGCAGGATGATATGACAATTAGGGCATTTGAGGAAGTGGGCTGCAATCAAACATCAATAAGAATTCGATAGTTCAGTGGAAAGCCAGTTTTGTGTGCATACCAACCTTGATATCTCTGGTTTTTTTTGGGTCCATTTGGGTTAACGTCGTAAGGTATCGAGAAATGTCAAGTGCAAGCACAAGAGGAATTAATCTCAAGTCTCTTGCAAATGGACATTGATCATACAATACTATCCATTCTCGAAAGGGGTAGCAAACTGCGAGTCCTGTTATGAGGCGTGCATCATTCATCCTCACTTCATATCTAAACAAATAAACTCATCTTCTGCCCAACATCTCATAGCCACTATGAGAAATATTTTCTATCCATCGTAATCTAATTACGATGAAAAGACCGTGTTTTTCTCCTCCTAACCATCTCTTGCTTGATTGGTTACGAATATGAAAATCAGCCACATTCGTTTTAAGATCTCCAAACCGCTGTGGCTTGTAGATTTGCTGCCGAATCTCTTTCCCACTCCATTGCAGCTGGAATAAGCGGGCGGTCTCCGGCGAGAGAGAGAGAGTGCTTCGGCCAGCGTTCATAAGGTCATCCTCGAAAGTGTTTTGGGCTTACTTTCCCAGTTCAACTCGTGAATAGCTTGCTTTCTAGCCCGAAAGTCAGAAGGGATGGGGCTCGATTTGAGAAATCCAATGTCATCCCAGCCCCAAAAACACGAGTTTGTCCGGAATTGGATTGTCCGACAGAATCAGTCTTAGACTCTGACTGACTCGCTTGTGTAAGATCAGACCCATCCCAACTTTGGTTACTGCACACTCGTGCCAACATGCCGAACTCGACGTGACTCAGCTGAACATTTGTCCTTGTGCAGACCCTCAACATGGCAAGAGACTCTTTTTCCTCTTCTTTTTCCGTCTTTTCTCTGTCAGGACCATGGTGGTACTGTTAAATGAAATAAAACGGTACACATCTCCCAATGATTTGTCAATTTTGTCTGTCGTGGTAAAATAGTTTATCGTTAGTCGAGAAAGTTTCTGGTCCGAATGACTTTGTCATCCGATTTAAGTGAGCTGGGTGAAATTGAACCCATTGTCATTTGTCTTGGGCATAACGTAGTTTGAATCCACTTTAAGCAAGGAGAGAAAAATATATATTTTGAACCCGTCATTGGTTTTGTGCTAGCAGTTTGAACTAGATTTACATGATTTTGTGAAGTGATATGAGTCATATACGAGTCATATTCCAACCTATCATAATTACTAAATTTTTCATTAGTACTATGTAAGCGAAATTCACTTGAACATTTAATAACTTTATTTTTTTACCTTCTTTCATTTCAAATCTCAAGTATACTATGCACATTGATGGGATTGACATCGAGTAATAAATAGAGCTTCTTTAACTTTTCACCCTTAATCTTGTGTGTTTCTCTTCTCCTGTTCTTCTCTCTTTCCTTCTCATTCAAATCTCCCTCCCTTTCATGGCCGATTGCCATTGATGGCAAAGATGATGACAGCTTGGTTCTATGTTGACAGAGGGGCACAGGGCAAGTAGCAAAAAGTCCCATAACTGCCCCCGCTTTGAGGATTCAATTAAGCTACTCTTAGTACGGGCCACGATACGCACCGACTCAATTCCCACACATCCTATGATAGGAGCCGAACCATTGACACCCCTAATCTTTTAATCTCAAGGACACTGGGCAATCATCAGGAAGAATCTCACCGGTACTTTAAATCGGGTTCTTCGAAGAGTAGGAGCGCTCTATGATAATGCTCGGGGGAAATAGTCATTGTCAGCGGTCTATTCCAGCTCGTGTTCTTCTTTAGAATGGAAATTCCGAGGGTGGAGAATGTGAACATGTTGCACACTGGGGGAACATGAGCAGGCGAAGCCCAAGGACATTCAATTCACATCATTATTGCTCCAAGAAGACATCAGCCCCTTCTTATCGATGGACTCCCAACGTGCACGACAGTGGGTCGCTGTCATCGTCACCCTGAAAACTTCGATAGCCCTACCTATCAAGGATGGTTAGAGAAAAGGGAGCTTAGATACTTTTTTTCTCGGACATGAGGGGACACTGGAAATGCATGGCGTTAGCAGCGGAGTTAAGCCGCTCGTCCGTGGGGTTTCTTTGTGGTTGGTCCCAATCGCCAATCAGCTGAAAACGAAAATGCAAGTTGATGTTCACGGAGAAGTATCAGAGAGCATATTCTCAGGACACTGCGACCTGCATTCCTGCGTAGTCTTCCCTTCTTCCGTGTGTCCTTGGTTCAAGACAGCACTACAGCTCTGGTGCATTAGCTAATGATGTGCTGATATTTCCTTCCAGGTCTCCCTGATCGCTCGAATGACTATCTGTTTTCCTTCAACAGGTGAAACGAGTCCATCGCCTTATGCTTACGGACACAACTTGCTCGAACTGTCGAACACCCGGAGCACGAGCGTAGTGCCCGATTACATGAAAATTCGTGAAATATCTCGGCAAGCTCCGTTAACTGGTTAAGTGCAGTCATTAAGATTGTGCAGGGCTCAGATCAATTTGCATGGAGTCAAATGAGATCTGAACACATGACGTGCACCTCTCGATCTTGAAATCCCCTGAAGCATAACTAGTTGAGTTGCTTATTTACTTGTGTAGTCTCTCTAAATGAGCTTGTTCATATGTCATGTTTCGAAAGACTTTCCAATCAAATTAAGATCTTGAGTTTTAATCATGCAAACCTTTTTCTCTTCCCTATGGACGCTTATTCTATCTCCACCGTGTTCCACAAAGTGTAATGTTTTCATTTGTTCAGTCATTTAGCATGGGAAATTAAGGGTGGAATTGATCTTCTCTTACATTGAACAAATCTCTATTTGTTATTCATGAATAACACGTGAACAAAATGCCACGGATTGGATCAGGTTGAGCAGAATCGACCCGAACCGTGTGGTACACCGAATCGACATCGACTTACTCTTTTTGTGACGAGAATGCACGCTTTAGATGGTTAAACTCTAGACTCGTAAAGGACTCACTAATTTCGTTAATCAGGTGAGATGTAAGCGAAAATAAATAGATAGGTTGAATGGGCACTATCAAGGGACACACAAGCATCGAATTCGCATCTTGCACCCACTTATTTATGGAGCCAACTGGCAGGGGTGGCGTCCTTGACGAGTCAACAGAGACATGCCACGTATCAAAATGCGGAAAGTAAAACGGAATGGATTCATATTTAGGTTCCGTTCGTTTCATGGAAAATAAAGTATTTCTGAAAATTATTTTTCAGGAAATTATTTTCCATATTTTTCAGGAAAATGATAATATTTTCTGGTGTTCATTTGAAACTTAATAAAACTATAAAAAATAAATTTTTAATTTTTAATTTTTTTCATTTTTGTGTTATACATTGACATGTCGCGAGCCAAAAATCTCCCCAGACTCCCACGAGCTCCCAACTTGCCACCAGAGGCCATGAAATTGCTAATCCAAGACAAGTCCATCAAAAGGCTGCCGACTCGCTAGTCTCGAGAGAGGTTGAGACACGCTGCTAGAGGTCGTAATATTCAAAGGTGAACAAAGAAGCAGGAAATTGTTTTCTCCTTTCAAAAAAGTAAAAAATATTTTCCTTACTTTTGAAGGCATTTTCCCTGTGGAAAATATTTTCCTTAACTATTTTGTTTTTTCGTGAAACAAACGCCGGAAAATATCAAAAATATTTTTAAGAAAGTTATTTTCCGTAAAACGAAAGGATCCTTAGTTGTGGAACCGAAATTAGAAGTTTGAATGCTCATATTATATGAAATGTGATGCATTTTATGCAAACGAGGTGAGTGCAAATATTTTTGCCACAAACGATTTTAGACTGGAAATTCTAATGTATTTTCTAGAATGAATTTGTTTACTAAAAAACTAGACGAATTTGTTGTCTCCTTATTCGAATCAGACGAGTGACATAATTTATTTCGCATCATGAATTTAGAAAAAAGAAATAGTAAGATAGTTTTGCGGCCTAAGACATTGGTGCCTGCAACATTTTGCCATAAAAAAGAGGCAAAGCAGGAGACAAGTCTAAAATTAGGAAAAAGTTAATTTACAATCTGAAGTTTAGTCATATACTATTCGCAAACCTCAATAAAAGTGACAGAAAGAATACCTCGATTATCAAAATTCAAATGGCCCGTTAAAATTTGTCATGTAAAATTGAGACAGTGCACAAAATTTTCTTTTGACGAAACTTCGTGGATTTTAGGTAAATGTAGTGATTCAATAATTGTATGAAATGGTTTTTGAAAATTGACGATGAATTATGTCTTTAAAAAGAAAATTGAAAACAAAAATGGTTTTCGAGCTATGACTGGAATAGGCCAAGGTTGCACCAAGTATATTCAGTACAAATATTGGTACAAAAAAATATTCAGTACAAATAATTTTTCGAGGCACAACCCAAATTACCCCAAGCTATACTAAAGGTGCGTTTGGTTCAACTTTGCAAATGGACTTTGAGGGAAATGCAAAACTTTTTCCAAATGGACTTTGGGGGAAATACCAAGACTATTTGGTAAATTCTGTTTTGAAAAGCAACTTTGAAAAAAATGTTGTTTGGTAGAAAACACATTTGAAAAGCCCATTTGAGTTTTAATTTATATTTTTTATTTTTATTTATCGAAACATTAAAAAATATAATTTGGAACTTTCTTAATTTTAGATTTTGACAACAATGTTAAAAAAACATGGTGTAAACAGTTTTATTTAAAAAGTAAAATTTATTTTATTGCAACAAAACTCAACCTAAAATTTATGTTTGGTAAAAAGTGTTTCTGTTCCACGGAACAAAAATTTATGTTTTTTTGTTCTTTGTTCCGGAGAACAAAAAAAGAACATGAACACATTTGTTTTACTTTTGTTCCCAGTAACAATTTTTTTTTGTTCAAGGAACATATTTGGAACAGAAATAAAAAGTAGAAAAAACTTATTTCTTATTCTCGGGAACACTTTTTAAGAAACAAAAGAACAAAAATTCAAAACTTGTTTTTTTAATATTTAATACCAAATAACACTTTTTAAGAAAAAAAATTCAAAACTCAACATTTTTAAGAAAAAAACAAGTTAATTATTACCAAACGCATTCTTCTGTTCAAAAATTGTTCGTGAGAACAGAAATAAAAAAAAATATTCATGTTGAAAAATTGTTCATCGAAACAAAAACGTTACCAAACGTGCCATAAGCATATTCGATCTTGAATTTTCTACATTATTTTCGAATGGCGCCCATAGACTAGGCAAAGAAAAGTCGGGCCCCAATCCATCAACTTGTCCAATTTGTAGTAGCCTCGTTTATTAAACAATCATACCCAAAAAAAAACATATATTTTTAAGTACACCAATTGTTCTCGTAGTATGTATTAATACTACTTTGAGAAAAGAATCGAAAAAATCGAATATGTGCTTATTAAGAATGCTTGGTAAGTGCTGTGCGGCATTTGACCGGAAGGCCCTTCATGGCCATGCTGGGAAGTTAAGCGAGGATTCCTCGCTCTAATCATTAAGCTTAAGACTTCTTTAAGTAGACAACCTACGAGACATTGGATCGCCTTTGTCGCTACATGCTACCAAGCGCACGCCGTCCACACGTGTCACCATCACGCGCGAAAGCGAAAATAGGAAGAGGTCAAGGAGACGTCATCGACCGCACCCTACAAGTTACCTTCTAGGGTACCAACTACAGAAAAATTATACTCTAATTTTATTTACAATATAAAAGTATTTCCTCTATTTTTTTTTGCCAGAATTGTTTCGCAAAAAATAATAAAACGAGTGTGTCCGAAACTAGATAAAAAAATGAAATTAAAAAAACTTAAAAGATGATAATTTTCTATTTATAAACCTTAAATGAGTGGCAAAAAATAAAATTAACCGTCCAACTTCACAACCCCAGTCCATGGTTTTGAAATTTGACAACAAGTAACATTTCCCAAAAAACAAAATTGAAAAGGACGAAACAAAACCTACCTTATGACGTGCCGAACATAATATGTTGCCAAGCTTTTTTTCCCTTTTCAAGTCGGACAAGGACATCAAGCGAAGAAAAGTCGAGCCGAACATTGATTCAAAACGAACCAAAGCGGTCAAAAACCGCTATAAGCTTGACCTGTCCTGGCTCGATTTGATCCATTTGTGGCTTCATACAAGCTCTGAAGTAATCGCGATATTTTACTTTTGGAGTAAAATTCGGAAAAAAAATCAAACAATCTTTCATCAGTGCTTTTGCAGGATTTGTCTGCAAGACGAACAATGGCAAGAAGATAAGCGTTGGATTAGTCACTCCCAATTATTAAAAATCACGACTTTCTCTCTAAGGGGGACAACCTAGGACTAAATTTGTACCGCGCTGTCGCTCTGGGTCCTTGCCACGCGCCAATTTTGGGTCGCCATCACGCACCGAATTTTTAAAAAGGAAGAAAGGAGTCAAAAGATCGCTCGCATCAATCACCGACCACGTCTAGCAAGTTACCTACGTAGAGTACCGACAATACGACAACTATACTCCTTTTTTTTAACAATTCAATTAAAGGGGGGATTTCCAATTTTTTGATGAAATCGACTGACAAGACCCCCAAGCACGAGCAATAATTTAATATACGGCCACAAAAGTCGTTATCCGGCGTATTTTCCTTAAAGAATAAATCCCGACTTTATGTTTAATTTCAATTTCTGCTTTCAAAGAGGAAAAATTAGGTTAAGTTTGGTCAACTGAACAAGATTGAATAAATCTTTTTATCATATATCGTGTTTGATAGACATATATGATATAATAAGGTTGAATCTATAATTGATATACACCGGATAAAAAAATCCGAGGGAGATGATGGATTAAGATTAGATATGATTTCGTTTATCCGAAATATAAAAACTCACGCCTTTTTCATTCTCCATCGTTAATCCACAGATGACTTTTAACTTAAGTTGACCGCCTTTGCGCCACAAATGACTGTTCGCCGCTTGCTAACCACTGTCAACTGGCCACCGCTGCCGACAACCAACTGTCTGCACCGGTCACCACCGTCCTCCCACTGCCTAACACTGCCGAGCGCCAACCACAGCCGCCCGACCTTCATCGTCCGTCTGTGAGTAAGAAGAAAAAACGAAAAAATACAAAAAATTTTGGATCATATTATTTGGCTTATGTTACTTAGAAATTATTATTATTATTATTATTGGTCACTGAGGACTCCACCTAGGCCCATTCGCGCTCGGCAAGCACTAAGGAACTGGGTGCCTATATCTCGAGCCAATGTAAACTAGCCATCACACTCACATCAGCAGTTAAGTCACCCAACGACATTGCTATGATTCGAATTTGCACCTTTTGCGAGAAGCATAAGGCTCTAACCAACTATGCCATCACAACGGGTGGTTTTAATCAGAAATTATTCCGAAGAGTGAAAATATAAAAGAGCTATTTCTAAAAAAAAATATTTTCCGGAACAAAAATGTTAACATTCGCACCTTTCCACTCTCTAGATGGGTTCGCACGCCCAAAAGAATCAAATCGCCATAAATTTTTTTCAAAGTTATTTACTTTAGTTTTGGTTGGCTATGGAAAGAAATACAATGACGACATGATTTGGGGAATTAGCTCCTAACTATCTCTACAAGGAAAACAAAATATAAACAAAAGACACCATCTAATCTTGGATCTGAGACTGTGGATGAGGACCCATCGAATGGGAAAATCATAACTAGAAGCAAGCAATACCAACCATTTCGATTGGTCCGCTTTTTATGCCGGCGTGAATTATGCCTACCGTCCTTTTCTTTCCTCTTTTTCCCCCATTTCTTGGGTGGCAATCTTGGAAGCTCGCTTTTTCTGCATCGACTCGATACAATTTTATACGTAGAATACTCCCGGCAAGCAATAATTTGCAAATACGACGTAACTTCTATTACAATCAAGCCCAAAAATCATTTTGTCTCGCCTCATTTATTTCTCATTTGGTACTTAGAAACTTTGTTCTGGTAGCGGAAGCAGAGGAGATAAATTGTGAAATCGACCAAAGAAAAGGACAAGAGCTGAGAATCGCCCGCTCCACCTACTATCAAGAAAGCGTACTTGGTAAACCTACTTAATTGTCTCTATTGGGTAATCAACTTCATCCTATTCGAGAAAAAATAGCAAAACTACGTAATGTTTCTCTTATTCTTCAATTTCGGTTATCTAGAAAAAGTAGGGATATGCATGGACCGAAATTTTTTTTCAAAAGAAAAAGTTATACGATGATAAAAGCAAGATGAGTACCGTCAACTTTTTTGGTTTCTAAATAATTTATCCGTGCCATTAAAGTCATGAATATGGTATTATCAAAGGAGTGCAAACTAACCGCACCCCGAAATACATGCATGGAAATTAGTACTCGATTACGGAATTAATTGTAATTTTTCCATTTCGGAAAAAATAATGTTCTTTTTTTAGAGTTTTTCTATTTCGGAAAAAATAATGATTTTTGTTTTTTTTTGGGGGGGGGGGGGGGTGTGAATCCCCCATGAAGAGAGAGAAACAAAGAAGGAAACCGCCATTGGAGGCGGCCTTCACAAAAGAAACGCAAGAGGAAATTTTCCGCTGTTACCGTGTGCTTCTGTCAATCTCACCTCGAGTTTCGTATCTTACGAAGCACCCTTTGAACGTTTCTTCAAAGGCCTAAAACCTTGGCGAACCTCTCTCTCTCTCTCTCTCTCTCTCTCTCTGCTCGTCGTGATCGCAATTCGGCCGCCGATCTCCCCCGTTCTTGGACGAACCTCGTCTTCTTTTTCGGCAAAGAGGTCGGGGATTGTTCGCTAGAGAAGTTTCGTCTCTCTCTGGCAAGTGACCTTCGTGTTCTTGTTCTGCAACTGCAGGAATTTTTCTGGGGTTCGTACACATCGGTTTCTTTCTTTTTCTTTTTTGGGAGTTGAGGATGGGCAGTAGGAGGGGACAAAGGGGTTCACCTCGTCATCAGGGCGGTCAGGGGACCGGATCGTCGGCAAGAAAGCCGCCGCTTGGTAATATTTTATTTCTCTGTTCGTCTTCTTTTTTCTTTCCCTTTGATTGATTGTCTCTGCCCGTGTTTATTGGTTCGTTGGTTATCGTTTTCTTTTTTCAATTCTTTTTCTGCAGTAAGTATCCCCTGTTAACGTCGCGTTCGTACTTGTAAAGACTGTCCCACCCGCCACCCCTCTTCTTTCCGTTTCTTTTTAAATCTTGATCACCCTTCAGAGATATATGGTCCAGGGGCAGTCGAATGACTCCCGGTTGTAAATGGGATCGTGTTCTTACCGTGGTTGGTGGTCTCTTTTTGATGAATCAGAGAGTAATTTCAATGCGTTCGAATTTGAAGTTGAGAGTTGTATGACTGAGCCGATTTCGGACTGGATGTGATGAGCGGCTTGAGATTGATTGTCGGTTGGTTTGATCTGTGGAGTTTGGCATTGGATGTAGTTTGATTGTTATCCTGCCTTGCCTGTGTCTTTTTATCATTGTTCGTATTAGATATGCATAATAAGTCTGTCACTTTCCTTTTTTCTGTCCCTGACTTTTGTTTGGAAGTCGCGTCTTGTGTTGATATACTAATGACGGTTTGTTCATTTACAGGCAGTTGGCAGCCCACCGTGCCATCATGGGAGAAGAAATTCTGCAAATTAGTTGGCTCAGTTTCCTGGCACAGGCTCCTGGAAGTGAAGAAGTACTTGCACATACATGACGAAGTAGTTAAATGGAATGACTCAGCAGTTGAGGAGGCGTTTCACAATGCAAAGAAACGGTATTGGGAAGAGATCAATGGGCTTCCATGTAGTATCCCATTGCCTGATCCAAATATACATATAGACGAAGTAGATTGGGAATCCAAAATGGACCCTGACCTGCTTTTGGACTTGGAGCGAGGACCTGAGTCTTTCTGTAGTAGTAATGATGGTCAAACAATTATCTTTGGTGATGCGTTAGCTAATCCATCCTTTGCATGTGATGGATGGGGAGATGTAGGAGAGGAATGGCCAAAGGACGAGACGTCTTGGAAGGTCATTGATGATTGTGTGGGTGGTGAAAATGTTTATGGAGCTGATCCTGCCGAGCAAGTTACAGTTGATGCTGGTGCTCTTTCAGAGTTGAAGCAGGGCCGTTTTCAGGGCTGGAATCAGCAGGTTGGCATGCAAGGGGATTTCAATGTGAATGACTATGGTAGATCAGACAATGAGCAAGACAGGACCATTGACAATTGGGACACCTGGGATTGGGATAAGATGAATAGAGAACTTGAACCTGCTTGGTGCGAAAATACACACGGAGTTGATTCTGCTGATCGAGTTGCAGCTGATTGTGACCCATTTTGGGGTTCAAAGCAGGACTGTTCTCAGGGGTGGACTCAGAAGGTCAGTGCTGAAGAGGGTTGTCATGGTAAATATTATTGCAAGTTGGAGAGAGGCCACGATGCAACTAGCAACAACTGGGACACATGGGATTGGGACAACATGGATAGAGAACATGCACACATTGGGTGTGGAAAAACAGATGGATCTGATCATGTTGAGCAAATTGCAGACGGTAGTGACCTTATTTGGGTTTCAGAGCAGACCCATTCTCAGCAGTGGAATAAGTTGGTTAGTACTCAAGAAAACATGCAATACATGACTAGTGACAACTGGGATACATGGGATTGGGATAAGATGAATAAAGAACTTGAACCTGATGGACAATATATCCCGAGACACAAGCGCATAGGATTCGGCAGGAATGACAAGCCAATGAGGTACGTTTGGAACCACGGGAAAGGGATGAAGCAGAATAATTTTGTTTATTGATATTCGTGCTGCAGTCTGGGTCTTATAATCTTCTATTCGTTGAGTTCTGTTGCTCCTTTTTATTGGGGATAAACAGGAGCAAGGTGACCGTTTTTTTTTTTTTTTTTGCGATAATTAGCATTGTTTTGTTGGGCTGTACATGTCATTCTGTGTATTTCGCATCAAGATTGTTAGAGCAGAGCGTAGTGTCTTTGCAATAGGATTGAGCAGTAATATATTTTGTGTTCACAATTTTGTCCGACTGGTCTGGAAGATTTGTCAAGTCTAAGCGTTGATCACTTCCTGTTGCCCTTTGTAGTTTCTTTGCCATTTTTCATCAATTGTGAAGAATAAGCAAGTGCAGTTATTACAGATCGTGTCCTGAAAGAGATATGCCATTCAATTTATTGGATCTCCAATTCTCTTTTCTTTGGTAATCTTCAATGTCTTCTACCTTTGTAGTATCAATGCATTTAAAGCATAAGATCTAAGCGAGTCGTCAGGCTGCTCCTGTCTTTGTGGCGGCAATCCGCGTCACTTCTGCTGGTTGTTTGGTGGGCACTGCTGCTTCCCAACCGGCAAAAACATGTCTCCTCATCGAAATTTAAATGAAGGAATGACCGGCCGCTGCGGGAGAAACTAAATGAGCTCATTTAGTGGATTCAAGAAGAAACACTTCGGAAGTTTACTTTCAAACATGTCCAGCAAGAACAGCCCCACAAAGATGCCCATCGTGGGTTGGTTTGTTTCCTCCTCCTATATACGCAATTCTCTGTCTTCGTTCGTGATCATGTTGGGCGAAAGGTAGTTGTAGAGGAGCGGCTGTGAAAGGGCGATTCCCCCTTTCCATTGAAGTAGGGTTCCAAACCCACCATTCCGGCCTATTATTGATGGGGATTTTACTGATTCTGAAGGTAGCTTGCTTACAAAGCCACCCACTTGAGAAGCTAGTCGCCAGAAAGAAGCGACGAGGAAGCGAAGCTGTCTACGAAGCGGTAGCTTCTACTGCTACTATAGATGGGGGGCTTAGATCATCGGAGCAAACTGAGAGAGGATGTAAAATTCGTCAAATGAATTAAGTTGGTTATTCCATTTATGTTAATAATCTCTATGTAAAAACTGAAAATCTATTTATTCGATATTATAATAAGTTGTTAATTTACAACAAGTCCCATACGACATTAAGGTATGCAATTTATAGGCATCAACAATGTTTTCAGTTCATTGTTCCAAAAGTTTCCTATACCTTTCATCCATTCATCAATGTATCCAATGTTGAATTGAAATTAAGAAAGTGAAATAATTATGAGATTTTTGCAAAATAAGTACCATTAAATAGTTTATCCACTCGGAAATTCGAGGAACAAAATATATGTACGCGGGGAGAATAATAGAACCTTCACAATGTGTTTACATGTTCATGGACATTCATGACCTACGACTGAAAAATAATACATCTAGGCACATATATAAATAGGAATTGCTACGGATACTAATTTAATATGGATGTTATATGAACATAAAAAGGGATCAATCGCGTACCTAGTACGTAAGCTCATATTACACAGACAACTATAAGTGATTCGCTAAATAATAACTTCATTGAAAGTACCATAAATAATACGAGGCTGACTAATTTGCAAGACAAATAAATTCTCACTTTTAAACGGCAAGATGATGATATGGATCGGAAAAATACTTAACTTTGAGTTTTTCATCCATACAAGTTGACGAGTTCACTCAAGATCGTCTATTTGGAACACCATTTAGTAATAATTCTATAGTGCATAAAAAGGCACCATAAGCTATTTTTCCTAAGCAGGAGAAAATAAGTAGAAAAAGCGATTTTCTTAGTTTATAATCACATAAGCGATACTTGAAATGAGGTAATTCAAAACGAGTGAAACCCACGAAAATATATAAGTCCTATATTTTAAAAACCTATATTTGGAGAGAAAAAATAAATCGTAAGTTGTTGGAATTGTTTGCATGAATTAGGTTATAATCTAAGTTACGAATAGATTTTATTAAGACCACAGGCCTTTGGGTTGTTAGTGTAGTCTACTTTTGTTTAGTCTATCATTAAGCGGCTTTCTTTAACTTAGATTTTTTGTCAATAGTGTCTCGATTAAAGAAATTTTGCTAATTAAAAAATTACACCGTCTAAATTAAAATTAATTCGAAATATATTTAAGAAATTACATTCAAACTAAGCCGTATGAGTCCAAAGTATACATGAATTCACTTGCTTTAATTTATTCATTCTCCTTAAATTTAAACTTAATAAGAGATCGATATGTACTCTCTTCTTCTACTTTTTAAAAAATTAAATCCAATAAAAGTCAAATTTTAGCTGCGACAGCCGTATAAACTAAGAATTAGCTGTTAGAATGTGAGTTATGCGATGAAATTATGTTGTATGTTTCGTAAGGTGGCTATAATAAAGATGAAGTTAAGTACATGCGATATGCCTATCATGGAGATAAATGAAAGTGTCGGGTGAAAAATACTAAAATAAATATATTTTTTCGACACGATCGAACTATATGTAATAGATCTTTCCCAAAAGAATGGACTTCTTCTTTGTCTGAAAGGTGGAACTGTTGCTGAATTGAGAATCAATAAGAGCATTGCATGTGCGTACTGAGCATCAGCCAGCCATGAGATTTAAGTCCAAGCAACCTCTGAAAAAAGCTTGTCCTTTATCGCGAGGTTCTCTTCCTCCTCTGCCTCCGGCCTTCCGACACTACTAAACATTTACTGTGATACATCGCGAGGGTAAAACAGAGACCAAAATGGAAGCTTTTGACTCAAGGAAGCCTTCGACGCTCCGAGAGAGAGAGAGAGAGAGAGAGAGAGAGAGAGAAAGAGGGGCTTAGCTCGCCTCAAATTCAAGAACCCTTGATGGATTTCGCAGCTTCAATGCCTCCGAGCCTTCCGTTTTTTCTCGCTGTTTCAGAATTTGGGGCGTCGTCCTTTCGGCATTTGCAATTTCTTGATCGACGTTAGTAAGGGGTAAGAGGATGAGAAGAGATGAAAAGAGACAATCATCGCATCGCCGACCCTTCTTCTTCTTCGCCTGGTAACTTCTTTTGGTTGTTCGTTCTTTAAAGAAAATTTTGCCTGCATTTTGACCATTCCTGGAAAATGTGGGCATGAGTGGATATGAAGACAGATCGGTTTCTGATGTTTTGGTAGTTGAGGCTTCGGGGAGGACCGAGAAAAATCAAACTTTGAGTGTTTCGATTGAAAGCTTAGCTTTTAGTGGATGAAAAGACTCCATTGACGATAATAAAACTGATGAAGAATTATTGACCAAAGAGTAAACCGTTAAGGGCTGTTGCCGCAATCAGCCCAAAAGTAGGTATCTGAGGAGTGTTAACATAGACAAGGGTTCTGTTGAGCTGGAGTGAATTGATGGGATCATTCCAGAGTTGGGTTCTTTTTAGATTTTGCTCCGACCAGAGTTGATCCGAGCTAGGATTTATTCTTCTTCTCGTCCGGCTTGCCTTCTTTCTTAGTTTTCATTGATTTGGATGCTCTCTCTCTGATGGATGCGATTGCAATCCCTTGTGTTGCTTGTTCTTCGGCTTGATCAAGGTTCAAATTGTTGAAAATCAGTGACCGGGCCTTGATTTTTTGGTTCCTAGGGGAAAGCTTCTTGTTTTTCTTCTTCTTCTTCTTCTTCTTCTTTTTATTTTTTGGAGAAGGGTGGCCAGTGAAAATTTTGCTGACTCAAGATACTGAAGACACTGCCCTTTTGTCGGCTAGAAGAGTTCGTTAATGGTTAGATCATATGAATTAGGAACTATATGGTTGGGTAGATGGTTTGTTGTCATGGGAAGATTGAGGTAATATGTGGATGGACCAAGAGGCTGTTTAGATGCACTGTGAATTGATCATTAAAAGCGAGTTGACATGAAGAATGTTTGTGAAGAAGGCTTTGGTATACTCAATACTCAAAAGTCAGGATATGTTGGACCATTTTTAAAGCCGGATATGTTGAATAGCCAACTTCTTTATTTAGACTTCAGAAGTTATAGTATGAGGCAGAAAACATGCATTTGGAGCAGCATTCACAGAACTACTGCATCGATGAGTGAATAGGGTGGCAATGTTGGAGGGCTCATCGCTTTCTAATGCTCTTCCTAATGAATTGCCGGTGGTTCTGCCCAATGAAATGAACATTTTTATTTTATAAGTCAGCTAAATGATCTTTTCTATTCATTTTTTGCTTTGTGTGATGTTTAAGTTTTCATCTTCATTACCCAAAAAACAAAAAAAGGGTTCTTTTCATCTTGAGCTGCATAATGTGCTTGACATCGAATGTTCGCTGTTGAACGGTGATCCGCATACCTTTGTTTTGTGTGAATCTCTGCTTTCAGGTCTCAGCTTGCTTTATCTCATACACCTTACTCCAATTCTGCATATTTTCATGTTCTGATGGTTTCATGGAACGGGTTAAATCTCTGTTGACGCTTGAGTCCCAATTTCTCCCTTCACAGTTTGGGGTATAGGCTGCGCAATTTCGACGTTGCTTTATTTCTTATGTTCTAGCTCTCTTTTCATGGTGTATGGCAATGTATATCCTCTGAAAGACCATCTGTGATAGTTTTTCTAGGCTAGACAGGAGTTACTGATGAAAATGTTCTTATTTTGATATTATAGACAGCATGCGGTGCTCCTTCAGGATGGAACTGTCAAGCAGAAAGGTTAGTTGCTTCTCACCCTCTCCTAGGGTAGTTTGCCTGACTCTTTAGTTGTTTCATCATTTTACATATTTTGTTCTCTTTGTGAATGCAAATTTTGAGTCTGTGGAGTCATTATCTAAATGTTGGGATTTCAAAAGACTTTAATGAGGAAAATATTTATAACGACTGAATATTTATACTTAGACAAATTTCTGTGATAATATATGCAGATACTCGGCCATTGTGCTTCCTTTATATATCTTACCATCTTTTCCACTAACTGAGCAGTTTTATTTGTTTATTTAAATTCTTGGTAATCAATTTAAAGAGATAATGTCGATTGATATACTGAGAATGACTGACGGAGTTTATATGATATGGTAAATTTGAGTATTGAATGTGGTTCACTTGATTAGTTACCCCAGTTGCACTTTGTCACATAACTTAAAATATTAATATAATAGACCGGTTAAAATACCTACAATTACGTTTAAAGAAATGAAGGTAATTTGATGCATACAGTGTAGCACGCTAGGTCCAATAGAGTATCCTGATTGTTATTTTGCTGGTATCCCCAAATAAACCCTCTTTAGAATTGGATACTATTTGCCATTTTCATTTTCAAATTTTGAAAGAGATAATATTACCAAAATGCTTATTTATCTAAATTTGATAGGCTGAAAAATTGCTATAAGCGAGTTTTACTATGAGTGTCGACAAACTCAAGGGTTCAATAGTGGTGTGCCACCTCCCTGGTATCTCCTCCACCAACTTTTCCTTTATCTCCATCAAATTTCGCCTGAATTTCTATCTGAAACTCTGCCTATTACATTTTCAAAGAAGGAAACTTTAGGCAACATTTTCAACATGATAAGTGCGAACATTGTGCGCGATTCGTTGTTTTGCTATTAGTAATGTATTATCTATAAAAAGCAGAAAGACAATGCAATGCAAATGAGGCTATACCATCACCATAGTCTGTGAAAAGCCACTCATTGTTCAATTTATACCCAAATATTTTCCCCTGTTGTGTACATAAGTTGGAGGGTTGGTCCAAAAAGTCTCTTTTGTCTTATCAATTACTAAAAATTTTAATGTTAGACTCAGTTACATGTGAGAGCTATGCGTGTGCACATCTATCCATTTACAAGAAATTTGTCATCATCCCTATCCACTATGAAATTTTGGTTTCTCTTTTATTCCCCCATTTCTAAGTTAGAAAGACAACTGAATCCAAATTTTCAGTTTCTGACTTGAATTGGATGAACCTGGCTGATTGACATAGCTTTTTCTGTGTAATTCAAATAATGAACATTCCCCATGAGACTAACTGTTTTACCATCTCATACCATTACAGATCTGGAGGAAGGTGTGCAATGAGAAGTACATGGGTTCCCTATTACGAGGTTCTGTGCTTGGAAAATATTTTGTTCCGATCTTGTCCTTGTCACGTGGATTGACCTACAAAAGAATGGTAAGAATTATGTAATCCCAAATTAAATATGTATGTCTTTACATTCTCTATTTGCTTTCCAACAGACACGAGTGTTGGATCTGGTTTCTGAAATTGTTCACTTTTATTGGAAACACTCAATGCAGAGTCGCAATTATATGGGAATACATCTGTGGATTTGACTGGAAATATGAATGCTCAAATGGAAACAAATATCAGTAAATTAAATGACTAAAAAAGTTCGTTATCGTTTATTTTTTGGTTGAGTTATTCAATAGTGATCGTCCTTTTCTGCTAGTCGACAAAAAAGTAAACATTGAGCAAAAAAGAAGATAGAATCATGTAGGAAAGACAATAATGCCTTTGTATGGATTGATTTACTGGCGGTGGATGAGGACTGACAAAGAAGTAAACTGTAATCAGAATCAGAACTTGAGGAGCTATATAAAACCAAACCTCCCCCTCACAAAATACTGTGTGCTTCAGACAATCTCATCTCGAGTTTCACTAATTTTTTACCACCCTTTAGACGTTGCATACAAGCCTAAACCTCTGCATCTCTCCCTCTTTCTTGCTGCAATTGCAATTCCGAACTGGCCCTCATCTTCTTTTCTGGCCTAAACCTGAGATTGCCATTTGAAAGTTTCTCAGACGAGTGCCCTCTTAATATTGCTCTGCAACTGGAACACCTTTTGAAAACATTCTTATATCAGTTTTTAAGGAGTGGTGTCAGGTTGATCATGGACAGTTTGAGAGGACAAAAAGTCTTCAGTCGTCGTCAAGGCACCAGTGGGAACAGATTGTTCGGAAGAAAGCCACCCATCAGTAATATTTATACGTCTCTGCAGTGTTCTTTTTTTAATTTAATTGTCATTATCTGATCATCTGAGCAGTTAGTTAACATCTCTCTTTTACCTTTTGAAGTTCTTTGTCTGCAATTATGTTTTCTCAGGTTCCTACTTTTAAAGCTTGTTTTCTTTATTTTCCCTCAATTCTCATTAAACTATGGCAGTTGACTCGCTGCCGTTTGTAGGGGCTGTGTTTTATATTGGTGTGCAGTCTCTTTTTTTGTTGAATTATGGAAATTTTTTTTGTTTGATAGATGATCAATAATTTGATATTGGATCGCTTATTTGAAATCGTGTCTTGAGTTGAAGAACTAATTTATGGTTTCGTTTACTTTAGCAGCCGATTGGCGGCCGGCCGTTCCATCCTGGGAGAAGGAATTCTGCAGATTGGTAGGGTCGGTTCCCTGGAAAAAGCTCGTGGAAGCAAAGCGTTACATCCACATGTATGACAAAGTGCTTAAGTGGAACGACTCAGCTGTTGAGGAGGCGTTTCACAACGCAAAGGAACGGTTTTGGGCACAGATCAATGGGCTTCCGTGTAACATCTCTTTGCCAGATCCAAACCTCCATATAGACGAAGTCGATTGGGATTCCGAGATGGACCCTGAACTGCTTTTGGACTTGGAGCGAGGACCTGAGGCTTTTGATGGCAGCAATAGCAGTAGAACAGCTATCATGGGCGATGTCTTAGCGAATCCGTCGCTTGCATGTGGCGGCTGTAAACTCAAGAGCGGCCAAGATATAGTCTGTGACAATTGGGATACGTGGGATTGGAGTGACCCGAATAAGTGACTTGAACCTGTTTAGACCGTGTCGCTGGACCCAAGTCCTCTGTGATTCTGCCGGAATGACCAGCAAATGGTTACTGATGGAATCGCAGGAAGGGGATGAAGCGCAGCTGGGTTTGTTGCCTTCTTAGTTTTTCTATTGTAATTCATGAATTTGTAAAGGAGAAGCGACTGCATTTCCAACGATGTACGCTGAAGAAGAAATGACATCTGAGTCGACGAATCTCATATTATTCGAGTGGTGTGTTCTTGCAGCACAGATGCTATCCTCAATTTCTAAATTTTAAGCGTTAAAGCCTACGATAGATCCTCGAAGTCAAATTACGAATTGGAGACGTGTACTCATTGTCAAAACAAGAAAACTTGTATTTTACAAGATTCGAACCATTTCAATATAGAAGGCACAGTCACGTAACTGTTAAGCTTCGTTCGTTTCACGAAAAATTTAGCATTTCTGAAAAATGATAATATTTTTCGGTATTTTCGTTTGTCAAAAGTCACTAGCTCGCCGACCTCAAATGAGGTCGAGACATGTCGTTAGATATCGATATATTTAAAGGTAAACGAAGAATACGGAGAACATTTTCTCCTTTTAATAAGCGGAAAAATATTTTTCATAATATTGAAGGTGTTTCTTCCATTGGTGGTTATTTCATTTTTCGTGAAATGAATACCGAAAATTTGGAAATTTTTTTTCCTATAAGTTATTTTCCGTAAAAACGAATGGAGTCTAGATGTTGGAAGAGTTCGTAAATTTAAAGGACAACGTTTAGATTATAGAATTCAGCCTGCTCTACGTGGAACTGAAAACTCACCCATTTGAGTTTTCAGTTCGGATTTTTTTGAGAGTTGAAGAATGTTAATTCACTTTGATTAGCGTCTCGATTCTAGATGGGGAACCGACCCACGGGCGAAATGATCACCCACATTCTAATGTTGATATCGTACGGCAGCTCGTGTCAGAAAAGAAATCCGCAAATTAATTCTTGGAATCCTTCAATGAAATCTCCATCCTCCATTTCTGAAAACTCCTCCTTTCTTAGTGATGCAATCAGCATTAAAATTACCAAAATGCCGACAATGAAAATCTATATTCACTTTTATCTTCGTTGGACATTTAAATAATCGACGGATTTAAAGTATTCCCAACGAATTTTCGTAACTTCGTTAGCCTAAAAAATCCATATACATTTGCACCAAAACTAAGGAATAGGTGATTAAATGATAAGGTGCAATTAAGTTGTTGAAGCTAGTTCTATTTTCTTGCTCAAGATATTCCATCGCGAGAGTAAAAACTACACATCTGAAACAGCACGATAAGCATTTTCCATGACAATTGGGCAGCCTCTTTCCAGTTTCAGCCCTTCTTTTCATGGATACCCAATCGATCGGGGGAGAGATGGGGAAGGGCAATTTCGTCCGTTTGTTGACTTAATCGTATGTAGAAACGTAAAGGCCGCGAAAATAATACCATATAAATAATAAATGAAGGAGTGGTTGTCATCATTCACTTCTTTGCTTATTAAGAAATTGGGCCGTTATGCTGCCTTTATGTTAGTGTTGCCATCTTTGACAATTACCATGAATGGAGGATGTTTTTCTTTATTGAGCAAAAGAGTATCTGATTTTGATTTTGCCATCGGCATAAAAGTTATGTTCACATAAATATCCCCCTCCCCATCTTATATATTTATGTTGAGGATCTGATATAAATGCAATTTTCATCTTTAAACTATGAATCTAATGCGTCGCGAGAGTTGTAATCAGATTTAGTTCCATAATTTTTTTCACTTCAATTATCGAAAATACAAAAAAGAAACCTACCTAATTGATGGCAATTGTCAAAGATGGTGAGACAAACACGAAGGAAGGAAGATGATTGAACGCAGACATATGATATTACGATGTATACTTAATGTGAATATTTCAAATTTTGCGTCACAATGCGACACATCTATTAGTATTATACCCGTCTTAAAGAAATGATTTATCCTTGGTGTCGTACTATGTCATGTTAGACCATTCTTTTGTATATCCTACGTCATCTTAAAGATATAAGTAGGTGAACGTGATTACATGATATGGGTGCAAAATGCACCAACATAAATAGATTATCCTAATTATGATTTTGCTTGTAAACCCATATAATTATCCTGTGTTTCGAAATAAAATTGCAATGTTCATGGTCAGATACTTCAAGGAGATAATACTGCCATAAGTACTTATCTTAGAATGCATGTAAGTGAGACGTAGGGTTGGTGGTGGCCAGCCACCTCCATGCAAATTTCCGCGGCCACCGGAATCAGAAGTGACCTTCCAAGAGTTATCCTCCTCTGATTAGTCCACTTCTGCTCTACCGCCATCCATGGCCTGGGATTGACTGATTCGCCAGGGCATTGCCAGAGATGACCGTTCCGCTTCTTTCTGCCATCATCGACTGAACCACGCCCTTCCATCCCGGAAACAGGTCACCTGACGCCCGTCCAATTTGCCCGGGCTCCCCCAAAACTTTGATCTCTGAGTAAAGAAGATCCGGTCATCTGACGTGTGGTCAGGTGATCCAGATCCTTCCTCCCCGCTGTCTAGAAGCAGTTCAAAGTCTACTTTAGATACCAATCTGCTGCGTTAATATGGGGATCTAGATGGAGAAAAGAGATGTCAAATGGAAGGCGGTCGATCTCTGCTCAGAATCGTTGCTGCGAAATATCCTCACAACTGCCGAGCCACTTTGTCATATAAGGGCAAGTGCCTCCTTGACCGCCGGGTCATTCCTATTCTGTTTTGTAACTGTAATCACTAACCTATAAACAAAGAGAGTACAAGACTAGCGGGTGGTGTTTGGAAACTAAGACTCTGTTTGTTTCACGGAAAATATAATATTTATAAAAAATATTTTTCAGAAAATCATTTATTCTGAAAATGATAATATTTTTTGATATTCGATTGAAATATAAAACTTATAAAAAAATAGCTTTTAAATGTTTGAAGTCACAATATTGAAAAAGTGAACAGATAAGACGAAAAATATTTTCCACTCTTTCCCGCTCTTTTGAAAGTATTTTTTCCATTGTGGAAAAAATCCAGTCTATTTTCTTTCCTTCTTCATCTTTGTCCAACTTCGAAAAACTTGACATTGATAAGTCTTTTTTTTTTGTAATTCTCCATTCCAAACTTTCTTGATGAAATCTTTTGCATGGTAAATGAAAATACCTTGCTTCTTGTTTGACTTGCAATCCTAGAAAGAAAGTTAACTCACTCATCGTACTTTTATTTATTTTATTTTATTCCTTCCCCTCAACCAATCGCCAAGCCTCGAAGATGACTAGTTGCTAGGTAAAGGTGTAGGTCATTGAGGCCCAAATTGGCGAACTTGAGTCTTACCCGAGGTAGGCTAGTTCAAGTCTTGCAAGAGGCCTCGCTAACCTCCAACGAGCTAGTCTCTCGCCAATGTTGGCCATTGCCATGGCTGGCCATCAGCGGAGAAAGAAGAAAAAAAAGGAAAAGGAAAAAAGAAAAAGGACCATAGTAGCGAAGTGCGATGTATTAACATTAGGCAAAGCAGAGTGCTATAGGTTGATTACGAAGACAGAAGAGGATCATACGTGGCAAATCCACAAAAGAATAATTTCCAATTTTAGTTTTAACTCTATGCTTTTCAATTGACTTAATCAAGAACAACTAGGGTATTGCCAATATTCCGGCCATTGTGCTTCCCTTATATATCAAGTTGGCATAACATGATAAATCTCGAGTATCGAATATGATTCGCTAAATTATCGACCCGTCTACAACTTATCACATTACTCATTATATTAATTCAGTGGACGGTTCTAAAATATCTAAAATACGAGTCACGCACATATCTGAAATTGTGGATGTGAATCCACATTTATTTTGAGTAAAGTACGGCGTGCCCTTCTATCAATAGGGAATGAAGAATCGAATCCCGAAAATCGTATTTATGACAAGATAAAAAGATCATCGATTCTAACAAGCATCAACTGTTCATTTATGAAGATGAGTTTTTTCACGATTAAGATTTGTCACCATATGGAGAGCGTTCTTAGGATTTCCAGAGGTCAAATGATTCAACGTATGAACACCGTCGAGATTCTCGACGAACGACCGCGATGTAGTGTTCGGAAATCGGACAGTGACCCCTCACATTAGCGGTGATTTTCACAGGAGTGAGAGTTGGAAAGGAGACGTGGGACGATCGGTTGGTTCGTGGAGTCCGGCGGTCGCGCGCCACCCACGACCTTCACGCCTTTGGCGGTTCTTCCCTCGCCGTCCGGAGAGGTCTCTGGCTATGCCCTCCTGCTGCATCTCTTCTTCCTTCTCAGCAACAACGTACTCTCTCTCTCTCTCTCTCTCTCTCTCTCTCTCTCTCTCTCTCTCTCTCCGTGCATTCTTGATCCATGAGGCAAGCATTTCGACTAGGGTTCAGGGGTTTCGCCACCCCTCCTTTGAGGTTCGTCCCGCGTCTCCCCCGACCTCTCGTTTGCGTGAGTCCAGCGGGAAAATGCTCGAGCGTTCCAGTCTTCTTTCCGTATGATTCCCTCTGCATTTCGATCAGTTGCTCGGCAAAAAGCGACTCCAGTTTCGTGGTTCGCTCTGCTATGTTACGTTGCTCTGGTTAAAGTTGCTGACTTTTTCGCACGTTGTAGTTTCGCAGCGGCTCCAAGATTCTGGGTTGGTCGTTCTATTGTCTCCCTTGGAGCAAGCGAAATGGGGTCCAAAAGGGGTGCTTCGAATTCATCGGGACCTGAGTCGGCGACTTCTGAGGACAAGAAAGGGAAGAAATCGAAAGGATTAGTGACCCCAGTTCCTAGAGCTAGCCCAAGTCGTGCCAAGGTATTGTCTTTTAATCGAACCTGTCGCTCTACCTCTGTTTTGGCGACCTGACTGCTTAGAATTCATTTTTCATGTAGGAAAATTCGGGTCAAAGTATTGGTGACGTCGTTTGCCTTAAAAATGACCCAGCCAGAATTGAGGCGATGACATTTCAGGATTTGAGAGCTACATTGAGGTGGGGATGAATTATTTTTGTTAGATTTTGCAAATGCCTGATCGGTTGTTATAGCGTCTTCTCTGAAACTTTTACAGTAAGTAGAAATCATGCTCTGTTTGATGCTTGCAAGGGAGATTATTTAGTGGGGAAATGAATATTACTGATACAAAACCATGAGATCTTGAGAGTTTGCCTTCAACAAAGAGCAATGTGGTTATGAAAATGAAATTTTCGCATCGTACTTTGTCTCAATATGATGATGAAATCCTCATGTCCTTTTCTATGTTCCTACGTTCCTTTGAGAGGCTTGTAAATTTATTATGTAAAGCATGCGGGAAGAGTACACCGAATGACTGGGCGGAAGGACCAGCTCCCTAGCTTCTGTTGCAGTCTAGAGGCACAAACTGCGCCTTCTCAGTTGTCTGGCCAGTTCTATGGACTCACAGTCTGGCACCCTCTTGGATCGCATGTGAACTTCCTTCTTAGATTCCCCACTTTTATTAACATTAAGTGAATGACTAATTGATGTGATGTTTAATGTACAAAATACATGCTCTCATGATAACATTAGAAATATCACCTGTCTAGACGATGCATAAATAGAAGGACATGCCACTCGAAAGAATATTGTTCTTTTGTTCTTTGTTCCGAAGCATGTGAAATTGTTGGATAAATAATTTATATTGCACGACTGGCTCCCCCTGAGAGTGTACCTTTCTTTGTATCATCTTGAAAGCTGTCGTTATTTTATGAGAAACCTGCAAAATATTTTTTTAATTGCATTGCTGGTTGTTTTTAACATTCTTTTGACACCAGGAGAGTTGGAATCCCAGCCAAAGGGCGTAAACCAGATCTAATATCTGCCTTAAAGTGTTATTTCAATCAAGAAGCCAATGGTACTATCTTTATGATTTATTTACATTATAATGATAGTTCATTGGACTCCTGGCAGAGGAGCAAGATTATAATATTTCTCACCAACTGTACATATTTGAAAGACTTTCACTTGCAGCAGCAGCTTTCACGACTGTCTGAAATCTACTTCATGTTCTCATCGACGGATGTCGAAAACTTTTTAGGAAAGCAAAAGCTTTTGTGGCATTTTGCAGTCTAGTCTATGCACTTTTAATTTATGGGAACACATTTAGTGCTAGCTCAAATATTGTAAATTCCATTTCCTCTGTTCATGTTGGACCCATTGAAGTGCAAAGTTGAGCTCCTCACTATTGTGGTTGACAACCATGGCTGTTGTCCTGTATTGGCTTTTGTAGATGATAAAATTGAGGCAGCAGAGGATCAAGCATCTTTTGGGTTCTCTGATTATGTGTCTGTTTCAAAGAGGGAAGAGAACTCTGATGAGAATAATTGTGTTGAAGTAATTACTTCCGAGTCAAAAAATTCTAGAATGCAAAGAAGTAAGAGGGTAAAACAGTCTATCAAGGATAAATCGGTGAAAGTTGATGGCACAGTGGTCAGATCGAAGCAGATGCAATCAACTGACACTGTTGAAATTGCTGGTAGGTGAAACATCTACTGTTTTACTAATTATAATAAAATATGCTCATGCTGTTTGCCTAGTTAACTTAATTTAAAGTATCAGGTGAAATGGCGAAAGGGAAAACATTATCCATTTCGAAGAAAAAAGTTACAAAAGTTTGTATTGAAGAATTAGGAGCTGAAGTCAATGGAACAACAGAACCATGGACAATTCTCACCCACAAGAAGCCACAGAAGCATTGGGTCGCTTACAATCCTAGAACCATGAGGCCTCCACCTCTTTCACAGAATGTGAATTCTGTGAAGTTGATGTCTTGGAATGTCAATGGTTTGAGAGCATTGTTAAAGATGGAGGGGTTTTCTGCTCTTCAGCTTGCTCAAAGGGAAAAGTTTGATGTATTGTGCTTGCAGGAGACCAAACTCCAGGCAAGTTTTCTTCTGAGTTTGTTGGGACCATCTCTTCCTAGTGAAACATACAAAGCCTACTGGTTAGTCCATGCAGACATCAAAGTTATTGCATCATGAATCACTTAATGGATCTGGGGTTAGCTGAATTCGCTCCAACAGAAAAGATCTGTGGACTGATATGTGCTTTGCAATTCGTGCTTCACTAGAGACTTGGCACGCTAAATCTGGCATTCCGAGCATTCCGGATGGAATAAAGGAATATAGGGGTGAAATCATCTATTGATATACCATACTTATGTGCTCTTAGATGTATACTATGTGTGATTTGTCTAAAATTGGAACATATCAATTCATTAAATGTGCTCTAAACATAACATGTTTCTTAAATTACTCAAACTTGATCTCTGAAAACGTTTTGCAATGTGATGGGTGAATTTGGGTCAGAAAAAGCATTCCAAAGAGGCCTACGCCCTTCACAATGCATTCCAAATGCATAACTTTCCCTGTACCCATTTTCATTCCACGTATCAAATTGAACTGTGAACCAGGTGACTCTTTCCGCTTAAGAAAATATATTAACATATATTTTCTGAGCATCAATGCTTTGACTCCTGGCTTCATATTTACTTGAGGTTGTTAATGATTAAATTTTGCCTCTATGCAGGAGAAGGATGTAGAAGCAATCAAAGAACAGCTTATAGAAGGTTATGAGAACAGCTACTGGACATGCAGTGTTTCCAAACTTGGTTATTCTGGTACAGCAATCATCTCAAGGGTATGCTCTATTTTGCTTTCCACAGAGCATTCTTTCAAGCCTTGGGGAATGTGACAATTTTCTTATATGTGTCTCAAGTATATTGTTTGATGTCCACCTTTGTTGGAGTGCTGTATGGCTTTCATAAGAAAGGTCTGGTTTTTTTCAATGAGAGAGATTGATTATCTCTGGCTGTATAATGTACCCATTCTGTTTTATTATGCTGCTTGGACATCCTCTTAGATATAGTTAGGAGGAAATAAGGAAGAACTTGGTTACTTCTCGAGTAGAAGATACAAAACAGATTGATGGAAGCAACGGATTGTTGGCATGTTTGAAAGAAGAATTAATAAAGCCTAAAAGCATCAATCTGTCCTTGAAGATGTGGAATTGTGGAGAAATGAGATGCATGTCATCATGGTCAAATTGTTTTAAGCTAGGAATGGGCAGTAATAAACTTTTTGTGATTTGCTATGTATTGAATGAGCTACTAGAAACTAGATTATCTTGGGGAGAAAAATCATTATGTAAGTTTTCTTCATTTCTCTTCTTTAAAGCACTTTAAGGAGTGATTTGAATTCAGTCAGCCTAGTGCCTTCATGGTCCTTTTGGCACTTCATAGCATCCAACGAACATCTTAAAGAAAAAGTTTGTAGGAGTGTAGAAATTCCAAAAATGGCCCCATTAATTGGTTACAGCTAGTGCTTTTGACCACAATGGATTGTCATTTTCTAAGTGAGAATGTAGGAGTCTGAACAGATACTCTGATGTTTTAATCTAGTAATTGACATGGTAATATGCTTGTAGCAGGGTTAGTCCATTTGCTTTGGGTTTATTCGAATGAAATGCTTCTCATCTGAAATGAAGATCATAGCCAACAGCTGGTTAAGGTGCTTATGAGTTGGAATTAGCATTTAAATTGATGTTGGATGGATAATAAACTTGGTATAAATATGGTAGAAATGCAAAAGGACTTTCTTGTTTCTACATTAATTCATGTAAAAGGTGGGTACCGTGCCTTTTGGCTTTCTCTGATATTTAGCTTTTTCGGATTATTTATTTCTGAAGTTATTATAATTTTTTTTCCAGATGAAGCCCCTCTCAGTTACATATGGCATGGGCATATCAGATCATGATTCTGAGGGACGGCTTGTCACTGCAGAATTTGATTCGTTCTATCTCTTGAGCGGCTATGTTCCTAATTCTGGTGATGGCCTGAGAAGACTGGTATGAATCTATTTCATCAGTTTAGTCTGATACAAACTCGCAAGAATGATTCTCTAATTTTGCTGCTTATACTGTTTATGTCAGGCGTATAGAATTACACACTGGGATCTATCTCTGAGCAACTATATCAAAGTATGTTCAGCTTTATGTAGCCCTTTTATTTTTTGATAATGCAGCCTTTTGTTCTAGAGTCATTATTCACCATATCATGGATCAAATTGGCAATATGCTTTTCCTAGTACCTATAAAAGTTTTTTAATAGAGCACTATCATTATTCTGTTGCAGTATTGGTTCTATATTTCAAATTTGTGCTTGCTGTTGGCAATACAGGAACTTGAAAAGTCGAAGCCTGTGATTTTGACTGGCGATCTGAATTGTGCCCATCAGGAAATAGACATTCACGATCCTGCGGTAAGGGAAATAGTCGACGTGCCTTTCCTGCCTTTGATTTGAGTAGGTCCACTAATAATTTACATCAGTTAACTGTCACAGTAGCACGCCCTTGCTACTTCGATTATAGAACCGTTTTTTTTGGGGGGGGGGGGGTCAGTATGAAAATCACAACGGCATTCTGAAACAGAGATTCTTAGTACGTCTAATGTCTCTATTTCTGTCATTAATCTGATTGTCACAAGACTCCAGGGAAATAAAAGAAGTGCTGGATTTACAATTGAAGAGAGGGAATCTTTTGAGACGAACTTCCTGTCAAGGGGCTTTATCGATACCTTTAGAAGACAGCATCCTCATGTTGTTGGTTATACTTATTGGGGTTATCGGCATGGTGCGAGGAAGACAAATAAAGGTAAACATCTATCTACTTGATTGTAAATTATATATATATATCAAATGTTACTTTCTCTTCTTTAATGGCGATAATATGTGCAATGACAACCTTCTTCTTTTGCTTGGGTCATTATGCATATTTTCGTCTTATCAGATGAAGCAGATGGAAATAGGTATTCTCACATGTTAAATATCCTCCTTATAATCTGCAGGGTGGAGGCTCGATTATTTTCTTGTTTCAGAATCTATAGCAGACAAAGTTCATGATTCCTACATCCTTCCTGATATCAGCGGTAGTGATCATAGTCCTATTGGCCTCATTCTCAAGCTTTAGTCTTTAAAGGAGTAAGGCAAGGCTCACAATGGCTTATCATGGATCTTTGCTTGCGTCTTGTTGTTAGAGAAGCTCAAAGGAGCATGTATTAGCAATTTTTTATATTTGGCTCTTGAATTTTGTATATAAAGGCGCAGAAGTTTTGGCAATGTTCTAGACAGATGGAATTAGCAAGTTCAATCTTTTTATGGAATCCTGCTGCTCAAGTCTATTAGAGTTTTCTGGATTCCCTGACAAATACGGGGGCTCCGAGAATTTGTCTTTGCATGGGAAGGAAAATTTGCTAGGAGTCGTTAATTAACGTTGGTTATACGAGGAAGTCCCAACAAACTCCACAAAGGCCAGGACAAATACTGAACTGCCGGTTCTTATTAATGTCCATTGACATGTTTTGGCCATCTCAACAAAAATTTCTATATCAATTAACGGCAACGGCAATCGCTTCTTCGCAAAGCCTGAACTGCTTATTTTTGCATCTTCTTCAGTTTACCATGAGCATATATGGTGAACTTTTGTGAAAGCCTAAAGTGAATGTTGAAACGATTTCTTATTTCGTGTTTCTTATCTTCTGTGGAGTCCAGCTTCCGTAAAGACCATAAGGTAACTTTGCCAATATAATCCCCTCAGATGTGTGTCCGTCCAATACAACTGCATATGCCCCTCAATTTTTCTCTCAAGCTGTTCCAAAAACATGAGAAATAATGTGAAACTACTGTTAAGAGAGAATGACATGTGCCTGCTAATTCAATTTGAAAGCGTGGACTTGTTCAATATTTCACATGACAGTGCTTACTCACAATCACCTTCCTTGGTTGCTCCTGGTCTTAGCCGCCATAAAGAACGATTCCGAGGGTATGCCACCTTCATCATATTAGCTCTTCACCTCCCTCTCCAAGTGTAAGAGCCACAAAACTTGGTGAGGGTGCTGGGCAAATTGCAGGGGCATGGGGCTCCACACTAATAGACGTATCTGTTGCCCAAGAAACCAGGGTTGATGCTGCATATGTCCAAGCCACTTTATGGTCCTTTGGGTACAATGCCTCCTCTAGCTTTCCGCATGGACTCCCATCTAAGGGCATAGTGAAGACGAATTTCTTCAATTAGAGAGCCTTCTTTAGACTTTAAATCTGATTTGGGACAGTGCTGGGCCGGTGTTAGTGCACCCAATTCCAGACCCGACAAAACCACAGAAACCGAATAATCCGTCACTAGAGTTTCGGTTTCAAATCCGGCTGGCACTAGAGAACTACACCATGTTGTGGTGTGCGAGACAATCTACACATCTTGAAATCAAACCCGGTTAGACTATTCATTTAGACCAAATGAATAGCCTTCTCATAATCCAAGCATAATGCTCTTAAGCCTCTTCATAACGAGTGTATTGGCATATTTTTTTTAATCCTTCTGCTTAGAAAGATCACTTATCTGCCGAAGCTCCAAATCCTAGAAACTGACCACTGACTTCATAGACGAAGTGAGAGTAATATCAAGAACGGAATCCACCGTGTGCGTCTAATTCCCACGCCAGTTCCTCGCACCAAATCAAACATTGAGATGTCTATATATTAACTTAATTACATTATTCCAAATTTCTGTGAATGGACATCCTATTCATACTCATCGAACTTGGAGCTATGTTTGGTGGAATTAGAGTTACCAACTTAGGGCCAACAGTCGGGATTACTAAAGATAGTGAACCGGCAGAGAGGCTCAACTCTCTGGAGATCACAACAACCCAGTAAGTTCATAAGCTTAGTCCATGCTGACAGTACTGATCAAGAGTAGTTTACACACATTGGATGAAAATTTGATTGGATAACCTCTTATTCCTCAGCTAACCCAAGGGTTATTTTTTTGTTTTGTTTTTCCAGCTTATGTTTTAGTCAACAAAATAAATTTCGAGCGTGGATATGTATATGACAAAGGAACAACCGTCTTATTATTAACAGGAAAATGAAAGAAACTTCATGGCTACAACTTTGGAGGGAAGAACCAACGCAGAGAAAGAAATGAATAGATTGAAAATGTGTACGACTGCTTTACTATGGAGCCATGTCATTTGAATGTCTCGTTTGGATATGAGCTCCAATTAGAGGTTCTATGTTACCATCCAAAACAGCATACAGGTCGGGCATTTCGACACCACTTCTTACATCTTTCACATGCTTGCGGGGGTAAAGAACATATCTTCGGGCCTCGTCTTGCCATGCGTCAAACACATCTTCTTTCTTGACACCATTTATGCCTGGAGCTCCTATATCACTGGCTGTGACAAGAAGTCTAGCCTTCAACCGGTTGAGGGCCTTAATCTTATTTGCAAATATAGTCCTTTCACCTGCAGGACATAAATTTTGAGATCTTATTTGTTGATCAGAAAGTGGTACTAGACAGGCAATCATGAATGGGTGTTCACAAACAGGTCAAAAGATTTCATAAGTCTTATCATCACCAACAATAGCAGGGGATCAGCATAATTTGTCATCCAAAAACAGATTGCAGAAACCACTGGTAAGAAAATTAGAGTTAGAAGGTCAATTCTTTCAAATGAACGAATAGACAACTCATTACTTGAAGATTGGACGACAAAACCAGTAGGAACATGCTGAATAACAACTCCAGACCGGCCTTCACTGATCTCTACTTCAGGTAATGATGATGGGCACAAGATTAGCAAATCCTCCTCATTAATTTGTAGGTCAGGGCCCAAACCATGGAACACAGGAATTATATCGACAGCTGCTAGGCTATCCTGCAAAATTCGAGGTCTAAAATGAGAAACTGGCAGGAATTTAAGGGCCAATTATGTAAACAGACACACATTTCACAGAAGAGGCTTGTCTTGACCTCCAATTGACTATTATAAAAGAAGCAGATATACTATAAAAAGAAATGGCTAGAATGGTAGGACCCCAAAATGCAACAATTCCCTTGGCTATGTTTTTCAGCGAACCAAATCAACCTTAAGCTCATATCCACATGCCACTTGAAGTTGCATGTCCTATATCTTTGAACCAATGTTAGACTCTATGAACCTATATCTTTGAACCAATGTTAGACTCTATGGTTCATGGTTACATCTAGGTGCCACAAATTTCTTAAGTGTCCAATTAAGGTAAGATCAAGAAAGAATTTACCCAAAATTACATGATAAGGTGTCACGAGTACAAGTTTATATCTAGCTGCTTTGATTCAAGAAAGACCGACAAAAACAGTCAATCTTACAATTCTGATATGTTTTTCTTGTGCTCAGTCACTTAAAAGTCAGTAATGAACTTGAAATTAATTGTTCATATTAATGATGCACTAACACGATGTCACTTTTGCTGTCTGGGATCTCCGGAAAGATAAGAAAAAATTCATTCAGAGCCCATTATTATTAGAGAGTCAAAAAGCAATAGCAATATGTAAAAGTCAATGTTTAGATTAAACGAAAATGATAATTGTACCTACCTCATCAATTGTTGATCCAGTTTCTGAACTTCTTATCATTCGATGAACACCCCTCTCCCCTTGAAGATAACCATACGCATAATCAAATTCAAATTCAACTGTTGCAGAAGTGATTCCACCATTCTTTGCCGGATGCTTCTCTACAATCCTCCCTCTATAACCTTGCCTCTCAGCCCATTTGTGGTACATTCTCAGTAGTTTTTCAGCCCATAACTGGATTACAAATGTATGAGACAGAAAGATTGGAACCAGCAGAGGCATAAGCCTGAAAGATTCTTTTTTTTATTGGTCAACAAAACCGAGGGAATTACATTGAATTACATAATGGAAGAGGAATATATCCTCGTTAAAGATTAATATTACAGTCCACTATAAATGTTGTTTAGCTTTTTCCAGGATTGCAGCTGTTGTATGCAAATAGATAAGCAACTTATCATTTCCCGCCCCAGTTCGTACTGATGTCAAAATGAAGTATCCTCACAGCAGAGAAGATATTGAACCACTATCCATACTGATCAAATTCTCACTGTTTCTTTTTTCTCATTATTCTTTTGATAGCCATCACACTCACTCAATGTTTACTTGTGAGTGCATATTAGAGCTATGAGCACACTGAAATTCAGAGGAGGGAGATGCAAAATACTTACCACAGGAAATATGATAATAGCAAATAAATTAAATATTAGCTAAACCCTGGACATATCCACATGATTGATTTTCATGAAACTCTGGCATAACTTTTATAAAGAAGCAGGAACCAGAGATTCACATCCATTCCATCTAAACGCCCATTACGATATGAAGATTATGAATAGAACGTCATTTCTTCGCACTGATATAATTATCCTAGAAACAAAGTTAAATTATCAAACCTCATGGTGATGTCCATTGGATTCAGCTTTGATGACCATCGATGCACCATCCACATCATATGGTCCCTTAAGAAGCTTCAACATCTCATACCGGTCCAAAAACTGACTCATATCCAAAGATGCATTGTATGCCTGCTCAAAAAGAGCATAATTAATAGCATCCATCTCTGCCAGTTGAGTTATCAACTTTGCTTCTTCTGCCTGCAAATTTCAGCAGTCAAAGTCAACTAAAGCCCAGCAACTGCACCTCATTCAATTGATACAGTTAACCTAGAAATGACAGCCATTGACACAGAATCAAGTTAATCTCAGAAGGAGAGTTGAGTTGCTTTCAGGCTTTGGCACAGATGATGCCCAAACAATGACCCAACAATTCTCCAATTTACTCCACGCCTACTGGATAGAAAAGTATATTCTACAAGATGGATAAGGCATTCCACTTCACCTTGTAACTTAAATCCCTCAGAGCATCGACTGCTCTAGCAATGACTGCCAACTTAACAAAGGCATCATTGGATTTAGCAGGGTCATCCCAGAGGTTGTAATCTCGAATCAGTCCATCCAGCTTAATCCATCTAGCTTCTTCGATTTGCAGTGCCGTAGGAGCCATCATCTCAGTGCGTTGAACTGCATCTTCGATCTTCTTTTTTAGCGAAAACAACCCTGGAGAAAAAGAAATAGCAATTTTACATAAAAGCTTCTCTGCAACGATTTTTACCCCAGCAACATCCCAGAAATACCTTTCCTTACATTTCACACAACTCGTGTTAGATTAGAAAAAACTTGAACTTGATTTTAATTCCCCCACTACGAGTCAAATTTTGCAAAATGCGTCTTTTTCACCACGTCTGACATAACTTCCTTGCAACGGCTACAACACAACCACAGATATCAAATGAACCCCTGGCTCTAAATCCTGAAGAGCGAACTCTGAGAGCAAGGACATTTGGAAAGGAAGAATCTTTCCTCTAGAATGATAACTTAAAAAGCAAGAACCTCTCACATATGGGAGTTCTCTGTTGAGCTCGCGAGAAGTGAATAAGATAAGCAAAAGGCCTCAGGAGAAAGATTCAGGCCCAAAAAACATGTATCGACTTCAAATAGTACACAAAAGATATGACTGTCTGACCAATGGATTCCGGAAAGTTCAATCTTTCCTTTTTCTCTTTGTTATTACCACCAACCCTTCTGGATTTCTTCACGAGCAGTTCAAACAACATTTCAAAGAATTTCTCAAATAACAAGTACCATCTATCATCATGTCATTTGCAAATGGACCGAGCACTCTCATCTTAATCTGAAAAAGAAGAACTACGCTCATGAAAGCATTCGAGAAAGACCAACCCAATGAAATTAGGCGAGAGACAGAGAGACGGACCAAGTTCTCTGTAGACCTTGCTTCTGCCGTCGACGGAGCTACAAGCACGGACCATGCAGCGCGAGACCTCGAACTTGGGCGACTGCGGAGTCCGCCATTTTGAGCCGAACGAAGCAGAGCTTATGCTTCCTCGAACAAGAACAGCTTCTGCCGCCATTTTCGGATGGAAAAGGAGGAAAGATTTTGAAGGAAACAGATAAGACGAGAGAAAGGAGAGAGAGAGAGAGAGAGAGAGAGAGAGAGAGATTTGACACGCAGACAAGAACATGCGTCCATTACATTACATTCGCGTATGTACGGTGACGGTGCATCGTTGGGAGGTGCGACTACTTCGACACCACGTACGCGACAAAGGCAGGGCCTGCCCCTTTTCCCTCCTTTCCTGCGCTCCTTATCCTCGCTTTTATTTTCTTTTTTTAATAATAATATGAATAATTTTTGAATTTTAATTCAATACGTAATGTAATCATCAAATTTTTAATTTTTAATTCAATATAATTCTTAAATTTTAGTCGAATTTTGATAAACTTGTAATTTATTTACTATGATCGCTAGGAAAAAAAATTGAATATTTTTCTCCGTATTATCTAGAGTCTAAATAAAACATGTAGTAAAAGTTCGAAGCCGACATTATATAAATTAAGAATTCAAAGACGATATTACATATTATGCTGAAATTTATAGATCATATTAAAGAAATTAAAATGTAAGGATTATACTGCACATTGAGCTAAAATTTAGACATTATTTATGTCTAACTCCTTAATAAGATCATTTTAAAATTGATTTTTTGAGGTAAAAGTAGCAATTGCATTCTTATATCTCCAAAAGGGTTAGAAACATCTCAAAGAATGAGGTAATTAAGCATGTTCAACTGAACATATTCTCCAACATATTACAAGTTTAAGGGCATTATGAACGGCAAAACTCTTGCCACCGTCTCGATCGACATCAGATCGCTCTCGTTGCCCTAATTCTGTTCATTCGAGCCAACCCGCCATCGCGTCTTGCCGTAGCCACCTTCTCTCTTTAGGGAAAGTTCATCTCTGTACAATTTGGATCGTGTTTTCTTTGCCCTAAGGATATTGATCTTCCGTTGAGATGTGATATAATTAATGAAAGGAGCCGTCGTAATAATGGTAATTTATTTGACTTAGTTATCTAACATCGTCTAGTATATAGATCATATAATTTTATTTAATTTTCTTATTGATAGTATTTTTCTAGTAGGAATCTTCCTTGGATTTGCCTATTGAAATAGGACAAAGACAACCATTTTGTAAGGTTTGATTATTTTATTATTGAACGATACTATGGCATGGGTTCAATGTACTAAGTATCAGTATAATGGCCCGCGATTTGTAGCTTTTCATGAATGTCACTTCGACTACCTCATCGCAAGGGTCGATGGGGAAGACCCGTTGCTAAATATCTTTCCTTAATTAAGACCAATTCGAGTCTTTTGACTTCTATTGAATCGATAAAAGGATTTAATTTTCTATTCATGTAAGCAATTCCAAGCAACAATTGAATTCTCATTAATTCTCAGGCAACAGATTCAAAACTGCATTAAAACTCAAAAGAAAATTTAGGACAAAAATACGAACTTTCCCCAACTTCATCCTCTATGGTTGGTAGATCATAAAGATGGTCATTATAACAGGATAGAAAAACACAGCCTCTTTTCTAAGTGAAAAGTTGGAATTGCATATAGATGCATCCATTCAACCAGCAGCTCAGATCAGATGATTCACATCTATTTTATCTGAGAATGAACAGATGTTTTTCAACCTTTTTCTCAGAACATCAACGACAACAAAAATCCTCCCTTTCCATATTATCAACCGACATACAAGTTTCCCACATCACATTCCAACATCAAGCTAGAAAATTCTGCAAGTACCTCAAACCATCGTCCATGCTCACATACCTCCATCTCGCCATACTCAGAATCCCCACACTCACGCTCTCGACCTTGATTCTGCCACCAGTCACCCTCCTGCTAGAAAACCTGAACTTCAAGTCCGCTACGAGACCACTGGCGGCGATGCTTGAGCAACACCCTGGCGACGGCAGCTCCTGCGAGAACCACCCCTCGGCCCCTGGAATGAAGCTTGCCTTCCCTTCGCACTCCATCATGGTGAACACCGCCTTCCACCCTCTCAACGCCACGATCCACGTGATCCTCAGGTGGTCCATGATCTCCATTGCCGACAGGCACTCCGCATCGCCGACGAGCTCGAACTGGAACAGCCCGTTTGCGTCAGGCACGATCACGTCCCCCGGCTTCGACACAGTGGTGATGTGGAGGTCCTTGGACCGCACGTTGACGACGAACACGAGGTCGTCAAGGGACAGCCGCGGCTTTGTAGGGGGGCGCGCGCGGCACCTGGAGGCGGCGAGGCCGAGGGCGTAGATGCGGCAGTAGGGGAGGGCCGGGTCGGTGGACTGGAGGGCGGAGAGAGATGGGAAGTGGGAGGTGCACGCGGGTTTCCAGAGGTTGTCCGAGGACATGGAGGCGCACCACGACTTACAGACGCAGGAGGCGACCGCCAGTGTTTTGGGTTCGAGGTGGTGAGAGACGAGGAGGACGACTTCCCATGGCGGTGGGGGGTGGTTCCGCGGTGGAGTGGTCGACATGGTTTTGTCTTCACGAGTTTTCATGTTTTTTTTTCCTTTTTTGTAGAGGTTTTTGGTTGTCGAGAGGACGAGGGCAGTTGCATGGGATGATATTCGTCAAGTGGAGTTTGGGTCGGGAGGTTTCTGAAGGCGTGGCACGTGGAAAACGGAAGGGTCTTGCATGGAGGGGCAGAGCCACGTGGATTTTGCGTTGATGGCGTGTCTCTTGCGCACTTAATCTTTTCCATTTTGTTCATGCAGAAAAAGGCTCTATTTGCATAGGCAAGCAAACCTAAGAAAAGGCGCTCTTTCCCTGTCCTAGTTTTAGTACCGCGTGGAGAATGGAGGGTGTGACGATGGTTTCCTTTTTTTTATAGGAGGGAAAAGTTGTAATGAATGGTTAGGATATGAAGATCATCCATATACTTAGGGCAGGGGATCTTTTTCCCTTTTGATAAGCAAGCAAACCAAATTGCCTTCAACCCCAACCGCACCCCATTAAAGAAAAAGAAAACTTTATCAGACAGAAAAGAAAATTACAATAAAACGAAGTATTGAGTGAAGAAATGTCTGATCAGCTAACTCATAGTTAGCAAACTGCTTAAATTGAAATTTTCCATGAACTTTTTCAGGAACTCAAACTACAAGCTACATTTTACTGGCCTGAAGCCCAAAAGCCAAACCACACGTCAAGTCTAGTATTCAACAGCTTCTTTACAGGACGGAAAAGGTTTCAGTTCTTTAGTCCATGTTGCATGAGTTATTATTGACAATCGCAAGAATATTCCTCTCTTTTCAGCTTGACTAATTTAATGATAAAATCTAATTAATGATTGTGCCAAGCCATGAACATTGATGGAACTGGAAGATCATTGAAGACTGCGTAGGTGCAGCCAAGGTCAAGTTTCTATAAATTATATCTCAAATTTTAGCCTCAATACAAAAGCCTACCCAAATCTGTAGCATAAGAAGGATTTACCGAGAGAAATTGTCATTGGCCAGAATTATTGGCCTACTACACGAGGGAAAAAAATCCCACACTTCCCTATTCGGATTAAATTCCTTTTTTTGAAGGCCACATTCACGTGAAAGATTCAGAGTTGTTCCTCTGGTTTTTTAATGTCTGTTCTTGGGCACAACATAAGAAGAGAGCTCATATTAGGCCGCAAGAAAGAGCTCTAAAGTATAGGAAAAAGTATAGCCTATGCGCACTCCGGCGAAGATCTCCGGCTACTGTTTTTTCGAAGACCTTTGCTTAGGTTATCATCGATGCTAGCGAAGTCGTCCCCAAGGAATGAGTTATCACATAAAGTTAATTCAATTAAGTTGGGAGAAAACATACATAGATATCGTTTATAAAATCAACAGAGTTGTTGATTGCATAGAAGGTTTTATCTGTAAAACTTCAATATGAATTTTCAGACAATATATCTTCAAACCGTTAACGAACTTGATGAGGTTTGCATGCGGTTGATCATAGTCATTCAACAATCACTCTCGTCGGAGAAATCCTTAAATCTTTACATGAAAAGAATACAAGACAATACTTTCAAAGTGGCCACTAGAAATAGTCTCTCATCTACTAACAACTCCAAACACGTTCAAGAAAAGTAGCCGCAACACGATATGTGTGGAAGTCTCCGTGTGCGAAGCACAAACCATCTGCCGACAAAAATCAAAAGCGAAATCGATCAGAATATAATACGAAAGAAGCGTTTATCTACAAAAGAAGCGTTTATGAGTAATCACAGTACACACTGACCGCGTCAGGCTTGCTTCGGAGTGTCCGAGACGATCGGCTGTCCACGACGGAGCTCTCTCTCGATTCTTGACCGAGAGAGCACCAGCGACGACGACGTGGCGGAAGCGGAAGCGGAAGCGGAGGGGGGCTTCCGAGGAGGGCACTTCTGCTTGACTAAACCATCTCCGCCGTCTGACCCCTTCAGGGCCTGCACGGGCATGACAGCCGTTGCGGCGTCACCGTCGGTGGGCGACGGGGATGGGGCGCGAGGGTAGAAGTAGTCCGTGGGGAAGAAGTAGTACTGGAGACCGGCCATTTTAAGTGTCAGGAGTTTGAATGGATTCCCGATCGAACGCTGGACCCTAATATAAGAGTGCGAGCGTCGGAGTTCTCGAAGCGTCGTGGGTATCGGACCTTTTTTGTCGTTGATGATGGTGGTGGTCGCCGTGCTTTTTGCATTGCAGAAGCGGGTGGTTTTATAGAGAGGTGGAAACAATGGCGAATGACTTGGAGGGCTACGTCAGCTTTGTCGCGAGCGTGGTGTCCTACGTGGGCTGCGTTCGTAGCTTTGTGGTGGGTGGTGGAGAGAGAGAGAGTGCGTGTCGACATTTTTCATGAACTTTAAATTTGGTGGTCCGACTTGTCGTGCCATGCTTTTGGCCGTTGGATTAGTCCACGGGAGAGGGATATTCTGCATTGGGTGAAAGCGAGGGTCTGTCTTGCAAGAATTTGGATTCCCCCCCCCCCCCCCCCCCCCCCCCCCAACAACAGCAGGGGATCCAAATCTGTCTTTTTAATGTGAATTTTACGATCAAAACAATTTGCGTTCAAACTCGACAACTGCCTCGTCTTAGAGACCGAATAATCCTAGCCATCAATAATGGGGCGGGGGTTTCCATGCAGGAGAGGCAAGTAAATTTGGGTGGTGGAGATTGCACGGATCCCTTACCGCTAGAGTAGGGGATCTTTTTCCCCGTCTTAAAGATTGAAGTTTTGTGCGGGGTAGTGAAAGCCAACAATTTCAAATGTGGGCATCTGGTTGGGTAACAAGACAAAAGGCATCTTTTACAATTATTTTGTATCGATGTTAGTGTTTCGATCAAACATATGGACATATAGATATTAACGTGGCATACTCGGCAATTCTAGACTGTATCAATGCCGATTAACTTAAGACTTAACATATTTCACGAAAAATTCGACATCTTTGGAAAAATATATTTTCGAAAAGGTCCATATCTAAGAAAATGATATGATTTTTAGATGTATGGCTGAAATATGAAAATAAGCCGGAAATTATCTATATTATTTGAATAGGAAAACTTGATTTTATTTTCTTCAAAAGATATGCACTGTCCGTGAGATATTAGGAATGCCTAGCTGCCCGGTCTAGCCATTGAGAACCCAAATACAAAATGTCAAGAAACTCAGGCCCAAGCATTAGCGACTTGGGCTTGGGAGTTGGGAACTTGGGCATGGGCATCGGGATTCCCATGCGCAAGTTTCAAGGGCTTGGTCTTGAGTTCGAGTTTGGCCTTTGTGGTCATTTTGGTGTGTTAACATATTCCCCATTTGAGGAAAAAAAAAACAGAGAAGATTTTAATTGTTTTAAACCTACAAATAGGTAAAACGATTACCACTAAAAAGCATGACCATGTGTGTATTAGCCCTGGATTTTTAATCGACCAGGAGACGTGGGACAAACATGCCAGACTTCGACTGGCGAGCTCAAGCCTCACGATGAGGCCGAGACGTCAATCTTGCTGACCTTGACGAGGCCCAAGCTTGCCAAATATGACAAGGTCAAGCTCGCTCGATGCCAGCGAGCTCAACCTTGCCATTATGAGTCTAGAACCTCACTCGAGGTTGGCATGATCAAGCTCGTGAGAATTTGGCAAGTTGGAGCCTCACCGGTGAGCTTCTCCGTCACTCATGACCAATCACCCGCAGTAGGAGAGAAAACGAAAAAAGAAAATTTGATTTTAAAAATAAAAAAATTACAAGAAAATTATAAAAATTATCAACTAAATTGTTTTGCGTGAAAATGTTTGAACAATAAAATGTTGTTAAAATAATAAAAAGTAAATTTTCTTAAATTTGATTAATATGAAGTTGTTTTAGCAATATAGGTCAGGTTCGATATTGGTTGGTATGAGGTTGTATGACTTGTCAAAAATTATATTATATGAAATAGAACAAAATGAGTTAAACGAGTTAATACGAATCGGATAATTTTTTTATACATTCTACCCATTTGACAAGTCTTGTCCCAAATAAACAATGATTCAACATAATGTTATTGAAATACAGTTACATTTAACATCAAAATTCAAACTAAATTAACAAAATCAAGCCAAGAGTATCAAGTATTTCAATCTAAGTTAGCCCCTTGAACATTCACTTATCTCGGGTAAGAGTTTTAAAGAACTCAACGCTTTAATAACCTTCAACGCTAAATAATCAAGAACAACGCTCGATATTTAGGGAAAAAAAACTATTTTAATGATCTTAAAAAGAAAGTTGAAGGCATAAAAAATTTTGAGATGGGGTTACACGACCAAGAAGGGAATGAATTTGGAAGGCTTCACAGGAGTTATCAAGAGATAAGAACAAATAGCCAAAGTCAAAAAGTAACAACGACTTGGGGTTTAAATTTTGTGATAAAAAATGGAGGAGATGTGGTCAAGTAATAATTTGACAAAGGCTTCACTTAGATGGGATCAAAGTAGATATTTTGTATTGCAAAACATGAATAAGGAAATCGGTGTCCGTCATAAACATCGGTAATTTAGAAAAATATTGTGAACCACTAAAATGTTCAGCAAAAGTTATCAGACATATAAGAAAACTTCAATTCAGTAAATTTTAACTTGAAAATTAGTTAGTTCATATGAGCATATCGGTCCCTGTCAACAATTTCTATGACAACATGTGTTTGAACAGGACTCTATATGATCAAATTATGTAATGCCCGCTAACTTAATCATAACAAAATCACATTCTGAAGACCATAAAAATGGAAAATATTATTTGCAATTTCCACGCATTACAAAGTTAATAATCCAACTATGATTTCACATATGACTTTTAGAATCTTTATATCCCAAACATTATCAACTAATCCTCCACTAATAAACACCGGAATTAGCGATATCCACCGGGCCAAGAGCACCCCCCCAAGTAAGAGCTTCCACAGCCGGGTGAACATGATTCCAAAAGTTGAAACTTTCTTTAATATAGATTCGATGCTCCAATGTTTAGAAATTGGTTGATTGATAAAGATACATGTACTTGATTTCCCACCCAATGAAGTGACCCAAGTCCTCCTAATTTCGATGACCCTCATACCTCATAGGTCCATATTATTCCCAAAAGAATACCTATGTTTAAAAAAATAAACCCAAGACTAATAGTACAATAACTCTACCAATCTAATTGTTGAATCAGTTGAGCACTGTAAGCTTCCTTCCGCCTTTGCACCTCCCGGCCAATCTCCGTCTGGCCTAAGGAAACCTTTACACACATCCATTATCTTTTGCGAGACCTACACCTCATAAAAACTATCTACCTGAGATTGTCCCTTGGCTTGTAGGTCTTGACACAAGATTAGTGTAAGAATTTCTGGATGTTACAGCTGAGTTTGGGTTATTTTTGACGGGATGCGTTGAAGACTTCTACAAGATTTCCTAGGAAGTTGATCAATATACAAATCTGATTTGGATCGATGACAATTGGTGAAGGCCAAATGGCTAGCCGCAAATGTGACATTAGATAAGAACTTACATTCCTTTAGGATCATTATCGAAAGGTTTTTTAAGACCCTATAAGCTTGGAATTTGACAGTGTCAATGAAGTATACTTCTCATTCCTTTTCCAAGTATCCACTTCGACGGCTACTTCTACGTTGTCTTTAACCCAATAGACAATCACAAGAAAAAAAAAAAAAACCGCGTCGAGAAGCATGTAACCATTATAATGTCAATCTGCATAAGCAGATAAACCTAATGGAAAGTGTTGGACTCTGGGAACACGAGTAAAGTCAAAGCTGGATGTAGCTACAGTTATAAGCCACAGATGTAATACCAGGTAGGAGTACCATCCGAAAGCTTTTGCATTTATTAAGAGGCATGTGAACTTCTATTACAGATGGCCACGAGATCATCTACCAACAACTTCAAACACGTTCAAGAAAGGTAGGCGCAGCAAGATATTTGCGGAAGTCTCTGTAAGAAAAGCACAAACGATCTTCCAACAAGAATTCAAAAGCCAAATCAATCAGAATATACTATAAAAAAAGCGCTTATTTATAAAGCCTCTTCTGGGTGATCACAGTTCACATCGATCCACTCAGGCTTGCTTCGGAGTATCCGAGATGATGGGACGTCCCCGCAATAGCTCTCTCTCGATGGTTGACTGAGAGAGCACCAGCGACGATGACGCGGCGGAACCAGAAGCGGAGGAGGGCTGAAGAGGACTCTTCTGACCAGTGAAATCGTCTCCACCGTCTAACCCTTTCAGAGCCTGCACAGGAAGAACGGGCTTGGCGGCGACACCGTCGGCGGGGGATGGCGATGGGGCACGAGGGTAGAAGAAGTCTGTGGGGAAGAAGTAGTACTGGAGACCGGCCATGTAAAAATCAGAGGATCGAATGGATTCTGGCGTAGGTATCGGACCTTCTTGTTGTCGGTGGTGGCGGTGGCGGTGGCTCCGGTCATTGCATAGCAGAGACGAGTCGTTTTATAGAGGCGGAAACAATGGCAAATGACTTGGAGAGCTATGTCAACTTTGTCGCGCGCGTGGTATAATGCGTGTCCCCCTTGGCACGCCTTCTTTCTTTCTCTTGGCCATTCGATTGCTCCAGGGGGGAAGGAATATCCTCTATTGGCTGGGAGGAGAATCCGTCCTTTCTGGAAACTACTATGGTCAAATCATAGTTTGCGTTTCCGGCAGGTTAGTGAAGGTTGACAATTCTTCATGTAGAATAGTAAGTTGGAGTATTTGTCGAATTCTAAAAACTTCTGAACAATATGAAGAGGCTGAAAAAACCGAGGTTGGAAAAGTCGAGGAACTATGGCATGCTCAAAATACAGCGTGGCCGACATGATAAAACAAAATGAAAGTTTTCGGATTAGATTATGGAATTATAAGTTTAGGATTGAATCGGTAAAATTGCAAAAAAATTTATGAATGAATTGAAAAAAATTGGTTTATGACTGAATCAGTAAAGTTACAAAAGATTTAGGACTTTTTTGACAATTATCTCGGCATGCGTGTGTGCAGTAACTTCTGCATGGACTTAAAATAATGTTCGTACTCAATAAAGAAATCAACAATGGAATCATAACTTGGACTAGTTCTTTCAATTCAAGCACCCTCCGTGAGCATTATTTATCTCTTATTTTAAGGCCGGGGAGAAACATGGCGCATGTTGATCACACACTTTTTAAATATTGTGAAAATTTATGAGCCAATGAATTAAAAGTTCCATGAAGTCATCTGGGCAACATCAAGCCAAGCAAAAAACGGAACAAAAAAAAAAAAAGAGCAAAAAGTCACATGATTCTCTTGCCATAGGTGATCTTTTGCATAGATTTGATCTATGTACCTTAGTCATCAAACACAACATATATAATAAGTAGTTATTTAAGTAGTCTCATATTCAGTTCGTGTGAACTTCCGCTTAATAGTAATTAATTAATCTCGGACAAGTTTCTTTATTCCCATCATGTTTTGCGTTCGTCCAAGTGCATGCTTCGCTTGACTTTGAGCGAATCTAAGGAAACAAAATTTGGTTTTCCAATTTGAAAGTGAAAAATGTTCAAATAACTTGTTCTTAGGGTGCGTTTGGTAACGATTCTAGTTCTTGGTTTCTTGTTTTCAGATGAGTTTGGGACAAGAAACATGTTTAGCAAATGTCCTTAAAATTTCTGTTCCCGAAATGAAAAAAAGGCTGGGATGGGTTTTGGATGTGAAATCATAATTTTTTTTTAGGTTTTCTGTTTCTCGGACGAAATTGCACATTGTGAGAAAGTGAAAATCGATTTCCTCAATCTTTACTCTTGTCCCAAATGAGAAAAAGAAAACCAATTATACTAAACACGTTTCTCTTCCCAAAAACTCATGCGAGAATCATTTATATAAAAAAAACTCATCCTTAAAAAAACTATTTCTAAAACGAGAATGGTTACCAAACGAATTCATAACCAAGATTGATTTTGACCTTGACCTTAAAATTTTGATAGTCAAAATTACAACAAAACACTAGCTATATAAAGCTAGGATATGTAAGGCAAAATTGGGTTTCGTCTCACTTTTCTATTTATTCAAATTTAACCCTAATATAATGAAATTTTTTAAGCCTACACTATATTTACTTTTTACCCTCAATAAACGCTTAAAACCTTTTCCTCCCATTTTGAGTTATCATCCCACATTTCCCTCTCTTAAAATAACTTCATTCTTACTCGATTACCTCATTAAAATTGCTTTCTTCTTCATTCTTTTGTATCGAAAGATTCAAAGCATGGCAGTAAATTTATGAGGAAAATGAAAATGGAAATCCTTTATTTTATTTTTTTGACAAAGTTGATATCTTAACCTTTTGAAATTAGACTAAAAGACCTTGACTTAAAAAATTATCTGAAAAAAAATAGTACTAGTCGAGCTTTTCCATCACTTATCGATTTGCATCATAAAAAGGAGAAAAAAAATTGAGAGAATCCGGCAATGTCCGGATATCTAACACTTTGTAGTGTTAGATAAATTATTAAGGTAAAATTTTGAACATATAATGTTTACTAGGGATTAGCATTAGATTAGGTTCAACTTGAGAACTAGATTGAACTGGCTTGGAAGAGCGATAGGTCAAAAACTGATTTTATCACGTATATTAGTAAGAATGATTGTACTAATAGAAGTAAGGATTAGATTAGGTTCAACTTGAGAACTAGACTGAACTGGCTTGGAATAGCAATAGGCCAAAAGCTAATTTTATCACGTATATAAGTAAGAATGATTGTACTAATATGAATTCCGAATTCTAAAATCTACACTTTGAACTTAACAATTTGGCTATAGACAGATACTTTCCATTGGAGATTAGCCATCATATTAATTAACAAGACAATCACAAGTCCAAATATCACCACATACGTTAAATGTCCTATTACCATAAAAATTAGAAATTTACTTGGTATAAATAAGATAAGTCTTGCCATCAATTAGTGCTAAACTTATTATATAAATAATGATTTTGTTTTACACTTTTAAAATTTTCCATTTTAAAACCCTAACGTTTATGCAAAATTCTGACATAATCATTACAGTTAATTTTTGTTAGAAATCACTAATGCGATTGTCGCTAAAAATCACTGAAGTAGTCATCCAATCATTATCGACTATCTTACGTAGCACACCACCATATTAATAATTCATGCAAATATCTAAATTTTTAAAATGAAAAAAATTATAGAATTTATGACTGAACTGATTTATGAGTAATAAGTTTACTGACTGTTTGGACAATTTTCTGAATTTCACGCAAGCAGCCAATCAAGCTATGTGCCCTTCGACCATATGCAAGGCAAATGAGTAACTTCACTCTCTGGCTACTTTAATATAGAAACACTATCGAATCTGACATTTGGTGAGGTGTAAAGAAAGAAAAAGAAGTATCTTTGTGGAAAGACATGGGCAACCTTAATTCTTAATGAAGAAGAACGGTCGACATTGGCCCAAAAAGAAAGGCCAGAGAGGGTCGATGACCTTGCTTTAATTAATCAATCGAAGCCTGAATCAAAGTTCCGGACGAATATAATAGGTGAAACCTAATTATCAAACGGGAGAGGACATCATCTAGTGGCCACATATAATGTGGGGACAATTGTCAAACAAAACCTAAACCTTTTACAATTTTGCCAATTCAATTCTAAACTTTTTTTTTTTGTTGCCAATTCAATTATATACCTTTTGCAACTTTATCGATTTGGTCCTAAACTTTCTTTTTTTGCCAATTCAGTCTCAAATCTTTGAAAATCTTGCTAATTCAGTCCTAAATCTTGAAATTTTCAAGGTCGAATTGGCAAGATTTCAAAAAGTTTAGAACTGAATTGGCCAAAAAAATGTTTAGGACTGAATCGGCAAAATTGCAAAAAGTTTATGACTTTATCGACAATTGTTTCCCCGAATGTGTTTGGACGTTAAAATTGAAAAAAAAAAGACTTTTATTGTGGGGCTGAATGGGCAATTTTAGAGACAAATTAATGCATTTATATGCGATTATATGGCAAACTTGAATATGACCCAACTTGAAGATGCATAAGTTCTATGGCCTAATTGGTAAAAGCAGACAACTTGACATGATTACAAAATCTGAATATGATGAGTGAGCACGAATGATTCGGTCCTACTTTATGATCGTTCGGGACAATGTCACATCACATGATATGGAGGGGCATGATATCTTTTTGGTCAGACGATGGCTGATTAATTTAGAGAGAGGCGTGATGCACTCCCTGAATGAAGGTCAGCATGCACGAGCAGTGACTCACTTTGCCTTTCCAAATAAAACTCAATTAAGGAGCGGATTCCTAATCTTATGAGTTTCTGGCAAGTTAGATTTCATGTTTTATACAAGATGAGATGTTTGACTTTTTATTTGTAATGACTCAGTTTGATGAAGGCAGGATCCCCCGGCCAGAGGATTTGGATAAGAAGTAGCTCTTGATAGGCTTTTGAGATATGGAATGGAGTAGAAATGGACATAATTATACACCGAATATAGAATTAACTCACAGAAATGCCTTTTAACTTAGTGATAAGCTTTGTTTTGAAAGTTTAAAGCTAAGTGTTGAGCACTATCAAGACGAATGTCCTTTTGGAAAGTTTTTGCTATATGCCAAAAAATAAAACCGCAAAACTGGGTAGGGGAGGGGTGAAATCAAGTAATACCTCGAGTGTGTTTATTCAAAAATCATACTGTTTCAATTATGTTGTCAAGTTATTTCTAATCGCTTGATATCTTCTCATCCGCAAATTTCATATGTGTTCGAGTTCGTGGTCAAATTCGCTTTGACCATTTAATTTGTCAAAATCTTGTCCATTTAAAATTTTATCTTTAGTCGCAAACAAATGAAATTATAAATGTTGATATGTGAATTACCATATTATAATTTTTGAAAATTTTAGTTAATATTTCAAGATTTTGGTGCGACAGCAAAACAGTGAATTTTACTTTGATTAATGTCAAATAAACACCCTATTTGTTTGATATTTTGCCAAATTTTCACCGATGCTACTTGAAAATAAAAATAAGTCTATTGGATGATGAGTCTCCAAAAATAAGAACAATATATTCTTATGTATAGCCAGACAAACTCAGTGTGCCCCAATTTGTATTTGGTAGATCTTGTTGATGAACGCTTTTCTCTCTTTTCTTTTCCTGCAAACTGTCCAGGGTGTGAAAAAGTTTTCGTTTCTCCGCGCTTAGACGCTCTCATTTGAGGAATGAGAAGAGACAGAACAGTTGCTATGCAGATTTGTGAACTTCAGGAGCTTCTAGTTGGGTTCAGGTAATTTTTGCTCAAATGAGAACTTGTAGCTGCAGGAAACACATTCAGGGGCAATGTTCTACGCCATGAACGAAGTTGCCTTTATGTGACTACTAATTCATGAAGCAACGTGAGTGGATGTAGGAAAAAGTGGGGTTGAAAGTTTAGGGACTTCCAATGGGCTTTCACGGTTTCACCATTCAGAAGTCATCACGCCCACGCCGGCCTAAGTGTTTGACGACATTCGAAGGCCAGTTTGTTGTCTACTCTCTTGCTTTTTCCAAAGTTTCCTCGGTTCAGTTCAGTATCGTAGTTGCAGGAATTAGTCTCCCATAACCAAAGTCGACAACAAATACTATTACTATATTGAGGTGTCACCAGGGGCTTCCTTCTCCCGGCTTTCTGATTCTGGAGTCGTGTTAAAACATTAAACAAGAGCAACCTTCACTGACAGGATTGCTTTTCTGCAGGTAAACTAGTTTCTAGAGGGAGTGATTTGCTGTAAGGGAAGGTATAAGTTATGCAGGAAATCATCCGACAAAAGCCATACCCTCTTCACACTCGGGAAAAGGTTGCCTCCTTCACATGTATGTAACAAATGGTCAAGAATGTAAAGTTCTTTTTCATAATCACACTCTATCATATCTTTAGCTAGAGAAAGGGACTCAATAGCTACAAGTTCATCTGTACATTGAACTTTAAATCAGCTCTTGATGATATAAAGATAGGAATCATATATCAATCTATGCAGATTAAATATCTGAGGTGAGTAGAGCTAATTAGCATCCACTTACATGCTACAACTCAACATATGAAGGACAATAAATGAGCTGTACATCTCCTTGGATCGCCAAAACATTCCATTGGACTGAAGTCACGACCATGAATTCTCTTCATGTAAGAGACTTTGCTTATTCATCTGTGGGCAAAAATTTAGAAATGGAAGAGTTACACCTGTTCTACCAAATGATTGCAACAAGTAGGAAGGACGTCTCACTTTTTTATAGACAGAAATTGGTTATCTAATTGCAGATAAGTGGCATTTGGTTCAGATGAATCATTCAATCGTTCCTTACCTCAATAACAAAAGAGGAATAGGGATTTGCATGACTGAAAGCTGTTCCTTGTCCCTGAAGCATGATCAATTCCCAATTGGAGGACTAACTGTTTCGAAAGCTTCTACGAGTAAGTGTACTTTTCTTCTCCTTGCTGGAGTTAATCTGGAGACAACTTGCTGAAGGGCATAATCCAACATCCACTCCTCGGTATTTTTCCTTCCAACCATGTCCTGATGCCTCAAATTGACTATTTCAGGTTCATCATGGGGCTGAGGGGGAAGATGCTGTGGCTGCCGCAGGTTGAGGTTCCTCACTTTCTCTAATGCCTTGACGAATCTCCTAAGAAGAATTACCTTCTTCAGATTGCTCCAATTTTTCACTGCTGCTTGGCTAAATTTGCTTGCCACCTTGGGCTCCATTCTGTTCACTTCTTGGGAAGCACCACTAACAGTAATAAATTGGAGCTGTGTTTCTTCATCTGAAGCTCTGGGCTGTTCTGTCCTTTCAGATTCCAGCCTTCCATCATCAGCTGAATTATTCAATGTTGAAATGAGAGTCTCTGCACACTCTGTCTTCTCATACTGAATGTTCTTACTAGAAAATTGACCATCTAGTGAACTTTCCTCAGCTTCCGGAAGAAGGATATTGTCAATTGCTTCTTGTACCAGCTTAATGGCCTCAATCTTTCTGAGTTCCATCTTTTCACGATCAGCCCTCTGACCTAGAGAGAGTTGCTGATCTTTTAATTCTGGTGAATCTTGACAGGGCCAAGAACCGTGCCTTCCGTCCAATTTGTTCTCTTCTTCTTTGTCTTCCTTGCTGGTTCCATCAAGAGGTGACCCGCTTCCATCTTCTGTATTAAGACCTGATACCATGTGCTTGTGTATCAAGTACCAGAGATGTGAATACTTCTTGTTCTCCAACTGTATTTCCGGTTCTGCATTAGTGACGCGTATGAGCATGGACTCCTCATGTGGAGATGAATCAGATGGGGGCTCACCTTTGGGATCTGCTCCATGTTTACCTTCTTGACTAGTTGTCATGGGCTCCTCCTCCAATGTGTCATCAACAGATGCTAAAGGGGACGAACCTTTGAGGTTCATTGACTCTGCGTTGTCATCTTCTGGCAAATCAACTTTAGCATTATTGAATACCGTCGCTATTTTGTCCAGAGAACCTTCAGTCTCGGCGCTTTGGCAGTTTGATCCAGCATCAGCACCCTCAGGTGGTGAATTTAAACTCGGAGTCTTCCTTGCACACTCCTGTCCACTTTCACTGTTTTCTGCCTTAAAGCACCGATCAGATAGATCACCTGGGATGACGGTCTTCCTCAAAGCGTCACTAGGATTTGACAAACTAATAATGTTTATATCATAGACCACCCTGCTTAATTCTGTACTCATTGTACAAAAGTCTTGACTTGTTCTTTTGGCCTCAGAGAATGCCACTGGATTTTCTTGTTCTTTAGTTGGGTAATTGCTGCTTTGGGAAACTGGATAAGTGCTTGATGACTTCCCAGCCAAAGTATTAGAAGGGTATCCATCCTCACTGGCTATTGGTTTGTCATCCTGGACTGAGCAATTCATGTTGGCTTTAGCACAGAGAACTGGATATGAAAATGACATATTTGGACTTATGGGAGATTCTCCTCCTTGTGTTGGGATGACAGTTTCAAAGGCTTCTACAAGGAGACCCACTTTTCTTTTCCGTGCAGGATCCAGGTCGGAAATGACCTTTCGGAGTGCATAATCAAGCATCCATTCCTCGGATTTCTTCCGCTCTTCTATAGATTGCTGTCTCAAGCTAACCTTCTCTGATTCTGTGCAAACCTCTGAGGACGGGCTTCTTGGCATTCTTGGCTTGAAGTTCCTAGATGTCTCCAAGGCCTTGATAAATTTCTTGAGAAGGATGAACTTTTTCACACTGCTCCACCTCCTAAGTGTAGGCTGGTTAGGGTTGTGCCAAATCTTACTTTCGGTTTGTTTCTTCATGGTATGCAGATTTTCAGTTCTGAACTGCTCTTCTATTGAACCTGATGCTGCACCATTCTGAAGTTCAGGGGAAGCGGAGATGCCTGATGATTTGCTAAAACGTCTGCCTCCATCCTTCTCATCAGCATAACACTGCCCCTCCAATTTTGTGTCCTTACCTGTTGGTTGGCCATCAAACTTCTGATGTGGACTTTGGGGAAGAAGAATTTTGTTTATTGCTTCTTGTAAAAGTTTGATGACATCAGTCTGGCACAGTTCCATCTGCCGTTGATCTTCATCATCGGTTGCTGCCCCAATGTCCGGAGCCCCTTTAGAAACTTCTTGACGATGGTCCACTTCATCCACGCCAGGCAGTGCAATGCGATCTTTCATGTGTTCTTTCTCATTTTCTAGATTGAACGTCTGCGATCCTCCACTTTCGGCAATGTCTGAGACCATGTGCTGATATATTAGGTGCCACAACCCATTATATTTCTTTCCTCCAATAGGAGATGGATCATCTGGCTCTGATTCTTCTTTATCTTCAGGCGGATCACCTTCAGAATCATTGAGTATTGTCACTGTTTCACCCATTAAATCTTTGGTCTCGAAGCTTTTTCTGTTTGATCCAGCATCAGCACCCTCAGGTGGTAAATTTGAACTGGGAATTTTCCTTGCTTGCTCTTCCTGAATGTTTCCGTTGCCAGACAATTCAATGTCAATTTCATTTTCACTGTTTTCTGCCTTCAAGCACTCATCGGATAGATCACTCGCGATGGTGGACTTAGTCATAGCTGCATCAGGACTTGAAAAACTATTTTTCATGGGGTTTTCATTGTACATCCCTATGCTCAGTTCCCTACTTATTGTACAAAAATCCTGACCTGTTATTTTGGCCTCAGAGAACGCCAATGGGTTCTCTAGTTCTTCAGTTGCAGAATCGCTGCTTTGGGCAACTAAATAAGTGTTTGATGACTTCCCTGTCTGAGTCCCAGAAGAGTGTCCATCCTCACCGTCTTTTGTTTTGTCATCCAGCACTGAGCAACTTATGTTGGCTTTAGCACGGCGAACAGGAGATGAAAATGATGAATTTGGACTTTTGGGGGATTCACCTCCTTGTGCCGGGACAACAGTTTCGAAGGCTTCTACAAGGAGAGCAACTTTTCTTCTCTGTGCAGGATCCAGATTGGAAATGACCTTCTGGAGTGCATAATCAAGCATCCATTCCTCAGATTTCTTTCTCTCTTCTGTTGATTGTCGTCTCAAGCTAACCTTCTCTGCTTCTTGGTAAAGGTCTGAGGACGGGCTTCTGGGCATTTTTGGCTTGAACTTCCTAGTTTTCTCCAATGCCTTGACAAATCTCTTGAGAAGGATTAACTTTTTCACATTGCTCCATCTCGTAAGTGTAGGCTGGTTAGGCTTCTTCCAAATCTTAGTTTTTGTTTCTTCCTTCCTGGTGTGGTGATTCTCGGATCTGACCTGCTCTTCTTTAGATTCTGGTGCCACACCATTTTGAAGTTCAGGGGAAGTAGAGGTTCTCGATGATTTGATTGCACCTTGGCTGCCATCCTTCTCATCAGAGTAACCCAGCTCCTCCATATCTGTATCATTACTTGACTTGCTATCAAACTTCCGAACTGGGCTTTGGGAAAGAAGAATTTTGTTAATTGCTTCTTGTAACAGTTTGATGGCATCACTCTGGCACAGTTCCATCGGCTGCCGATCTTCCTCATTGGTCGGCATCTCAATATCCAGACTACGGTCAGAGACCTCTTCACAGCAGTCAGTTCCATCCACCCCAGGCAGTGTACTGCTATCTTTCACACGTTCTTTCTCATTTTCCAGATTGAACGGCTGTGACCCTCCAGTTTCAGCTATATCTGAGACCATGTGCTGATATATTAGGTACCACAACCCATTATACTTCTTTGTTCCTCGAGGAGTCCTAAATGGATCATCCAGCTCAGAGTCTCCAAATTTAGCTGCTGCATCTTCTCCCTTCAGTTCACTCACCAAAAATAATTCATCCTTTGAGGCCCTAGCTGATTCTTCACTGCTAATACATACATCTGATGTGCATGCTATCTCATCAGCCATGCTATCTGATAAAGTGGTGTTTCCACCATTCATTGCTGGTTCAGTCAGGTGAAGTTCTGACTCCAAACATGAGGGCTCTTCTCCATCAACTTCTCTGACAATGTTGACATACTGTGAGTCTTCTGAATGACAGGTTTCTATGACATCAATTGACTTGAAGGACTCATGGAACAAACCACCATCTGCAGGTTTCAGTTGGCAGACCGCTGGGGATGCAGCTTGATCTTCATCAAGAACAACATTGCCTCCTCCAGTATCACAACTAACTGACGACCTTTCCTCTTCATTCTTTTGGGTGATACTAGAGTCAGTAATGTCCATTTCAAATTCACTTCCACTTCTACGAAGCTCGAAATGTGTCTTCTCGTTGAGGGCCAGAGAATGCACCAGCACATGCTGTTCCTCACTGTAGAGGCATGCTTGCTGTGTACTTTCTCCAAAACTTTCATGAGGGCTCATAATGTCAACAGAATTTATATCAACTAGACCCAGAGAATTAGGCTGAGCTTCACCTCTCTCTTGAGCTACAACTCCATTTGGATCTGCTTTTGGGCCAGTGTAGATTTGTACAGGAACTTCCCTCTCGAGTTTCTGAACAGCAGTAGTGGCGTTCCCTATTTCTTCTTCAACGGCTTGTTGTCCCTGGTGGACTATTTTGCTCAACTCCTTTCCCTTTACTGAGTTGCCTGCATTGTTTACTCTTCGAGGGGGCTGCCCTTCCAGTTTCTTGCTTTCCTGTGCATTCACACGCTTTCTTGCTGATCTCAAGCGCTTCAACTTAGGAGCATCCCCATGCCGGTGATGACCGTGAAGAGAACAGTAGCTATAAGGACAGAATTTCTTTGCCAAAATCCTTTTAGACAAATCACCTTCTTGTGGAATCTCCGGCTTGTCAGAAATCTTTGCCCCCCTTATAGCCGAAGAACAGGTAGGTCTATGAATGCTTGAGTCTGAGGACTGAGAAATTTGCGACTGTTTCCATACAGAAGGCCTCTTTGGTTTCAAACTGGCCATTTTAGTCAAAATCCTCACAGGTCTGAGGGTTGGAGTTCTTGTCAAGCCTTTAACAGATTTATTACTGGAAGGACTCTGCTTTGGCTTAAAGCTGCTCAAGCGTTTTCCATTCTGATCATTGCTGCGGACAGACAGCTCAGAATCACGAGGACTTGCTTGAGAACTCACCTTCTTCACGTCAGAACATCTCGTTGACTTCAAATAATTTGGAAATGCATCCTTGTCACTCAAGGAACCCAAAGGCTGGTCATATAGCAAACCTGTATTTCTTCTGGATGGCCTTGCGGTCTGAAACCCTGCAAACCTGACCGACCGCCACTTCTTCAATTTCTTCCTTTGAAGATCTGCTCCACCAGAGATCTTTTTTGAAGAAGACCTTCTGAGTTTTGAACTGGACATTCTTGTCAATCCTTTAGCCAACCTTAAACTAGATCTCCTAGTTAATGTCCTCAATGATTTCTGTTCATAGAAGGCAACGCATATCTGTAAGCTATTAAGTTATTGCCATATTTGACCACCCAGATATCATACCTTTCCCCCCATCATTATTGGTCCGGTAATTATTGCTAAAAGAAAAGGATTTGGTGTAATTACCTGCAAATCGTATGCCTTCACACCGGAACCTGCTGTTGCCTCTGTGCGATTCGACGATGCATCCGACATCTCCATGGAAGTAGACCATTCCGAGGGTGCTCCATCACTGGAGCAGTCGACTACCGGCTTCTGACCAGATTGAGACTCTCCTGATCCTCTTGAGGACTCCATGCTCGGCCGGCTTGAGAGCAGATATATCTCCATCTATTTGGACCCTTATGTTAGTTTTCCCTCCCCTGGTTTAGTGGCTGTCACCTTCCTGTTTCAGCAACGGTCCAAGATCAAACTTCAAGAAACCCTTCCGTGAGCAGCGTCGGAATTGCTTCAATCATGGAAGTACGATGTTTGTCTTCCTTATTGGCAAGGAAAAGAGAAGTGATTTGAGTTTTCACGTTGGCGAGGAAGAAAATCTTGACTGGAGAAGTTTCTCGGTGAATGAGAGGAACAGACACTATAAAGTAGGCCGTTGAATGTCGTGGTTGGTCTTTGCTCGCCAGCTTGACATAAACTTTTCCTGCGACATTACTGTGCAGACCACAGTGTTCATGGGTTGGAGAGATAGCAGGTTGGCGGATTTAATAGATGCCTTTTGACTTTGTACAAGAAAGGCTGTTCGACTCGGCCTTCCTTGCTCTACTGACCTGTATTTTGGAATCTTCAGATGGAAAAAGCTGCTGTGTCCCCTGTCGTAGTCGGGTGGCGGCAACTATTGCGGCCTTTTCTTGTTAACGCACGTCATTTCATCAAATACGATATTGGGCTGAAGTCACTGCGCAGATGATTGGTTTATGTTGTGAATCCCATCTTTCATGACAGATGGTCGAATGATCCGCAAGTTGCGGGGGAAGTTGTAAAATTCAGGTGGACCCATGAGTGAGGGAGACAGCTTCATCAAATCGTGGCCTCATTTGGGCTAAACAAAATCTCAGTTAGAGATGTATAGGCCACTGCTTATGCAGCCTCCAACGACCGACATCGACTCGAAACGTCCACTTCAGACAGACCCAACTCATATCTTGTGCAGCCTACTTTGGATCTATGATTTTCCATGTACTTGAATCTCATACGATACCTTCGGCTCTATGGTTTGATGGAGAAGAACCCATGAAAAATATCGACTGTCTTTAGAAGCTCCCAAATTGGTGATGAAAGCCAATGAAGCCCTCGCCCAGTTTTCTTTAGCAGAGCATTTCCCTTCTTTCACCTCTAATTTCGTCGGATGACGAAGCTGGAAGGAGGGCCCGAGAGATTTCGAGAATCACAGGCTCGTAAACGCGTGGAAGACCAGCTCGAGAGTCAAGAATTGGAAAGACAGGGAGGGAGGGAGGGAGGGCGAAGTTACACCGACTCTGCATCGAATTTGTACCGACGACGATGAAGCGTGTGGGGTCAGACCAGCGTGAACGCCGGGAGGATCATGTCTACGCTCGCGAATCCGGGTCATGATCTTGTCTGAAGTGAGACCCACAAGGGAGGCGAAGTCAGCAGAGGGCAACTCTCGACAAACAGCTCGACACGCGAGATGTTAAAAGCGCCGCCACGAGTTATGTCCAAACGTACTTATATCAATGAATAAGTTGGAAGACGATTGACTTTATCCCATAAGAAAATTCTAAAAATGACGGGCTAAGAAATCGAAGGCGTTATTTGGTTCAGTGCGGGACTCGATTCCTCCAAGAATGAGATTCCAATTCCTGCTTAGAGGGAAATCAAACCGTAGATTTGGATTCCACATGAAATGGAATTCCTCATGGAATTAGATCGCCTACTAAGACCGCACATCTCCAACTGCTAAACTATCGACAACCCAATTCGATCACCGTCTTTGCCGCATCGTTTGCCACAATGACGGCTGCTAGTCTCTTGGACATCAATCAGCCGCCATCGACCTTCAACCATCAATTGCCATCGTAGATCACCGGTTTCTACTTTTTTTCCTTAAAAGTATTCGAATCTAAAAGGCTAATACATTTCGTCATCCAAACATTGAAAAGGAAATATATTTCAAAGAACAATATCAATGACCGTAATTAGGCAGCCAAGTAAAATAGAAGGCTGGCAAAAGGATCGCATGCCCAAAATTATGCGTAGATTTAAGTGTAGTTGCTTGAAAATTTTAAAATAAGAATTTGAAGTGGGTTTGTTTTCTTAGAAGAACGCGTAAAGTAGATTTTTCTCAAATAATGACATTAAATAGCTAGATGACTCAATTTCAAATAAGAGCCAATCATATGCTTATTCTGTTGGCAATAGTAGGGGCAAAATTATCAAAAATGTTCTAGTTTAATCCAATTTAAAGATGCCCCAAATTGAAGCGGAGTGAGATATGCCGAGCAAAAATTAGAATAATAATACAAATGATTTTTAAACTTTAGCTCGATGTACAATGTGTTTAGACTAAAATTTAGGGATCTAAATAAATTAAAAGTTCATAATTTATATTGCATATTGAGTTAAAAGTTCAGAAAACTGTTTGTATCTTTTTCCGAGCAAGAATCCAAGGGGGAAAAGCAATGAGCGGACAAGAAAGCCTCAAAGCTCCAATCACCGAGCCTTTCCTCCACACAGTCACATTCCAACACTTTAAAATGAAGGAAGAAAGAAAAACCTGTCGTCACAAGCAAATGGCCCGATTGGACCGACAAGATTAAGAACTCAATCATCAAACTAGAACCACTCTTTGCTGCCCCTTGCCCAATCACATAACTCACGCCATCACGTCCTTGTTCTACCAAATCTTCTTGACCCAATTTGTCAAACCCATCCAATCAAAAGGAAAAACTAATAAAAGCCAGATGAAATCTGGACTTCCTCGTGTTGCCATCAACTCAAATCAACGAGCAGAGAAAATGTTACTTAGGAGATGTGAAGCCTCAAACCATTTGGCTTTTAAGTATTAAAAGTCTTGCTTGGTTCCATTTTAATGCCTACTCAGTCAATGGCAAACAGATATGAGCATAGCTCTCATAAAGCAAATCATAAACAAAAAACAGTTGACTGCAGACTTTGAAGGTTGAATCAAAATTTATAAGTAAAAGAATGTGCAAAAGAGAAACGAAATTGACCCAAGAAATCATTCTCGTTCGAAGATGAAGAGGAAAGTTTAGACGAGCTGAACTTTTCTTTAATTGAGCATAAATACAGAAAGAATCTGCTTATTGAAGACATTTTAGCCGAGGTAACGCCGGGGGCTACTCAACTTCGGCAATCCAGACCAGTGCAAACCTAGACGCGCATCGACCTATATGTGTGAACTTAGGCTATTGGCAGCCCTCAGTGGCCGTCGACAACCTCCGGCGAGTCGAGCGTGACAGCTGGCGGGGCATCGAACCGACATCCAGATTTGGGTTTAGCGAGGGAGAAGATGAACCCAGTTTAGGTGAACCCATATATTGACGATTGTTGACCCTTGGTGATATTCGACTCTCGTCGACCAGAAAAGGATCCCTTGCCGCAGCCATCAAATGTTTTGCCCCTCATGCATGGGAAATCCCCCTCCCTCTCTCCCCCACTTTCTACCATTGATCCCCTGCCCTATCGGAATTCTCATCGACCATCCCCTAGCAATTGCCAGCTCCAGGCTCGGGTCGATTGAAATATGGAGCAAAGAATGTTGAGAGAGTCAACAAATAATGGAAATGAGGGGGAAATAGGTATTTGAAAATATTGCTGAAAACAAAGTTGGAAGGGCAAATGACTTCTGAAAATGTTGAAAGTTTAAGACAGCTCCCCATGCTTGGGCTCTAAGCTTTACCATTATTGGTTTTCAACCCAAAGCTCTCTAGTTTTTTCTTTTCTTTTTATTTATCAAATGCTCCAACTTTCACTAAAGGGATTAAGGTGTCCAAATTGTTTTGGAAAAAGCTGAACCGAACGCGGCTGAAAATTAAAATCGGCCAATGCACTCGAAAACTTTATTTGAGGTTAACTTAGTCTTTTTGGACCTTTTTTTTAAAAACAAAGTCTACTCTATCTTCTTCTTCTTCTTTTTATATAGAAAACGGCTTTAGTTCGGGGCGTGAATTGATGATTTCTCCAATTGCTTTCCAACACAAACTATATTCCTTCAAAATTAGGAAGAATGGGCCTGGAACTTTTGGGCCTAGAGCAGCAAGAACAAATGCAGAGGATTGATTCAGCAAACCTTTTGGGTCGATGTCTAGGCCCATTGGGCTCGAATCTCTCTAATCTGTGTCCTTTCTTCTTTGGATCATCTCCTCCTCCCGCTTCCACGGCGTCGCCACCGTCCTCCCTCCTTTACTTCCACGCAACGGAAGGACACTTGCGTGTGCGTACGCACATATTGAAAGCAACGAGCACGAGTTTGAAAATCGCCTTCTTCTGAATGCCCACGCTGACCATCCCCCCAATGCCGACTTCCGACATCTCTACATACGATGATATGGTCCGACCCCTCTTCCGTCTTCTTCCTCTTCTCCTCCCGTCCATTCAATCTCGGCTCGCTGCAATAACTCCCAAGAAAGTTCCGAGATAGTGGAAGGCTTTCTGTCCCGTAGCGACACTCGTCCCTGTGTCGCCCTCTCCCTCTCTGATCCATGCTTTTTAATGCGACCCGTCGCCATCGCTGCTGATTCGGCTCTGCATCGTCACCCCTAATCCCTATCTCTTCCCGGATTCGCCGTCGTTGTTGGGTTGGTTTAAATTCTTTGCTTTTGGGTTCGCCTCTCTCAACTGTTCGACTTCGACCCGCGTCTTGGAATTTGATTTTGCACCTTCTTGAGTCTCCATTGGTTGTTTGAGTTAGTGTGGGGATATGGGAGCTTGTTAAGTGTTAGCTGGTGACTGCTGTGAGAATCCTTTGTCTGAGAAAAAAAATCCTGCTTTTGCGATTCGAAGGATCTTTGACAACCTTGATTCTGCTGATTAGGGGCTTTCTTGGTTGTCGATGTTCATGGTAACTGGATAAATATCGCGAATTGCAGGTCAGCGACTATGATTTGAGCGTCTCTCTTGTAGCTTAATAATTTAGCTGATGTCTGGGTCATTGTTGTCGACTCTTGCTGGATTTTTAGAAGCTCGATCCGTCGCTAGAATCCCAATCTGCTAATTTGCTCAAAATAGCGATTTTTTCTGGTCTTTTCCGAGATTGATTAATTCACTTCCTTACGCATTTTAACTAGATTTTATGTAGTTATTAAATCTTTCACTTAGATTATCAAAGGAAATTTTGATTTGTTAGTTTCCATTGCCCCTCTTTGCGCCTTGTGCTCATTGAGGTTTTTCCCTACCCTTTTTGCTGTGGATAGTGGAAGTCTGCAAGTTATTCTTTCGTTCATCAAGAATCAATTTGATACTTTAACACCCCAAAGCATCTAGAGATCAAGGGTGGTTGTCACTCAAGACATGGATATAAGTAATGAGGCGAACATTAATCCGTTCTCCATCGGACCTTCGACCATTCTTGGTCGCGCCATTGCTTTCAGAATCCTGTGTTCACGGTCAATGTCACATCTGTCGCGGCAGCTCTTTCATGTGGTGTTGAATTATGCGTTCAGGATTGGGGACTTTGTTGCCACTATGATATCATGGTTTCATCCTAGGAATCCACAAGGGATACTGGCGATGGTCACCATTATAGCATTCATGTTAAGACGGTACACCAACGTGAAAGTCAGGGCTGAAATGGCTTATCGGAGAAAATTTTGGCGGAACATGATGAGAGCTGCATTGACTTATGAGGAATGGGCTCATGGTGCTAAGATGCTCGATAAAGAGACACTGAAGATGAATGAAGCAGATCTTTATGATGAGGAACTGGTAAGAAACAAGCTCCGAGAGCTCCGCCACCGTCGCGAGGAGGGGTCTCTTAGAGATATCATCTTTTGCATGCGAGCTGATCTAGTCAGGAATCTTGGGAATATGTGTAACCCTCAGCTTCACAAGGGAAGACTTCAGGTGCCCAAGCTCATTAAGGAGTACATTGATGAGGTCTCAACTCAGTTAAGAATGGTCTGCAATTCTGATTCTGATGAGCTCTCTTTGGAGGAGAAGCTCTCTTTTATGCATGAGACTAGGCATGCCTTTGGTAGGACAGCTTTGCTTTTGAGTGGGGGAGCTTCTTTGGGAGCCTTTCATGTTGGTGTCGTTAAAACACTGGTTGAACATAAGCTTTTGCCTAGGATAATTGCTGGTTCAAGTGTGGGTTCTATAATGTGCTCCGTCGTTGCCACTAGGTCTTGGCCTGAGCTTCAAAGCTTCTTTGAAGATTCTTGGCACTCATTGCAGTTTTTTGATCAGCTGGGAGGAATTTTTGCAGTTGTCAGAAGGGTCATGAGGCAAGGAGCTGTTCATGAGATCAGACAATTGCAGTGGATGTTGAGGAATCTTACCAGTAATCTTACATTTCAAGAAGCTTATGACATGACAGGACGAATTCTCGGAATAACAGTGTGCTCTCCACGAAAGCATGAGCCACCCAGGTGCCTTAACTACTTAACCTCACCTCATGTTGTCATTTGGAGTGCAGTGACAGCTTCTTGTGCCTTTCCTGGCCTTTTCGAAGCCCAGGAACTAATGGCGAAGGATAGAAGTGGACAGATTGTTCCCTATCATCCGCCATTTAATTTGGGCCCTGAGGAGAACTCTGGGACACCTGGCCGTCGATGGAGAGATGGTAGCTTGGAAATTGATCTACCTATGATGCAGCTAAAGGAACTATTCAACGTTAATCACTTTATAGTGAGTCAAGCAAATCCTCATATCGCACCACTATTAAGAATGAAGGACTTTGTGAGAGCTTATGGTGGGAGTTTTGCTGCCAAGGTATCATCTCTAAGTTCTGTACGGTTTGCTTTAATGCTGTCTTCATTTCGTATCTCTATCTCTTTCTCCTAAATGGTTTGCCCTTAAAGAGGCCATGTCTGGTATCTTGTTGATCCTGTTCTCTCTGAGCAAATGGATTAAATTGTTCAAGGTAATAAGTTTAGAGGGTTCAGCTATAATGTTTCATGTCCTGCTTGGGTCCTGAATTTACAATACACGCTTTGTAAAAATATTAGATAGGCATTGTTACGTTTAACAGGAAGATGTTTTTGCACCTCTTTTACTTTGGATATATTTACTTCGACGTCCTAAACTCTCTTCAGGTAAAAGACAGTCCTGGGTACTATTTTAAAATGAAGAATGTTCCCTCTACCCGTCAGTTGTTCAGTTGACACCCTGTTGTTGCTTAACAGAGAGTTATAAGTTGACATCTTTGTCATCTAAAGTTTTCTAATTATCTATATAAATGAAACAATGCTTGTCTACTAGATGATCAGAAAATCGGTTACAGCCCATTTCTAAATGGTACAATAGGGGTTCCCTCACAAAAAAATAAAATAAAGTTTCGGTGGTTCTGATTATGAAAGATCCAAAGTACAGAGTGTTCTTCTCATTTGTATGTCAAACCTTGGGACAATTCTTTTCGGGTGTTTTGATTGTTACTCTTTCCAAGACGTGCTTTAATCTTTTGTTGGTTCATGATAAGGAGGGGATGGAAACTCTAGTTTGTGATTTTGATGGTGGATAACTGGATATCTTGTGCCATAAGATGTGGTCTTCGTCTCTGTATATGAGGGAACAAGAATGATATGTTGATTTATTTATTATTTTACTGTGGAACTTTGTAGCTTGCTCAATTAATTGAGTTGGAGGTGAAACATAGATGCAACCAAGTATCAGAGCTTGGTTTTCCTCTTGGGGGTATCGCTCAGCTCTTTGCGCAAGAATGGGAGGGTGATGTCACTGTTGTTATGCCTGCCACACTTGCTCAGGTACGTGCAGTATTAAAGGCCGTAGGCCTCCTTTTGAAAACTTATGAAGCACTTTTGATAGTGAGTCGTGAAATATGGATTTTCTTCTCCCCTAAGCTTCTGGATTGATTGGCCCATTTGCACTTTTGCTTGCCCATGAATTGTCGACCTCATTTTTATCTATGTTGCAACTGATGTAAGCATTTGCCGACTGGCGTTTGTATTACAGTACTCAAAGATCATCCAAAACCCATCCCATATGGAGCTTCAGAAAGCTGCCAATCAGGGGAGAAGGTGCACTTGGGAGAAGCTCTCCGCCATTAAAGCAAACTGTGGCATTGAGCTTGCACTTGATGAATGTGTTACGATCCTCAACCATATGCGCAGACTCAAGAGGAGTGAAAAGAGAGCTGCAGCCGCTTCTCTTGGCCTTGCTGCCACCGCCAAATTCAGCGGGTCTAGAAGGATCCCTTCATGGAACTGCCTTGCTAGAGAGAACTCAACCGGGTCCCTTGACGAAGATCTCCTGATGGACGCCACTTCCTCGTTACTTCAAGGAGTTGGAGGATCCTTAGGTAAGAGTTACCGGCCCCATCGCGGTGGGCATGATGGAAGTGACAGTGAGTCTGAGAGTGTAGATCATTCTTGGACAAGATCTGGCGGGCCTTTGATGAGGAGTAGCTCCGCTAACAAGTTCAGTGACTACGTTCAAAGCTTGGACTTACAAGTTGACCAAAGCAGGATTGCTAATTTAAGACTGAATATGGTTCAAATGGGAGGAGAAACACACTCTCAGAGCTCGAGGGGGACAACACCTGATAGAACTTCGGAGAACGCAGAGTTCGATCTGCGGGACTCGAGCAATAGAAGCAGCTCAAGCATCACCGTGACGGAAGGAGATCTCTTGCATGCTGAGAAGGTTCAAGAGGGTATCGTGTTCAATGTAGTCAAGAGAGAGAACCTGAGTCTTACAAATAGTAGTCACGATGCTGAGAGTTACAACTGTGAAGTCTCTGAATGTTTGCAACTTGATTGTCCAGAAAAGGAGATCGATGGTGGCTCAGATTTGGAAGACGGGGATGGTGGAGATCATGTCGAAACAGCTTAACCCGAAAAAAGGAAAGAGAGAGATTCTTCGTCCTCCGGTTCGATTGGTTCTGGTGTAGATAGCAGAACGGGCCAGGGCATCTCCAGACTGACGGTTTATATCTTGCGTTGCCTTTGTTATCAGGCGTTCACAGTAGCAAGTGATTCCAATGCTTCTCTTACCTCTGACAGAAGAACAGCGTGCGTAACTACATCAAAGCATTTTATAGGATAGTAATTATCAGTGGCTAAGTTTCTTGATCAGGAAACTGCGGTTCTCTGGACAATCCCTAGCTTGTAAATATGTTGAGATGTTCAATAGAGAATCTTGCTTCCACTGCGCAGCCAAGGAGGAATCTCTCTCTCTCTCTCCCCCTTGTCCGCATGCGGAGTTCAGTTTTACGATAGCATAAGAAGTCGCAGTTGATCGGGTGACTGTCCGTGTTTCTCATTTTCTTCATCAGCAACTGACGGCGGAATATTCCTAGCATCATGTCTTCACTTCCCCTTTCGCTTCTGAACTTCCTTCTTTCTTGAGACCAGTCTGTGTCCCCTTCATTCTTGAATCCCATTTTCCATCAATCTATCTACGGAGTAATTTCCGCAGATGAACGTAAGGGTGTATTGCTTGGCTCTTTAAGTATTCCTTTAGCATCCATCATACGTAGATCATGCGGTGAGGTCAAGACAAAGATTCCCGACCATTTAGGGTACTAGTAGCGAGTTCGATCTACTGTCGGCTGATGAAGTCGATACTGGATACACAAATAGAACTTAACAAGCAATCACATGACTTAGTTTCAATACATCACATGATCGACCAATCTGTATGCTTGCCGTGGGCCGACAAAAACAGTAACTCATCAACCGTTTTCGCCGATCACCAATGCTTTCTCTAGAACGTGTTCCAAGTTCATCACTTCCGGAAAAGGCCATTTGTTCACCTTGCGTGAACCATGGCATGCTTCGTGAGCCCGCCAAGGTGGGAACTTCGAAGCAAGCAGCATTACCCTTTTCGGCATGCAAGAGAACTTTCACGTGTCAGTTTGATCCGGACCAGAAGCCAGACTGGTAAGTCTTCTTCATCTTCTTTTGTTTTTTCCCCCACGTCAAAACACGTGTTGTCGGTCCAATCTTTGGTACTTTGGTTCGGCGGCCCTCGGCCGAACATTTTCAAAGCGAAACGGGCAACTTCTTCTTTCTAACTTCAATTTCTTTAGGGGCTGCCTAATTTGTTCGCTTGATTTATCCAACTTGAGGGGACCTACTGACCACATAAATTATGCATCAAGTCTCGGCCTTCATAAAGAAAATAAATGAGGTAGAAAACGGATATTAGTTGGCCGTCATATAATAACTCCATTTATTTTTATCTCTATATGTTTGTCTTGACAGTTGTTGAGGTACGATCTCGTCAGTGCCTTAAACCAAGCATTCCAACGGTGGTTGAGGTAGGTCACTACTCGCTCCAAACCCTTCTTCTCGTAAGCAAAAAGGAAAACTTAGACACTTGCTAAAATAGATCGAAACAATTTGTCCACACTAACACTGGTCATCCCGCCGGCATTCGCTTTGATGATTGTCGGCAAGAATTAGCTGGAAGTACTTCATTTGTAAATCATCAAACGATTTAACGCTAAATTGATAAAATCGAAAGGTTTATGATTTCTTCAAAATTTTTTTTTAATGTTTGGATACTTCTCCCCTCTTTAAGATGATCATTATTGTGGATTCAAAGGAGACCTAAAAATAGCTGGGAGGAGCTATGAATCGAATTCAATTGGGCCATGAATGTTCATCTACTTGCAGACCAGAAGCGGCCAAAGGACGAGCAGACAAAAGGAGTGGACGCGAATTGGTCAGACTTCCCTCTCATTTGCAATGAGTGGGGTGTGTACATTTGTCAACTGGCACATCGTAAGACTCGAGAGGGGCAAACCCCTTTGGATTCTATCTATTTTCATAGCATAGTAAAGTCGGGAAAAGAATAAATTAAAGGTGATCTGAAGGAGCCCGGGGTCCCCTCTCCCTTTTCCCCTCGTTGAAAAGGATTTTCATGTGGCCGCTTAACCTTTTCCTAGTGCCGCTCTGAAACTTCCAGGTAACAAGCCCGGTTTCCCAAAAAGGCCTGTTCTGTAAATTTTTTTTTTTCTAATGATCGAAGAATCTATCACGGACCTACCGTGACTCATGTACTAGGATCCTAACACTATGTGTTTGGTTCAGCTTTTAAAAAGTCCTTTTGGGTCTCAAAACCCATTTGGCAAAAGTTTAGGTGTTTGGCAAATATTTTTTTTTAGCTTTGAAGTGAAAGCTAGCTTTGGGAAAGTTACTTTCAGAAGACAATTTGAAGGAGCTTTGGCCTTTTCAGCATTTTCGGAATGCTGAGGAGAGGGTTAATAATATTTATTCAGTTTCCTTTTTATCCAAAAAATATAATAAAAACCCAACTTTGCCCCTTTGTAAAATAAACGCTAGTCATCTGAGGCTCTTTTCATTCCCTTTGCTCCTTTGGATAACACAGGAAGCGACGACGGCGATGATGGCCTTAGTGGAGCTGAGGGATGCCTGACGACTTACAGGAAGCGATGGAGCGCCATGGGTGTCATCGGAGGAGCTTCGACTCGCCATGGACAACAACTTGTGAGCAGGGACCAATCTCTGTGCAGCAGCAACTTTTGGCGGCTCTCAGCAGCAGCAACAGCGGAGGCAGTGATGATGATGGGTTGAGGTTGGAAGAAGAAGTCACAGGGAAGCTAACTCGACCAACGGCTGGCCAAACAGTGGCCGGAGCAGCGAGGAAGAAGAAGACGCTACGCCCTAAGAAGCAGAAGAAGAGGTTGTCGTGCGCCAGAGAGAAAGAGAGAGAGAGAGATGGGACGGGATAGAGAGAGACTTGGGGGCAGTCTACCCCGATGGGATGGGGGCTGCTCGATGGGCCCCTTCTGAGTGAGATGAGAGGCGGCATAGAGATAAAGGAGAGAGAGAGAGAGAGAGAGGGTCAAGGTCAACATGGGCAGGGGGTTTCAGCGGAAGAAGGGGAGGAGAGAGGAGATAGAAGAAAAGAGGAAAAAGGAGGGGAGAAAGAGATTGTGTGTTTTACGCATGGGGAAAGGGGAAGAAGGAGAGAGATAAAGCCATTGGAGTAATTCAATTTGGGGTCGAAAATGCAATTAACTAAAAGTCGAGGGCATTATGGCACGTTTACGTGATTAAATAGCTACAAATTTAGAAAATATTGGAGGATTATGATTTTTTTTTGTCAGGACATATGTTTCTATATTTATGTTATAATGAAAGTAACATTTTTAGATTGGATCAATTAGCTGTAAACAAATTTTATTTTTAAATAAAATTCTTTTACATTATGTCTTTTATTGTTACCAAAATTTAAAATTAAGAAAGTTCTAAACATAAATTTTTAATGTTTCGACAAATAAAAATCAAAAAGCATAAATTAATTACTCAAATAGGCTTTTCAAATGTATTTTCTATCAAACGACATTTCTTTCAAAGTTGCTTTTCAAAGTAGAACTTACCAAACAGTCTTTGCATTCCCCCCAAAGCTCATTTGCAAAAAATTTAGCATTTCCTCCAAAGTTCATTTGCAAAGTTGAACCAAACGCACCCTATGACCCACTACTTAATACGCTAACAATTGTAAATTTCGAATTCTCGAACTCGGTGATGAGGGAAAGCTCTCAACTAACATATCTACTTTGTAATGCTTTATGTCATTTGATGTACTGTTAAGAAATTGGGAAAAAAAAGTTGTTCTTAATTTGCCTCAATTTTAGGTAGTGTCATAGTTCCGGCTTGTACTTTTTTTTTTTATTGTCTCAAAGAAAAACATAAAAATTTGATTGAGTATCAATTCCAACCCAAACTTTTTGCTATCTCATAAAAGGGCACAAAATTTTAAGCGGGCGCCTATCGGGTTTTCGTCCAACCATACCATTAAGATTAACGGGCTCGGATTTGGGTATAAACTCAAAGTTAATACTTTTCTATAATATAAAAAAAAGTGTGATGCACAATGTAGGTAGGAGCTAAAGCCATTGCTTTTTTATGAGATTAAGAAAAGTTCATGCTAGAATTGGTATATGACCTAAAATTTGTTCATTTGGCGGAAAATAAAACATTTCTAAAAAATATTTTCTAGGAAGTCATTTTCCTTAAAAATGACAACATTTTTCGGTATTCATTTGAAACTTAAAAATTTTTCGAAAAATATTTTGACAAATTTTTTTTTGGGAAATTATCCAGCAACTGGAGGTAGCAACCGGACAGTGGCGGCCGGCTAACGACTGACGGTGGTCCGATAGTCCAGCAATCGGAGATCCGACCATTTAATTGCTCATAGACTCATGATGAGAGAGAGAGAGAGAGAGAGAGAGAGAGAGAGAGAGAGAGAGAGAGAGAGAGAGAGAGATCTGGAAAATGTTTTCTGTTTTTCAAAAACGGAAAATTTTTCCTTAATATCCGACCTGGGGTTTTTTTATTCGGTTTATATCCCCTCTATATCCGACCTTATCTTATATTAGACAGTTACCAAACACAGGATATGATAAAACATATTATATCCTGCTTTTTATCCGATCGACCAAACGCAGCCTAAGGAAATTGAACCGCTTTTGTTATCATCGTATGGGTATTGAAGAGGAATTCTCGGTTGATTTAGTGCTTATGCGTTGGTTGATTTCATGCTTATGCATAGGTATCTTATGTGATATAGCAGCAAAAAAAAAAAAAAAAGAAACTTTCCCTTTATTGGGAATTATCATTATTTATAACGAAACACTATGAACTTGTAAAATCACTTTGGAATCTCTGCCTTTATAAAGAGTCGTTAATTGTGCAATTAGCAAGATTTGAATTTACATCCCAATTTGTAAAACCACTTTGGAACCATATTGTATGAAACTTATGAGAAAATGTTAGAAATTACGATCTGTCATAATCTGAGAAACATTTATAATGGATCATTGATGACGACGTCGAACCCTATTGAGGAGGTGCTGCTAGGGATCCGCTCTTCTATTCGTTGGTCCAATCACTTGAGTGAGAGCGAAAGAATTTAAATAGCCGCCAGCGTTATGGTTCAAGATATTTGGAATAAAGATAATTCGGAGTTCGTCAACTTGAAGCTCTTTTGGAATTCTCTAGATTCAAAGTAATCATGTTGCGCTAAGGAGTTTCAGAATTTTCAAGTCTTGCTATGTATATATCATTCATCGAGTCATTCCGCATTGCTAGAGTGTCGATCAACTTAAACCAAAAGTCCGAACACATTGAACAAACATATACTTGTGTGGTTGGAGCTCGATTAGAGACCCGATTGACTCAATAGTCTAAGAGGACGCATCGTCATTGACCGATTATATATGTACAGGGGCATATGCTCAATCTCATGAAAGTCTTTACCAAACATTCATGTGCATCCTTAACTGAAAAATCGGGGAAGATGGCAATGCCAACCGCCGGCCACGTTTCCGGCTCGTGATCGGTCAACTTCGGGAATCTCCCCGGCAACAATATGTTCCACCAGTTGCTACATTATTCTTCCAAAACGCGGGACAAAAATTAAACTAAGATGAGACATTGGTCGTAATACTTTTATTCTTGGTCCAGATTTTTCAATTCCTATGCGCCGAACCCCCGCATGTGATGTGCCGATCCCTCTTTTGTCTCGCTACGAGTTTGGTCCGATCTCATGCTCACTAGAATATGCAATACTTATAAATGATCTTATTAAATTCCGATTGAGATTACAGCAATTTTATATATTGAGTACCTAGAAGAACTCACTTTAATTATATCTTTGACCCGTCAAAACAATATGATCAGAGCGCACATCGGTCGAGGCTCGAATTTTCTGGCCTTAGATGTATTAATATAATGATTAGTCTGATCAATTGTGGGTTAATTAAAGTCAATTTTGCTGTGCCGAAGCCATCCAGCCAATCATTCTTCCTCAATTTGGAGAATTTATATCCACAAAATAAAAAAATTTAAATAGTTTAAAAATCAAAATAATCCAACAAATATTCTTCTTCCCAATGATTGCCACCTGCCGCCATGTGCCCATCAGATATGCCAAATCTGCTCCACTATTAAGGAAAAAAAAAGATTTGGAAAATGAAATTGATATCGGATTATAATTAGTATTAGGGGGTGACAATACAAAAATTAAAAGAAGATGGAGTGATGGCAGTATCGTAAATTTCATAATCACTAAAGGGATTCATCCTCGAGAGTAGAATAGATTATGCGTGCCTCGTTAGAGGGGAAGAAGTGGTGGCATGTGTTAATTTTTATTGATGAAGGGCGTGAATAATAATCATTTTTCTAAATCTTTTGATCTTCTCATTGATTAGGGGATCACATTGAGTAATTAATTAATTGGTGATCGCAATTAATTTCTTCTTTTTTAATGATGTTGATAATTTGGATTTCACATCGAATCAACTCCTTGATCTGTTAAAGGCAAGCCATCCGCTCAATGATAGGAAAATTCATCCGGTGCTCTTGGACCACGATATATTGCCTATAAAATCAATAGCGTGCAATTGATCGAATTCGTGCTCTAATGCGGTGCCCTTATATGCATCGTCAAATTTCTCACGAGGCAATCCCAAAGACAATTACTTCTTCTAGCACGATCAAAAGGTAAAATGGTATAAACAGTCTTAAATTTGTTGCACCTTTGCCAATTCAATCCTAAATCTTTAAATTTTATCAACTCGGTTCTAAAACCTTTTTAAAATCTTGCAAATTCAGTCCTTCCGACAAATTTGTCTCGGAAAATACTTATGGGGATGTCCGAAAAATGCCTATGTGTTGGAGACAACTTTGTCGGAAGGACTGAATTTGCAAGATTTTAAAAACGAATTCTAATAATAAAAAAGAAGAAGAAGATTCCATTAATCATTTATAGATCTATTGGATATTGATACATGCATTGAATTAGTATTCATGTATTAGACTGGAAGGTAAGACAATACATGGGTGCAACTCCTTGTTTCGTATACCATACATATAGAGTACATAATATATATGAAAAACACAATTAACAAATTTGCAATCGTGGATACATATATATCCTTATCATACTGAAGCGACTACCATTATTTGTATCAAACCAATATCGATTCATACAATGATGATTGAAATGCCAAGATTGAATTGGCAAAAGTCCAATAGGTGTAAGACTTTCTGGACAATTTTCCCCACAATCAAATGACGGTGCATCGAGCCCAGATCACAACTCATCGTTCCTTTTAAGGCATCAAGTTAAATTCGCGAGTTTGGTCAACTTGTCAATACCCTACATTAAGATCGTTATTTCTCTCGATACCATCAATACTTTCGATTGGGACCGCTAATGAGTATTTTCGGATCAAACTAAGTCAAGCCAGAGAGCGATTGCGAAGGGCCCGCCCGGAAGGAAACTGCGCGGAAAGATCACAAGAATCGTCCGAGAACCAAAAACTCTCCCCTGTCATTCTTTTTAATATGCTCTCTCCTTTATCCTTTCTCGTCTCTTTTCGTGGGCCGTCGTCAATTCCGGGGCCAAAAGCTAGAGGCGAATAATTGCGGAAAGGTCCTCGAGAGGTGAGTTTCTTCCCAATTTGGCCCCCCACCCGGTCGAATCTCCAGGAAGCACGGCGACGACCGGGGCAATTCCCCGTCGTTGAAGCCAGCACACGGCATATGAATCAAAACAAAACAAGAAAAAGATGAAAATATAATAAAGCGGGGAGGGAATTAACAAAGAAGATACTGGGAATTACTTTATTGTGTTTATTGAATACTTCAACAGAGAAAGGTCATCGTTCAGTGGTTATTCTCTCAGGAAGGAAGCTTCCCGGAAGCTGCTGAAATGGAGTGGCAGGTCTCCTGCCACTCCATTTAACCCCCTGCATCGCTTCCTCAATCTGACCTCAAGCCCATTCCCACCCTTCTCTCTTATTCTCTCTCTCTCTCTCTAAGCATTCCCGGTTCGTCCTCCCCCTCTCGCCGCTCCGCCATGAAGCTCGTCAAGATCAACCGGCTCAGCCCGAAAAGGCTCTTCGGGTCCAAGAAGGACCGGTCCAGCGTGGCCAGGTCGGACCCATCGTCGTTCGGGTCCGGCGCCACGTCGTCCTCCTGCTCCTCGGCCGCGTCGTCCGTGCACAAGCGCGGCGGCGAGTCCGGGACGCCCACTAGCGTGCTGCCCCCGCAGCTCTCCGGGGAGTGGTCCGACGCGGCGTCGTCGTCCGACATGAACTACGAGCTCGTCCGGGCCTTCACGTATATCGACAGAGACAACGACGGGGTCCTCTCACGGGAGGAGCTCGAGGCCCTGCTGAGCCGGCTCGGGGCCCAGCCGCTGACGGCGGACGAGAAGGCGCTGATGCTGAGGGAGGTCGGGTGCGCCGACGGGGGCGTGAGGATTGAGGACCTGCTGAACCGGGTCGGCTCGGCGGGCGGAGATCCGGACTGCGACGTCGAGATGCGGCAGACGTTCGAGTTCTTCGACAGGGACGGCGACGGAAGGATCACCGCGGAGGAGCTGCTGGGGGCGTTCGAGGAGATGGGTGACGGGAGGTGCACGTTAGAGGAGTGCCGGCGCATGATAGCGCAGGTAGATAGGAACGGGGACGGGTTTGTGTGCTTCCAGGACTTCAGCCGTATGATGGAGCTGCAGATCTAATCGTGTGGTCATGATTAAAAGAGAAACGATTTGATTATGTGATTGGATCATAGTGCTTCTGATGCTTATATCCACGTTTACAATTTATTTTCTTAGATACTTTTTCCCTTTTTCCTTTTATCCTTTCGGTTTCTTTTTTCTTTTATCTTATTTGAACCGATCAAGCGGTTTGGATCTTGAGGAAGGATAATTGACCGAATCCGTCTGATTATCAGACGGCTGAGATTAAAAGATAAAAAAAAGGGAAGCTGCATTTCAATTTCTCCGTTTCTCCGTACAGATTAATCAAGAAAGTATGCTTTGGGCATGTTTTAGGATGGTTTTTTCGACTAAATGCTGTTCATCAAACTATGACGTGATAAATCACACTGCAAATATAAATATGATGGAATTTAGCAACAAAAAAGAAGTGGTGCAAATAATTCCGAATGATTTTTTTTTCACAATTATCAATATTATGTAATATTGAAACGTGGTATTTGATAAGTTTTATAGTTACCACAGCTAAAAATCCTAAATTAATACACAAGCGATAAATTTGGAGCACTAAAAAAAAAAAAACACTCATGACAAATTTATTCTAAAATAATATGTCCTTCCATTTGAACTTGTTTTGTTCATTGAGTTATTGTCATGTGTTATTCAGCTTACTCATTTCACGATAATTTTGACGGAAGTTAATGGAGGATAAATATATCGAGTGTACTGGTTTATAAATTTTTCATGACTCAAAAAATAATTCGAGGTTAAGGTTCCATTTGTTTTACAGAAAATGTAACATTTTTTAGAAAAAAAATTTTAAAAAATTAATTTCATAGAAAATGACAATATTTTCGAGTGTTCATTTGGAACTTAATGAAAATTATAAAAAATGAATTTTTTATTTTCTATTTACATTGGTTGATCATTAGTCACAAGTCTTATTAGGCTCTAATGAGCTCTCGGCTTGCCACCATAAGCCACAACAAGCCTCAAGCTCGCCTCTAGAGGCCTCGAGTTTGCTTCTACAGGCTGTTAGCTCACTGGTCTCAGGTAAAATTGAGGCATGTTGCTAGAAGTCATGATATTTAAAAGAGAACGGAAAATATTTTCATCACTTTTGAATGCGTTTTTTATTGTTTATTTTCCGTGAAACAAACGACGGAAAATTAAGGAAATATTTTTTTGGAAGTTATTTTCTATGAAATGAATAAAGCCTAATTTTATGATAGGTGTAATAGCTCAGAGGTTCTTTGTGGTATCAACCTTAACTTTATTTGCACGGTCTCCATTACAAACCTCCAACAAGAAAAAAAAAAAGAAAAAGAAATTTGGCCCAAAAACGAAGCCGAGTAATGTTAGATACGGATCCTCTATAAGCATCATCCTTCGAAATTCATGAAACTCGAGTTGGGAAAGATTGAACTTGAGCGTTACTCTCGCAGGAAATCGACTCACACCGCAAATACCAAAGTCTAGAGCGCTCCAGATATCATATTCGGATGGGCCCTTCGATGCTTGAATTACCGTTCCATGTGTGCAACACAATTCAAACAAACTGGTCGTTGCCCGCTTTTGCTCTTGCCCAATGAGGTGATCCTTAAGTAGCGTCTTGTCAAGTGCTGCACGTCGTGCGAAAATCGGACCCGGGAATCACGTCACGGTGGATCCTTCACCGTGGAGCCGGGCAAGTAGACCGGCGGCCTCGACTACTTGCAAGTAGCCATGCAAGTAGACCGTCGGGATGTCTGGATTAGTCGAGAGAAAATAATTTTCACGTATCTTTCCCTCTTTTATGTGGAGAGTGATAAAAGTGGATCCAGTTCCCCTAACTTTATGTTAGGGGATCGAAGAGTGGGGGTGGTTGGAGGTAGGGGTCTGGTCCGTGTAATAGGGGGAGATGTTTTGATTGGATGGTGAAGATGGGTCAGGTGATCTTCTTCCAAAAGTAAGTATCGTGGAAATGGAGGTTCCCCTTTTAGTCTGTTTAGATTTAGATCTAACTTCTGTCTTCCGAGATTGTCTTCTTTCTCTTGGAATTCAGATGGGAGTTTGGATTGGATTCCACGCACCCGCCTTGCGTGAACATTCCGTAGTTTTGTCCCCTCTCGAAAGTTCCATGCAACTTCGCCTTCGCGACGTGCTGTCGTGTCCGCCATGGGATTAGGTCTCACGAGAGATGATTGCAGCATTGAGTGGCGTATCGTTAACCTCAGGTGCCTTCGACAGCATTGCTGTCAGGTGTGCGTTGGTGTTTAATGAAGAATAATGTCAAAAAAGTTATGCATTAGACTTAGTCGAACACCCCGTTTGTCATCGAAAGACTCTTCCAAAATAATTGTTACGTGTTTCAACCATACGGCGCATCATCTAGCAAATTTCAAGAGTTATATGGACATCACAGACGCATTTCTTTAGGTTTAAGATATGCCGTCGGAAAGCGAAGATCATCTTGCTGGACAATCACGTGTTTTGCGAGGTTATTTCATGAATCTTGGGTAGAACTTTGGACGATGACAAGTAGCCTACAGCTCGACAATTGTGTGGGTACACGTAACTTGATAGATGTCGGCACAAAATTCCATTCACGAGAGGTCGTGACGGAAGGGATAAGACGGCAGGAAAAAGATGGATTTGATCCATTCCATCGTCGAGAACGATTCAACCCGTGAATGGTTCAAGGAGGAGCAGATGGACAGCTTCTTCGAAACTCACCAGCTGCGTACAAAACGTGTTTTGTCGTGTGGCGTGATTGTCCATTTCCGAATACAAGCTGTTCAGCTCAGATCGGAGGAGTCGATCCATCCCGGAGTTAACGCTGAAGATGAAATCTAGCAGATAATAATGGGTACATGAAGCAAAAGATACATATCAAGAAAGACGTAAACGGAGAAATTGAAAGTGGCTATAAGATAGAATTTGCAGATGATGTTGGATTTTAAGAACGCCGATCGAGGTGTAGTAACTCTGTGCCGTTCATAGAGTAACTTTGGATGAAGGAGACGGAGGTAAAGAGTAGTAAGGCGTAGAATCATGCTCGCTTCGGCTCCAACTGCTCCTGCAACTGGGATCCTGCCCAAGCAATTGGCTTTCGAGAATTCTAATTACTTGAGACATCTCAGGTCGGACCGATGGATCGGCATGCACGCACAACAATGCCAACCGGACAAGTCCCTCTGCTTCCTCTTCCACGTAGTTCCCCTGCAATTCGGGATCGATCAACGTTTTCAACTCGTTCTTAATAGTACGGCCGTCCATCCATTCTTCCAAGGAGAGATGCTCGCCAAACGCCTGCAGAAAAAGGGCCCTAGTCGCCCGTCCGGAGACGAGCTCGAGAAGTGTTTTTCCATAGGCGAAAACGTCATTCTTCAGCGTGCACTTTCCTGTGTACCTGTACTCAGGGGCAATGAACCCAATCACGCCGTGGATGAGGCTGTCCATGTGAACATCGTCATAGGTTTTCGAACCGGAGTCGGAAGCAACTGGATCTTCTGCCTGGGACTTTATAGTCCCATCCTGTATAGTTCTCTCGTGCATGATCACGGCAGAGCAGAAACCTGCTATCACAGCCTCAAATTGCGCGTTCAGCAATATACTATGCGGGCAAATGTGGCGAAGCATGATCCTAAAATCACCTTGATCGTGCAGGTGCGCTATACCTCTGGCTGCTCCCAAGGCTATACGCTTGCGAGTTATCCAATCAAGAGGTCCGGTCGACCGTTCAGGTCGCTCCCCAAGGTTGGAAGCGACGCTGTCGTGGATCATCAAGGGATAGACCAGTAAAAGCTCTCTCTTTGTCCTGCAAAAGCCCCTCAGCCTAAGCACATTTGGGTGCGTCGCAACCGAGCTCCCAACTTGCATTTCCCTTTCAAAGATCTCTTCCCTTTCTTGATCCATAGTGACTGCTCTTTTCACAGCCACTCGAGAACCATCGGCGAAGCGTCCCCGATAAACCGTGCCGAAATCGCCTCCGCCCATGATGTTGCCAGGGCTAAAGTGGTCCGTCGCATCTCGCAGCTCCTTCAGACGGAAGCTCCAAGGAGGTGTTGGATCGTTTTCATCGGCACTGGAGAAACTAAAGGTTCGGAGATTGAACACCATAGGCTCAAACGCTTAATACTCTTCGTCAAACGCAAAGGGATGGTGTATGCTTGATACTTTCCCGGAATTCCTTTTATGCATCTCAATGACAAGACACGGTGTTAGGATTCTAAAAAATTGTATTCTGGGCCAGATTTGAAATGGTCCGTCAAAGATATAGAACAAGTCCAACTAAGTTTATAAAGAAAGGAGTGCTTGAATGACAGTAACAATTATTTCCAGTAACTTCATCACCAGAGGAAAGCTTTGTTATTATTAAAAAAAAGAGTACTAGATTTTGCTGGACAAGAAAGTGTTTCAAAGTCATCATGGAACGTCATTGTTAAATTGGATAAGTAACCTTTATGAGAGGCGTGGTTAATTCGGTCAGGAGAAATTTTTCAACTTACGAATTAATTATCAACCGTTTGAAATTCAACAAATTACATACAAACTGTTCTAAGTCGAGGGCTTTTGCTTTAGATTAAGGCTAAATATCTAAGTTAAGGCCTGGACTTACCTGGTTTACTAGATTTTTGCACTCATGCCCCTAAGTTGTAAAGGAAACGGATTGGAAAAATGACATAAATAATTTTCTGAACTTGATATAAAACACAATGCTATTACTAGACTTTTAATTTATTTAATGTGGTCCCTAAATTTTTGTCTAATATGTAGTGTCGTATTTGCACTTTTAATTTATTCAACATAGCCCATAAACTTTGCTTCAAAATTTAATGTGTTCCCCAAACTTTTAAGTATTTTCATAAAGTTTAAAAACTGCATTGAAAATATAGTAATCATTCATAAATCACATTAAACAAAGTAAAAGTTTATGGACGATATTAAGGATTGGATCAAAGTTAAAAAATCACATCGAGTCTTGCTCTTGGTCGAGTTATCCTCCCTCTTTGTCAATCACGACGGCTTCACAAGTCGTCTTGGAGGAAAGCTTGCGTCATTGGCAGTAAATGGAGGATAATTCAGCCATCGTCCACAGCAAAAAAACAGAATAACTATTCGTCCAGGAGTATAGAACACAAGGATCAACTCAATTAATCCCCATATTCGCAGAAAGTCGTTGAGTTTCGTGTAAAAATTCACTTGACATATCTATATAATAGGTGAGGATCGACTTTCTGATATATGGTTATAACTGCACGTTTAATTTTTATGAGTAGCTCAAAGTTTCTAAAGCAAAGTTGCACATTCATTCACAAATAACAAACGGATTAAAACGTTGCCTTTTTGATGTCTCTTGAATCCTTGCTATCGATTTGGCTTAGAAGATAGCAATCCTTACATGAAACACATAAAAAGTGTCTCAAAAGATTAGCAGAGACAGTGGAAGCAGAAGATGATGTAGAATATGAAAGAATGTTGACCAAGATGTAGTACCGCCGTGCCTTTCATAGAGCAATTTCGGATGAAGGAGAAGGAGGGAAAGAGTAGTAAGTGGTGGAATCACCGCTTTCGCTCCCACTGTGCTGACAGCTAGGGTCCTGCTCCTGCCCAAGCAATTGTTTTCCAAGCATTCTGATTACTTGCGATATCTCGGGTCGGACTGATGGATTAGTATCTGCACACAATAATGCCAATCGGACTAGTTGCTTTGCTTCTTCTTCCACATAGTGCCCGCGCAAGCTGGGATTGATCACTCTTTCCAACTTGTTCTCGTTCGTCATTTCCCTAACCCATTTTTCCATACTGAGATTTTCATCTGCTGACAGACCAAACTCCATACTCTTCTGTCCAGAGATGAGCTGGAGAAGAGTTTTCCCAAAAGCGAAAACATCGTTCTTCGGCGGGCGCCACTCAGTGGTTCCCTTGTCTGACTTCCTCTCGTTCACGATGTCCACATTGTCCAAGCCTCCCGTCTCAGTCGCAAATCCAGCAGCAAGCAGTCCAGTTGGCAGGCAAAAGCATTGATGCATGATCCTGGCATTACTTCGACAGTGCAGCTGGTGTGCAAGACCTCTTGCAGCTCCCAAGGCTATACGCTTGCGAGTCGTCCAATCGAGAGGTTGGGGCGACCAATCCGGTCTCTCTCTATGACAATAGGCAAGGCCGTAACGGATCATCAAGGGATAGACCAGGAAAAGCTCCTTTTTGGTCTTGCAAAAGCCCTTCAGACGTTGCGTATTTGGGGGTGTTGGGACCGAGTTTGCGACTTGCACTTCTCTTTTGAAAGCCTCTTGTCCCTCTTGATCAATGGCGATTGCTCTTTTCACTGCCACCAGAGAACCGTCCTCTAAGCATCCTCAGTAAACGATGCCGAATCCACCTCCCGCGAAGAAGTTGTCGCGGCTAAAGTTCTGTGTTGCGGCTCGGAGCTCTTTTAGGGAGAAGCTTCTAGGATGCATTCGATCATCTTCAATGGAATCAGTGAAACTGAAGGTTCGGAGATTGAACACCATGTTCGAAAGTTTCAATTCTTCTTCAACACAAATGAGAGGTATGAGCATTGGTAATTTCTCTTGGTAAGTGCGGATTGATTCCGGAGTCCCTTTTCCCGGCCCACCATAGGAAGACAGTCTCAGACGACTTCTAAAATGGTATTTTCTTGAGGGCCGAATTGTCAAACATAGAAAAAAAGGGTCTTTCTTGACGAGAAGGAATGCTGGAGTGAGTAAATCACACGGATAGAAAATATGTCTCGAGTTTGAAAGAACAAAACCCGACGATGGGAATGTGTGAATGCTGGACCATCTAGGGGTGATCGGTTTTCCAAGCGGTCCAGTTCCCCCTAGCACCAGGAGCTGGTTCCCCTATCTCTAGGACCAGATCATCATGGATATTTAGAGAGAGCTCAAGAGAGCTATAGATGCGAGGAGTCCGAACTATGCACCTCTTGACTGTTCAAATAAAGTTAAGTACCAAAAAAGTTCAAAACCTATTGTATTGGTATAATTCAGTCATGGACTTTTTAACTGGATCAATTTAGTTGTAAATCTTTTCACATTAGCATCAATTTAATAAATACAACCAATTTAGGCCGGAAATCTTTGGCGCTGATGCCGGTTGTCCTACAAGGCACAATGAGTGCTGATGTGCATTACTTAAAAACAATTCAAATATTTTTTTACATTTTTAATTAATTTGTTTTTTTCCTTCTTTGCTTTTTCTCTTCTTCTTTTTTCCTTTATTACCCTCCATCAATAGCTAGTTGGTAGTGATGACGATTCCCCTATAAGGTGGAGGGCCAAGAAGCCCTCTCCAACCACAAGTGAGGTCAGCTCTCACCGACCAAAGGCCAAGTCTGAGCAAGAGAAGCAGCTGCCGTGACTCAACAAGGGCTGGGCAAGGGATCCTTCATCTGATCTGGTGAAGGGTGACCTCACCCAGCCCTTGCAGGTCCTTGCCAAAGGGCAGCTGGTGCGTTTGGGCCCATGCCCTCGTGGTGGCTGTGAAGTTTTGTGAATGACCACCGCCAACTGTCCTAAAAGCTTAAGCCATTAGGTGAAGACGTGGTTTAATATTTATGTACTTTCACACTCCCCCTCACGCTTAGCCTGGTCTTTTTTGCCTAGTACTAAGCGTGGAAGGACTTTTGGGGAGACTAGGGGCCTGGTAAGATTTGAACTCAGGACCTCCCGCTCTGATACCATGTGAAGTTTTGTGAAGGACCATCGTCAACTATCCTAAAAGCTTAAGCCGTTAGGTGAAGACGTAGTTTAATATTTATGTACTTTCACACTCCCTCTCACGCTTAGTCTGGTCTTTTTTTGCCTAGTTCTAAGCGTGGAAGGACTTTGGGGAGACTAGGGGCCTGGTAAGATTTGAACTCAGGACCTTCTGCTCTGATACCATGTGAAGTTTTGTGAATGACCACCGTCAACTGTCCTAAAAGCTTAAGCCGTTAGATGAAGACGTGGTTTAATATTTATGTACTTTCACACTCCCCCTCACGCTTAGCCTGGTCTTTTTTGCCTAGTACTAAGCGTGGAAGGACTTTTGGGGAGACTAGGGGCCTGGTAAGATTTGAACTCAGGACCTCCCGCTCTGATACCATGTGAAGTTTTGTGAAGGACCATCGCCAACTATCCTAAAAGCTTAAGCCGTTAGGTGAAGACGTGGTTTAATGTTTATGTACTTTCACTCCCTCTCACGCTTAGTTTGGTCTTTTTTTGCCTAGTTCTAAGCGTGGAAGGACTTTGGGGAGACTAGGGGCCTGGTAAGATTTGAACTCAGGACCTCCTGCTCTGATACCATGTGAAGTTTTGTGAATGACCACCGCCAACTGTCCTAAAAGCTTAAGCCGTTAGGTGAAGACGTGGTTTAATATTTATGTACTTTCACACTCCCCTTCACGCTTAGCCTGGTCTTTTTTGCCTAGTACTAAGCGTGGAAGGACTTTTGGGGAGACTAGGGGCCTGGTAAGATTTGAACTCAGGATCTCCCGCTCTGATACCATGTGAAGTTTTGTGAAGGACCATCGCCAACTATCCTAAAAGCTTAAGCCGTTAGGTGAAGACGTGGTTTAATATTTATGTACTTTCACAGTGGCCAGCAATTGAGGGAGGGTAATAAGGAGAAGGGAAAAGAGAAAGGAAAGGATGAAAAAGAGAAAAGAACGAAAAAAAGAAAATTAAATAAAAAGTCGAATTTAGTATTTAAAAGTTAAACAATCTAATGTCATCGATTATCTTTCTAAATTGGCCAAATGCACCAGATTTGTATCAATATGAAAATATTTATGATTAAATTGGTCAAATTGATAGATTTATAACTGAATTGATATCGATATAATAAACACCGCTTTCATTGATTAAGTTAAGACATAAATATATTTTGTGGGTGGAAACATTGCCCAAAAATAAGGGTGTGCATGGTCTAAGGCGGCTCGGTTCCCCTCTAGAATCAAGAACTAGACTGATGAGATCGATCACCAATCTCTAGGACCGTGGACCGAGCATCCTAATTCTTAACCCATCGGTCTAGTCTGATTCGGTCCAGTTCCTAAAAAATCTAGCGGATCGGTTAGAAATCGAAAAAAATTTCTAACAAAATTATATTGATAAAGTTGGGTAAATATTAAAATTTTAGAAATTTAAATTAAGTTCTTTTTACATTTTTACATCTTTATTTTTAATAAAATATTAAAAAAAATTTAATCAGTTTGATCTACCCTTCCTATGAACCTAAAACCGGACCGCCCAAAGACCGGTTCCACTTTTGGAAATTGGGAACTAAACCGACATTTCCGGTCCGATCCATATTGTTCACCCCTACCCAAAAGGAGTTGAAATGGCCCAGGTAGATGTGAATTGGGGAAAGTGCATACTCAGTTTTTTTTTTTTTTTCAAAATATGGATCATCCGCTCGTGACATAGGGGGCAATTCGATTAACATTGGACAACCCTCAAAAAGTTTATTTTTTAATCAACCGTTCAATCTGGGGTCTGATGTATGTCACGGGTCAGATGATCCAAGTCGGTTTTTTCAAGTCCCCACTTCAGCCCACAAGAAGTTGACGTGCAATGTTGTTATGACATCCATCACCGAGAATCTTATTGAAAGCTTCGCATGAATTTACCTCGCAGAGAAGAAAGTCAAAACCAACTAGTCCGACCATACCCTCCTCCGAAACCAGAGAAACAAATTTGAAAGTTGCAGGCAGAGAATCAAAGTGCCAACTTGGGATTTTCTCGCATATACAAGGATTGATGTACACGAAGACGCATGCGTGACTGATCTTATCAATGTCTTCTAAGGACGACTTGTATGGTGGCCTTTAATTTTCGTTAGAACAATATAACTTTCTCGGTAGGCTTAAACATTCATTCACCGTTAAATTGACAGCCTAAGAGGTGACACTTTGAATTTTTGTTTCAGTTTCTAGTTTTCAATACGATGACAAATGTAGAAGATAGCAGACATTGCATGAAGGACGTGTTACATGCCTCAAAAAGTCGGAGGAAAGTATTACAGGAAGATGATACAGATGAAAGTGAAGAGGAACATATAGAGTTTGTGAAGGGAAGCCTAGAAGCTTAACTTGTTATTGAAAGCAAAAGGCGACGGTGATGACGGAACATTGGCATGCCAATCATGGAGCAATCCCGAGATGAGAAGAAGGAGAAGGAGACAGAGAGTAGTACGGAGTTGAGTCACATTGCAAAGAGTAGTACAGAGTTGAATCAAACTCACTCTGACTCCAACTATTCCTTGTACTTGTGTCCCGCTGAAGAAACTGGCTTTCGAGCATTCTAACCACTTCGGACATCTCTGGTCGAATGGATGGATCCTCGTCTGAGCACAACATTGCCAATCGGAGCAGTCGCTCTGCTTCTTCTGCCACGTAGTTCCCCTGCAAATTGGGATCGATCACCCTTTCCAACTGGTCCTCATTTATAAGTTTTCTAACCCAATCCTCCGGCCAAAAAGCTTCGCCATCGTCAGAGTAAATCGCTCGTCCCGAGATGAGCTCGAGAAGCATATTCCCGTATGCAAAGACATCATTACTCAGTGTGCACTTTTTTGTCTTCTTGTACTCGGGGGCAACAAACCCGGGTCTGCCACAGATGGCGGGGGTGTTGACATAAACATCTTCATAGCAATGATGAACATAGGAGCCCAGCCTTGGCATCAACGTGGACCACTCAATCGTCCCTTCCTCTACATTCCTCTCGTGCATGATCATGGCAAGTGAAAACCCTCCTATCACGGCCTCAAAATGCTTATTCAGCAGTACATTTGACGTGCAGATGTTGCGATGCATGATCTTGATGTTACCTTGATTGTGAAGGTGTGCAAGCCCCCTCGCTGCTCCCAAGGCTACTCGCTTGCGAGTACTCCAATCGAGAGGTCGGGCGAACCGATCTGGTCTCTCTCTAAGATTGTAAGATAGGCTATTGTTGACCATCAAGGGATACACCAGTAAGAGCTCTTTCTTGGTCCTGCAAAGGCCCCTCAGGCATAGCACATTTGGGTGCGTCGAAACCCTGCTTCCCACTCGCACTTCTTCTTCGAACTCCTCTTCCCTCTGCCGATTGACGAAGCTTTCTCTCTTTACCGCCACCAGCGAACCATCGGCCAAGCGCCCCTGGTAAACCTCGTAGTTGTTACCCAGTGCCCAGAAGTTGTGGCGGCTAAAGTTGTCTGTCGCAACTCGGAGCTCCTCTAGAGAGAAGCTTTTAGGAGTAGTCAAATCGTCTTCAACTGACTCGGTGGAACTAAAGGATCGGAGATTGAAAACCATCTTAAAGCGGAAGAAGTAGATTCTTCTCAAATACAAACAGATCTTATAAGCTTGATGGTTTTTCTCGATTGGCAGTGACTGGTTTTGGGAATAACTTCTGCATATTCCAAGAGACTTGCTTGTCCACACAATTTCTGTAACTCCAGTTGGGATTGTGCCTCTCACCCACAACTGCTTTTGGTCTGTGTGAGTGAATAAACTGGGAGGAAAAGTCGTTCTTCGCTCCGTGGAAAGTGTAATAGTTATGCTTTGACTTGGTTAAAAAGTAAAAGAGAGACAAATGGTTGACTGGTCAAGAGAAAACAAAAAGGAAAAGAAAAGGGAAAGTGGGCTGAGATTATAAAAGGAGACGACAGAAAGAGAAAAACGCACGCGCAAAGAAAGGGAAAAGTGAGGAAAATGAAAATGTAAAAGAAGGGAGAAAAAGAGAATCTTGTCAAACCGTTTCGATTTCGACCTGTGACTTTTAACTTTTGATGTCCATTCTCATTTTATTATTAGGATTTCGAGATTGTTGGGCCTTTTAGATACGTATTGCTGGTTTTAGTCATCTCAAGTGAGTGATATTATTTCTCTATAAATTTACAAACTCATACCTTGAAAATGATAATTTTTGATATAATATGAGTATAAATAAGCATTTCTTTTGCATAAATTGGATCGAGCTTTTACTATATTAATATTTTTTACATGGTTTAAAAAAGTATTGAAGGAGTTCATTTAAGGGGACTGAAATGCTGGTTTGTAAGTTAAATATATTGTGAAAGGAAATACTAAGAACTTTAAGTATCGAGTTCAAAAGGTTTTATGATATAAGTTCTGAAAGATGATGTGCTTCGGTGTATAAAGCCGGTTTATGAAATGACTTTCTGATGTTGATTGTGGATTGTTGGAGAATGGTATTTGTTATTATTGCCCATATCGTTATGGGGGAAGTATGCATACTATTTCAGGACATCGAACCACATAGATGGTAAACCTAGCCAAAGGAGTAAATTTGGTCGCCTTTCTCATTTGCATTAAACATGACCATAGCTAGATAATGAGTAGTAGATTAATCGATGGAATAAACCATTAATGTGTATTTGAGGAAATTAATAAATGGAATCGACCGTTGTTGTTTTGTTATTATGAAATATATGTGATTAACTGATTTTATCTCTATAAAGCTTGTTGGAAAGTTATAATTCATTTTTTGAATTTTACGTGCATTATATATTATTTTTGAGATGATATGTTATTATATCGTTTTATAACGATGTATAGTGAACGTTCGATTCGTATATAGGAAATGTATTACTCACTAAGCCGTAGTAACTTACTCTTTTAATATTACTTGCTTTTCAGGTTTTTCGATGAGCCGTAAATAGGTAAGGGCGTTTAGTGGTTGGATTACTTTTGATAGCGAGCTTTTTTGGGTATGAATTATTTGTATTTGGGTTGAGTTTTTGAATTAGATTCTTAAGAATATATATACATATATATATTTATATATATGGATTTGATAAGCTTATGAGTGATTATGGAATATATGTACATATATTTGATGGATTATAGAAAACTTTGATATTATAATCATATGACTTTTTATCAGATACATATGAATGTATATATTGCAATAATCAGATTGAGTAATGATTACGTTAAGAATGTTTCTTTGTGTGAATGGTCGAGCATGTCATTGTCCCTATTTCTATGAGTTGGGGGTGACAGAAAGAGTGAGCCAGAGAGGTTTCATTGCCTCGAAGCTTCCCAATTTGAGAAAACGTGCAACTCATGTAAAGCAGATTTTGCATAATTCTCCTTGCATTCTTGCAATCCTAGCATAGAAAAGTCCAAATGGGAATAGCACTAGTCCTTGTTCTTTTCTATATGGGCTGTTCATTACATAGAAAACCTCTTCCCTTTTGCGTCTCCTTTGAAGATCTATTGCCTTATATGTCCACTTATCATTTTGAAACTTCAATGGAAATTTTTCTATGTCAGAAAAAATCCTAGGATTAATTTGAGATTATTGTTCTTTTCTCTATGTTCCTTTATAGATAAAGCATTGAAAATATGAAACAAGTGCGTTAAAAATAATTATAAATGTCTACTACGATATATTATAGGCACATAAAATATAGTCAGTTGATACTACAAACAAATAAAAAGCGGGATTTGTTTCCATTCGATTTTCCTGGATTTCGTGTTGCGGAATTATTGGAAGAGACAAAAGTTCTTGATATGGGTTCATCTTCCTTGTAAACTTCCTGCATAATTGCTCTAGGCGTATTGCAACTGTCACAATTGATTTTCTTAAGTCTTGCGACTTAATAATCAATGGATGTTCTTGTACATCCTTCAAAAGCTGTCTTAAGAAGGAACCTAGGAAATTCGTGTCACTAATTATCTGGGCACTAGTCCAGTTTCCCCATGCAATGCCTGGGATGCACGTGAATTCCATTCAGCAGTCTTTAAATAAAGTACGTAAATTCACAGCGGAGCACCAATCGGTGACGCCGTCCTTGCCCTGTCCCAGCCGCTGCACTGCTGCCGCGTCCAGTCCGAGCACCACCACCCGGAGCCCCCACCTGGCCGAGCTCCTGCCGGACCACATCGATGCCTGATTGGTCTGGCTCGTTGCCGCCACGCCAGCCCTGGAATTCCTTCATCTCGTCTCAGCCTCGCATATCTGACCCGTTCTCGACTAGAGTAGCCACGCTCGATCTGTCTTGTTAAATGTCATGCCAAAGCTGCAGCTCGCCGCCCTAAATCCAGCCCCCCCGTGCTCCTTTTTGCTGCCAATTCCTCCGGCGAGTTTTTGCAGGTTTCCGGTTTCCTCACGACGGCAATTTCATCAACCTCGTCCTGTCTGCAGCCGCCCATCGCCTCAGTGATAACCTGCCACCGGCAGCTACTGGCGATAACGCCGCCCCCGGCACCACAAATAGCAGCCCACCAGTGATTTTGAGTCCCTTTCGCAGGTTAGCCGGCAAGTTCATTAAGTATCATACTCCATTGTCGCTGAGTTTCTCCGAGCAATAATGTCCATTCTTAAATCATCGCTTCAACTTCTAAACACCCAATCACAAAAAAAAAAAAAACTTAAAATTGAAATTATTATTAGTGCAATTGATGGAACATCTCAACAATTATATTTATTCAATTATAATGTGTAAACTCTATTTATTGATGGTAATTTCCTCGGTAAGATAATCTATAGGTAAAAAAGGAATTCGTTCATTAGATATACAAATGGATTAATAAGTAAAATGAATGATCAACTAAGCAAAGTCAGGACATGATCTTAACGCTTACTAATATTAAATACCCAACACAAATTGAGAAATTGCATGAGCTTTTAAAACTCTCTGATCAACCACAAACCAGAAAGTAAAAGTGGAAAAGTAACACTCCGACACAATTTGAAAATTGACACGAGCTTGAAGTTCTTAAATCAAGCACAATTTGGGAACTCACTAGCTTAGTCGCGCCCGTGGCTCTATGGCAGAGAGGTAAATTAGTTGCCTTTGCGAGGTGGTCCAGGAAAGATGAGCAATTTCTCGGGTTGAGCTGCGCTCGTGAAGTAAGCATATAGAGTGAAGCTAGAGAAGAAGATTTCTTTTTCTTTTTTCTTTTTTTGATCAGATTTGCGTTAAATGTGCTTTTACTTTCTAATTTACACGTAGATTTGTATAAGAAAGAATAGGGGTAGAGATGCTATGGTTTAGAGTAGACAAAAATATATAATATGTAAATTACGTATATAACATATAATATGGATCAAGGACTGACTCAGTCCCACTTAAAACCGACTTAGAATTAGCCTGGTTGGGTCAATCCAGAATTGATCCAGGGTCACCCCTCGACTGATGCTCACCTCGACTACTTTCTGGTGGCAGTTAGTTTCTGTAAGAACAAATTGAACTTTTGTAATAAACTTAAGACATTCATTTACAATAATCCAATCGGATGAGAAGGGTACTTTGAATTATAATTTCAGTCACTAGTTTTCAATTCGAAGATAAATGTAAAAGATAGCTGTCATTCTACGAAGGACGTGCTATATGTCACCAAACATCGGAGAATTGTATTAAAGTAGGACCTCACGAATGAGACAGGTGGAACATACAGTACTCAGGTAGATTGTAATGGATGACGTAGCATTGACATGCCCGTCATGGACCGAAGCCCACAGGAGGAGAAGGAGAAGGAGGGAAAGAGCAGTATGGAGTCGATTCGTACTCACTCGGACTCCCACTACTCCTGGTACTAGGATCCCGCTGGAGAAACTCCCTTTCGAGCGTTTGAACCACTTCAGACATCTCTGGTCGAGCAGATGGATCCTCGTGTGCACACAACAATGCCAATCGGACTAGTCGCTCTGCTTCTTCCTCGACATAGTTCCCCTGCAAGTTGGGATCGATCACCCTTCCCAACTGACCTTCATTCATATGTTTTCTAACCCAATCCTCTAACCAGAAAGCTTCGCCATTGTGTATCGCAGGGAAAAAGTCGAAAATCCGCTGTGCCGATAAGAGCTCAAGAAGCATTTTCCCATATGCGAAGACGTCATTCTTCAGCGTGCACTTTCCTGTGTAGGTGTACTCTGGGGCCATAAACCCAACGATGCCGCAGGTGATGGTATTGACATAAGAATCTTCATAGCGATGATAGATTTGAGAACCGAAGCCAGAATCAGCTGGATTTTCTTTGGAAGGGGAGGACGATGAGACTCCTGTTCCTTGCCTTAGCGTGCGCGTGCGCCACTCAATAGTCCCTTCCTCGATATTTCCCTCGTGCATGATCACAGCGACGCAAAAACTTGCTATCACGGCCTCAAATTGCGGATTCAGCAGTATACTAGCTGCGCAGATGTACCGATGCATGATCTTGATGTTACCTTGATCGTGAAGGTGGGCAAGCCCCCTCGCTGCTCCCAAGGCTATTCGCTTGCGAGTGGTCCAGTCGAGAGGTCGGGCCGACCGATCTGGTCTCTCTGTAAGATTGTAAGATAGGCTATTGTTAATTATCAAGGGATAGACCAGTAAGAGCTCTTTCTTGGTCGTGCAGAAGCCGCAGAGGCGGAGCACATTTGGGTGCGTCGAAACCGAGCGTCCCACTTGAACTTCTGTTTCGAACTGCGCTTTGCTACATTGATCGACCGTGCGTGCTCTCTTGACCGCCACTAGAGAACCGTCGGCCAAGCGCCCTCGGTAAACCATGCCAAATCCTCCTTCGGCGAAGCAGTTTTCTCGGCTAAAGTTGTGCGTGGCGACACGGAGCTCCTTCAGAGAGAAGCTCTTAGGAGGTGGTGGGGGATCATCCTCAATGGAATCGGCGAAACTGAAGGATCGGAGATTGAACACCATCTTCAAGAAATCCCAACTCTTCTTCAACAGTAATTGGAGGGTAGAGATTGATTGCCGAAGCCGCTCGAAGGAGGGCTTTGAGAAGCGCAAAGAAAGCACCGTGATCGATTGGCATAGCCTTTGATTCGCGCGGTGGAAGCGATCACAGTGTGATGAGGTGAGAGCCGAGGTCACCTGAACAGCGACGGGCCAAAAGGAAGACTTGACCAAACCCAGAGGCAGCTTTCTTCGAAAAAATATTAGAATATTACTAAAAAGTTGTCTACATCAGCGTGGGTAGCGCGTCCATGTCAGTGCCGGAATTAATTGGGCGTACTGAAATTGTTGCAAATGCAAAATATTTAAGTATGAATTGACAAAAATAATTTTATAATTAAATTAACACGATTGATATAAGTTTGTGACTTTCTAAATGATTTCTTATTAGTTATTGGATTGATTAATTTTAGCAATTAATATCGTTAAGAATTCTAAATTGGTAGTCATGATACATATATCGAGAAAATTATTCAAAAAATCATAACCTTATACAAAAACTTCCCATTTAGTCTCGATCTTTTCTTCCGTTGAATCACACTCACTTCGACTCCAACCACTCCTTGTACTTGCGTCCCGCTGAAGAAACTGGCTTTCGAGCATTCGAACCACTTCAGACATCTTTGGTCGAATAGAGGGATCCTCGTCTGAGCACAACATTGCCAATCGTAGTAGTCGCTCTGCTTCTTCTTCCACGTAGCTCCCCTGCAAATTAGGATCGATTACCCTTCCCAACTTGTTCTCTTCCATAAGATCATCAATCAATTTGTGCCAACCGAAATTTTCATCAACCAGCAGCCCATTAAGTTTGTCAATTGACTCTCCTATGACGAGGTTGAGAAGCATTATCCCGTATGCGTAGACATCAATCTTCAGTGTGATTTTTCCCGTAAGGAAGTACTCAGGGGCAATAAAGCCCAATCTGCCGGCCGGGCATTCCATGACATAAACGGGAAAGGGATGATTGGATTCAGAGACCGAGCGATGATCGGTTCGCTGGTATGAGCGCCACTCGATAATCCCTTTTTCCATATTTCTCTCATCCATGATCATGGCATACGAAGATTCTCCTATCACGGCCTCAAAATGGACATTCAGCAGTATATTTGACGGGCAGATACCGCGATGCACAATCTTGATGTTACCTTGATTGTGAAGATGCGCAAGCCCTCTGGCTGCTCCCAAGGCTATTTGCTTGCGAGTAGTCCAGTCTAGAGGACGGGCAAACCGATCCGGTCTCTCTCTAAGATTGTAAGATAGGCTATTGTTGATTATCAAGGGATACACCAGTAAGAGCTCTTCCTTGGTCCTGCAAAAGCCCCCCAGGCATAGCACGTTTGGGTGCCTCGAAACCGTGCTGCCCACTTGCATTTCTGTCTCGAACTGCTCTTTCCCCTGTTGATCGACACTGCGCGCTCTCTTTACCGCCACCAGCGAGCCATCGGCCAAGCGCCCCCGGTAAATTTTGTAGAAGTAATCCTCCGCCAAGAAGTTGTCGCGGCTGAAGTTTTGTGTTGCGACTCGGATCTCCTCTAGAGAGAAGCTTCTAGGAGGCGTCGGATCATCTTCAACGGACTCGGAAGAGCTGCTGTAGGTTCGGAAATTGAACACCATCTTTAGAAGGGGAAAGAGTAGATCCTTCTCACGTACGAATGGATCGCGAAAGCTTTGATGGTTCTTCTGGATTGGTAGTGATTGGTCTGAGATTGTTTTCTGCGTATCCAAAGAGACTTGCTTTTGTCCAAGCGGTTTTTATAACTCCGGTTGGGATTATGCCGGCCTCTTTCACGATTGCTTCTGGTCGAAGGGAAGGAACAAAATAGTAGGAAAAGTCGTTATTGTTAAATTATGTCTCCGAGTTTGAATTGGTAAGCTGCACAAAAGAGAAAATAAAATAAAATAAAAATAGAATTTTATTCTAGGAAGCTTGCCAATAGTTGTAATCGGCTCGAGAGTTAAGACTTTACTTTTGCGCGTGCACACAATATAAAATGCTACAAAAGAAAGAAAGTTTTGCTTTTAGATACACGTCCACAATCCGAGTTTTCTGAAGCCGAAATCCTTGAAGCCTTGCGAAACTTGAAGATTTACGTGGACCAAAGGATAAACGCTGGAGTTCTTGATTTTGGTGTATGTAGAGTGTTTTCTGTTTTTGCTTGAATGTGTGGTGTTATTTGAAGTGAGTTTATGTTGAAGGTGAGTTGTTTATTTTATGGGTTTGGGGTTAAATCTATGTGTGGAAAACACCCGAGCGTGTGAGCGTTTGTAAACTCTGATTCTCCGATTATAATGTACTATTTGTTGCTATCTAGGTATCGATACTCGGATCAAACTACATAAATTTCTGGTATTATTATTATTTCTTGTTTATTTCTCTAGCGATTTCGTGATAATTGTAAGATCTTATCGTTACTGAATATTATTATTATATTCCAACAGTGATTGTAGGCCGATGTCATAGCAAGGAGTCGTCTCCCTCCAAAGCCTTACTGTGAGCAGCTTCGAGGAAAGAGAGAGCGAGAGACGTTTCATTGCCTCGAAGCTTCCAAATTTGACTAAACGCGCAACTGATATGCACAAAGTTTTGCATTACTCTCCTAGTATTCTTGGATTCCTACACATCAAAAAATCCAAAATGGGAAGAGCACTAGTCCTTCTGCTTTACTACATGAGATATCACATGGAAAAGCTCTTAACTATTGCGTATCTTTGAATGTCCATAATTATGATTACTCGTGTTTGGAACATGTGTCTTATATGTCGATTGATCATATTGTAATTTTAAAAAAATTATATCAGTGAAAATACTAGTATTCGTTTTAGATCCTAATCCTTTTCTCAATGTTCTATTTTTTAAATATGTAATCCTTGTAAAAAAATAATAAACAAATGCATTAATTACAAGTAGATTTTTTTACTATGATATAGTAAAGACATAAGAAGACATAGTCAGGGAAATGGATCACCTGATGTACATCAGAGGTGACGTGCATCCCAAACTTTCAAATTGGATAGCTGGGAAATAAATATTTTTTGAAATATTTTTTATATAGAATCCCAGCTGTCCGATTTAAATCGGATGGCTAGGGACATATGTGAATTTGACGTACGTCAGGCGATCCGGATCTGTTGTCGGTAATACAAATAAATAAAAGTTGACATTCCTTTGGATCTTTCTAGAGTTAGGGTTGACCTAATATAGGAAGAGACAAGAAGCACTCGGTAATGAGCTCATCTTCCATGAATTCCGCACAACTACGTTTGGCGTATTGCGATTGTCATTCTTAATGTCCTTGTTCTTACTCTAAAAAATTATTTGTGAAGGAGCTTAGAAAGTTCGTATAGCTAATTCATGCATGTACCTCTCGCCCGGCAGCCTGCGCCATGCGTGGGATCCCCGCGGAATCTGTTCATTGTTCTCTGAATATATAGAACATAAAATATTCAGAGCCAATCACGTTACCACAAGAAGGTACCAAAACAATGCTTTTGTAATTTAAAATCAAGAGACATATCGAACTATCTTCACGAGTACCAAAAAGTCAATTATAAAAAAAATCAAGTAAACTTTCGACTTAACTAAGGCTCGGCCGAAGGACGCCGTTTCCGAGTCAGAACTTCCACTACGACTCGACGAGACATCATGGATGGCCAGTGACGACGAAGAACCATTGCTGCGAAAGGCAATTGCTCGTGTGATGAATGACGATTCCTGCAACAAAAATGCGGCCACTTCATTCGATCCGAACTCAAATTTGAGCAGGTTTTGTGGAGGAAGAACTCTTTTGAAGTACTAAAAGATCTTACACTTCATCAACTCAAAAGATGGTCGAAGACGAGCAAAAATCATCGCAGAAAGTAGAAATTTGAAATTAAGCAAAAATCATTGGACAGACTCCACGGGCATGCATGAAGGGGCAAAGAGTCAAGTGATTATATAACACTCTCATTAATGATCTAAGAGTAGGAGCGTCCTTTCTTCCTCAAGATTTCAATCTGAACAAAACGTACATTTCACAGACCTATATTGATGCATATTATGTGGGTCACCAATAGATAGAAGGTCCGCATCTGGCTATATTGCACTTCTATAAAGAAAAGTCTTGTCACTTTGAGGAATAAGAAATAAAATGTGGTTGCTAAATCCAGTGCTGAAGCTAAATTCAGGGCAATGGAAAATGGATTATGTGCACTTTCATGGCTCAGAATTATTAGTGAAGACCTCAATGTGGAGCATGAAGGAACTATGAGACTCTGTCATAATAATAAATCAGCAATCAATACTGCTCACAATCCGGTTCAGCAGGATTGGACCAAGCATAGTGAGGTAGTCAAGCATTTAATAGAGGAGAAACTTGAATCTAGCTTGATTAAAACTCCTTCCACTCCTAGCAAAAATTAGCTAGCAAATGTACTGACCAAAGGCTTACCAGTGTCGAGATTTTAGGAGATTATCAGCAAGTTGGGCAGGGAAGATATTCATTCATCAACTTGAGAAGAAGTGTTGGAAAATCTCCTATGATATTCTTACTAATTATGGGGAGTATCTCCAACAATCTCTTATTGATTATATATGAAATATTAAGTTATTTGATTTTTTTAAATATAAATTAGCTACCGATTGATATTATTAGCTAATTAGGATCTATACCTAAAATAGGTTTCTTACCTTATTTAGGTCATTTATTCATGTATATATACACCTTGTAATTACTCAATGAAACGGTGCTTCACACTTGCATCTCTGCTTCGAACATATTATTTTTCCTTTTTTTTATTATTATAGATTTCTTCTTCTTTCTCCTGCTTCTTCCCACCCCTCTCCGCCTCAACCATTGTGGCATTGCCCTTTCCTCTCTTCCACCACTGCCGCCGCCACCATCTCCAATGACCTCGCCTTGTTGTGTGCCAACTCCGTCCACGGAAGCTTGGTTGATCTTGAAGCACAACTGATCTCAAAGCTCAGCCAAGCTCGAAGCTCACGATCTGGCCAGGCTAGCACTAGATGATAAGCTCGCTTGTGGCCAATCTATTGGGAGAACAATAACAACCCGAACAATATCAGATTAACGCAGCGGTACAAAACAATATCCCCTCTCGTGCAAACCTAATAGGAAATGACATAATAGAGTGCTATAAATATCCAGTACCCACAAGCATGAGCGATTTTTATGTGGAAAACCTCCTTGATGTGAGGGCATAAAAAACCACAGGACCGGAGCCCATCCAAAAACCTTCACTATTAGCAAAATTAGGTGAACAAAGTTCTTTTCTAGTTAATACTAGAAGTACATAGCAGCAACAGTATCGAGGTCACCACTGTTGGCAATACGCATAAATTTCATGAGAGATCAAGGATATATCTCACAAAAAACACAAGTTCGATTCAATCTATGAAAAACTTGATGTAGAGAGCTTCAAGCGAAATTCAAACCAATTCATATTCAAGGAAGATGTGCCATGAACACGCTAACAAAATTTCAGCTCAATTGGACCATGTATCGACCTCCGACAATATTGCACATATTTTTTGCTCTTTTTGACTCTCACTATTTGCGAATCAACAAACGTTCTTTTTATGGCTACCGCCTTGAGATAGTGAGAAACCATATTTCTCCATGTGTATTCTCATATGGGCTCAAACCTTTGGGCTTGCAATTCATTGGATTTTATCCACATGGGAGTAAACCCAATCAACATAGTCGTTGGCGATTAGCCAAATAAAAAGATAAATGAAAAAAAAAGAGAAAATGAAAATGAAAATGAAAAAAGAAAACATTCAAAACGGGTATTTCTAGTTGATCGGAAAGTACTTATGGTTGACTAATTATTTTTGACAAGCCAAATGGGTAAAAGTCTGAGAACTAATTTTCCAAACATTTTCCTCCAAACAAACTGGAGATTCTGTGGGTTGAAACATTGCCCAGAATTAGCTGAAATGGCCCGGGTAGGTGTGAATTGTGGAAAGTGTATACCCCGGATTTTACAAGTCCTAACTTGAGCCTACAAGAAGTAGATATGCAATGTTGTCTTGTCAATCACCAAGAAACTTCTTGAAAGCTTCATATGAGTTTACTTCGCGGATCAAAAGAAACTCAAAACCAACTAGTCCTACCATATCCTCCTATTAAACCAGAGAAACAAATTTGAAAGATGCAGGCAGAGAATCAAAGTGCCAATTACTTACTTACATTTTCTTGCATATACAAGGATTGATTTGCACGAAGACGCGCGTGCAACTGATCTTACAAGTGCCTTCTAAGGACGTCTTCTATGGTGGCCTTTGATTTTCGTTAAAACATGGAACTTTCTCAATAAACTTAGACATGCTTTCACCATTAATCTAATAGATTAAGAGAAGTCACTTTGAATTTTTATTTCAGTTTTTAGTATTCAATTTTATGACAAATGTAAAAGATAGCAGTCTGATAAGAAAAAAAAGGAGGAAGTTATTACGCAATGAAAGGGAAGAGGATCGTATAGAGTTTAGGAAAAGAAAAAAAGAAGCTAAACTTGTTATTGAAGGTAAAAGGCAATCGTGATGATATAGCATTGACATGACAGTCATGTAGCAATCCCCAGATGAGAAGGAGAAGGAGAAGGAGGCAGAGAGTAGTACGGAGTCGAGTCACCCTGCAAAGAGTAGTACGGAGTTGAATCCCACTCATTTTGACTCCAACTACTCCTTGTACTTGTGTCCCGCTGAAGGAACTGGCTTTCGAGCAGTCGAACCACTCCAGACATCTCTGGTCGAATACCTGGTTTCTTGTCTGAGCAAAGCATTGCCAATCGGAGAAGTAGCTCTGCTTCTTCTTTCACGTAGTTCCCCCGCAAATTGGGATCGATCACCCTATCCGACATGTCCTTGTACGCAGAATCGCCAATCAATTCGTCCAAACTCAGATATACATTTTTCAGCAACAGAAGAGGACCTAAACTTGGTGTTCCCGAGATAAGCTCGACAAGCATTCTCCCGTATGCGAAGACATCATTCTTCAGCGTGCACTTTCCTGTGCTGAGGTCGCTGGTCTTGACATAAACTTCTTCATAGTGATAACAGCGTTGAAAGGCCGAGGGATGATAGGTTGTACTTCGACTTAAAAGTCTCCTATCCCGTGGCGAGGATACGCCCCGTTCAAAAGTCTCTTTTTTCATATTTCCCTTATGCATGATCACGGCAAGCGAAGAACCTCCTATCACGGCCTCGAAATGCACATTCAGCAGTATATTTGACGCGCAGATGTTGCGATGCACGATCTTGATGCTGCCTTGATCGTGAAGTTGCGCAAGCCCCCTCGCTGCTCCCAAGGCTATTTGCTTGCGAGTTGTCCAATCTAGAGGACGGGCATACCGATCCGGTCTCTCTCTAAGATGGTAAGATAGGCTATAGTTGATCATCCAGGGATACACCAGTAAGAGCTCTTTCTTGGCCCTACAAAAGCCCCTCAGGCATAGCACGTTTGGGTGCCACGAAACCGTGCTTCCCACTTGCATTTCTGTCTTGAACTGCTCTTTCCCCTGTTGATCGACGCAGCGCGCTCTCTTTACTGCCACCCGCGAACCATTGGCCAAGCGCCCCCGGTAAACTTTGAAAATTTCCCCTTCTGCCAAGAGATTGTCGTGGCTAAAGTTGTCCGTCGCAGCACGGATCTCCACTAGAGAGAAGCTTCTAGGAGTCGTCGGATCAGCTTGAACGGACTCGGTAGAGCTGCTGTAGGTTCGGTAATTGAACACCATCTTTAGAAGGGGAAAGAGTAGATCCTTCTCAAGCACGAATGGATCGCATAAGCTTGATGGGTTCTTCGAGATCGGTAGTGATTGGTTTGGGAATATTTTCTGCGTATTTAAAGAGACTTGCTTTCGTCCACGCGGTTTTTCTTACTCCAGTTGGGATTATGCCGGCCTCTTCCACGAAAGCCTCTGGTCGATGGGGACGAAGCAAAATGGTAGGAAAAGTCGCTGGTGACGATTGGAGGCTGATGTCATGGTGAGGAGTCGTCTCCTTCCAAAGCCTTCCTGTGAGCAGCTTCGTGGCAAGAGAGAGCGAGAGAGCTTTCATTGCCTCGAAGCTTCCAAATTTAACTAAACGCGCAACTCATTTGAACAAAGTTTTTGCATTATTCTCCTAGTATTCTTGTATTCCTACGCATCCAAAAATCCAAATGCGAAGAGCACTAGTCCTTCTACATTTCTTTTTTGTGGTCGAACTAGTCCTTCTACTTTACTGCATGGGATGTCACACGGGAAAAACTCTTAACTTTTGCCTATATTTGCATATCCATAATTCTACTTACTCGAGTTTGGAACATGACTCTCATATGTCGATTGATCGTATTGTAATTTCAAAAAAAAAAAATCAATATGAGTGGATACTAGTATTCATTTTGGATCACAATTCTTTTCTCAATTTTCCATTTTTAATATGCAATCCTTGTAAAAAAAAAAGATACAAATGCATTACTAATAAGTAAATTTTTCTTACTATGATATAGTACAGACATAAGAACACTTAATTAGTTGGTACTACAAATAAATAAAAATCGGGATTCCTCTAGATCTTCCTGGAGTTAGGGTTGACCAAATATGGGAAGAGACAAGAAGCGCTCGGTAATGAGCTCATCTTAATGTCCTTGATCATACTCTAAAAAATACATCGTGAAGAAGCATAGAAAGTTCGTCCATCTAATTCATGCGTGTACTGCTTTCCCCGTGTCCCGCGGTATGCGTGGGATCCCCGCGGATTCTGTTCATTGTTCTCTAAATAGAACATAAAATATTCAGAGCCAATCATGTTACCACCGTAGGTTTTGTGGAGGAAGAACTCTTTTGAAGTACTAAAAGATCTTACACTTCATCAACTCAAAAGATGGTCGAAGACAAGCAAAAACCACCGTAGAAAGTAGAAATTCGAAACTAGGCAACAATACGTGCGAAACTTTTAACATTTATTCCGACCAAATCACATCTCTATATCTCGCGGCTTTGTGACACCCCAAACTATCGCTTCCACTTAATTCGATAGCTTAATTAGCTTCTAATTGCGATCTTTTATGACTTAATTCTGAAAATTCCTCAGGCTAGAGGGGCAAAGGACTCGAATTTGTATCGGGTATTTCGAAACGGAGCTCATACGATTTATCGGGATGTCCAAAGCGTGTACGTGCAAATTGCAAATTTCCCTTTCCCTTCATTTATCCAATTGGGATAGTTTTCGAAGTTGTCTCATATATTCGGTATTCAGGCCGGAAAGTTCTGTCGTTGACACCGGTTGTTCTGCAGGGCACACGAGTGTTGACGTGAATTTTTGTAAAAATTTGGAATTTTTTTTTGTAATTTTAGTTAATTTGTTATTTTCTTTCTTTCTTCTCTTTTCCTTCTTTTCTTTTTTACTATTTTTTTTCCTTGTTGCCCTCCACCAGTTGCTACCTGGCGGAGATCACAATCGTCTATAAGGTGAAGGGCCGAGAAGCCCTGTCCGTCCACAAGTGAGGTCAGCCCTCACCAACCAAAGGCCAAGGCTGAGCCGATCCGGTGAAGGGTGGCCTCGCATAGCCCTTGCAAGTCCTTGCCAAAGGACAGCTAATGCGTTTGAGCCCTCGCTCTCATGGTGGCCAGCGATTGATGGAGGGCAATAAGGAGAAAAGAGAAAAGAGAAAGGAAAGGAGAGAAAAAAGAAAAAAACAAAGGAAAAGAGAAGTAAAATCAATGATGAACCGATCAAAAGTCGGGACATGATCTTAACACTTACAAATATTAAATACGCACCACAAATTGAGAAATTGCATGAGCTTAAAACTCTCGTATCAACCGCAAACCAGAAAACAAAAGTGGAAAAATAACAAGCCGACACAATCCGAAATATTCACACGAGCTTGAAACTCTTAAATCAAGCACAAAATGGGAATTCACTAGCTCAGTTGGGCTCGTGGGGCTGCGGCAGAGGGGGAAGTGAGCTGCCTTTGCGAGGTGGTCCAAGAAAGACGAGCAATTTCTCCAATATAGCTGCGCTCATGAAGTAAGTGTAGATAAAAAGAAAATATAAATTACGTACATAGCATATGGTATGGACCAAGGACCGACCCAGTCCTCCTTGGAACCAAACTAGGCACTACGGGGTTAGACCAATTAAGGGTTGGCCTAGCATCAACTCTCAATCGATGCTCAACCTTAGACATTCTGGTGGCATTCAATTTTTGTAAGAACAAAATTGAACTTTCGTAACAAACTTAGACATTCATTTGCAATAGTAGTCTGATAGATATAAAAGGGGACTTTGAATTATAATTTCAGTCTTTAGTTTTCAATTCAAGGATCAATGTAAAAGATAGCGGTCATTGTATAAAGGACGTGCTATATGTCTCCACATATCGGAGAGTCAGATTAAAGTAAAGATCACACAAATGAAACTGATGGAATATACGGTACCCAGGAAGAGATAAACATAGGAGCTGAACTCGTCATTGAAGGTGAAATAGGCAATGGAGATGATGTAGCATTGACATGCCCGTCTCGGACCGATCCCAAAGGAGGAGAAGGAGAAGCAGGGAAAGAGTAGTATGGAGTCGATTCGCACTCACTCGGACTCCAACTAGTCCTTGTACTAGGATCCCTCTGAAGAAACTCGCTTTCGAGCATTTGAACCACTTCAGACATCCCTGGTCGAACAGATGGATCCTCGTGTGCACACAGCAATGCCAATCGGACTAGTCGCTCTGCTTCTTCTTCCACATAGTTCCCCTGCAAATTGGGATCGATCACCCTTCCCAACTGGCCTTCATTCATATGTTTTCCAACCCAATCCTCTAACCAGAAAGCTTCGCCATTGTGTACCTCAGGGAAGACGTCGAAAATCGGCTGTCCCGAGATTAGCTCTAGAAGCATTTTCCCGAATGCAAAGACGTCATTCTTCAGCGTGCATTTTCCTGTGTAGGAGTACTCTGGGGCAGTAAACCCAACTATGCCGCAGGTGAGGGTATTGACATAAGAATCTTCATAGCGATGACAGATTTGAGAATCGAAGCCAGAATCAGCTGGATTTTCTTCTGAAGGGGAGGAGGATGAGACTCCTGTTCTATGCCTTAGCGTGCGCGTGCGCCACTCAATAGTCCCTTCCTCGACATTTCCCTCGTGCATGATCACAGCCACGCAAAAACTTCCTATCACGGCCTCAAATTGCGCATTCAACAGTATACTAGCTGCGCAGATGTACCGATGCATGATCTTGATGTTACCTTGATCGTGAAGGTGGGCAAGCCCCCTCGCTGCTCCCAAGGCTATTCGCTTGCGAGTGGTCCAATCGAGAGGTTGGGTCAACCGATCCGGTCTTTCTGTAAGATTGTAAGATAGGCTATTGTTGATCATCAAGGGATAGACCAGTAAAAGCTCTTTCTTGGTCCTGCAGAAGCCGCACAGGCGGAGCACATTTGGGTGCGTTGAAACCGAGCGTCCCACTCGAACTTCTGTTTCGAACTGCTCTTCGCTACATTGATCGACCGTGCTTGCTCTTTTTACCGCCACTAGAGAACCGTCGGCCAAGCGCCCTCGGTAAACCTCGCCAAGTCCTCCCTCGGCGAAGCAGTTGTCTCGGCTAAAGTTGTGCGTGGCGACTCGGAGCTCCTTCAGAGAGAAGCTTTTAGGAGGCGGTGGGGGATCATCCTCACTGGAATCAGCGAAACTGAAGGATCGGAGATTGAACACCATCTTCAAGAAATCTCGACCCCTCTTCAACAGTGATTGGAGGGTACGGATTGATTGCCGAAGCAGCTCAAAGGAGGGCTTTTGAGCGCAAAGATAGCACCGTGATCGATTCGCATGGCCTTCTATTCGCCCGCTGGAAGCGATGACCGCGTGAGCAAGAGACGAAGTCAACTGGATAGAGGGCGACGGGCCAAAAGGAAGACTTGACCAAACCCAGAGGCAGCTTTCTTTCCTTTCGATTTTTTTGTCCATTTTGGTAGGCATACGCAGAAAAAGAAGAAGAGGAAAAGTAAATAAACAAATAATTCGAAAAATATTAAAATATTATAAAAAAAAGTTGTCTATTTCGGTGTAGGTAGTGCCATGTGGGCAGAGCGTCCATGTCAGTGCTAGAATTGAACGGGTGTGCTTAATTAATATAAATGCAAAATGTTTAACAATGAATTGGCAAAAATAATTTTATGATTAAATTGACACAATTGAATTAAGTTTGTAACTTTCTCAATAATTCTCTTATTACATGGATCCCACATGAAAAGAGTGTTGGATTGATTAATTTTAAGGGAGTAATATCTTTTAAAATTCTAAATTGGTGGCCATGATACATATATTGGGAAGATTATTCCAAAAATTATAAACCCATAACATTTTTTCCAATTTAGTCTCAATTTTTTTTGCTAATTGAAACTAAAACCTTTTGGACAAAACATGAAAAAATTTATGACTTAGTTGACAAAATGAGAAGTTTTAAGATAAAACTGACAAAAACATATTTGGTTTCAGACTTTTTGGATATATATATATATATATATATATATCACAACCTCATTCTCGTCTCATGAAAATCTAAGATTAGTCCTACCCTTGATCTTTTGAAACTGGTTATGATGAGCTAGAGGGATGATTTCAACAAATTGCAACGAAAAGAATAAAGCACTCAATCAGTTGAAACAAATTTGAGATTGGTTAATCCTTAACATCATTGGGAAACAAAATCCATCTAATAGGAAGCATGGAAAAATTGTTAAATAAGTCCTAAACCTTTACCTACTTTACCGATTTAGTCCTAAATCATTTTTATGCCAAATAAGTCCTAAACATTTTTTAACTTTACCAATTAAGTCCTTTCGACAGATTTTGTCCGAAAAATGCCTATGTGATAACAACCAGACCTTGCCAGCGACGACATGACAAAAACGTGGCAACAAACTTTTTTTTTCTTTCTTTTTTCTCTGGCTGGAACTCGTTGGCCACTCCAGAGAGTGGCAAAGCCCTCGCCGACGATGGGCGATGGGCGGTAGGGGCTAGGGAGGCTGCCGCTGCCCTCGCCCGAGGCCGGCGAGGGCCGAGGGAGGCTGGCGGAGCCTAGATTTGGGCGGGCCAACCCTAGAGGGTGTGTTGTTTTCCATACGATTTCCTATGATCCAACCGTTGGATAAAGCTGATTTTTGGAGGTAATCTTCTTCTCTTCAATCTACAACTCCACCGGACAGATCTTCTAAATAAACTCCCTAAGAAAAGCTATTGGTGCTTTTATATGGGGTCTTTTGTCTGCATCCCACCCCAGATCTGGCTAGGGCATTCCCAGATCTAGGGTTGCCCTGCCCAAATTTGGGCTCTCCCGGCCCTCGCCGATTGCGGGTGAGTAGATCAGCGAAGGAGGAGTGTATCCTCCAATTTTCAACTCCAAACAATGAGTGGAGCATCAAATTTGAAGAAAAATCTACCTGAGTTCTTCAAATTGCAGCAAACAGGAGAGCTTAGACAAAAGTACCAATAACTTTTCGTGGGGAGCTTATTAGAAGATTTGTCTAGTAAAGTTGTCGATCAAGAAGAGAAAAAGATCACCTCCAAAAATTAGCTCAATCCAACGGTTGTAGCATCGGAAATCATACAGAAACCAGCGCACCCTTTGAGATGGGGTAGCCGGGCGTTGCCCATATCTTGGGCTGCCCCGCCCAGATTTGGGCTCTGCTGGCCTCCCCTAGCCCTCGTCGGCCGCGGGCGAGGGCGGTGGCAGCCTGCCTAGCCCCCGCCCCCCTCACCTATAGCCGGCGATGGCTTTGCCCCCCTCTGGAGTGATTGGCGAGCTCCGGCCAGAGATTAAAAAAAAAAAAGGTTTGTCGCCACGTGTTGCCATATCATCACCATATTATTGCCGGCAAGGTCCGGTCTTCGCCACATATGAATTTTTCGGCCAAAATACATCATAAGGACTTAATCAACAAAGTACTTATTTGACATAAAAAAAAGTTTATGACTAAATCAGTAAAGTAGATAAAGATTTATGACTTATTTGTCAACTTTCCCTAGGAAGCACAGTAGCCTGCCTATGTAGATTTGTTTTGAGGCATAAAGGAAAAGCAGAACCACAAAATTAAGCGGGCCATCAAAATCACTCAGGAGTGCATGACCCGCTTGCACAACACGACATTGAGCACCAGTCTCCTCACGCCCCAACTCGCCGGCGTTTAGAGAGAGCTCAAGAGAGCTGTGGATTTGAGGAACCGAATTGTGCACCTCTATATTGTTTGAAGGCAGTTAAGGCTAATAGTGTCACTGCTCTTGTCATTGTAAGAGCCCAAGCCTAAACCCATAAAAAAAAAAATAAAGAAGAAGAGTTGACTGGTCAGTTGCATGCACCGTCCTTGGACCCTAGAAAACGCGAGAGACCAGAAGAAAAAGGGAGAAAAAAGAAAGAGAAGAGAAAGAAGAGAGAAAGAGAAAGGGAGAGAAGAAAAAAAGGAAAAGGGAAGAAAATCTTGCGCCTGGGACTTCAATAAGCCAACCTATCTTTGAGTCGCAGTACCCGGTAAGTATTCGCACCCCTCGTCGACTTAATCGGACTAATTTTCAGATTTAGGGTTAAATTCGGATTTATATGAAATTGAAGCAGTGACGTCTAATTTTGGAGTTAATTGGATGATAGATTATGTGGTTATGGTACTTTAAAGTGTCGTGAAGTCATAGCAACTGACAGAATTTGATTTGGGATTACGGTTTGTCCGAAATATAATTTTGAAGTTCGTCGCGTACTATTCACTGTGCACGAACAGTAGCTTCGTAGATCGGATTTTGGGTAGGGCTGATTCATGAATCTTGTAGAACGTCTCAAGGGTTTTCTGTTGACTATAAAATTGTTAAAAACAGAGTTCTGTGGAAAAAATTATGGCACAAATAAATTGAGTGCGCGAGATGCGTACATTAGATAGTAATTTTCATTATGGGCAAGCCTTTTAATTGGCTCATAAGTGTCGTTTCATCGACAACGGGTGTGATTAGTCAAGTAAGTCGTTAGAGTATTATTTTACTCGATTATAATGTCGACTATCGCTTATGTGATAGGATTGCTAGTTTGGCCATTCGAGTAACGTTTGTTTTGGAATCGTTGGAATTGTTAGGTAAGTGGTGTCATCTCTTATTTGTATTTGCAAACTCATATTTGGAAAATCTATATAAATTAGATATATTGTGAGTTATAAAGTAACATTTTTATTGCATAAAAATATGGATTGAACAGTTACTACCTTTCAGTATGTGTGAGTGATTTAATGATGGTTTTATGGAAAGTATCAAGATGGATTTATACATGTGAACTAATTTATAGAATGGTTTTAAAAAAGATTTGAGAAAATGTATTTCTAGTGGATGAGCTGCATTGTGAAGAATTATATGTTTGAATTGTGAAACTATTTTTTGAATGGGTTTCGAATTGGCTTGTGAATGGTGAATGATTTTATTGTGTGTTGGGTTTGTACTCGATACCGCTGTGAGCCTATTGTGAGGTTTTGTGGGTATGCGCATACTATTCTAGGATATCATTATGGGCCAAGCCACCGGCATTGTAGGTGAAGACCTAGCTAAGGTGGGAATCTTGGTCGCCTAGTCATGAGGCGTTATTCATGACCACAGTTACACATTTGAGCAAGAGTTTGGTCAATGGATGGACCATTGACGTGTGATACGAGTTTGGTCAATTGAATATGTTATTGACATGTGATTTGAGATTTGCTAATGGGATGGACCGCTGGCATAAGATTTAATGAGATTGATCATATCTTCAGAAGAGAAAATTGTTTTATCTCTTCGTGTTCCCTTTTCTTTTGTTTGTGTTGGTATCCTTGCTCAAGGGCCTTACTCAAGGACCAAGACTACTTCTATTTTAGCAGCATTTTCGACTATTGCAGCAAATTCAATTTCCTTTATCTACTGATTAAGGTAGCTACGAGAAAGGGACATGCCTTTGAGCTTTCGTGGTGTGGTACCAGCTTAACCTAAAGGAGATTTGCTCCTATAGCTGTTGTTGCTGTGGCTCAACCAATTAATGTTGAATCTTGCACCCGGTGAACAAACCAATATACTTCTCACGGATCTTAGGACACTTGAAGCAAGACTGACTTCAACATATGGGGATTCATTAGCTACCTATTTTCTGATTCTGTACTTGATAAACCTTGATATTACTGATTTTAACGAATATTGTCTTTGATATATATATATATATATATATGATTATGTTAAAGCTTATTTTATATGTGTTGATGTACAATTGAGATAAAAGAATTATGATATTATTTTGTAAAATGCATAGTGAGTGATCGATCTTCTTAGAAGAAATGCACTACTTATTGAGTTGTGGTTGCTCATTTCTTCTTTTTCCCAAACATTTTCAGGTTCCATATCAGTACGAGAGCTCTACCGGCATGGACTTTTGGGAGTTTGATTTCTTTTAGGAATGATTTGAGGCTGCGTCTTTGAAAAGATGAGGATGGCCATGTCACCACCCTTATTCTTATAGGATTTTGGGTGTGACAGTCATTGCCTCCCCGCAAATCGGACGTAACTGAGCAAACTAAGATGAACAGGAGATTTTGCGGGTCGTAGCGTTGCCCAGATGTAGCTGAAGTGGCCCAGGTAGGTTAACTAGTGCTTACCCGGATTTCAGAAGTTCCAACTTGATCCAACAAGACATCGATGCATAACGTCGTTTGGTATTGATGACTCCCATCACTAAGAGACTTCTTGCAAGCTCCCCACGAGTTTAAGACGCGGAGAAAAAAGCCTAAGCAGACTAGTCCAACAAAATCTTCCTCCGAATGCAGAGGAAAAATTTTGAAAGATGCAGGCAGAAAGTGCCGACGACTTGAATTTTCTTGCATAGACAAGGATTGCTGTGCAATAAGATGCGTGTGCGACGGATCCTATTAATGTCTTCTAAGGACGATTTGTATGGTGGCCTTTGATTTTTGTTAGAACAATATAACTTTCTCGATAAGCTTAAACATTCATGCGCCGTTAATTTGATAGCCTAAGAGGTGATGCTTTGAATTTTTTATTTCACATTCTAGTATTCGATAACGACTGTGGAAGATAGCAGATATTGCATGAAGGACGTGCTATATGCCTCAAAAAGTTGGAGGAAAGTATTACAGGAAGATGATACGAACGAAAGTGAAGAGGAACATATAGAGTTTGTGAAGAGAAACGGAGAAGTTAAACTTGGTATTGAAGATAAAAGGCGAAGGTGATGACGAAGCATTGGCATGCCAGTCATGGAGCAATCTTCAGATGAGAAGGAGAAGGAGAAGGAGGCAGAGAGTTATACGGAGTTGAGTCACCCTGCAAAGAGTAGTACGGAGTTGAATCACACTCACTTTGACTCCAACTACTCCTTGTACTAGTGTCCCGCAGAAGAAGCTGGCTCTCGAGCATTCGAACCACTTCAGACATCTTTGGTCGAATGGAGGGATCCACGTCTGAGCACAACATTGCCAGTCCGAGTAGTCGCTCTGCTTCTTCTTCCACGTAGTTCCCCTGCAAATTGGGATCGAGTAGCCTTCCCAGCTTGTTCTCTTTCATAAGAAAATCAGTCAATTCGTTCACACCGAGATCTTCATCATCCAGCAACCCATAAATTTCGGAGATTGACTTTCCTGTGATGAGCTCGAGAAGCATTCTCCCATATGAGTAGACATCAATCTTCGGTGTGCACTTTCCGGTAAGGAAGTACTCAGGGGCAATAAACCCATATACGCCGCACGGTTCGGTCTCGACATAAACATCTTCATAGAGATGGGATTCAGAGACCGAGGTTTGATCGGTTCGCCGGTACGGGCACGGCTCAATAATCCCTTTTTTCATATTTCTCTCATGCATGATCACGGCAATCGAAAACCCTCCTATCACGGCCTCAAAATGCCCATTTAGCTGTATATCTGACGAGCAGATACCGCGATGCACGATCTTGATGTTACCTTGATTGTGAAGGTGCGCAAGCCCCCTCGCTGCTCCCAAGGCTATTTGCTTGCGAGTAGTCCAATCTAGAGGACGGGCAAACCGATCCGGTCTCTCTCTAAGATTGTAAGATAGGCTATTGTTGATCATCAAGGGAAACACCAGCAAGAGCTCTTTCTTGGTCCTGCAAAAGCCCCTCAGGCGTAGCACGTTTGGGTGCCCCGAAACAGTGCTTCCCACTTGCATTTCTGCCTCGAACTTCTCTTCCCCCCATTGATCGACACGGCACGCTCTCTTTACCAGCACCAGCGAGCCATCGGCCAAGCGCCCCCGGTAAAATTTGTGGAAGTAATACTCGGCCAAGAAGTTGTCGCGGCTAAAGTTTTGTGTTGCGACTCGGATCTCCTCTAGAGAGAAGCTTCTGGGAGGCGTCGGATCATCTTGAACGGACTCGGAAGAGCTGCTGTAGGTTCGGAAATTGAACACCATCTTTAGAAGGGGAAAGAGTAGATCCTTCTCAAGTACAAATGGATAGCGAAAGCTTTGATGGTTCTTTTGGATTGGCAGTGATTGGTTTGGGAATGTTTTCTGCATATCCAAAGAGACTTGCCTTTGTCCACGCGGTTTTCATAACATAGTAGGAAAAGTCGTTGGTGATTGGAGGCCGATGTCCAAGCGTGGCGTGGATTCGTGCCTTCCTTTGAGCAGCTTCGTGGAAAGAGAGAGCAAGAGAGGTTTCGTTGCCTCGAAGCTTCCAAATTTAACAAAACGCGCAACTCACATGAACTAAGATTTGCATTATTCTCCTAGTATTCTTGGATTCCTATGCATCGAAAAATCCAAATGGGAAGAGCACTAGTCCTTCCACTTTACTACATGGGATGTCACTTGGAAAAGCTCTTAACTTTTGCCTATCTTTGAACATCCATAATTCTGCTTACTCGTGTTTGGAAAATGTGTCTTGCATGTCAATTGATCATATAGCAGTTTCAAAAAAAAAAAAAAGAATATTCATTTTAGATCATAATCCTATTATCAATGATCTATTTTTTAATAGATAATCAGTGTTTAAAAAGAAAGAAAAAAATGCATTAATAATAAGTATATTTTTTTACTACGATATAATACAAACATAAGAATACATAGTCGGTACTACAAATAAATAAAAATCGGGATTTCTTTAGATGTTTCTGGAGTTAGGGTTGACCAAATATGGGAAGAGGCAAGAAGCACTCGGTAATGAGCTCATCTTCCTTGAATTCCCTGCACAACTACGTTGGGCGTATTGCGACTGTCCTAAATTGATCTTTTCTTAATGTCCTTGTTCATACTCTAAAAAATATTTTGTGAAGAAGCTTAGCGTCTTGCTAATTCATGCATCTACCGCTTGCCCAGTAGCCCGCGCTATGCGGGGGATCCCTGCGAATTCTGTTCACTGTTCTCTAAATAGAACATAAAATATTCAGAGCCAATCATGTTACCACAGCAAGGTATTAAAACAATACTTTTGTAATTTAAAATCAAGAGACGTATCGAACTATCTTCACGCGTACTGAAAATTCAATTATAAGGCTCGGCCGAGTGTTAAATGTACAAGTATACAGGAGTCAAGTTCCCACGGTGCAGAGGAGGATCATGAGCTAAGCAGAGGAGACGATTTCCAGAATGTGAGTGGTTCAGCTTCAGAATGCGAGCTGTGGGAAGTTTTAGCTTGAGTCACTAAAGAGGACACGTGTTAGCTCTAACGTTTTCCGTTAGAGCTAGTAACGATCTTTGTCTTGTATAAGAGAGCTGGAGAGTGTGAGTTAGTAGTTCATGAAGTTCATTTACAGAAAACAGAGTGTAAAAACTTTGACTGTACTCTCTTTCTATAAATCAATACAAGAGGAAATTCAGTGAATCTTCATCGCATCTTCATCTTTCTTCTTCGCATCTTCATCATCTTCAACACCTATCTTGAAGATCGCCTGTGCTTTCTTACGAAGGACGCTGTTTCCAAGTCAGAACTTCCACTACGACTCGACAAGACATCATGGATGGCCAGTCACAACGAAGGACCATTGCCGCGAAAAACAATTGCTCGTGTGATGAACGACGATTCCTCCAACAAAAATGCAGTCACTTCATTCCGAACTCAAATTTGAGTAGGTTTTGTGGAGGAAGAACTCTTTTGAAGTACTTATAAAAGATCTTACACTTCATCAACTCAAAAGATGGTCGAAGACTAGCAAAAATCATCGCAGAAAGTAGAAATTCGAAATTAGGCAACATTGCACACAAAACTTTTAACACTCTCAATATGTTACGGCTTTATAACACCCTAAACTATCGTTTCCACTTAATTTCATAGCTTAATAACCTCTAATTGGGATCTAGAAACTCAAGGCTCGCATGGATCATGATCTATGACTAAATTCTGAAATATCCTCTGCCTAGATATGACTAGATTTTCTTATTTCATGCTGCGAAGGGCGGGGTTAAGGCCACCTCAAAATGGCTCTATGCACATCTCAACAATTAAAATGAATGTCTACTTGATTTGATTGCTCAATCTAGCTTGGTATGAGCAATCGGGCACTATTAGTTAACGGTGATGTCAACATAAAAAAGTGATATATTCTTGAGTTTGCATGACTAAAAGATGAAAGTTTATATCAAACCATTTTATTGGGCAATTTTGTCATTGGAATGAGAAAGTTATTGTCATTGTTAAAGAAGATCATGACCAGTGATACTCAACTCTTAAATTAGGCACGTCAATATCGCAATAAGTGAGTTTTGAGGTATTATCCAAAACACTAGGGTAAGTAAGAAGAGAATCATCTTTTATGAATTTTGAGGAGTCTACCTAATTACTCATCTGTCAAGAGTCAATGCACTGGAGAGACTCCACGGGCATGCATGAACGGGTTCAAAGAATCAAGTGATTATAGAACACTCTCATTAATGATCTAAGAGTAGGAGCGTCCTCTCTTCCTTAATATTTCAATCTGAACAAAACGTACATTTCACAAGCCTATATAGATGCATATTATGTGGGTCACCAATAGATAGAAGGTCCGCATCTGGCTATTGCACTTTTATAAAGGGAAACCTTGTCACTTTGAGGAATAAAAAATAATATGTGGTTGCTAAATCTAGTGCTGAAGCTAAATTCGGGGCAATGGAAAATGGAATATGTGCACTTTCATGGCTCAGGATTATTATTGAAGACCTCAATGTGGAGCATGAAGGAACTATGAGACTCTGTCATAATAAATCAGCAATCAATATTGCTCACAATCCGGTTCAGCATGATTGGACCATGCATATTGAGGTAGACCAGCATTTTATAATGGAGAAACTTGAATCTAGCTTGATTAGTACTCATTCCACTCCTAGCAAAAATTAGCTAGCAAATGTACTGACCAAAGGCCTACCAGTGTCGAGATTTTAGGAGATTATCAGCAAGTTGGGCAGGGAAGATATTCATTCATCAACTTGAGAAGAAGTGTCGGAAAATCTCCTATGATATTCTTCATAATTATGTGGAGTATCTTCAATAATCTCTTATGGATTATATGAAATATTATGTTATTTGATTTTGTTAAATATAAAATTAGCTGCCGATTGATATTATTAGCTAATTAGGATCTATACCTAAAATAGGTTTCTTACCTAATTTAAGTCATTTATTCATGTATATATACACCTTGTAATTACTCAATGAAATACGAAATACATATTCTTTCATATAGTTTGAAACAAATTTGAGATTGATTCATCTCTGAATTCATTGAAAAATCAATGTAATTGAAAGCTAAATTCCCTGCCTATGTACTTTTTTTAAGACTTGAAGGAAATGCACAACCACAAAATTAAGGAGAAAATTGCCATAAAAGTCCTAAACCTTTACTAACTTTGCTGATTTAGTCCCAAACCTTTTTTTTTTGTGCCGATTTAGTCCTAAACCTTTTTTACTTTTGCCATTTAAGTCCTTCTGATGGATCTAGGCAAGGCCGGCCTCGCCAATGAACTATTCATTTGCACAACACGACATTCACCACAAGTCTTCTCGTTCCACAATTCACTAATACTTAGAGAGAGCTCAAGAGAGCTATAGATGAGAGGAATCAAACTATGCACCTCTTGATTATTCAAATAAAATAAGTCCAAAAAAGTTCTAAATTTATTGTACTTGTATTAATTTAGTCATAAACCTTTTAACATGATCGATTTAGTTATGAATCTTTTCACATTAGCATCAATTTAATATCAAACAAATTTAGGCCGGAGATTTTTGACGTTGACACTGGTTGTTCAGCAGGGTACAATGAGTGCTGACGTGGATTTTTTTTTTTAAATTCATATACTTTTTCTAATTTTAATTAATTTTCTATTTTCCTTTTTTTTTCTTTTCTTTCTTCTCTTTTCCTTCTTTTCTTTTTCTCTATATATTTTTTTCCTTATTACCCTCCACCAGTTGCTAGCTAGCGGAGATCACGATCATCTATAAGGTGGAGGACCGAGAAGCCCTCTCCGTCCACAAGTGACGTCAACCCTCACCAACCAAAGGCCAAGGCTGAGCTGATCCGGTGAAGGGTGGCCTTGCCCAGCCCTTGCAAGTCCTTGCCAAAGGGCAGCTAGTTCGTTTGGGCCCTTGCTCTCGTGATGGCCAGCGATTGATGGAGGGTAATAAGGAGAAAATTGAAAAGAGAAAGGAAAGGGGAGAAAAAAGAAAAGGACAAGAGAAGTAAAATGAATGATGAACTGATTAAAGTCGGGACATGATCTATTAACACTTACAAGTATTAAATACCCATCACAAATTGAGAAAATGCATAAGCTTAAAACTCTCGTATCATGCGCAAACCAGAAAACAAAAGTGGAAAAATAACACTCCGACACAATCCGAAAATTCACACGAGCTTGAAGCTCTTAAATCAAGCACTAGCTCAGCTGGACTCTGGGGCTGTGGCAGAGAGGTAAGTGAGCTGCCTTTTGCGAGGCGGTCCAAGAAAGACGAGCAATTTCTCCAAATTGGCTGCGCTTATGAAGTAAGTGTATGGAGTGAAGCTAGCGAAGAGAATTTTCTTTTGGTCAAATCTGCATTAGATTCACATAAAAAAGAACAAGGGTAGAAGCGCTAGGGTTTAGAATAGATAAATATATACAATATATAAATTATGTATATAACATATAATATGGACCAAGGACCGACCCGGTCCTCCTTGGAACCAAGCTAGGCCCTGTCAGGTTGGGCCAATTCAAGGTTGGCCTAGGATCAACTCTCAACTGATGCTCACCTTTAGACATTCTAGGGGCATTCAATTTTGTAAGAACAAATTGAACTTTTGTAACAAACTTAGACATTCATTTACAATAGCCCGATATATATAAAAGGGGACTTTGAATTATAATTTCAGTCTCTAGAAGTAGCGGTCATTGTACAAAGGACGTGCTATATGTGTCCCAATATTGGAGAGTCAAATTAAAGTAAAGATCATGCTAATGAAACTGATGGAATATACGGTACCCAGGAAGAGATAAACATAGGAGCTGAACTTGTCATTGAAGGTGAAATAGGCAATGGAGATGATGTAGCATTGACATGCCCGTCACGGACTGATCCCAAAGGAGGAGAAGGAGAAGCAGGGAAAGAGTAAGTATGGAGTCGATTCGGACTCACTCGGACTCCAACTACTATGTGTACTAGGATCCTGCCGAAGAAACTCGCTTTCGAGCATTTGAACCACTTCAGACATCCCTGGTCGAACAGATGGATCCTCGTGTGCACACAGCAATGCCAATCGGACTAGTTGGTCTGCTTCTTCTTCCACATAGTTCCCCTGCAAATTGGGATCGATCACCCTTCCCAATTGGCCTTCATTCATATGTTTCCCAACCCAATCCTCTAACCAGAAAGTTTCACCATTGTGTATCTCAGGGAAGAAATCGAAAATCGGCTGTCCCGAGATTAGCTCGAGAAGCATTTTCCCATATGCGAAGACGTCATTCTTCAGCGTGCATTTTCGTGTGTAGGAGTACTCTGGGGCAGTAATCCCAACTATGCCGCGGGTGATGGTATTGACATAAGAATCTTCATAGCGATGACAGATTTGAGAATTGAAGCCAGAATCAGCTGGATTTCCTTCTGAAGAGGAGGATGATGAGACTCCTGTTCTATGCCTTAGCGTGCGCGTGCGCCACTCAATAGTCCCTTCCTCAACATTTCCCTCGTGCATGATCACGGCCACGCAAAAACTTCCTATCACGGCCTCAAATTGCGCATTCAACAGTATACTAGCTGCGCAGATGTACCGATGCATGATCTTGATGTTACCTTGATCGTGAAGGTGGGCAAGCCCCCTCGCTGCTCCCAAGGCTATTCGCTTGCGAGTGGTCCAATCAAGAGGTCGGGCCAACCGATCCGGTCTCTCTGTAAGGTTGTAAGATAGGCTATTGTTGATCATCAAGGGATAGACCAGTAAAAGCTCTTTCTCGGTCCTGCAGAAGCCGCACAGGCGGAGCACATTTGGGTGCGTTGAAACCGAGCGTCCCACTTGAACTTCTGTTTCGAACTGCTCTTCGCTACATTGATCGACCGCGCTTGCTCTTTTTACCGCCACTAGAGAACCGTCGGCCAAGCGCCCTCTGTAAACCTCGCCAAATCCTCCCTCGGCGAAGCAGTTGTCTCGGCTAAAGTTGTGCGTGGCGACTCGGAGCTCCTTCAGAGAGAAGCTTTTAGGAGGCGGTGGGGGATCATCCTCAGTAGAATCGGCGAAACTGAAGGATCGGAGATTGAACACCATCTTCAAGAAATCCCAACCCCTCTTCAACAGTGATTGGAGGGTACGGATTGATTGCCGAAGCAGCTCAAAGGAGGGCTTTTGAGCGCAAAGATAGCACAGTGATCGATTGCCTTCTATTCGCCCGCTGGAAGCGATGACCGCGTGAGCAAGAGACGAAGTCAACTGGATAGAGGGCGACGGGCCAAAAGGAAGACTTGACCAAACCCAGAGGCAGCTTTCTTTCCTTTCGATTTTTTTGTCCATTTTGGTAGGCATACGCAGAAAAAGAAGAAGAGGAAAAGTAAATAAACAAATAATTCGAAAAATATTAAAATATTATAAAAAAAAAGTTGTCTATTTCGGTGTAGGTAGTGCCATGTGGGCAGAGCGTCCATGTCAGTGCTAGAATTGAACGGGTGTGCTTAATTAATATAAATGCAAAATGTTTAAGAATGAATTGGCAAAAATAATTTTATGATTAAATTGACACAATTGAATTAAGTTTGTAACTTTCTCAATAATTCTCTTATTACATGGATCCCACATGAAAAGAGTGTTGGATTGATTAATTTTAAGGGAGTAATATCTTTTAAAATTCTAAATTGGTGGCCATGATACATATATCGGGAAGATTATTCCAAAAATTATAAACCCATAACATTTTTTCCAATTTGGTCTCAATTTTTTTTGCTAATTGAAACTAAAACCTTTTGGACAAAACATGAAAAAATTTATGACTTAGTTGACAAAATGAGAAGTTTTAAGATAAAACTGACAAAAACATATTTGGTTTCAGACTTTTTGGATTCTCGTCTCATGAAAATCTAAGATTAGTCCTACCCTTGATCTTTTGAAATTGGTTACGATGAGCTAGAGGGATGATTTCCACAAATTGCAATGAAAAGATTTAGCACTCAATCAGTTGAAACAAATTTGAGATTGGTTAATCCTTAACATCATTGGGAAACAAAATCCGTCTAATAGGAAGCATGGGGAAATTGTTAAATAAGTCATAAACCTTTACCTACTTTACCGATTTAGTCCTAAATCATTTTTATGCCAAATAAGTCCTAAACATTTTTAACTTTGCCAATTAAGTCCTTTCGACAGATTTTGTCCGAAAAATGCCTATGTGATAACGACCAGACCTTGCCAGCGACGACATGACAAAAACGTGACAACACGTGGCAACAAACTTTTTTTTCTTTTTTTTTCTCTGGTTGGAACTCGTCAGCCACTCTAGAGAGTGGCAAAGCCCTCGCCGATGATGGGTGATGGGCGGTAGGGGCTAGGGAGGCTGCCGCTGCCCTCGCCCGAGGCCGGCGAGGGCCGAGGGAGGCTGGCGGAGCCTAGATTTGGGCGGGCCAACCCCAGATCTAGGCAACGCCAAGCTACCCCATCCTAGAGGGTGCGTTGTTTTCCATACGATTTCCTATGATCCAACTGTTGGATTAAGCTGATTTTTGGAGATAATCTTCTTCTCTTCGATCTACAACTCCACCGGACAGATCTTCTAAATAAACTCCCTAAGAAAAGCTATTGGTGCTTTTATATGGGGTCTTTTGTCTGCATCCCACCCCAGATCTGGCAAGGGTATTCCTAGATCTGGGGCTGCCCCGCCCAAATTTGGGCTCTCCCGGCCCTTGCCGATTGCGGGCGAGTAGATCGGCGAAGGAGGAGTGTATCCTCCAATTTTCAACTCCAAACAATGAGTGGAGCATCAAATTTGAAGAAAAATCTACCCGAGTTCTTCAAATTGCAACAAACAGGAGAGTTTAGACAAAAGTACCAATAACTTTTCGTGGGGAGCTTATTTAGAAGATTTGTCTAGTAAAGTTGTCGATCAAGAAGAGAAAAAGATCACCTCCAAAAATTAGCTCAATCCAACGGTTGTAGCATCGGAAATCGTACAGAAACCAACGCACCCTTTGAGATGGGGCAGTCGGGCGTTGCCCATATCTTGGGCTGCCCCGCCCAGATTTGGGCTATGATGGCCTCCCCTAGCCCTCGCCAACCGCGGGCGAGGGCGGTGGCAGCTTGCCTAGCCCCCGTTCCCCTCACCTATAGCCGGCGATGGCTTTGCCCTCCTTTGGAGTGATTGGCGAGCTCCGGCCAGAGATAAAAAAAAAAAAAGTTTGTCGCCACGTGTTGCCATATCATCACCATATTATTGCCGGCAAGGTCCGGTCTTCGCCACATATGAATTTTTCGGCCAAAATACATCATAAGGACTTAATCAACAAAGTACTTATTTGACATAAAAAAAGTTTATGACTAAATCAGTAAAGTAGATAAAGATTTATGACTTATTTGTCAATTTTCCCTAGGAAGCACAGTAGCCTGCCTATGTAGATTTGTTTTAAGGCATAAAGGAAAAGCAGAACCACAAAATTAAGCGGGCCATCAAAATCACTCAGGAGTGCATGACCCGCTTGCACAACACGACATTGAGCACGAGTCTCCTCACGCCCCAACTCGCCGGCGTTTAGAGAGAGCTCAAGAGAGCTGTGGATTTGAGGAACCGAACTGTGCACCTCTTGATTGTTCGAATGAGGTTAAGGCTAATAGTGTCACTGCTCTTGTCATTGTAAGAGGCCAAGCCTAAACCCATAAAAAAAAATAAAGAAGAAGAGTTGACTGGTCAGCTGCATGCACCGTCCTTGGACCCTAGAAAACGCGAGAGACCAGAAGAAAAAGGGAGAAAAAAGAAAGAGAAGAGAAAGAAGACAGAAAGAGAAAGGGAGAGAAGAAAAAAAAAAAGTGAAGAAAATCTTGCCCCCGGGACTTCAATAAGCCAACCCATCTTTGAGTCGCAGCACCCGGTAAGTATTTGCACCCCTTGCCGACTTAATCGGACTAATTTTCAGATTTAGGGCTAAATTCGGATTTATATGAAATTGGAGCGGTGATGTCTGATTTTGGAGTTAATTGGGTGATAGATTATGTGGTTATGGTACTTTAAAGTGTCGTGAAGTCATAGCAACTGACGGAATATGATTTGGGATTACCGTTTGTCCGAAATATAATTTTGAAGTTCGTCGAGTGCTATTCACTGCGCATGAACAGTAGCTTCGTAGATCGGATTTTGGGTGGGGCCGATTCATGAATCTTGTAGAACGTCTCAAGGGCTTTCTGTTGACTATAAAATTGTTAAAAACGGAGTTATGTGGAAACGTTATGGCACAAATAAATTGAGTGCGCGAAACGCGTACATTAGATAGTAATTTTCATTATGGGCAAGCCTTTTAATTGGCTCATAAGTGTCGTTTCATCGACAACGGGCGTGATTAGTCAAGTAAGTCGTTAGAGTATTATTTTACTCAATTATAATGTCGACTATCGCTTATGTGATAGGATTGCTAGTTCGGCCATTCGAGTAATGTTTGTTTTGGAATCGTTGGAATTGTTAGGTGAGTGGTGTCATCTATTATTTGTATTTGCAAACTCATATTTGGAAAATCTGTATAAATTAGATATATTGTGAGTTATAAAGTAACATTTTTATTGCATAAAAATATGGATTGAACAGTTACTACCTTTCAGTATGTGTGAGTGATTTAATGATGGTTTTATGGAAAGTATCAAGATGGATTTATACATGTGAACTAATTTATAGAATGGTTTTGAAAAAGATTTGAGAAAATGTATTTCTAGTGGATGAGCCGCATTGTGAAGAATTATATGTTTGAATTGTGAAACTATTTTTTGAATGGGTTTCGAATTGGCTTGTGAATGGTGAATGATTTTATTGTGTGTTGGGTTTGTACTCGATATCGCTGTGAGCCTATTGTGAGGCTTTGTGGGTATGCACATACTATTCTAGGATATCATTATGGGCCAAGCCACCGGCATTGTAGGTGGAGACCTAGCTAAGGTGGGAATCTTGGTCGCCTAATCATGAGGCGTTATTCATGACCACAGTTACACATTTGAGTAAGAGTTTGGTCAATGGATGGACCATTGACGTGTGATACGAGTTTGGTCAATTGAATATGCCATTGCCATGTGATTTGAGATTAGCTAATGGGATGGACCGCTGGCATAAGATTTTGATGAGATTGATCATATCTTCAGAAGAGAAAATTGTTTTATCTCTTCGTGTTCCCTTTTCTTTTGTTTGTGTTGGTATCCTTGCTCAAGGGCCTTACTCAAGGACCAAGACTACTTCTATTTTAGCAGCATTTTCGACTATTGCAGCAAATTCAATTTCCTTTATCTACTGATTAAGGTAGCTACGGGAAAGGGACATGCCTTTGAGCTTTCGTGGTGTGGTACCAGCTTAACCTAAAGGAGATTTGCTCCTATAGCTGTTGTTGCTGTGGCTCAATCAATTAATGTTGAATCTTGCACCCGGTGAACAAACCAATGTACTTCTCACGGATCTTAGGACACTTGAAGCAAGACTGACTTCAACATATGGGGATTCATTAGCTGCCTATTTTCTGATTCTATACTTGATAAACCTTGATATTACTGATTTTAACGAATATTATCTTTGATATATATATATATATATATAATTATGTTAAAGCTTATTTTATATGTGTTGATGTACAATTGAGATAATAGAATTATGATATTATTTTGTAAAATGCATAGTGAGTGATCGATCTTCTTAGAAGAAATGCACTACTTATTGAGTTGTGGTTGCTCATTTTTTCTTTTTCCCAAACATTTTCAGGTTCCATATCAGTACGAGAGCTCTACCGGCATGGACTTTTGGGAGTTTGATTTCTTTTAGGAATGATTTGAGGCTGCGTCCTTCAAAAGATGAGATGGCCATGTCACCACCCTTATTCTTATAGGATTTTGGGTGTGACAATCATTGCCTCCGCGCAAATCGGACGTAACTGAGCAAACTAAGATGAACAGGATATTCCGCGGGTCGTAGCGTTGCCCAAATGTAGTTGAAGTGGCCTAGGTAGGTTAACTAGTGCTTACCCGGATTTCAGAAGTTCCAACTTGATCCTACAAGACATCGATGCACAACGTCGTTTGGTATTGATGACTCCCATCACTAAGAAACTTCTTGCAAGCTCCCCACGAGTTTAAGACGCGGAGAAAAAAGCCTAAGCAGACTAGTCCAACAAAATCTTCCTCCGAATGCAGAGGAGAAATTTTGAAAGATGCGGGCAGAAAGTGCCGACAACTTGAATTTTCTTGCATAGACAAGGATTGCTGTGCACGAAGACGCGTGTGCGACGGATCCTATTAATGTCTTCTAAGGACGATTTGTATGGTGGCCTTTGATTTTTGTTAGAACAATATAACTTTCTCGATAAGCTTAAACATTCATGCGCCGTTAATTTGATAGCCTAAGAGGTGATGCTTTGAATTTTTTATTTCACATTCTAGTTTTCAATTCGATGACGACTGTGGAAGATAGCAGATATTGCATGAAGGACGTGCTATATGCCTCAAAAAGTTGGAGGAAAGTATTACAGGAAGATGATACGAACGAAAGTGAAGAGGAACATATAGAGTTTGTGAAGAGAAACAGAGAAGTTAAACTTGGTATTGAAGGCAAAAGGCGAAGGTGATGACGGAGCATTGGCATGCCAGTCATGGAGCAATCTTCAGATGAGAAGGAGAAGGAGAAGGAGGCAGAGAGTTATACGGAGTTGAGTCACCCTGCAAAGAGTAGTACGGAGTTGAATCACACTCACTTTGACTCCAACTACTCCTTGTACTAGTGTCCCGCAGAAGAAGCTGGCTCTCGAGCATTCGAACCACTTCAGACATCTTTGGTCGAATGGAGGGATCCACGTCTGAGCACAACATTGCCAGTCCGAGTAGTCGCTCTGCTTCTTCTTCCACGTAGTTCCCCTGCAAATTGGGATCGAGTAGCCTTCCCAACTTGTTCTCTTTCATAAGAAAATCAGTCAATTCGTTCACACCGAGATCTTCATCATCCAGCAACCCATAAATTTCGGAGATTGACTTTCCTGTGATGAGCTCGAGAAGCATTCTCCCATATGAGTAGACATCAATCTTCGGTGTGCACTTTCCGGTAAGGAAGTACTCAGGGGCAATAAACCCATATACGCCGCACGGTTCGGTCTCGACATAAACATCTTCATAGAGATGGGATTCAGAGACCGAGGTTTGATCGGTTCGCCGGTACGGGCACGGCTCAATAATCCCTTTTTTCATATTTCTCTCGTGCATGATCACGGCAATCGAAAACCCTCCTATCACGGCCTAAAAATGCCCATTTAGCTGTATATCTGACGAGCAGATACCGCGATGCACGATCTTGATGTTACCTTGATTGTGAAGGTGCGCAAGCCCCCTCGCTGTTCCCAAGGCTATTTGCTTGCGAGTAGTCCAATCTAGAGGACGGGCAAACCGATCCGGTCTCTCTCTAAGATTGTAAGATAGGCTATTGTTGATCATCAAGGGAAACACCAGCAAGAGCTCTTTCTTGGTCCTGCAAAAGCCCCTCAGGCGTAGCACGTTTGGGTGCCCCGAAACAGTGCTTTGGAATTTTAGAGTAAAATAAGGGTGAATGAGAAATTGTTCTCAAGAAAGAAACCCTTAGTGGGATGTGGGTCCCACTTGTGAAAAGCAACCTTGTGAGTGGAAAGTGTAGAACCACTTGTCCCACATAGACTAAAAGGAAGGCTTTGGAGGAGTTTATATGTGATTACACTCCTATAGAGTGTTAACTTAAAATCACAAGTACTATGTCTCACGCGCACGCGCAGGGGGGGTGCAAATCCGGTTCCCGTCGAACCTGAACTTGTGCGCGAGCGTGCGACCTGCACACACGAATGCAACCCCGGAAAACTCCGAAAAATGGGCTTAGAAATAAGTCACTTTTTACCTTCTTTCTATTTTTAAGGTTGTAACGTTCGTATTAATCATCGTTAATGCTTGTAACGGTTGATTAATGACGGTGGTTAATTCCTAAACGGTAAATTGATTACCGAACGGTCTCCCACATTGTTTTATTATCTTCGATCATTCTTTTTGCCCGGGCTAGAAAAGTTTGCATACGTTTTAGCATTTCTTCGACAAAGCTCTGCATAGATTTCGAGTTTTTGAGAGTGTTCAGCGTTGTTCATTGTTCAAGTTCGCCGAAAGCTTCGGAGATCTACTCTTCCTGGCTGTCAACCGTTGTATCCTGGGAGACAGACGTCCACGCTGCCTCACGTGTGCTGGAGATTTCCTCATTGTGTACTGGAGGGGGACGAATCTGTTTTAAGGAAAACTGTGATTAGCACAGGCCTCGGTTTTTACTTGTTCTAGTTTTTGAGTCAGTCTGTAATCACGTCTTTCTAGTGAAGTCCATCTGAATTTTACTTTTGCTCATTGTATTCGAGCTTTTTATTTTCCAACACTTCCCACTTGCATTTCTGCCTCGAACTTCTCTTCCCCCCATTGATCGACACGGCACGCTCTCTTTACCAGCACCAGCGAGCCATCGGCCAAGCGCCCCCGGTAAAATTTGTGGAAGTAATACTCCGCCAAGAAGTTGTCGCGGCTAAAGTTTTGTGTTGCGACTCGGATCTCCTCTAGAGAGAAGCTTGTAGGAGGCGTCGGATCATCTTGAACGGACTCGGAAGAGCTGCTGTAGGTTCGGTAATTGAACACCATCTTTAGAAGGGGAAAGAGTAGATCCTTCTCAAGCACGAATGGATAGCGAAAGCTTTGATGGTTCTTCTGGATTGGCAGTGATTGGTTTGGGAATGTTTTCTGCATATCCAAAGAGACTTGCCTTTGTCCACGCGGTTTTTATAACTCCAGTTGGGATTATGCCGGCCTCTTCCACGATTGCTTGCTTCTGGTCAAAGGGAATGGATAAAATAGTAGGAAAAGTCGCTGGTGATTGTAGGCCGATGTCCAAGCGTGGCGTGGATTCGTGCCTTCCTTTGAGCAGCTTCGTGGAAAGAGAGCGAGAGAGGTTTCGTTGCCTCGAAGCTTCCAATTTTGATAGAAAATGCTCGTAAGGACGAGTACCATCTAACCATGCCATTAAATCTCAATAAAACAGAATTTTCGGCTTATGAACAGTACGCCTACGAGAAGTAAAATCGAGCCCTAATCGGTAGATATTCAAGCATAAACCACGCACATTTGATCAGGAAACAATGTCGATCGGCTCTGATACCAATATTGGGTTTTGAAGATTACGAAAATCCTCTCGAAATCAAAAACGGATTCCGATTTACGAGCGAAATATTTACCCAGGATCCATTGTATCACCGATTTAAAGGCATATCACTTAAAACGAACAAACGTTGGGTTTCTACAGATTAGATACCCTCGTTGTGGCATAAGAAATCTAAGAATCATCCATGAAGAGAGAGGGCGCGAGAGAACGTTACTGTTCTTTATTGGAGAGAGACACATACAGAGAAGAACCACACTAACGTATGTTTTTTTATCTCCTCTAATAACTGCTACTCATGGGCCATATTGGGCTTGACCCATTTTGGCTTGGCCCTGAGCACATAGCCCATCTTAGGCGACCCATTAATTCTATCATTGACTAACGCGAAGACAAATACGTCTCCACAACGACAATATGGCCAACCATTTCTTTATCCATCGGGATTTCCTTGATAGGCTATTGTTGATTACCAAGGGATAGACCAGCAAAAGCTCTTTCTTGGTCCTGCAGAAGCCGCGCAGGGGGATCATCCTCGATTGAATCGGCGAAACCGAAGGATCGGAGATTGAACACCATCTTCAAGAAATCCCAACCCCTCTTCAGCAGTAATCGGAGGGCATCACAGTGTGATTAAGTGAGAGCCGAAGTCACCTGGATAGAGGGGACGGACCAAAAGGAACACTTGACTAGACCCAGAGGCAGCTTTCTTCGAAAATATATTAAATTATTACTAAGAAGTTGTTTATGTCAACGTAGGTAGCGCATCCATGTCAGTGCCGGAATTAATTAGGCATACTGAAATTGATGCAAATGCAAAATGTATAAGAATGAACTGGCAAAAATAATTTTCTAATTGAATTGACACGATTGAAATAAATTTATAACTTTCTTAATAATTTTCTTGTTAGTGATGGATTGATTAATTTGTAGGGATTAATATCGTTAAAAATTCTAAATCGGTAGCCATGATACACATATCATGAAGATTATTGAAAAAATCATAACCCTATACCACTTTCTCCCATTTAGGACTCAATCAAGTAGAAATAGACTTGAAATTGGTTAATCCTTAACATCGTTAGGAAAACAAACTCCATCTAATAGGAAGCACAGTAGCCTGCCTGTGTGGATTTGCCTCCCCGCAAATCGGGTGTAACCGAGCAAATTAAGATGAACAGGAGACCACGGGTCGTAGCGTTGCCCAGAAGTAGCTGAAATGGCACAGGTAGGTGAACTAGTGCATCCCCGGATTTTAGAAGTCCCAACTTGATCCTACAAGACATCGATGCACAACGTCCTTTGGTATTTACCTCGCGGAGAAGAAAGTTAAAGCAGACTAGTCCTACGATATCCTCCTCCGAAAGCAGAGGAGAAATTTGAAAGATGCGGGCAGAGAAGCAAAGTGCCGACGACTTGGATTTTCTTGCATAGACAAGGATTGCTGTGCACGAAGACGCATGTGCGACTGATCCTATCAATCTTTTCTACGGACGACTTGTATGGTGCCCTTCAAGTTTCGTTAGAAAAATACAACTTTCTCGATAAGCTTAAACATTCATCCGCCGTTAATTTGATAGCCTAAGAGGCGACACTTTGGATTTTTTAATTCGCATTCTAATTTTCAATTCGATGACAACTGTAGAAGATAGCAGACATCGCAGGAAGGACGTGCTATATACCTCAAAAAGTAGGAGGAAAGTATAACAGGAAGATGATACAAATGAAAGTGAAGAGGAACATATAGAGTTTGTGAAGAGAAACAGAGAAGCTAAACTTGTAATTGAAGGCAAAAGGCGAAGGTGATGACTGATCATTGGCATGCCTGTCATGGAGCAATCCCCAGATGAGAAGGAGAAGGAGAGTTGTACGGAGTTCAGTCACCCTGCAAAGAGTTGTCCCGCTGATGAAACTGGCTTTCGAGCCTTTGAACCACTTCAGACATCTTTGGTCGAATGAAGGGATCCATATGTGAGCACCCTATAGCCAGTCGGAGTAGTCGCTCTGCTTCTTCTTCCACGTAGCTCCCCTGCAAATTGGGATCGATTACCCTTCCCAACCTGTTCTCTCTCATAATATACTCGATCCATTCGTTCAAATCGAGATGCGTTCTTTCCAGCAACCCATTAATTTGGGAAATTGACTTTCCTGTGATGAGCTCGATAAGCATTCTCCCATATGCGTAGACATCAATCTTCGGTGTGCACTTTCCTGTATGGGAGTACTCAGGGGGATTGCACCCAAGTACGCCGCTCACTTGGGTCTCGACGTAAACATCATAGAGATGGGATTCAGGGACCGAGGTTGGATAAGTTGGCTGGTATTCGCGCCAATCAATAATCCCTTCTCTCATATTTCTCTCGTGCATGATCACGGCAGTCGAAAACCCTCCGATCACGGCCTCAAAATGCTCATTCAGCAGTATATTTGACGCGCTGATACCGCGATGCACGATCTTTATGTTACCTTGATCGTGAAGGTGCGCAAGCCCCTTCGCTGCTCCCAAGGCTATTTGCTTGCGAGTAGTCCAGTCTAGAGGACGGGCAAACCGATCCGGTCTCTCTCTAAGATGGTAAGATAGGCTATTGTTGATCATCAAAGGATACACCAGTAAGAGCTCTTCCGTGGTCCTGCAAAAGCCCCTCAGGCATAGCACGTTTGGGTGCCTCGAAACCGTGCTTCCCAGTTGCATTTCTGCCTCGAACTTCTCTTCCCCCTGTTGATCGACACGGCATGCTCTCTTTACCGCCACCAGCGAGCCATCGGCCAAGCGCCCCTGGTAAAATTGGTAGAAGCGATGCTCCGCCAAGAAGTTGTCGCGGCTAAAGTTTTGTGTTGCGACTCGGATCTCCTCTAGAGAGAAGCTTCTGGGAGGCGTCGGATCATCTTGAACGGACACGGAAGAGCTGCTGTAGGTTCGGGTATTGAACGACATCTTTAGAAGGGGAAAGAGGAGATCCTTCTCAAGTACGAATGGATCGCATAAGCTTGATGGTTCTTCTGGATTGGTAGTGATTGGTTTGGGAATGTTTTCTGCTTATCCAAAGAGACTTGCTTTTGTCCAAGCGGTTTTTATAACTCCAGTTGGGATTATGCCGGCCTCTTCCACGATTGCTTGCTTCTGGTCGAAGGGAATGGATAAAATAGTAGGAAAAGTCGCTGGTGATTGTAGGCCGATGTCCAAGCGTGGCTTGGATTCGTGCCTTCCTGTGAGCAGCTTCGTGGAAAGAAAGAGCGAGAGAGGGTTCGTTGCCTCGAAGCTTTCAAATTTGACTAAACGCGCAACTCACACGCACAAAGATTTGCATTATTCTCCTAGTATTCTTGGATTCCTACGCATCGAAAAATCCAAATGGGAAGAGCACTAGTCCTTCTGGTTTACTACATGGGATGCGACGTGATAAAGTATTAACTTTTATGTATCTTTGAATATCCATAATTCTACTAATTCGTGTTTGGAACATGTGTCTTGTATGTCAATCAATCATATTGTAATTTCAAAAGGGAATATTATATATAAGTGGTAATACTTGTATTCATTTTGGATCGTGATTCTTTCCTCAATGTTCCCTTTTTAATATATAATCCTTGTAAAAAAAAAGAGACAAATGCATTACTAATAAGTAGATTTTTCTTACTACAATAGAGAGTACAGACATAAAAGAACACATAGTCAGTCCGCACTACAAATAAAAAAAATCGCGACTCCTTTAGATCTTCCTGGAGTTAGGGTTTGACCAAATATGGGAAGAGACAAGAAGCACTTGGTAATGAGCTCTTCTTCCTTGAGTTCCCTGCACAGCTACATTGGGCGTATTGCAATTGTCACAATTGATCTTTTCATACTCAGATAAATATCTTCTGAACGAGCTCAGAAAGTTCGAGACAACAACAGGCTTTTTTAGTTTAATTTTCTCATCTTTTGGCCTCTTATTTTACATATCGAATCGTAAAATCCATTAGATCCCACATTAATTCACAACAAACAGTACCATGACACAAATTAATGACCTAACAACACTACAAATATAGTTGACTTATAGGGTCCGGACACATAATTTCATCCAGAAAGGGCAACGACAGGGGTCTTCTGCCAATATCATGGACATACCACAAGAGGGAAGAATGAGGAAGGAAATGGATATGAACAAGAAGAATTCCCCATCCGAGTGATTCGAGAAGGAAGCAGATGATGCGGAGTTTCTTTGAGACTTACCTCCATAGATTATGGTCCGTCCTGTGAAGAGACTACAAAGTCTACCGCGTACTAACTTATCAAGAGAGAATTAAAAAAAAAAAAAGTCAACTAATCCCGTAATTGACGGGGACGGGCGGGCAGCAGCGGCGGGCGGGGACGGGCAGGCAGTCGCCACGGGCGGGGACGAGCGGGGGGTAGCGGCAGGTGGGGACGGGCGGGCGGCGGCGGCTGGCGGGGACGGGCAGGCAGTGGCGCCCGCCGGCCGAGGACGGGCAGCGGCGGCAGGCGGGGACGGGTGGGCGGCGGCGGCAGGCGAGGACGGGCGGGCGGCGGCGGCTGGCGGGGACGGGCAGGCAGTGGCGCCCACGGGGCGAGGACGGGCGGCGGCGGCGGGCGGGGACGGGCGGGCGGCGGTGGCTGGTGAGGACGAGCAGGCGGTGGCGCCCACCGGGCGAGGACGGGCGGCGGCGGCGGGCGGGCGGCGGCGGCTGGCGAGGACGAGCAGGCGGTGGCGCCCGCCAGGCGAGGACGAGCGGGCGGCGGCGGGCGGGGACGGGCGGGCGGGGACGGGCGGGCGGCGGCGGCTGGCGGGGGACGAGCAGGCGGTGGCGCCCGCCAGGCGAGGATGAGCGGGCGGTGGCGGCGGCGGCGGGCGGGAGGCGGCGGCGGGCGGCAGCCAAGGTGGCGGACGGGCGGTGGGGGGCGGGCGGTGGGCGGCGGGCGGGAGGCGGGAGGCGGGAGGCGGCAGCCGAACTACACCTACTGCTAAGATCTGGACCTGGCAAATGGTTTTCAAGGATCACAACCACTTCAGACATCTTGGGTCGGATGGATGGATCGTCATCCGCGCATAACAATGCCAATCGGACGAGTGCTTCTGCTTCTTCTGCCAGATAGTTCCCCTGCAAAGTAGGGTCGACCACCCTTTCCAACGCATTCTCGTTCATACATCTGCTAATCCAGTTGTTCCGTCGCCGACCAAGAACAACTTCGAAAAATGGCCGTCCTGAGATGAGCTCGAGAAGCATGTTCCCATATAAATAGACGTCAACCTTAAGAGTGCACTTGCCCGTCATCATGTACTCGGGAGCACCGTACCCTAGATGTGCACGCACGACGGTGTTGACATAAGTATCTTGGTACCACCGAGGGGATACAGGCGACAAAGGCGTATAATTACCCACTTCAGCTGCAGAAACTGAGCCGAAGCCGATGGACCCCACCACAATATCCCCCTCATGCATGATCCTGGCCAAACCAAAGTCCCCCAATACTGGATCGAAATCTGCATTCAGCAATATGTTTGAACAACTCACATCGCGATGTATGATGCTCGGATGGCATTGGTCGTGCATGTGAGCCATCCCCCTTGCGACTCCCAATGCTATCTGCATCCGAATTGGCCAATCGAGTGGCCGGGCGGCTTTCTGTTTCAAGGCAAAATCAAGACTGCGGTTGTCCATGAAGGGGTAGACTAACAACCGCTCTTTCTCCACATCGCAATATCCAATCAGGCTTAACAAGTTTGGGTGGCGAACAATGCCCGCCACTTCCACTTCTGTCTGGAACTGTCTTTCCGAATCTTCAGAAAGCTCTCGCAGTCGTTTCACAGCAACGAGAGAACCATTGGCTAAGCGTCCTCTGTAGACCTGTCCAAATGCTCCTTCACCCAACCTGTTCTTGTGGTCGAAGTTTCTTGTCGCAGCCTGAAGCTCTTTGAAAGAGAACCTTCTGATTTTATTCCTGGTATTATCAACTGACCTTCCAACACTCGGACTAGGACTGGAGAAACTGAAGGTGCGGAAATTGAACACCATCTCTACGTAATCCTGTCAATTCCTCTTTTTCCGGATTGTGCTAGTACAAAAGAATAAATAGACGACAGCTCTGTGTCTCTATAGAGATCGGGATACTCCGTCTGTCACACCCCAAATCCTAAGGGAATAGGGATAATGACAAGGCCGTCATTCTCTTCTCCTGAAGGACGTAGCCTCAACCATTCCTAACCCAAAAGTCCCCGTCGATTATCGCTCTCACATAAATGGCTGCTAACTGAGGGACCTGAAATGTTTGGGAAAGAAAGGAATGAGCAAACCACAGCTCACTAAACTCAATGAATTCAAATCCAGATAATGACATATATTGAACTTCATATATAGATACTTTCCCTTTCGCAAAACAATGTAAAATGCTCCATACGTTCAAATATCATAATTCTAACATGTACAATATCAGAACAAAAATATATATCTTTTCTCAAAACTTTACTCATGTCAGAAATCATCATTTTTTTATAGCATATCAGAGTTCAACAATATCACATGCATCAAACAAAGTATCAATGGTCAACTCCATTGATTAATCTCATTCATTCAAAAGTCGATGGTCCATCCCATCAACTAATCTCAAATCACATAACAATGGTCGGTTCCATTGATTAATCTCGTCCATTCAGAAGTCGATGGTCAATCCCATCAACTAATCTCAATTTCCATTAGCCAAACTATTATTGCTCAATATCTAACTATGGTCACGACACAACGCCTTGTGACAAGGCAACCAAGATTCCCCCTTGGCAAGGTCTCCACCTACAAAGCCGATGGCTTGGCCCAAAAGGATATCCTAATACCGGTATGCATACCCTCAAACCCCTCACTGGGTTCACAGTGATATTGAGCATAAATCTTATAACCAAAACCATAATTCATTGCATAATCACATTTCATAATCCGAATAAATTCAAACTTCACAGTACACAATGTCAAATGAATACATCTTTGAATCCATACATAACTCCCTTCATAAACATGTTCAAAACTAATAGTTTTTCGTAAATCTTTCTCAAAACATTTAGCAGATCTCAAAACATATGATCATTTTCAATCCAGTTCATCAAATAAAATACATTTCACAAGGCATGTCTCAACCACTAATAAAAATCTTCATAAATCATACTCACAAAATTGACAGAACCTTTTGTAACCAATTATAACATAATTTACAAATAAGTTTACAACGTAAATCACATTTGAACTTTCTCAATATATATAATCTCGTAACACGAATCGGTTCACAACATAATATATATACTTTCATTCACAACATAATTCATAAAACATCGCTCAAACTTTTTTCAAATGATCAAAATGTAGTAAATGCTCGATCCAGACTTTTATGCAATAAAAATGTTATTTCATAACTCATAACATATATCATTCTTTTTCGCTTCAAAGCAAGAGTTTTCCAAACTCAAAGAAGAGATAAGACTACTCATCTTGAAATGCCTATAACCACCCAATAATTATTGCTCAAACAATCGGACTCGCGATCCTATCAAATAAATGAGGACAACGTCCAAATTGAGTAAAATACTTTCTCAAGGATGAATTGACTAAACTACACTTTTTTCTTAATCCCAATTACTTGCATATGCCAACAATACTCTCGTCCAAGGATAAATTTCAATTTATTTGCAACGTGGAGTTTTAGTGCGAACCTTAATCTCATCACAACTTTCTTCATCGAACTCTGTTTTTAACGATCTTATACTCCAAAGAGTACAATAAGATTCTTGGATCACTCAACCCAAACTCACACCAAAAATCAACAAAAACGGGCCACGCAGTACTGTTCGCGCACTATTCACTACGCGCGACAAACTTCAAAATTTCATTCCGGACAAACCACAAGTCCAAATCGAGTTCCGTCAAGTGCTATGGCTTCCCAACACCCTAAAGTACGATAGCCCCATGATTTCTCAGTCAACAACCCAAAAATTAGACTTCGCTACTCCCATTTCACCACAAATCCGAATTCAAGCCCTAATTCCGAAAATACATCCGATTAAGTGGACGAGGGGTGCGAGCACTTACCGAGCATTGCAACTTGGAGTTGAAATCAGTTTAGTGTAAACCGGAAAGCAAGATTTTCTTCTCCTCTTCTTCTTCTTCTTTTTCTTTCTTCTTCCCCTTCTCTTCTCTTCTCGTCTTCTCTTTCTTCCTTTCTGTTCGTGCGTACGTGCGTCTCTTTTCTGTCCCTCTCTCTCTCTTTCTTTTATAAAGCAGCTCACTTCCCCTTTTTCTTTTTTCTTTTTTCTGCCTTCCTTCTCTCTGCCCGTGCGCCTTTTTTTCCCCTTTTCATTGCTAGACCCCATCTCTTTCTTTTCTTTTCTATTTTCTTTATTAATCACTTACTTTGACTAAGTCAATGTACCCAAATAATACGCCGTCCTTTGAAATGAAAACTCCTCGAGGACAACAAGACTACATATCAAACTCAAGGAGTTGCCTCTTAATTCAGACATGGAATTGGCTCTGCAAGCGGAGAGCCTACGGCTTGAGCCATTGCGCACAGGAAATGGATCTGGCTTAGCAATGCAAGGAGGAACTTGCTTCCCTCGTATTTCTTAATCTTACTAGTCCCCACCTTCGGCCATCCCATCGCTGAGAAACTTGTTGGAAGCTTCATATGAGTTTCCTCCTAGCAAACAAAGTCAAAGCCAACTAGTCCGACCATATCCTCCTCTAGAAGCAGAAGACACGGATTTGAAAATGCAGGCAGAGGATGGGAGTCACGACAACTCGGGATTTCCTTTAAGTAATACGTTCATAATGATGCTACCTGAGTTGAAATCTCACTAAAAATTAAGAGGGAAAAACAGTCTCCCACAAAATGTCTCCAACCTCCATGTCCATTCACATATGAATGCTACTCGGTTTACTATGGTTGAACAAATAAAACATGTTGATATTTATCTTGGATGATGAAATCAGTACTCTCTGAACTTTTTTCTCAAGGAGTAGACTTTTGATTCAGACAGGAATTGGCACTGCAAGAGCAAAAATGAATCCGGCTCAGGGATGCTAGTAGGAAAGGGCTTCCCTTGCATTCACTAAGTTTACTGGTCCCAACTTTTGGCCACAACATCGCTTAGAAATTTAAAGGAAGCTTCATATGAGTTTCTTCGTAGTGAAGAAAGTCAAAACCAACTAGTCCAACCTTATCCTCTTCTAAAGCAGAGACGCAAGTTGGAAAAAGCAGGCAGAGGATGGGAGTCACAACAACTTGGTATTTCCTTAATTAGTAAGAAAAGCATGACTAGATGATGCTACCTTAGTTTCTGCCTGACATCCTGAAAATTAGAGTGAAAAATACTGTCTACCGCAAAAAGTCCACAACCTCAGCGTACATGCCCATCAACTGCTGCTCAATTGTACAGGCTTAATAAATATTGTGAGGAAAAAGATTGTTGAAATGTACTTCCTTAAACAAAACCATAGATGGCATGGCCAGCGGGTCATGGAATTGTGAAAATCAATCGAGCAAATGAAGTTTGCGGATGGCTCTGTACGAGCAAAAAGAATTTGTTCACTCTACTGCACTTTTAGATGGAGTAGCATGGGGATGTATTAAGTGCATATGCATTGAGATGCCTAAGCTCTAGAATTTGAGATCTAATTCGAGGGTTGAGATGCATACTCAACTGAGTTATGTAAAGTTCATCCTCCCGAATGCTTAGTCCCTTTGATGGTGGTATCTAATCAAAGGTAACAAGATCTGCAACACACGGGCATTCCTTCACTAGTTTCGTTTACCTTTTCTAGTACGTGCGATAGATTAAACGGCGACAATTTTGATAACTCTTTCTGTTTCTTTCAATTCCTTTAAATTTTCAGAAGACAGTGGTCATTACCGACTAATGCCATGACAATGGGGTTAGATAATCAATTTCTCCATTGGAGGGTTCTTGAACACTTCGTTTTGTACTATTACTAATAGACATATGATAAAAGGTGAAGCATGTAATATATGTCACCAAGCAATGATCATACAAACAAAAGTAGAAATATTCTAGGGAAAGGAAATCCCAAAAGCTGAGCTTGTAGAAGACGATGGTGATCCAGATTTAGCATATTTCCAATGAGAGAGAAGGAGAAGGAGAAGGAGAAGGGGGGAAGGAACAGTAAGGAGTCGAATCAAACTCGTTCCCACTCCAATTGCTCCTGCTGCTGCTGCTGCTTGGCTCCTGCCCAAGCATTTGGCTTTCGATCGTCGTAACCACTTCTGACATCTCGGGTCGGACAGACAGATCGCTGTCAGCGCACAACAAGGCTAGCCGGACTAGCTGCTCTGCTTCTTTTTCCACATACTTCCCCTGCAAATTGGGATCGATCACTCTTCCCAACTCGTTCTTGTTCATAAATCGACCAATCCATTGCTCCAAACTGAGATTTCTATTATACGCGGAGACATCAAGTTTTAAACATGGCTGTCCAGAGATGAGCTCAAGAAGCATTTTCCCATAGGAGTGTACATCCTTCTTCAGTACGCGCTTTCCTGTGAGCCGTCCCTCCGGGTCAGTCGACTCAATCCCACCGGACGCATGGGTGGCGTCAACACAAGTGTCTTTAAAGAGATGATGAGTTTGAGGAGATGAATCAGTATCAGGAAAGTCTTCTCCTCGGGATGAGGATGAGGATGAGACTCTCACAGGGGGATTGAGAATAGGAACAGTCCTTCCCTTAAGCCAGACGCCTCCTATCACGGCCTCAAATTGGTCGTTCAGCAATATAGCTGATGTGGAAATGTCGCGGTACATGATGTCGATGTTGCCTTGATCATGTAGGTGCGCAAGACCTCTTGCTGCTCCCAAGGCTATGCGCTTGCGAGTTGTCCAATCAAGAGGTCGTATGGACCGATCCCGTCTATGTCTGAGATGATAAGCTAGGCTGCGGTTGATCATCGAGGGATAGACCAGGAAAAGCTCTTTCTTGGTCCTGCAAAAGCCGACTGCGGATAGCACATTTGGGTGTGTCGAGCTTCCCAGTTGCAGTTCTGCTTCGAACTGCTCTTCCCTCCATCGATCGACGACCGTCGCTCTCTTTATCGCCACCAGCGAACCATCAGCCAAGCGCCCCTCGTAAAGATTCCCGAATCTATCTTCCGCCAAGAAGTTGCCGCTGCTAAAGTTGCTTGTGGCGACTCGGAGCTCCTTCAGGGAGAAGCTTTTAGGAGCTTCTGTTTGAGGAGGTGTTGGGTCACCTTCAACGGACTCGGCAGAACTGAAGGTTCGGAAATGGAACACCATCTTCGAGGGGGAAGAAGTAGATTCTTCTCTAATTCGTATAAGCTTAGATGGTTTCTCTCGACAGAAAGGGATTGGTTTCGAGGAGAACTTTTTGCAGACCCGAGGAGACTTGCTTGTTCACAGTTTTCAGGACTCGGTCAAACTTGGCGACTCCATACTGAAAACACAAATTGTGAAACTGCCTTAATCAAAGGAGATAAAGGATATGAGAGAGAGAGAGAGAGAGAGAGAGAGAGAGAGAGAGAGAGAGAGAGAGCGAGAGAGAGAGAGGTCTCAATGACTCGAAGCTTCCAAATTTGACAAAACATGCAACTCATATAAAGCAAATGGTGCATAATTCTCCTTGTATTCTTGGGTTCCCACGCAATTTGAAAAATCCAAATGCGAAGAGCACCAGTCCTCTTTTGTTAATAACATGGGCTTTACATTACATGGGAATGTTCTTAATTTTCGCATATCGATGAAGATCCATACTTCTAACAATTAGTATCAGGAAGATGCCCTTTATATGTGGATTGATCACATTGCAATTTCAATGTAAAAGTTTCTATATCAAAGCGAGGGGAGAAGAAACAAGGGACGACGGTATGGAAAAGAAAAAGAGGGAAACTTGTGTGAGCTCCCCTGTAATAAACTTCATTTTCACAATGCCATGAAAGGATTCAAGCCATTTGTTTATCCAATCAAAGTAATTTTCGGAGTCAAGGCATCAATTCAAAGTTATGTGAATTTTAAATAGTGGAGGTCCAATTTTGGAGTTGTTAAGGTGTGGAATTTTATGAAAATGATAGGTTAGGCCATTGTGAGTTCATGAAATTTGATAGAAATCAAATTGTAGTTACGGTTTAGTTTAAGTGAATTTTCAATTTTTGCATGCAAGCTTCACGTTGTTACGGATAGCTTTGAGTAACTGCTTTAGGCAAGTGCTTTGTTGGCGTGTAGCAGTATTTTTTGTCAATGATTAAGCCTACTTTAATCAATTTATAGTCGAGGTAGCGTTTTAATTAATTTTGACCTTATTTCTCGTTTATTTGATAAGATTGCGAGTTTATTAATTGAATTAACATTTGTTGTTTGATTTTAGGCATCTTCGCATGAGTAGTACTTATCTTTTTTAAAAATTTTTTTTTGCAAACTCATATTTGAAAAGTGATATATTATGAGTTTGTAATAATACTTTCATGGCTTAAAATCTAGTCAGGCTTTTACGGTTTGTTTCTCTTTGTTTCTCTCTCTCTCTCTCTCTCTCTACACATGCCTCCATCCCTTTTTTGAGAGGGTGAAAAGTTCTTCATGACGTTCATTAAAAAAAAGAACCAATCTCTTATTGAACCCATGAACGGATTAACTTCACTAGAAGACGAGCACTAACTATGGTGCATTTTGCAACTAAATGAGTGAAATTATGCATTGTGCCTTTAAATCTATACCGAACATTTCAACGAATGTCACATGATACTTCTATCTGAAAAAATGAAAGGGCTCTAGGCCCACTGGATCCATATCTTATCTCTTGATGACTTCACATTAACACGGATGCTTATCATTTGATTAACAAAGGACTAATAGAAAGCTGATGCCTAGTTTAACCACGTTTATACCAATACATTGTAGTAATTACGCAAATTATGCTATTCATTCCTGAAAACAACATGGCTTACTTTGCTTGGCAATGTGACGAAATTTAATGAGCTACAACTCATTCTAGTCTTATCTACTCAAAAGTTAGAGGCGATATATGACTCGTTGGAGGTCATAATTGAGTCTCGCCCCTTAATCATCATGTTCCAAATGAATATATAGGACTGACATAGCTAATGATATTGGAATCTTGAAGGATGGGAGAAACATGCTCTAACGACCCACAACAATGAGCAGCAGACGTAGATCATACATTAAACGTCACCAATGAGGAGGTCGATAATAAGCATACACAGCATAGAACGACTGAATTGTCGACAGAGCAAGAAGCAGGAATGCTGCTATAGCCGAGATCAGATACCACCGCGTTTTGAAGAAGGTGTTCTTGAAGCTGGCCCTATGCACTCGCCAGTCCTCCTCGCAGTACCTGTTCACGTCCAGGAACATATGGGATAAATAGTTCTCGCGGATGTCGAACACAACATCTTTCCCGATGGTGCTGAAGAAATGGGCAATTTTCTCATCCGACCCAAAATATCTCTCGATGATCTTGCGGTTGCACAGAAACTCAGCATCTGCCGGTGTGTTAAGGAGGCAAGCCATGAAAGTGGCATAAGTTGTGACATGCTTGGAGGAGTCGCTGTGGCACTGCTCAAATGCAATGAAATTGAGCAACAGAGAACTCAGGAAGTCATCGAATTTTAGTACTGGAATTTCCAGGACACCGTTGCTGAATTTGATTTCTATGAAGCTTTTACAATCGATCGGCTTGAACTTAATGCCAGCCTCACGGAGCTTATTTGCGGGCTGGATCAAGCGAAGGAATTTATTTCGTCCTTGCCTTGTTACTCGAGAATCCAGGATGTAAGTCGAACGGAGGAAATCAAGCAGATGTTCTCCTTTTAAACTGGAGTACTTGTTCAAGACATTCTTATCTCTTTGAAGCACGCGATTGAAGACACTCAAGGCGAGTTTGGATAGAGAAGGATCGCTCCTATTTGAGGATCCCAGCGTCTGATCGAACAGATATGTAAGAACGAACCATGGAATCTGGTTTTCGAGTTTGGCAAGATCCCGCAAAAGGAAAGGCAACACCCAGGGCTCGGTCAACAGGGGGTCATGCCTTGGACCGGTGTGGCCTTCCGATTTACCGGAGTACTTGCAGAACAGCTCAATGATGAAACAACCATCAAGTACCATCATCTTAGCAAGCTCTTTGCCGTTGAAATCTAAGTCCTCGGAATAACACTTTCTTATCTTCTCCTCCATTGCTTCTAAAGCCTCGGTCAAGTGCGTTAGCTTCTCCATCCTTTGGTTCGTTCTATTGAGCAGATGTCTGGAGAATCGCCGCTTGTGCTCTTGAATCTTTTTAAACCGTGGGTCTTTGTGATGGTAGGGGCCGATCGGAACCGTGTTGGGCTGGTACGCCATCTGATTGATCTCAGACAGACTTGGAGGCACTCTAAAGATGCAATAACCTATCCCTTCTGCTGATCCTTGGCTAGAACCTTCGGCCGATTCAACATCGACGACATGATGAGAAGAACTAGTGCTCCCAGCGATTTGACCGCTGCGAGAATCCGGCTCTCTGGGCATTGGTGTTTGCTGAAGATTTTTCTGCGACTGGAGCCTCGCGGATGCTCCGATCTTTCACAGTACTCTTCCCAGCTGCAAGAAATGAAGGGAGGTGATGCCGGAAAGTACCGAGAAATCGGAATCACTCTGTCGTTTCTGCCCGACGACTTGTTGTATTGACTCGACTCTATTAATAATTGGTAGTGGGGTCGTGTTGCTTTTAGTTTTGATTGAGAGTAAGGGAAATGAGGAAAGCCGAGAGGGCGGGTGATTGACCACCGGAATGCAAGTATTTGCCAAGTCAGCACTAGGGGTAAGCATAATGAACAGTCCAATTGAGGGCCAAATCGAACCGAACCAGCCGGATTAGTCCAGTTCTTCAAAGTTTTGGTTCGATCCACATTTCCAAGAAATGAAACAACTTCTCAGGTGGTTCGGTTCCCAGTTCCTAAAAGGACGGGATTGGACCAAACCATCTAAACTAGATTTAGAACCAGTCTAATTTGAAGTTTTCATTTCTCTAACTTTGAGTTATCTCTCTCATTTCTACCTCCCTCAGCCCGTCTCATAAGAACTAACACAACCATAATTGGCCTCCTCCTCTCTTCATGCTCAAGACTCTCTCTCTCTCTCTCTCTCTCTCTCTCTCTCTCTCTCTCTCTCGGAGTCGCTCTCTCACTCGGTGAGTACCTCCATCTCCCTCACTTCGTCTTGCTTTACTGATTGGGTAATTTTGGCCCCTTTTGTGATACCATGTTATGAGTCCAAGGTCCATGAATAAGCATATGAGAAAATAACTTGGGATTGTATACATTATATGATGATTTATGCAATCTTGTTGTTGATGTATGGATTTTGGATGAGAAAATTGCATTGTTTTCGTGAATTCCTTTGTTCTTGCAGTGTACATAATTCGTTCGTTTATGGACTTCCTTTTGTAAGAGTCTACCATGGAAGACAAGTCCTTATTTTTGTTTGAATTTTTCCCGATCCCATTAGACGGCCACAAAACTGGAGTGGTTAGTCCGGAAGAGAACCGGACCACCTAGGGGACTGATGACCCCTATCAACAACACTGATTCAACATCTTCTTTGGGGGAAACTTTGCTTCTAGACCCGAATAGATATAAATAGGATCATCCAAGTCTACTTGCTCCTTGCGCATGGAGCGGCACACGAAAAAAAAAAAGGATAAAACTTTCAGTTATTAAAAAAAAAAACCTTTCAACTAGACAAAACTTGTTGTAAAATGATTTATTAATCTTCTTGACAAATACCTTATTACCATTCAGCGCCAATCGTCAATTGCATCCCTTGTGGGTTATCGGGTATTGCCAACTTTCATGGCTTGATGGGCGGTGTCCAAAAAAATGTACTTCTATATCCAAAGAAACGTGTTCATGAAAATATTTGGAAAAAGAAGTTCTAGTGGACAAAGTTGAGAGCTTATTCCTTAGTGAAGTCTCTTCACCCAAATTGTGGGTCCTCCTTGTGGGTTAAGCGCAGTTGAGCAAGCGCTTTACGTAATTTTGATATTATCTTTTATTTAATTGGTAGACTTATGAGTCCGTCTGCTGAAGATAACTTTCGCAGTATCGTTTGAACTTTCCCAAATAAGTGGTTGTCGACACCTAATTTTTGCCGATCTGGTAATTCACATTTGGTTTTATTTTCGTAAGTTTGTCATTAATTAGAATTTAGAATTTTCTCTTAATATCTGGAAAAAAAGGAAGAAAAAAATTAAAAAGAAATAAGGAAAAAAAAGTACTTCGGACTGGGCCCGACTGACCCGGCCCGCACCCGCGTTTCGCGCGGGCTCTACTTTCTCCCTTGGGCCCGTGGCCTTTTCGGCCCATCCGTCTAACCATCTTGTGAGCTCCACTCGCTCTCTCCTCTTCTGCGGCCCAGCCTTCTCACAGGCCCAATTCGCGAAGCCCCACTCCGTTTCTGCTTCCCCACGGCCCAGTACCACAGAAGCCAAGTCTTCATTCACATGATGGTGGGAACACCGCCCCTTATGTTGGGACATGCGTGTCGAGATGAAAATGCAGCTGTCCACGCGAGGATAGCGTTGCTGCCCATTGTGTTAAAGATGTCTCGAAGAATACCTCGAAATGCCTTGGGAGTTGAGTTATCCTACATGTAAAAACTTATGTTTGAATATGGCAGGAGGCCTTGGAGTTGAGATGCCCTATGTGTTAGGATGCTCTGTGTATCAAGATGTCCCGAGAGTGTTTGAGAAAAGAAACGGAAAGGTAATGCATGCTCAAGATTATACATATATGCAAAAGGGAAGGCAACACCCAGGGCTCAGTCAACAGGGGGTCGTGCCTTGGACCAGTGTGGCCTTCCGATTCACGGGAGTACCCGCAACCACACAGTCTCCCCAGAAGGTTTCAAGAATCGAAGCTTGGAATTTTAGTGCACGGGCAACTTCTAAAAGATGACGGTGTTTACGCTCTACGATTCTATTTTGCTGAGGAGTATATGTACAAGAGCTCTCATGTAAAATGCCAAGCATGGAGAAAAGGAGAGTACACTCATGATTAAAAAATTCCCGACCATTATCTGTTCGAATGCGTTGAACAGATTTCCGAAATTGAGTTTTGGCAAGGTTGAGAAAATCACGTAAATAAGAAAGAGCATGACTCTTGGACTGTAAGAGAAAAATCCATGTAGCATGAGAATAATAGTCTACAATGGTGAGAAAGAAACGTGACCCATCACGATTAGGGGTATGATAGGGTCCCCATATTTCAACATGAATAAGAGAAAAAATATCAGTGGAACGAGTATGACTTGTGGGAAAAGAAGCATGCGATTGTTTTTGCCAACGGACAAATTTCACATTGAGGATGTGGAAAAGAAGCATTGTGGCCCAAATGTTTGTGAGAAATAATAATCCTATTATTGATAACTGAATTACACAATGATGTAGAAAGACATGAAAGATCGAATTGTTCTGGAAAATGCACCCAGAAATACAAGCCCTCAGATAATCTACCCAAGCCCATTAGTTTGCTAGTCGAAGGGGCCTGTAACAGACAATTGTCAGAGTTGAAAGAAAAATGACAAGAATTATCTTGACAGGCCTTAGAGATTGAAATAAGATTGAATTGGAATTAGGGCACAAAGAACACATGTTTGAGAGTAATATGATCACTGAGATGTATAGTTCCGACTTTACTAACATAAGTGGTACTTCTGTTAGGGAGAGTCACATATATGGGCTTGATGATATTTTCAGTATAGGAAAAGAGACCGTCATTGCAGACTATGTGGTCACTAGCACCTGAATCAATAATCCATGCATCAGAGAAATAGAAGTAAGACAATATGAAGTACCTGAGAAGCTGGCTTTCTACTCAGAAAAATCAACTTGACGCAAGGCACTCACAATTTGCTCAATTTGATCTGGTGTGAGAGGTTGATTTCCAGAATTTCTAGTCACCTGATTAATTAAATGCTTGCGTCCTTTTTTGTCTTTCTCCCCAGGTCGTCCATGTAATTTCCAGCATGTGTCGATAGTGTGATGAGGGCATTTGCACTAATCACAAAATAATTTCCCTTTTCCTCTATTTCCTCTAGGTAAAAAAGAATTACTGGATTTATTCAACGCGGCTATATAAGGGCTGTCCGATCGCCTATTGTGCTGATCAGAACCGTCGAATCTCCAGATCGCCTAATAGCCGTCTGATCCCCCATGCTGCTGGTTAGGATTGTCGGATTGCCAAATTGCCTGAGAGCCATCCGATCGCCCAGTTTGATCGTTGCCGTCCGCTCGGCCCATCACATTTGCGCCAACTCCACTAGAAAACCCTAGTAGAGCACTCCCTTCTCTAGGAAACCCTAGTAGAGCTCCTCTCTCTCCTCCGTCCGAAAACCCTAACGCAGCCCCTCGTGACTCGTCGCCTGCCATTCCTCTTTGTCGATGGCATGATCGTGCGACGAGCAGAATAGCTTCTCCTCTGCTTCTGACATGGTCCAATGAGGCGAGGCGCTGGCTTTCTTCCTGGATCGCGAGTTGATAAATTCTGCCGAGGGTCGGCACCGGATCCATGGCCAAGATTTGGGTTATAAACCCAAGGTAAGAGTCATTTAGGATCAATAGAAAGCGTGTGACTTTCTCTTGCTCTTTAATCCTTCGGTATTGTTGGAGAGTTGCTTCGGGCCCTTCTAATTTCTCCTTGACTGCTTCCAATTGATTCCAAAGTGCCGATAATTTGTTGTAAACTGTGCCAATGGACATATTTCCTTGCTTGAGCTCGCTGAGTTCCTATGTTACGACAAAGATTTTTGCTCTATCAAGCTTCCCATACATCTCCTCTATGCTTTCCCATAGCGTCTTTGAATCTTCAGTGGGTGGAAGCCCAGCGGCGATTTGTGGCGCAATGCAATTGCCCATCCATGTCCGAACTAATTGATTACATTTACGCCATTGTCGTGCTAACTATGGCTCTATCGGAATAGGGACGGTATCGCCGAGAAAGCTGTCTTTATCTTTCGTGACCAATGCTCGCTGGAAATCTCCTGCCCAAGTGGTATAATTGTCGGGGCCGGTGAGCTGTTGGCCGATGAGACAGAGCTCCGGTTGTAAATAATTGGTCTCCAGGCTCTGGTCGATTGCTTCTAGGAATAATCAGATACATCATGAATCCAGGGCCGTAAACTGGATCATTTTGTCCAGTGAAACCTGCACTTTGATGCTCGGTTCCAGTGGCTGAGTCTGCCCCCCATTGTGGTTGGCGGACTGCCATGGAGTTGAGAAGGATCGATATTTGCCGGCGATGATGTTATCGGATTGAATCCGAAATTCCACATGTTTGATGGATATGGTATCCACCGGTAAGGAAGTCCCGAAGTGGGCAACCCCAGATTTGACTGAGTCGGATGTGGACGCAAAAAAACTTGTTGTTTCTGTGTACCCTGAATATTCTGTGGAGCCTGTTCTTGGTGTTTTTTTGGGACTTTGAACGCATTGACAAGTGGAAGAGGATCCTACTCCTCGAGATTCTGTGATGAAGGCGAATTCGTTTCCATTGTGTACTGTTCTTTGAATCTAAAAGGTCCAAGTTTCTATGCGTTGTGATTTCGTTTTGCAAGATGCAACAACGAATTTGGAAGAAACGCAAAGACAACTCAGAAAATTTGCGAAAGCTCGATCAGTAGACGCAGCTCTGATACCATGTCAGAAAATGAAGAAGCAGAGATCAATGGAGGAAAAACAGGGAAGAAGTTCTCCCTTTTTCATTAATTAATCTAGATTACATGTAAAAGAGATATATAGTATGTACATGTATTCACAAAATAAGAAAGGATATATATCGGTACAATTGTAATCCTAAGTTTCCTCTTTATGTAAGATCTTGCATATCTCAACAAAGGAACTTCACATTCATATGAAAACCTCTTGTTAATCTCTATAGAACCCTGAGCTTGATTATATAGTAGCTCAAGATCACAATTACAGCTCAAAACAGAGAGCAACCAACTAACTAACCGACTAACAAACTTTAGCCTTTGTCTACTGTATCTGCACTAGCTTCTGTGGACAATACATCAAAACTATTGTACAACAATACATTCTCCTTCTTGTAACTTTCTTTAGTCTTGAATGGCATTGATCGACACGACGTATTTCCTCCATCGTTTGACTTTAGCTTTAACCCTCTGCGTTGACCCTTCCAGTGAATGAGTCTTCTTCAATGAGCTAAGATATTGACTTGAACTAGTAGTCTTGACAGAGTGTTGGCTCGTCTTCCACGGGGATTGGAGTCCATTCCTCTATAACATAGTGGATCATCCGAGATATATGATATTCTTCCTAGTACTGATTGATTCCGAGGTACCTGTTCATTTCATTATCTAAAGAGCTAGACCAGTGCTTGGGCATACCAAGTTTCTCCTCTCTGTCCATTGGAGTCCTAGTAACTCCCATTGAAATTGTCTCTTCCTCACAGGTAGGCTCAAATTTAGGATCTTGTGCATGAAATATGAGAAAAAGTGCGAATCGTCGGCAATTATGTCAATGGCGGGTTGATTGCAGCGTCTCAGAGTCATTTAGAAGCTCCCTCGAAGTTCCGCTCTCTTCTTAAATTCTTGCCTAAGTACAATGTTGGAGAATAAATATTAGTCCACGGCGTTGATTTAAAAAAGTGACTCTACACTTCTAGTGGGATCTTTAGTACTAAATAGTATATAAAACTGCTCGTTCTTCCAACTCCAAGTAACCATTTTGTACTATTGGCATCGCCTATAATGTAGTCACTGTATCAAGACAGTCCCATTTTTATCTTCGTCTTGGAGTTTTAATGTCGGTCACCTACCATTGTTTGATCGAGGCCCCATTCAATCTTGGCGATCATTGTAGTCGACTTGAGGTAGCATTAGCCCGAGGTTCATTGGATATATCCAAACCAAATGCCACTGAGTAGTAGGGTCCCGAGCAAAGCTTTTACCGAATCATTGTGATCCTCATGCTGCAATTCCTTTCAAACTCATAGCCATTATTATCATTGTGCACTAATGCTTACTACCATGGAAAAATGCGAACTCAAACCAGAGCGCATTCTGTTATGAAAGAAAATAACATGAAATTGGCTGTCAGTCAGTGTCCTGGAAATCTTGCTTAAATACATGTGATCAGTGATGCAGGTTCTGTCATTAATGGATTGGCTCCTGCGTCGGATCTGTCGACATGAACTTTTCAAAACCAAAAATATTGCTTTGTACTAATTCTAAGTTAACTATTTGACTTGATACCGTGTAGAAACTTGCATAAGATCAACAACACTGATTCAACATCTTCTTTGGGGGAAACCTTGTTTCTAGACCCGATAGACAATCGATATCTAACTTGTAGAATCTTGTGCTTCTAACATCTTAGTCTGCGAATCCAATTGTCAGTTTCTTCCGATGATGGACGGCTGATAATCGAGAGGTGATGGACTCCAAAAAAAAAGTTCTTCATGACGTTCATTAAAAATAGAACCAATCTCTTATTGACCCCATGAATGGGTTAACTCCGTTGCAAGACGAGCACTGACTATGGTGCATTTTGCAACTAAATGAATGAAATTATGCATTGTACGATCAAATTTATATTGAATGTTTCAACGAACGTCACAGGATATTTCTATCTGAAAAAATGAAAAGGCTTTTAGGCCCACTAGGTCTAAATCTTATCTCTTGATGACTTCATGTTAACATGGATGCTTATCATTTGATTAACAAAGGACTAATAGAAAGCTGATGCCTAGTTTATCCACGTTTATACCAATACATTGTAGTAATTACCCAAATTATGCTATTCATTCCTGAAACTACATGCTTACTTTGCTTGGCAACGTGACGAAATTTAATGAGCTGCAACTCTTCTAGTCTTATCAACTCAAAAGTTAGAGGCGATATATGACTGATTGGAGGTCATAATGGAGTCTCGCCCCTTAATCATCATGTTCCAAATGAATATATAGGACTGACATAGCTAATGACATTGTAATCTTGAAGGATGTGAGAAACATGCACTAATGACCCACAACAATGAGCAGCAGACGTAGATCATACATTAAACGTCACTAAGGAGGAGATCGATAATAAGCATACACAGCATAGAAAGATTGAATTGTCGACAGAGCAAGAAGCAGGAATGCTGCTATAGCTGAGATGAGAGTCCACCGCGTTTTGAAGTAGGTGTTCTTGAAGCTGGCCCAATGCACTCGCCAGTCCTCCTCGCAATACCTGTTCACATCCAGGAACACCTGGCATAAATAGTTCTTGCGAATGTCGAACACAACATCTTTCCTGATGTTGCTGAAGAAATGGGCAATTTTCTCATCCGTCCCAAAATATCTCTCGATGATCTTGCAGTTGCACAGAAACTCAGCATCTGCCGGAGTGTTAAAGAGGCAAGCCATGAAAGTGGCATAAGTTGTGACGTGCTTGGAGGAGCCGCTGTGGCACTGCGGCTTTACCTCCATCTCCCTCACTTCGTCTTGCTTTACTGACTGGGTAATTTTGGTCCCTTTTCTGATACCATGTTATGAGTCCAAGGTCCATGAATAAGCATATGAGAAAATAACTTGGGATTGTATACATTATATGATGATTTATGCAATCTTGTTGTTGATGTATGGATTTTGGATGAGAAAATTGCATTGTTTTCATGAATTCCTTTGTTCTTGTAGTGTACATAATTCGTTCGTTTATGGACTTCCTTTTGTAAGAGTCTACCATGGAAACGAAGTCCTTATTTTTGTTTGAATTTTTCCCGATCCCATTGGACGGCCACGGAACTAGACCGGTCTGTCCGGAAGAGAACCGGACCACCCAGGGGACTGACAACCCCTATCAACAACACTGATTCAACATCTTCTTTGGGGGAAACTTTGCTTCTAGACCCAAATAGATATAAAATAGGTGTGAATTTTGTCATCATCCAAGTCTACTTGCTCCTTGCGCATGGAGCGGCACACGAAAAAAAAAAGATAAAACTTTCAGTTATAAAAGAAAAAAACCTTTCAACTAGACAAAACTTGTTGTAAAATGATTTATTAATCTTCTTTACAAATACCTTATTACCATTCAGCGCCAATCGTCAATTACATCCCTTGTGGGTTATCAGGTATTGCCAACTTTCATTGTCACGCCCTAACCTTTAGGCACATAGTAAATCCTTGATTTTTCTTTCAATGATCCCTTTGGAAAATTAGGTTTCTACAACAAAAGCGAGGTAATTAAACATTAGATAAATTATCTTTATCAAGGAAAACTAATTTACAAAATTGGTCTCAAATTAAAACTTAAATGCCACACTCTTCCATGCTTTGATCCATATATGATATCCCCTCATCTCCAGGCGATTGATGCTGACTTGTGAACTTTAGCTTCCTTCGCCGTCTTTTATTTCCAGAGACTCCTCCCTTGGCTATGCGAATATTCCTGAAATGGTTGGGGTGAGATACTGGGGTATCTCAGTGAGCGGACCCCCTAATCCAGAACTAGGTACGAAAATCGCCCTAGGGTCCTTATTCGGATAAACCTAGGGCACAACTAATCCTCAACTGTTTGGCTAATAATGTTCATAATTATTTAACTAATCTCTCCCTTCTGTACCTATTCAAGGTTTATGGGTTTACTAGCCTCTGTCCTTAGCCAACCCCAAACTTATTTATTACGACGGTTCGTACACGGATCTATAATTAATAATTCGAAAGAAGGAAATATCAATAATTAATTTATTGGTAGTTGAATATATTGCATAAATAAAATACTAATTAAATCAATCATCCGACTTTGCTATAAGACCGTTTGAGACCGGTCTGAGAGCTAGCCAATCTCCCAATTCAACCATTATTGGATCGTAGGTAAAGTACTGGCCATTAAATCGCTTACATAACTAAATAATAAATCACGGAAGGGAACTAATAATCAATAACGCATCTTGTTACATTCAATAAGACCATTTCGCAATTGGTCTGAGACCTATTCGATCTTCTACCTCTGCCATTCCAATTTCCGCCAGTCTCTTATTGAACTTAAGTGTCCCTTTTTGGTACCTTAAGCTTCTCGATTTCATATCTATTCACTTTAGGTCTAATTGCCTACCATCTTATTCACTTCCAAACTCAGTACCTAATTATCACTATCCATCCTACTAACTCTATTCACTAAGATTGCACAATTAGCCTAATAATTCTACTAAGGTAGTAATCATACCCCATTAGGGTTTAGAAAGTCCACTCACCTGGAATCGCAGTGCCTAGGACTCAAGGAGGGTGCATTGGGAGTGAGCTGAAGCCTATTAGAGGTGGCGGTACCAATAAACGGGTCCAATTCCACGTGACCTGTGTGCATAGGTCCCATCAAGTCAATCAAGTTGATTCACTATTAAACTGATTGAGTGAATCGAGTACCAATTGAGTTGATTAGATGTCAATTGGATTAACCGTGAACCAATTGCGATCAATCAAGTATCTAATCAAGCTAATTGGGACTTAAAATCGGATCCATCTGATCAAAATCAGGGAAATCTGGTCAAAATCGGGTAATCGGGTCACAATCCGGGTAATTAGGTCAAAATCAGGGCAATCGGGTCAAAATTGGGTAATCGGGTAACAATCCGGGTAATTGGGTCAAAATCGGGGCAATCGGGTCACAATCCGGGTACTCGAGTCAGGACCGGGTCTAGGAGGGAAGGGCAGTCGGGCTTGAGGCCCGATTCGCCCTACCTCGGGCCGAGCCACCGTGGCCCACGAGCGAGACCGAGGTCAGCCCACCTCGGCGTCGACCGGCGAGCCCTCCGGCGGAGCTCCGGCGGAGCTGGGCGGCTCCATTCCCATCCCAACCAGCTGGCCAGACTCGCCTCCACAGCCGACGAACGACTTGGGAGCTCCCCTGGCGATCATGGTTGGCCCTGGGTGGCCTCGGAGGCCTTGGTTGGCCGTGGGACAGCCCCGGGAGCGGCAGATTGGCGATTGGCCGCTCAACCCATTTTAGGGCACACCCAATCGGAGTTCGGTTCGTCCCATCCTAATCAAATCAGCCAAATTAAAGACATGGGTTCTACTCACCAGGCTCCCACGAGTCGATTGACGCCAACGGCGGTGGCTGGAGGTCGCCGGAACGGCGACGGTGGCCGGTCAAGGGTCTCGGCCCAAAAAGGGCAAAAACCCACGCCTGAACTGGTTTTTCGGGGGCTGTCGCCGGCGCTCCAAGCCGAGTCGAGGACGGTGGCTGCCTGAGAGTGGAAGTTGGTTTCAAGAGCTTTCCATAGACACCGAGCTCGAGTGAAGTGGAGGTCGGAGCTGAGAGAAAACGGAGCTCGAAATGGGGAGCTCGCACCGGGAGGAAAGTAGAGAGAGAGAGAGATCGGTGGGGGATGTCGGCTCGCCGGCAAGTGGTGGCCGCCCCCCGTCGCCGCGTGTCCTCTAGCTCGGCCCCCAGGGATAGCTGCCCTCCTTCCCCTGCAGGTGGCAGCTTGTTCCTCGTGGATCAAGCTCGCCGGCCACGTGTCCGTCAACTGCTCGACGGAATGCCCGAGAGAGAGAGAGAATCAGCGACCGGTGGCCCGGTTCACCCGGTCAGACCGGCTCCTCTCGTGGTTGGACCGGCTCCTCTCGTGGTCAAACCGTTTTTCCTCACGGTCGAACCGTATTTCTCGCGGACAAACCGGATTCCTTGCATTTGGACCGGTTTCTCTCGCGGTCAGACCGTCTTTCTCACGGTCAGACCGGTCCAAGCGAGGATCGACTGGTTCTCCTCACGAATTGACCGGTTCTTGGCCGGTCAACCGTTGACCAAAATTGACTTTCCCCAAATTATCCCAAAATTACCTCTAGGCCCAAAATTCACCATTTTTAAGGCCAAAATGCAATTAACCAAGTTTCGAGGCCTATAATTTGAATTCCAGAAGTCCGGAATCCTTCTAATTGAGTTCTTGTGGTTTAATCCGGAGAGTTCTCGGGAACTAATAGACCATTTACAATTTGTAAATTCGCCTAATTCGACTTTAAAATCGGTCCGGAAGCGGGATGTTACAATTCCCCCCCCCCCCCCCTTCAAAGAATTTCGTCCTCGAAATTCATCTCATCTAATCCTTTAAAGATTAAACTGCTTCGATCGTTCATCTTGATTGGTCTCCACAACATATGACATTTGTTACCACCAACACTCTCGTCCAGGGTTTACCTTAAGGACAAACTTAATTAGTCATTTTTTTTTCATAATCCCGATAATTCCTACCTCACGGCGATCGCTTTTAAATTGATCTCTCTATTAACTTACAACCCCCATTCTCAAACTCACCTATCCTTCCTCTTGTCTCCTAATTTCTTCTTAAATCGTGAATTCAATCACGTCGAGGTCCGTCTTTCACATATGAACACTCGATGAATCTCACTCAATTGTTCTCGAATCAAACTTTGGCAGAATCTTACAAACTTAGCCATGTGTACGATATTATTCTAAACCACTCCTATCTTCTTATAAACAACTTTTCATTAACCTTCGAAATTGGCCAACAACAATCTCTATTCACGTTCTCACAGTCTCGAGGAAGTTTTCAATCTTCCAAACTTCCTTAACTAGATTCAGAGCTCTATTTATTTACTTACTTATTTATTTACTTTTTTTTGTCTCTAATTTCCTCAGCATGCTTGCAAGTTCTCCAATCTTTAGGTTTCCTTGAATTCTTCCTTCGGTACTACCCGATCTATGGTCACATATTTCAAAATTTCACAACTTTATTAAATTCTTTCCTTTAACAAAGGAAATCCTCTTTTAATGTCGTGTCCAATTTCCAAATCACTTCCACATTTAAATCAATGTTACTTGCCCTCATAGCTTTATTTCTCAGAACTTACATCCGAATCAAATTCTTCATTCAAATTGAATCTTAATTCCAGTACAACCAACATTTAAGTCAAATCTCTTTGTCCCATCAATATGTCCATCCGAGTATCCGCTTCACGACACCATCCCTGCTAACTCATTCTCAAAATTATCTTCTACTGGATTATTCAAATTAATTTTCTCCTTCTAGCTTTCACTCTTTTGAATGATCTTTTGAAAAGTAAGATCCATTGGCTTCTTGGCCTTAATTTTCGACTAACCTATAATTTCACTCGCAAGTAGGCCATCAAACACACTTAATGACCTTCTCGAAACCGAAGTCAAACTCTATCACCTTTTTCTATTAGAAATCATTTCTTTAGTATAAGGCGCACCATGGTCTTTTGTACGACATGTCACTGAAAAATCATTCTCACAAAAGCTTTATAGAATCATTAACATTGAAACGGTAGTCAATTACTACCTTAGTTCTTATAACATTTCTCCACATAATCGACCTACTCAGACTTCAAGTCTTCTTCCAATGGTCTTATTCGTCGACATGTCTATCCTCAGAATTATCTTCATAAAAAAAATTGCAATCATAATCAAACAGACCTTAGGGAATTAAAACTTTGTTCATCAACTCAATCCCTCCTTTCGAGGTTAACTTGGCGGTTCTTTTTTTCTTTTTCTTTTTTTAACTCCTAAGGATTTATCACCCCTTCCAAGTAACGCTCCTGACTCTAGTAATGCAATTTAAGATACTTGGCAACACTCTCAATGGCCTTACGATCTACTACTTAATTTGTCCTATTGTCATATTTATGCACACTCAGGGAAACAGTTGACCTCGACTCTCTACTTTCACAATTAGTCCATGCTGATAACCATAGCACATTATATCAAATCAAATATTGTGATTACAGTCAAACCTTTTTCCCACTTTCATATAATTTACTAATTCACATTCTTTATATTCCACAATCAACAACCTTATCATTCAAACAAGTCTAACACGAACGATAACATCCAACAAGCCTATCACGTATTGAATCAATCTAGCGAATTGTGTCGCATTAATCAAATAGATGACTCCACGTTAACTCCAGTACTACTATGCACAGACATAGGGGTATTAGCAACATTTATTTTCGAATTCCAGACCCCGATTCAAAACAGTGTATACTTCTGGGAATCGAGATTCAATTTGCATCACCCCATGATGTTTCTCTATTGGTTTCTTTATGCACCATAATAACCGCTTGAACTCACCACATGTGATCTTTTCAACTACTTCAATCACAACCCTCAGACTTCCAGAGACACAAACCAGATTTAGAACTTCGTTGTCAATGACAATATTAAGTATTTAGGCAGATCATCAACCTTACAGTTCTCAATTCCGTACATCCACATTTCAGTTAATGAGCGTCTCAACTCGCGATTAAATTGCGGTTCCAACGCATCTCTTCTATGTTATGTATCCTTCGATTATCAAAATTCAACAGATCAGCCTTGATAAGCGTGAACTGCTATTAATGCCGATTGGCTTTCAACATCAAACTTCAGCTCATTACACAATCCATTCGTCCAATCCATAGACCCTCTTTGATCTTACGGTAATTTCAAAGTGCTCCAATAATCTCTTGCTGATAGTCAATCTCTGGTGAAATCTTAAAAAATTTACTATATGCAAGCCCACCAATCGTATTCGAGAATTAGTCCTCGTTAAAACTCTTATGGAAGAGTGTTTTCAAGTCTATCGGACTTTTCTATGAGGAATCACTCTCTAACATTTTCCTTCATTAATTAATGTTAACATCGTTTCACTTATGTCGATGCATCGTATCACAGGCATTATATTTCAACTAGTAACCTCGACTGGTAACAACTTCTAGATTGATTCTTTTTAACGATCTATTGAAGCGTCATCTTCAAACTTCCCCACCTAATTGTCCGACGAGGCAATGTTCAATGATGCATTTTATCAGCACTCACTACAGCAATAACAACTGCAAAAATAGCATTCATGATTTTAGGCTCACGGGGTTTCAACCCTTAAGACTTGCAAAACACTTCTATTATCTACAAACCATTGGTTGTCGCTTTCTTTTTGTTAGAGTATTCGACGATTACCTTTCTCCTTAGAGATCTTTGATCTTCAATCAATTCCATTCTTCTGTGTGCTAGACACCACTTGTATTTGTTTACCAATCATATTACATTAATATATTATGACCTTACCTGTGATGAGTACCCGCCCAGTCCTGTGTTATTTCGACACATCGGCAGGCCTCTATGCTAAACTTCCATGTAGTCAACCAATGACATTCGAGTCACCATGTAGGTACTCAAACAAAATTACCATCGATACTTTGCTAGGTATCGACCATTACACAGATAGTGGTTAGTGCTCTTGCCATTTGGCGATACCACCCGCACACAGATTTGACTAACATAATGCTTAGCCAACAATTTAACCATCTCATACCCAACTACCCACTGAGAGTATTATTCAATAGGCTTTTGAAATCTTTATTATCCACAATTTAGTGGAAACAAATAATACACATCAAGCTTCTCTCTCTCTCTCTTTCTTTCTTTCTTTTCTTTAACAAATAAGTTACTAAGACAACGATATGCGTATGAATTTATGACGTGTAATAACTCATACACGTCATACTTAAAGTACCGAGACATGCGATAACACCTACAGGCCTCCTGCGTGCGATAACACATACACGCTTGTAAACCGGTAGCTATCAAGGCAAGCGATACGCCTACTTGCCACTAACGTGCGATACGCCTACACGCCGATACACTAATAACTTTTGAGGTAAGCGATACGCATACTTACCTCCAGCGTGCGATACACATACACGCCAACATTCATAAATGGTTCCCAGCCAATACGCAATACGCAATGATATATTTTCAATTACCATAATCTAGTGGCATTGGTTCTCCCATCTCTAAGGGATCCACTATCCGACTTACTATGTCAACATGATAAGGTAATTAACGCCAATCCTAGGAATAATTGTCTAAAGGCTTAACTTGACCCTTAATTAAAGCCCCATTGTCTCTTCTACTCTCTTTATATAAATAATAAGCAGAGATAGCAAAACAAATCTCTTATTTGTTCTCTTCTTCCAAATTAGGAAATTCAATTATATCGATTCAAATTGTACTAGAGACTTATCTCTTTTTACAAGCACTCGGGTAATGTCATTAAGCCATTACTAAATTACCATTCCTTCTTCGAGTAGCAATAACTACCATCAATTAAGCATTTGCTTAAATCTCCAAAATTTTGACTAATAGTCGTCACTGACAGTATAGCAAGTTTCCAACTTGCCTTTCTATTCAATACCAACCAAACATATCAATTTAAGCTCTGATAGAGCTTTATTATTATTATTATTATTATTATTATTATTATTATTATTATTATTATTATTTCAATAATCAATCTAGTAAAATCATTAAACCATTCCTAAATCTACACTTGTCCTTGAACCTCAACATCCACCTGTCAAATACGTACTTAACCTCATATCATATCATTCCCAGCTTTATCAAAGACTTATCTTTGCGATAAATGACTCAATAAGGTCTCTAGAATCTAACCTTATTATTCGAATTCTAACAACTACCAATTGAGTATATGCTCAAATTTAACTATTTATTTTCCTCCACTACTTCCAAAGTGGACTCAACTACTTCATAATTTCTCTAATTTATTCTTCCGATAAGCACAATTCAACCTTATTACTCCAAGCTTCAATCGGAATTAAATCCTAAACCTCGCTCTGATACCAAATCAATCCATACCACTGTCACGCCCTAACCTTTAGGCACATAGTAAATCCTTGATTTTTCTTTCAATGATCCCTTTGGAAAATCAGGTTTCTACAACAGAAGCGAGGTAATTAAACATTAGATAAATTATCTTTATTGAGGAAAACTAATTTACAAAATTGGTCACAAATTAAAACTTAAATGCCACACTCTTCCATGATTTGATCCATATATGATATCCCCTCATCTCCAGGCGATTGATGCTGACTTGTGAACTTTAGCTTCCTTCGCCGTCTTTTATTTCCAGAGACTCCTCCCTTGGCTATGCGGATATTCCTAAAATGGTTGGCGTGGTGGGGTGAGATACTGGGGTATCTCAGTGAGCGGACCCCCTAATCCAGAACTAGGTACGAAAATCGTCCTAGGGTCCTTATTCGGATAAACCTAGGGCACAGCTAATCCTCAGCTGTTTGGCTAATAATGTTCATAATTATTTAACTAATCTCTCCCTTCTGTACCTATTCAAGGTTTATGGGTTTACTAGCCTCTGTCCTTAGCCAACCCCAAACTTATTTATTACGACGGTTCGTACACGGATCTATAATTAATAATTCGAAAGAAGGAAATATCAATAATTAATTTATTGGCAGTTGAATATATTGCATAAATAAAATACTAATTAAATCAATCATCCAACTTTGCTATAAGACCGTTCGAGACCGATCTGAGACCTAGCCAATCTCCCAATTCAACCATTATTGGATCGTAGGTAAAGTACTGGCCATTAAATCGCTTACATAACTAAATAATAAATCACGTAAGGGAACTAATAATCAATAACGCATCTTGTTACATTCAATAAGACCATTTCGCAATTGGTCTGAGACCTATTCGATCTTCTACCTCTGCCATTCCAATTTCCGCCAGTCTCTTATTGAACTTAAGTGTCCCTTTTTGGTACCTTAAGCTTCTCGATTTCATATCTATTCACTTTAGGTCTAATTGCCTACCATCTTATTCACTTCAAAACTCAGTACCTAATTATCACTGTCCATCCTACTAACTCTATTCACTAAGATTGCACAATTAGCCTAATAATTCTACTAAGGCAGTAATCATACCCCATTAGGGTTTAGAAAGTCCACTCACCTGGAATCGCAGTGCCTGGGACTCAAGGAGGGTGCATTGGGAGTGAGCTGAAGCCTATTAGAGGTGGCGGTACCAATAAACGGGTCCAATTCCACGTGACCTGTGTGCATAGGTCCCATCAAGTCAATCAAGTTGATTCACTATTAAACTGATTGAGTGAATTGAGTACCAATTGAGTTGATTAGATGTCAATTGGATTAACCGTGAACCAATTGCGATCAATCAAGTATCTAATCAGGCTAATTGGGACTTAAAATCAGATCAATCGGATCAAAATCAGGGAAATCTGGTCAAAATCGGGTAATCGGGTCACAATCCGAGTAATTGGGTCAAAATCAGGGCAATCGGGTCAAAATCGGGTAATCGGGTCACAATCCGGGTAATTGGGTCAAAATCAGGGCAATCGGGTCAAAATCGACCAAATCGGGTCACAATCCGGGTACTCGGGTCGGGACCAGGTCTGGGAGGGAAGGGCAGTCGGGCTTGAAGCCCGATTCTCCCTACCTCGAGCCGAGCCACTGTGGCCCACGAGCCAGACCGAGGTCAACCCACCTCGGCGTCGACCGGCGAGCCCTCCGGCGGAGCTGGGCGGCTCCGTTCCCATCCCAACCAGCTGGCCGGACTCGCCTCCACAGCCGACGAACGACTTGGGAGCTCCCCTGGCGGTCGTGGTCGGCCCTGGGTGGCCTCGGAGGCCGTGGTTGGCCGTGGGTGGCCGTGGGACAGCCCGGGAGCGGCAGATCGACGATTGGCCGCTTAACCCATTTTAGGGCACACCCAATCGGAGTTCTGTTCGTCCCATCCAAATCAAATCAGCCAAATTAAAGACATGGGTTCTACTCACCAGGCTCCCACGAGTCGATTGACGCCAACGGCGGTGGCTGGAGGTCGCCGAAACGGCGACGGTGGCCGGTCAAGGGTCTCGGCCCAAAAAGGGCAAAAACCCGCGCCTAAACTGGTTTTTCGGGGGCTGTCGCCGGCGCTCCAAGCCGAGTCGAGGACGGCGGCTGCCTGAGTGTGGAAGTTGGTTTCAAGAGCTTTCCATAGACACCGAGCTCGAGTGAAGTGGAGGTCGGAGCTGAGAGAAAACGGAGCTCGAAATGGGGAGCTCGCACCGGGAGGAAAGTAGAGAGAGAGAGAGAGAGAGATCGGTGGGGGACGTCGGCTCGCCGGCAAGTGGTGGCCGCCCCCCGTCACCGCGTGTCCTCCAGCTCGGCCCCCAGGGACAGCTGCCCTCCTTCCCCCGCAGGTGGCAGCTTGTTCCTCGTGGATCAAGCTCGCCGGCCACGCGTCCGTCAACTGCTCGACGGAACGCCCGAGAGAGAGAGAGAGAATCAGCAACTGGTGGCCCGGTTCACCCGGTCAGACCGGCTCCTCTCGCGGTCGGACCGGCTCCTCTCGCGGTCAGACCGTTTTTCCTCACGGTCGAACCGTATTTCTCGCGGACAAACCGGATTCCTTGCATTTGGACCGGTTTCTCTCGCGGTTGGACCGTCTTTCTCACGGTCAGACCGGTCCAAGCGAGGATCGACCGGTTCTCCTCACGAATTGACTGGTTCTTGGCCGGTCAACCGTTGACCGTTGACCGGTCAACCGTTGACCAAAATTGACTTTCCCCAAATTATCCCAAAATTACCTCTATGCAAAAATTCACCATTTTTAAGGCCAAAATGCAATTAACCAAGTTTCGAGGCCTATAATTTGAATTCCAGAAGTCCGGAATCCTTCTAATTGAGTTCTTGCGGTTTAATCCGGAGAGTTCTCGGGAACTAATAGACCATTTACAATTTGTAAATTCGCCTAATTCGACATTAAAATCGGTCCGGAAGCGGGATGTTACATTCATGGCTTGATGGGCGGTGTCCAAAAAAATGTACTTCTATATCCAAAGAAACGTGTTCATCAAAATATTTGGAAAAAGAAGTTCTAGTGGACAAAGTTCAGAGCTCATTCCTTAGTGAAGTCTCTTCACCCAAATTGTGGGTCCTCCTTGTAAGAAATGGCATTTTTGAGTTAATCAAGAGTGGCGGGCTTTAAGATAAGATAACATAAGCATCATAAAGACAAAGGGGCACGCACAAAAAGGACAACAAGAAGAAAAGAAACAAAGGACAAAGAGAAAAACGGAGCGCGCGCCTCAACGACCAAGCCGGTCCGATTTCATTTCGCAGCACCAGCGGCAAGTCAAACCCTTTGTTCGTCCAATCGAAGTGATTTTTAAAGTTAAGAATATAAATTTTAGATTATGGAGTCTGATCTTAGAGTTATTAAATTATAAAACTATTAGTACATTAATTTAGGATGTTGTAAAATTATGAAGTTTGATTACGGCATAATCGAAGCGAAATTCTAAAATTTTGTGATCAAACTTCATGTAGTAAATAGCTTTGAATAACCACTTTAGGTGAGTGTTTTGTTTACACAAAAAAGTAAATTTTATCAACGGTTAATTTTAGTTCAATCGTTTCGTAGTTGAGCAAGCACTTTATGTAATTTTGATATTATCTTTTGTTTAATCGGTAGACTTATGAGTCCGTCTGCTGAAGATAGCTTTCACGATGCCGTTTGAACTTTCCCAAATAAGTGGTTGTCGACACCTAATTTTTGCCGATCTGGTAATTCACATTTGACTTAATTTCTGGAAAAAAAAAGGAAGAAAACCAATTAAAAAGAAAATAAGGGGAAAAAAAAAGTAGTTCGGACTGGGCCCGACTGACCCGGCCCGCACCTGCGTTTCGTGTGGGCTCTACTTTCTCCCTTGGGCCCGTGGCCTTTTCGGCCCATCCGTCTAACCATCTTGTGAGCTCTACTCGCTATCTCCTCTTCTGCGGCCCAGCCTCCTCACAAGCCCAATTTGGGAAGCCCCACTCCCTTTCTGCTTCTCCACGGCCCAGTACCACAGAAGCCAAGTCTTCATTCACATGATGGTGGGAACACCGCCCCTTGTGTTGGGACCCGTGTGTCGAGATGAAAATGCAGCTGTCCACGCGAGGATAGCGTTGTTGCCCATTGTGTTAAAGATGTCTCGAAGAATACCTCGAAATGCCTTGGGAGTTGAGTTGTCCTACTTGTAAAAACTTATGTTTGAATATGGCAGGAGGCCTTGGAGTTGAGATGCCTTATGTGTCAGGATGCCCTGTGTATCGAGATGTCCTGAGAGTGTTTGAGAAAAGAAACAAAAAGATAATGCATGCTCAAGATTATACATATATGCATATTGATAAAGCATCAAATGATACCGATACATCAATGACTCGTGTTACACTAAGTAGATAATATCATGTACTTATAAAGAAGGTAAGGTATGTGCTCATGCATTGATTATGTTGATTTGGATGTTTGTGATTTTTATGTCAAGGCAAGTGCGAATGTGATTCATACTTTAGACTTAGAAATTTCTCCATTTCTTTTGTGATTAGGTAAGCTTTGAGAGCGGGAATATGGTAGTGGAGAGCTAATTGATATCGAACGCTTCCCATGTATATTGTAATTGGATGTATAATGAAGTAATGCATTTGTAACGTACTAAGCACGTGAAATATTAATATGGCATGTTTAATTTTGTTTGTGCTTCTGCTTACGAATAAATTAATAAGAAAAAAATTAAACATGACAAGTGCAACATTTGACGTACCTAGGACATCATAGCCCATGTCCAGTTTTCGTGGTTTCCATGCGCAAGTGACTTGCAAACGAAGAGCGGATGTCTATTTAGGAAAGATAGTATGTTTTCCTTTTCAAACAATAAAAAGTAATTTTCAATATGTTTTCACATTTCGGCCAAAATCGGAAAATATTAATTTTCCCTAGAAATGAATTTGTGAGAAATATACTCAACAAATATTAAATTTTTTGCAAAATAAATGGAGCTCAATTTACATATAATTACGACTTGTGAGATAAATAGGGGTTGCTTATGTTGCAACTTCAATGTGAAAATTTGTATATGAATGGAGATATTAATAAGAATTTTTATATTATTATTTTGCTTGTCTATGCTCCATTCTTATCAGACAATCTTTGGAAACGAGAATCGAATGCATTGATAATAAGCAGAAATCTTTACAATGACGTATTAAAGACACCCAACATATGGTCAGTCGATACAAAAAATAATAATAATCGATATTTATTTTCATCATAACTTTCCGGAGCTAGTGTTGTCCAAATATTGGAAGAGACAGAATAACTTGACATGAGTTCAACTTCCTCGTGAACTCCCTCGCCAAATTACCCTTGGCGATAGAGTTGGTGTTACTAATTTTCATGGTACTAGCCGAGTAGAATATAAATTTGGCACGCGAGTTCCATTCATCGTTTTTAAATAGAATATAAATTATTCAGAGCCAAAAAAAGTTACCAAAAGTATGGTGCCAAAGAAATGTTTTTGGGAGGTAAAAAGTTCTAAATGACATTCATTTGAAAAAGAACCAATCTCTTCTTGACCCCTTGAATGGATTAACTTCAAAATCAGAATATCGCTAACTTTGATGCATTTTGCAACTAAATGAGTGAAATTATGCCATTTATGTTTTAATTAGAATTGTTCGTTTAAACCTATATCAAATTTTTTGGCGTATAATATTAAACATTTTACCACAAAATATAAAAAGCCTTGAGACATGTTAGGTCCAATTATTATCTCTTGATGACTTAAATATATATTGAATATTTCGGTGGACATCACGTAATATTCTGCTTCAAAAAGTGAAAGGCCCATTGGCCTATTAGGTCCAAATCTTATCTCTTGATGACTGAGCACATACATAGATGCTTATCGTTTGATTAACAAAGGACCATAGAAAAGCTAACGTGTAGTTTCTCCATGTTTATGCCAATATATTGTAGTAATTACTCGCATTATGCTATTCATTCCTGAAACTACATCCTTATTGGGACTGATGACCCACAACAATAAGCAACAGATGTAGATCATACATTAAACGTCACTAACGAGGAGGTCGATAATAAGCATACAGAGCATAGAAAGACTGAATTGTCGTCAGAGCAAGAAGCATGACTGCTGCTATAGCTGAGATGAGAGTCCACCGCGTTTTGAAGTAGGTGTTCTTGAAGCTGGCCCAATGCACTCGCCAGTTCTCCTCGCAATACCTGTTCACATCCTGGAACACCTGGCACAAATAGCTCTCGCGGATGTTGACCACAACATCTTTCCCGATGTTGCTGAAGAAATGGGCGATTTTCTGATCCGACCCAAAATATCTCTCGATGATCTTGCAGTTGCCCAGAAACTCAGCATCTGCCGGTGTGTTAATGAGGCAAGCCATGAAAGTGGCATAAGTTGTGACATGCTTGGCGGAGTTGCTGTGGCACTGCTCAAATGCAATGAAATTGAGCAACAGAGAACTCAGGAAGTCATCGAATTTTAGTACTGGAATTTCCAGGACACCGTTGCTGAATTTGATCTCGATGAAGCTTTCACGATGGGTCGGCTTGAACTTAATGCCTGCCTCATGGAGCTTATTTGCGGGCTGGATCAAGCGAAGGAATTCATTTGGTTCTTGCCTTGTTACTGGAGAATCCCGGATGTAAGTAAAACGGAGGAAATTAAGCAGATGTTCTCCTTCCCAACTGGAGTACTCGTCCAAGACATTGTCAGGTCTTTGAAGCATGGCATTGAAGACACTCAAGGCCAGTTTGGATAGAGAAGGAGGGCTCATATTTGAGGATCCCAGCGTCTCATCGAACAGATATTTAAGAACGAACCATGGAATCTGGTTTTCGAGTTTGGCAAGATCCCGCAAAAGGGAAGGCAACACCCAGGGCTCGGTCAACAGGGGGTCGTGCCTTGGACCAGTGTGGCCTTCCGATTCACGGGAGTACTTGCAGAGCAGCTCAATGATGAAGCAATCGTCAAGTACCATCATCTCGGCAAGCTCATTGCCATTGACATCTAAGTCCCCGGAATAACACTTTCTTATCTTCTCCTCCATTGCTTCCAAAGCCTCGGCCAAGTGCGTTAGCTTCTCCCTCCTTTGGTTCGTTCTATTGAGCAGATCAATGGAGAATCGCCGCTTGTGCTCTTGAATCTTCCGAAACCGTGGGTCTTTGTGATGGTAGGTGTAATAGCCCCATTTTCCCCTCTCCTTTCTTTTCTCCTCTTCCACACGTTTCCCCTTGCAGGCCCCACTTGTTATTGATTTTTGACTCTCTCTCTCTCCCTTCTATCTCTCTGCTGGCTTCTCACACACGAAAAGGGGCCACCTTGAGTGAACCCCTCCTGTCCAATCTACCTCTCTCTCCCTCCCAACGCAGCTTCCTTCCCTTTTCCCCCCCTCAACAAAAAGGAATTTCTGCTCCTTCTTCCTCATTTTTCTTTCCTCCAGCGGCTGCTCACGCCCTCCCTTGCTGCTCAAACTCTACCGCCGGACCAGCCAGCCCAAGCTCAGCAGCCGTGCCCCACCGTTTAGCTTCACGCCGCCGCCGTCGTGGACCCGTCGGTTTGCTAATCCGGTGAGTCTATTTCCTAATCCCTCCTTAGGTTGTTGATCACACTTAAAGGGTTAGAGTAATGTTGATTAGAATAGATTTAAGTTAGATGAGGACTAAGGAAGGTGGTTTGGTTTAGTGTGGTGGTTTTCTCTGGAGTATGCCTGCTGGACCTTTGCTGTTTGCTGAATTTGTGGAACGCAATTTACTGAGATTTTGAGGTCGATTCCTTCTTGAAAAATGCTATGGACATCTTCAGCTATAACTAGTAATTTTCCCGTGATTTTATGGATTTAAAAGATTAATATTTCAACTTCGTGTTAGACAAAATGGGTTCTCTGTTTTCGCTGGGATTTATGACCTTTTGGTGTTCGATGAATTTTTATCAACTGTTAGAGTCAGAATTTCAGAAGAGTCCCATCATGAAAGTTGTTTGTTACATCTTGTAGTACAAGATATTCAAATTTCAGGTCCAACGGACAAGTTTTGGGTCTCGAACCAGGCTGGTTTTAGAAAACGTGATTTCTGGAAACGAACACCATTTTTGTAGCGCTTTGCACGATTTACTGCTCTCAACCCTGAAGGATCTGGGTAAAGTTGTCTTCATGAAAAATGTTTTTCTAGGTGTCCTTTATAACATATTAAAATTTGAGAATTTTCCGAACTCGTTTGATTTGGTTTCTGGATTTAAATTCGGGGACGCGCAAGTGATCTGTTCTGCTGGTTAGGGTCTATTTCGGTTTCATGGTTGATCTTGGTGGTAGAGTCTGATGAATATTGTACCATAGTGACCAATAGTTCTGATTGGTGATGTGGTTGATTTGTGGCATGCTCAGAACTTATGTGTGATGATATGTGATTAAGTGAATATATGATGATTTTGATTGTGTGAGGAAATCAAATGTGCGGTAAGCGAGTCAAAGGCTAAGTGCTACACGATAACGTAATTTCGTGGGAGTCACCTCTAGGGCTTTGTACTTTCGCTTTATAAGGTCAAAGGCTAAGTGCTACACGATAACGTAATTTCGTGGGAGTCACCTCTAGGGCTTTGTACTTTCGCTTTATAAAGTCAAAGGCTAAGTGCTACACGATAATGTAACTTCATGGGAGTCACCTCTAGGGCTTTGCACTTTTATTTGCATGGTCAAAGGCTAAGTGCTACACGACAATGTAACTTCGTGGGAGTCACCTCTAGGGCTTTGTTCTATTGCTTTGTATGGTCAAAGGCTAAGTGCTACACGATAAAGTAACTTCGTGGGAGTCACCTCTAGGGCTTTGTGCCATTGTTTTGTATGGTCAAAAGACTAAGTGCTACACGATAACGTAATTTCGTGGGAGTCACCTCTAGGGCTTTGTGCCATTATTTTGTATGGTCAAAAGACTAAGTGCTACACGATAACGTAATTTCGTGGGAGTCACCTCTAGGGCTTGTACCATTACCTTCTGGCCAAGGACTAAGTGCCACGCGATAACGGAACTTCGTGGGGGCCACCTGTAGAACCTTGTACCAAAGATCGTGTGAGCCACCTCTAGGGCCTTGTGTCATTGACGCGTGTTATCAAGGGCTAAGTGCTACATGATATTGTGATTTTGTGTGAGTTATTGCTAGAGCCTCGGATTTGAATTTTGAGTGCGAGTCTAACCTTTGATATGCCGCGTTTGATTATGGAATGAGATTGCATGGCGTGGAATGGGCCATGTCTTTAAGACCTACGTGAATGTTTGAAGATGGGTGTATTGTGTTACCGTTGTCAAGATGTTTGCTACTTACATATGTTTATGAGCTGTACTAATGTGTAGGGAGTAGTTAAGGCAAGGTAAGTATTGTTTGATGTGTGTTAGACTACCTCTAGGTGAATTTTCATTCTAATCGGGGCGTAGGGAATAGACTCGTTGAGATGTTGTCTCAACTTAACATTATTTTGCAGGTCCATAGGTGGAAATGTGTCACGTGCAGTAGGAGGTCCCGCGGGTGATGATTTTTGGAGTACACTTTTTGGGTAGACCTGGAGCCATGGTTATAGTTCCCGGAGTTGAGATAATTTTGTAATCCATTTTTGGCTTAGTCTCACTTGTACATAAACCCGAGATTGTTTATAAAATATATTTGGTGAAAATTTGGTTGTCCTGCTTTACTATCCCTTGTTTGTTTGTTGTCGGGGGATTGTTTAAATTCGTTTCCGCATGTGTATAATCGATTGGGTCGGCGACGCGTCCTGGGAACGTCGCATTGTAGTCGACCATTGAGGGATGTGTGCACTCTCGAGCTTTGGGACGTGACAGTAGGGGCCGATCGGGACCGTGTTAGGCTGGTACGCCATTAGATTGATCTCGGATAGACTTTGAGGCACTCTAAAGATGCAATAACCTATCCCTTCTGCCGATCCTTGGCTAATATCATCGGTCGATCCTCCTGGTCGTAGGCTCATATCAATAGACATCAACGGAGGCGCAAAAGTAAAAGATTCGCAAATTTCGGGGGGAGAATCCGACATTCTGGGCAGTGGCGTCTGCTGAAGATTTTTCTGTGATTGGCACTTCGCAGATGGTCTGTTTTTCTGCGGTACTCTTCGCAAATGTAAGAAATGAAGGGAGATGATGCCTGAAAGTACCGGGAAATTGGCGTCACTCTCCGTTGTTTCTGCCTGACGACTTAAACATTGATGTTGGTGGGATCGTGTTGCTTTTACTTTTGACGATAGAAGTGGGAAGATCCAGGTGAAGATGACGGGGTTGTTGGTGTTGGCTAGGTCAGGGCAACTCGAGTTACTTTATTGACTTACCGGAGCTTCGCTGAAGTAGCATTGGCTTATTTGAGCAATCTTCTCGGTTAATAGTCTTTTTCAGTTTGGGTCCACCATGGTTGTCGTGTTAAACATTAATTATTAAAAAAAACCCAAATATGTTGTGCGATTGTCAATTTAATTCTAAGTTCCACTTATTTTGCGGAAAACATTTTCCTCTTCTTCCGACATAAGGTTCGGTTAGAAAAATGGGTCATAGGAAAACTTACGCTTAAATCCAAAAAATATATATTTTCCCTTCAAAAAATATAAAAACATTTTGCATAATATAACTAGATAGAAGCACCTGGATCCGAAACTCAATCTTTAAACACAAAAACCCTAGTCGGTTCTCGGATCCCCATCATTCAGGATCAGTCTCTAGAGCCTAGATCTATCAAGGCTAGGCTTGAAGCCCTAGTACACCATGTCCACTACTTCAGCACCTGAGCTCGAATCAATAAAGTCAATGTTGAGGTCCCGGATGCTCAAACTCTAGTTTTCGTCACTTATATTCGGGTCTACAAAGATTATACATGAGTACTAAATGGTCGAGCTTGAGTCCTTAGTTAATCAAATATTTGTTATTATAAAAATATTTAAAAATTAACTCTTGCATTTTTTATATCTTTTTTAATCTTTCATTTTCTTTTTCATTCTTCCTTAGCCAATAAACTGCTACCGTAACCAAGCACAATTGAGGGATGAGCTTGCCAACCTCAGGCAGGCTCGAGCCTCACTAAATTAGCGAGTCTTGCCTGAGGCTAGGGAGCTCATTCTTTAGTTGTGCCTAGCGATAAGGCAAGGAAGAGGAAAAATAAATAGAAAGAAAATGGAATAAGTACTAAATAGTAAAAATTATAAATAATTAAGAAAACTATTTCCAAACACCTCTTGGAATTTTCAAGGCGTTCGAGGATTCGATCATTTATATACGATTTGATTTCTTGTACATGGTCTGAATATTTTCGTAACAAAAATATGAAATTTTCCATATAAAAATGACAAGATATTTTATATTACATTTTTTAGGTTTCAGCCAAATACTAAATGTTGACACCTAATTTTTGCCGATTTGGTAATTCACTCTTGGCTTGATTTTTAATTAAATTGTCATTAATTAGAAATTAAATTAAAAATAGAAAAGGTTCAAAAATATTTACAATTAAAATTTTCTTTTTTACATTTCTGAAAAGAGAAAAAAAATGATGACTAATTATTAATTAGTAAATTAAAATTCAAGAAAAAAAAGGACAAAGGGACCTCGGATTGGGCCAGACGGACCCGGCCCACACCCAAGTTCGCTCTGGCAAAGCTCTTTTTCTCTCCCTAGGCCTGTTGACCATCCTTCTTCACCCGGGCCCATCCTTCCTTCTCCAGGCCCGCTCGGGCCCCAGTCACTCCAGCTCCTTTCTCGGCCCGCCTTCTTTCCCAATGGCGCAGCTTCTCAACCCGGATTTTCTTCTCCAGCGCTCGGTCAACTCGGTAGTCAGAGCGGAAGATCTGGAGCCCGATTCGTCGGGATTCCTGGAGGAGGAGCAGAGATGGAGCAGGGGCAGAGAACAGAAAGAGCGGAGGAGAGGACAGGAGGAAGGAGGGAGGTCTGGGCGCAAAAACAAGGAAAAAAAGGAAGAGGCAGTGGAACGAAAACAAAAAGAGAGGACAGGGAGGAAGGAGGAGATCGTGAGGGGGAACCAAAAAGAAAGCAGGAATTGTACTTTGCTAATGGAATTGTACTTATGAAGGGAAAAGAAGGCACGACGAGAGAGAGAGAATGAAAGCGTGAGGAATGTAGGAAAGAGAAAAGAAAGAAAAGAAGAAGGAAGAAAGAAAAGGATGGGACATATACCTTATGGAAGCCTCACAAAGTCGAATTTAGTTCGATTCGTAACGCCCCATAAGCATTTGCACCGTTTGTTCATCTAATTGGATAACTTTTTAAGATTTTATGAAGTCTAACTGTGAAGTCTAATTGTTTAGTTAGTAAGCTGAGAAATTATGTGGCTTTAATAATTTCAGATGTTCGAAAATGTAGGAATTTACAAAATTTGATTTGAGCTTACATTTATCATAAATGAATTTCCAAAATTTCCAGGGCACAATGAACAGTGCACGGACAGCAGCTTTTTCCTCGATTTTTGGCTTGATTTTGAGTGGCTAAGTTGTGGGTCTTCTTGTCCTTTGAAATATCATTCTTTTTATGATAAGTTTACTTGAAACAGAACTTAAAGAAGAGAATTATAACGCGATCATGTTTCATGCTCCAGTTCCTTGTTGCACATAACTTTGAATATTCGCTTTGGTGATTAGTGCGGTAAAGTTGTTTCATTAGTTATGAAGCTTAGTTTAGTCAATTCGTAATTGGTGTAGCATTATATTCGATTTTGATGTCATTCTTTGCTTATTTGATAAGATCACAAGTTTGACTGATCGAGTAATATTATTCTTATTCGAATGGTGATATATCCTCTTAAAATTTGTAAATTCATATCATGGAAGTAATACATATTATCTATAGTATGAATTAAAATGACATTATTACTATATAAAAAGTCAAATCAGGCATTTACTAAATTTGTTATTTAAGTTATGTGAAAACTCTCTAGTGAAAATTTATGTTATATTTGATGACAAAGTTAAGGAAATATTAAATATATAAGGTTGGGGAAATTTTTTCAGAAATGGTAATGACTTTGAGATGATTTATGAAATGTTATAAGTTCGTGAAATGATTTATAACATACATTTGACTTGATTTGGTTTTTAAAATAATTAGTCATATATTATTATTATTAAGAATTTCATATCAATTGAGATATTAATAAGAATTCTATATTATTATTTTGCTTCTCTATGTTCCATTTTTAATGGACAATCATTAGTAGTAAGAATCAAATGCGAATCAAATGCATTGACAATAAGCATAAATCTTTAGAATGATATAGTAAACACATTCGACGCATAGTCAGTCGGTACCAAAAAATAATAAGAATTGAGATTTACTTTCATCATATTTGAAATAAATAGTGCAATAGATATACTTGAAAGCTAATTGTGGAATAAGTAAATAGTTAAGCTTTCAGTACTCGAATCTTGTCTAAAATAAAGAACATAGGAAGAGATTAGAGAGAAGATTGAACAGAAGACCTATAGTGGTTCGGCTTAGTTCAAGCTTGCGTCCACTCTCCTACGATGACAGCCTATTGGCTGAAATCCACTATGAATTAAAAGAGTTACAATCTCAGCACTAAAACTTCACAACTTATCACTCACACAACTCATGTGTAATCACTCTTTTGAGTACAATATCAGTACACTATTATGTGATCACAATAGATTAAGACAAGGAAGTGTTCTCTCAAAAACTTATCTTACACGTCTAAAGAATACTCCTTAAATACTTCTTTAATTCTCGTGGCTGGTGTCACTTTCCAAAGAAGCTCTTCTAATCAAATCGTTGGACAAAATAAATCAAGGAGATCTCGAGTCATAAATAAATCAAGCTGAGAATTCGTTAATTCAGATCGTCCATACAATCAGAATTTCCGGCTTCCAAATCCGAATACTTGCTAAAAATACTTGATTGACTTCAATCATAAGATTCCATAATAAAACTGTAGTCAATCATATCAACAGAAAGATTTCCCAAGATCACCGTGGAATAATATGTATAATAAAGCTAAAGTCTTAGATTTCCAGGCTTAGTGCCTCATATGATACATAGTCTGATACCACTCAGACTGTCCAGAGTCTAACTTCCTTTAGCCGAACCACAGTTTGACTAAAATATATTTTGTCATCTTCAAAATATAATAGGTATTTCCTACAACAATATCTTTCCGAAGTTAGTGTTGACCAAATATTGGAAGAGACATAAGAACGTGATATGAGTTCAACTTCCTCGTGAACTCCCTCAAAAATTACTCTTGGCATCACGTGATGCACGTGGGTTCCATTCATCGTTTTTAAATAGAATATAAGTCATTTAGAGCCAACAAAAGCTACCAAAGTATGTGCCAAAGAAATGTTTGTGGGAGGTAACAAGTTCTAAATGACATTCATTTGAAAAAGAACCAATCTCATCTTGACCCCATGAATGGATTAACTTCACTACGAGACGAGCGCTGACTTTGGTGCATTTTGCAACTAAATGAGTGAAATTATGTTATTTATGTTGTACTTGGAACTGTACATTTAAACCTACACAGATTGTTTCGGCAAACATTATCGGATATTCTAACCTCAATAAATGAAAAGCCTTTAGGCCCATTAGGTCCAAATCTTATCTCTTGATGACATAAATTTATACTGAATGTTTTTGTGAACATTACGGGATATTTTACCTCAGAAAATGAAAGGCTCTGAGGCCCACTAGGTCCAAATCTTCTCTCTTGATGACTTAACATTAACGGTGACGCTTATCGTTTGATTAACAAAGGACTATACAAAGCTTAGGCGTAGTTTTTCCACGTTTATACCAATACATTGTAATAATTACTCAAATTATGCTATTCATTCCTGAAACTACATGCTTACTTAGCTTGGCAATGTAACGAAAGCCAATGAGTTGCAACTCATTCTAGTCTTATCAACTCAAAAAGTAGGAGGCGGTATATCATTCATTGGAGGTAATAATTCAGTCTCGCCCCTTAATCATCACGTTCCAAATGAATATATAGGACCGACATAGCTAATGATATTGAAATCTTGATGGAAGTCAGAAACATGCACTAATGACCCACAACAATGAGCAGCAGACGTAGATCATACATTAAACATCACTAACGAGGAGGTCGATAATAAGCATACACGGCATAGAAAGACTGCATTATCGTCAGAACAAGCAAAATGACTCCTGCTATAGCCGAGATCAGAGACCACCGCGTTTCGAAGTAGGTGTTCTTGAAGCTCGCCCATTGCACTCTCCAGTCCTCCTCGCAATACCTGTTCACATCCTGGAACACCTGCCATAAATAGTTGTGGGTGATGTCGAACACAACATCTTTCCCGATGTTGCTGAAGTAATGGGCAATTTGCTCATCCGTCCCAAAATATCTCTCGATGATCTTGCAGTTGCACAGAAACTCAGCATCTGCCGGTGTGTTAAGGAGGCAAGCCATGAAAGTGGCATAAGCTGTGACATGCTTGGAGGAGTCGCTGTGGCACTGCTCAAATGCAATGAAATTGAGCAACAGAGAACTCAGGAAGTCATCGAAGTTTAGTGATGGAATTTCCAGGACACCGTTGCTAAATTTGATCTCCATGAAGCTTTCACATTGCGTCGCCTTGAACTTAATGCCTGCCTCACGGAGCTTATTCGCAGGCTGGATCAAGCGAAGGAATTTATTTCGTCCTTGCCTTGTTACTCGAGAATCCAGGACGTAAGTCGAACGGAGGACATCAAGCACATGTTCTCCATTTAAACTGGAGTACTTGTTCAAGACATTCGTATCTCTTTGAAGCGCGCTATTAAAGATAGTCAAGGCCAATTTGGATAGAGAAGGAGGGCTCACATATGCGGATCCCAGCGTCTGATCGTACAGATATGTAAGAACGAACCATGGAATCTGGTTTTCGAGTTTGGTAAGATCCCGCAAAAGGAAAGGAACCACCCAGGGCTCAGTCAACAGGGGGTCATGCGTTGGACCGGTGTGGCCTTCCGATTCACAGCCGCACTTGCAGAACAGCTCAATGATGAAGCAACCATCAAGTACCATCATCTCGGCAAGCTCTTTGCCGTCGAAATCTAAGTCCTCGGAATAACACTTTCTTATCTTCTCCTCCATTGCTTCTAAAGCCTCGGTCAAGTGCGTTAGCTTCTCCCTCCTTTGGTCCGTTCTGTAGAGCAGATCAATGGAGAATTGCCGCTTGTGCTCTTGAATCTTTTGAAACCGTGGGTCTTTGTGATGGTAGGGGCCGATCGGGACCGTGTTAGGCTGGTACTCCATCTGATTCCTCTCGGACAGACTTTGAGGCACTCTAAAGATGCAATAACCTATCCCTTCTGCTGATCCTCGGCTTATACCATCGGTCGATCCTCCTGGTCCTTGGCTCATAGGGTTGCTCCGAGGGATCAGTGCAATATTTATAATACCTGTCCCTTGGGGGGGATCGGCTTCGTAGGGAGAATCCGACATTCTGGGCGTTGGTATCTGCTGGAGATTTTTCTGCAATTGACACCTTGCTTTATTAAGGTGCTCGACGTTAGCCGATCCTTTTCCGGACCCGGGAAGTTGGCGTCACTCTCTGTTGTTTCTGCCAGACGACTTAATAATTGATGATGGGGTCCTGTTGCTTTTAGTTTTGACGAGAGAAGGGGGAATAAGGAAAGCCAAAAAAGCGGGTGAAGATGACCGGGATGTTGGTGTTGGCTTGGCTAGGTCGGGGCAAACTTAAGTTACTTTATTGATTTAAAGGAGCTTCGCTGTAGTAGTATTGGCTTATTTGAGCAAATCTTGTCCGTCAAGAGTCTTTTTCATTTTGAGCAAATCTAATCAGGGGACCCAATATCAAGACTTTAGAGGCCGTCCAAGTAAAATTCCGACGGCCCTCATTAATAAGGAGAGTTTTTTTTTGTTTGTTTTTTTTAATCCCAGCTGTCCGATTCAATCGGAAGGCTGTGGTTGTTTCCTGATCCTCTTATCAGAAGATCCGAATCCCTTATAAAGTGTAAAGATGGCATGACACGAGAGAGAGAATGAAAGCGGGAGGAATAAAGAGAAAAAGAAAGGAAGGAAGGGACATACCTTACAGAAGCCTCACAAAGCCGAATATAGCTCGATTCGTAATGCGTGATAAGCATTTGCACCTTTTGTTCATCTAATTGGATAAGTTTTTAAGATTTTATGAAGTATGAGCTACGAAGTCCAAGTTTTAAGTTAGTAAGTTGAGAAATGATGTGACTTTGGTACTTTATAGTGTTCTGAAGTCATGGGATTTTATAGAATTTGATTTGAGTATACATTTTATCATGAATGAATTTTCAAAGTTTCCCACAAACAATTAACAGTGCACACCTAGCAGCTTTTGACTATATTTTCCTCGGTTTTTCGGCTTGATTTTGAATGGCTAACTTGTGGATGTTCTTGTACTTTGAAAGATCTTTCTTTTGATGATAAATTCGCTTGAAACAGAATTCCGTGAAGAGAGTTACAATGTGATCAAATTTCATGCTCAAGTTCCTTGTTGCCTGTGACTTTGAAAATTCGCTTTGATAGTTAATTCATAAAAGTTATTTCATTAGTGATTAAGCTTAGCTTAGTCAATTTGTAATTGAGGCAGCGTTTTATTTGATTTTGACCATCATTCCTCGCTTATTTGATAGGATCAGTAGTTCGATGGATCAACTAATGTTTGTTATTCCCAAGTGAAAGGTAATATATCTTTTTTGAAATTATAAATTCACATTTCAGAAATAATAGTATGAATTAAAGAAATATCATTATTGTTGTATGAAAAGTCGGATCATCATTTACTACATTTCGGTATTTATGAACTATATGAAAACTCTCTAGTGAATGTATATTCTATTTGATGAACGAAATTAAGAAATATTAAATATATAAGGTTGGTGAAATAATTTCAATAAAAGTTATTGACTATGAGTTATAGGTTTGTCAAATCATTTATAATGTATATTTGACTCGATTTGGTTTGTAAAAGAAGTTTATGAGATGAGTCTTGAAATAATTTATGAAATGTCTTATGAAAACTATTTTGGTAGATGAGTTAAGTTGCGCAACGCTATGTTTAATTCACACTAGATATGAAATTGATTGTAGATTAAAAATTTTTGTATTGGAGGATGTGGGTTCAGTGCTTAATATCGTTGTGAACCCATCAAGGAGTTTGTGATTATGCATACTAGTGTTAGAATATCCTTCTAGACCAATTTATCGACTTTGTATTTGAAAACTTTGCTAATGGAAAATCTTCGTAGCCTTTTCAGAAAGTGTTGTGTTGTGACCATATAGTATATTAAGCAATAGATAGGTCGATGGAATGAATGAATGTTTTTTTTGCTATATATATGGTTAGGTTAAAGCGATATGATTCATTCTTATCTTATATGTGTTAAATTTAAATTGAGATAACTGCATTTTGAATATTGTTTCGTAAAATGCTTGGTGGATGGTTAATATATTTAGAAAATATATGCATTTCTCACTTAGCAATAGCTGCTCAACCCTCATCTTCCCAATCTTTTTAGGGTGCCTCGATTAGTTGCTAACAGTACGAGGGCACTATCAACGAGAACTTTTGGGAGATGGATTTTGGGTTTTTGTTGAAAATTTATTTGTACAATTTATCAGATTATAGAAATTCCAACATGTCATTTTTTTACTTTTGTCTGTGTCTGTCATTCAAATAGAAGGACAGTCATATCATTACCCCTCTTTTTGTAGGATCCAGGGTGTAGTACCAACAAGATTGTTGCCACTAAATTTTATGTCACGACTTAGAAGTTCCTGTACAGTGGAACTTCGGGGGAGTGTGAAGAAATCTAGAGAAAAGAAGAACCAAGAAGAAGAAGAAGAAGAAGAGATGCTGAAGGATGTCAGAAAATGAAGAAGAACATAGAACAATGGAGGAAAAACAGGGAAGAAGTTCTCCCTTTTTCATTAATTAATATAGATTACATGTAAAAGAGATATATAGTATGTACATGTATTCACAAAATAAGAAAGAATATATATCTGTACAATTGTAATCCTAAGTTTCCTCTTCATGTAAGATCTTGCATATCTCAACACTTCCCCTCAAGCTAGTGGCTGATATATATTTAAGACACTAAGCTTGCTCAATAGATATGCATGCTGTCTTTGACAATGTCCCTTAGTGAATAGATCCGCAAGCTATTCTATAGTTCCAATCATAGAAGTCTTGATGATGCCCCTTTCAATCTTTTCTCGAGTGAAATGATAGTCTATGTCAATATGCTTGGTCTGCTCATGAAAAACTGGATTTGCTGCAAGTTTAATTGATGTGACAATAACATCGTTGGCCCTTTAGTTTTGATGCCAAGATCTGATAATAACCCACGTAATCAAGTTACTTTGCAGACAGTTTTGGCCATAACCCTATATTTAGCTTCAGATGAAGACAATGATACAGTCGAATGCTTCTTCGTTTTCCAAGAGATTAACGACTCCTCAAGTTTGACACAGAAACCTATGACTAATCTTCGCCCCACAGGATTTGCTACCCAATCAGAATCACAGAAAAGCTTTTAAATTCATGTCGCATTCCCTTGAAAGTAGAATGTCCAAACCTAGACAACCCTTCAGATATTTAACCACCTTCATGGCTGCATCCATATGAGACACATTTGGCTTCTGCATGAATTGACTCAATGTATGTACATTATAACAAATATCTGGTCTTGTTATATAAAGATATATGAGCTTACCAACAAGTCTCTGATAAACAGAAGGATCCTCAATCAAAGGATCTTCGACTTTAGGTGGGAATTTTTTATCATATTCAATAGTTGTCAACCCAACATTCTGTTCAATAGGAATAACGGTAGGCTTATATGCCAACAGTCCTGCCTCTGATATAATCTCCAATACATACTTCCGTTAGCTAAGAGAAATGCCTAAATCAGAACGTGCAATCTCAATGCCAAGAAAATATTTGGGTGGTCCTAAGTCTTTGATGTGAAAGGATGAATGCAAATGATCTGTCAATCTTGCAATCGATGTCTCATCATTCATCATAATCAAAATATCATCATCGTATATCATAAGATAAATAGATGATCTCCCTTTTCACCACGTAAATAGTGCATAATCACACTTGGACTGAAGAAACCCAACATAAGTAAGTGCCGCAGTGAATTTAGCATACCACTGACGTGAAGCTTGCTTCAGACCATATAGGGATTTACGGAGATGACATACCTTATTCTCCCCCTGTTGTCGTAAGCCCGGTGGAAGCTCCATATATATCTCCTTATGAAGGTCGCCATGCAAGAAAGCATTATGAACATCTATCCGATGAAGAGACCAATCACGACAAGCAGCAACAGATAGAAATGAGCGAACAATCACTTCCTTGGCAACAGGAGAAAAAGTCTCGTTATAGTCAAAACCTTCTCGTTGTAGACCTTGAACTTGATCTTGTAGACCCATTTGCATCCAATGGGTTTGCGACAAGGTGGTAAAGAAACTAAATCCCAAGTGTGATTAGCATCCAAAGCATGCAACTCTGCCTCCATAGCCTTCTGCCACCGTGGATCACGAACAGCTTCGTGATATGAGGAAGGCTCGTGCACCTTAGAGATCCGACTGAGACAACACCTACGTTCCTCGGATAATTGAGAGAAGGAAACATAAGAGGAAGTGGGATATAAAATACCTGACGTATCAGCCGAGGAGCAAATGTAGTCTTTTGTCTAAGTAGGTGGCCGAGAAATTCGACCATATTGCCGAACAGGAGGAATCGGCATCGGAATAGAGGACGAAGACGCAGGAGGGGAATCCAAAGCTGGTGAAGAACACGTAATGTCATGTGACATATCAACAGGAGGAGATATCCCCTCAGAAACATTAGAAACACCACTAGAAGACATGGAGTTGTCCACCAGAAGACGTGGAGCTGGTGAAGGGTTGTCCATAACAGAAGTCGGCAATGTCTTTGGAGAAATAAGTGGCATAGGAGATGGACGTGAAGATAAATCATCCTCATCAAGAAAACGACGACTGGTAGAATGATCATTAGAAACATCAAGAGAAGAATGAGAATCCTCAAAAGGAAAAATCTCTTCATGGAAAACGTCTCGACTAATGAAAAAATCATTAGTCAACGGGCCATAAATGCGATAACCCTTCTGCAGTAATGGATAACCCATAAAAATGCATCTCCGAGCCCGTGGGCTCAACTTGTCACAAGTACCCATAGTGGTGACATAACATAAACAACCAAAAACTCTCAAGTGACGAATTTCAAATTTCTTACCAAAAAGCATCTCAAAAGGAGTCTTGCCATCTAGAACTCGTGTAGGCATGCGATTAATTAAATAGGTTGCCGCAACCACACAGTCTCCCCAGAAGGTTTCAGGAATCGAAGCTTGGAATTTTAGTGCATGGGCAACTTCTAAAAGATGACGGTGTTTACGCTCTACGATTCTATTTTGCTGAGGAGTATATGTACAAGAGCTCTCATGTAAAATGCCAAGCGAGGAGAAAAGGAGAGTACACTCATGATTAAACAATTCCCGACCATTATCTGTTCGAATGCATTGAACAGATTTCCAAAATTGAGTTTTGGCAAGGTTGAGAAAATCACGTAAATAAGAAAGAGTCTGACTCTTGGACTGTATGTGAAAAATCCATGTAGCATGAGAATAATAGTCTACAATGGTGAGAAAGAAACATGACCCATCACGATTAGGGGTATGATAGGGTCCCCATATTTCAGCGTGAATAAGAGAAAAAATCTCAGTGGAACGAGTATGACTTGTGGGAAAAGAAGCATGCGATTGTTTTTGCCAACGGACAAATTTCACATTGAGGATGTGGAAAAGAAGCACTGTGGCCCAAATGTTTGTGAGAAATAATAATCTTATTATTGATAACTGAATTACACAATGATGTAGAAAGACATGAAAGATCGAAGTGTTCCGAAAAATGCACCCAGAAATACAAGCCCTCAGATAATCTACCCAAGCCCATTAGTGTGCTAGTCGAAGGGGCCTGTAATAGACAATTGTCAGAGTTGAAAGAAAAATGACAAGAATTATCTTGACAGGCCTTAGAGATTGAAATAAGATTGAATTGGAATTAGGGCACAAAGAGCACATGTTTGAGAGTAATATGATCACTGAGATGTATAGTTCCGACTTTACTAACATGAGTGGTACTTCTGTTAGGGAGAGTCACAGATATGGGCTTGATGATATTTTCAGTATAGGAAAAGAGACCGTCATTGCAGACTATGTGGTCACTAGCACCTGAATCAATAATCCATGCATCACGAGAAATAGAAGTAAGACAATATGAAGTACCTGAGAAGCTGGCTTTCTTGTCAGAAAAATCAACCTGACGCAAGACACTCATAATTTGCTCAATTTGATCTGGTGTGAGAGGTTGATTTCCAGAATTGCTAGTCACCTGATTAATTAAATGCTTGCGTCCTTTTTTGTCTTTCTCCCCAGGTCGTCCATGTAATTTCCAGCATGTGTCGATAGTGTGATGAGGGCATTTGCAATAATCACAAAATAATTTCCCTTTTCCTCTATTTCCTTTGGGTAAAAAAGAATTATCGGATTTATTCAACGCGGCTATATAAGGGCCGTCCGATTGCCTGCTGTGCTGATCAGAATCGTCGAATCTCCAGATCGCCCGATAGCCGTCTGATCACCCATGCTGCTGGTTAGGATTGTCGGATCGCCAAATTGCCTGAGAGCCGTCCGATCGCCCAGTTTGATCGCTGCCGTCCGCTCGGCCCATCACATTTGCGCCAACTCCACCAGAAAACCCTAGCGCCGCACTCCCTTCTCTAGGAAACCCTAGTAGAGCTCCTCTCTCTCCTCCGTCCGGAAACCCTAGCACAGCCCCTCGTGACCCATTGCCTGCCATTCCTCTCTATCGATGGCATGATCGTGCGGCGAGCAAAATAGCTTCTCCTCTGCTTTTGACATGGTCCGATGAGGCGAGGCGCTAGCTTTCTTCCTGGATCGCGAGTTGATAAATTCTGCCGAGCGTCGGCACCGAATCCATGGCCAAGATTTGGGTTATAAACCCAAGGTAAGAGTCATTTAGGATCAATAGAAAGCGTGTGACTTTCTCTTGCTCTTTAATCCTTCGGTATTGTTGGAGAGTTGCTTCGGGCCCTTCTAATTTCTCCTTGACTGCTTCCAATTGATTCCAAAGTGCTGATAATTTGTTGTAAACTGTGCCAATGGACCTTGCTTGAGCTCGTTGAGTTCCTATGTTAGGGCAAAGATTTTTGCTCTATCAAGCTTCCCATACATCTCCTGTATGCTTTCCCATAGCGTCTTTGAATCTTCAGTGGGTGGAAGCCCGGCGGCGATTTGTGGCGCAATGCAGTTGCCCATCCATGTCCGGACTAATTGATTACATTTACGCCATTGTCATTCTAACTATGGCTCTATCGGAATAGGGACGGTACCGTCGAGAAAGCTGTCTTTATCTTTCGTGACCAATGCTCGCTGGAAATCTCGTGCCCAGGTGGTATAATTGTCGGGGCCGGTGAGCTGTTGGCCGATGAGACGGAGCTCCGGTTGTAAATAATGGGTCTCCAGGCTCTGGTCGATTGCTTCTAGGAATAATCGGATACATCATGAATCCAGGGCCATAAACTGGATTATTTTGTCCAGTGAAACTTGCACTTTGATGCTCGGTTCCAGTGGTTGAGTCTGCCCCCATTGTGGTTGGCGGACCGCCATGGAGTTGAGAAGGATTGATATTTGCCGGCGATGATGTTATCGGATTGAATACGAAATTCCACATGTTTGATGGATATGGTATCCACTGGTAAGGATGGCCCGAAGTGGGCAACCCCAGATTTGATTGAGCCGGATGTGGACGCAAAAAAACTTGTTGTTTATGTGTACCCTGAATATTCTGTGGAGCCTGTTCTTGGTGTTTTTCTGGGACTTTGGACGTATTGACAAGTGGAAGAGGATCCTACTCCTCGAGATTATGTGATGAAGGCGAATTTGTTTCCATTGCGTACTGTTCTTTGAATCTAAAAGGTCCAAGTTTCTATGCGTTGAGATTTCGTTTTGCAAGATGCAACAACGAATTTGGAAGAAACGCAAAGACAACTCATAAAATTTGCGGAAGCTCGATCAGTAGACGCAACTCTGATACCATGTCAGAAAATGAAGAAGAACATAGAACAATGGAGGAAAAACAGGGAAGAAGTTCTCCCTTTTTCATTAATTAATCTAGATTACATGTAAAAGAGATATATAGTATGTACATGTATTCACAAAATAAGAAAGGATATATATCTGTACAATTGTAATCCTAAGTTTCCTCTTCATGTAAGATCTTGCATATCTCAACAAAGGAACTTCACATTCATCTGAAAACCTCTTGTTAATCTCTACAGAACCCTGAGCTTGATTATATAGTAGCTCAAGATCACAATTATAGCTCAAAACAGAGAGCAACCAACTAACTAACCGACTAACAAACTTTAGCCTTTGTCTACTGTATCTGCACTAGCTTCTGTGGACAATACATCAAAACTATTGTACAACAATACATTCTCATTCTTGTAACTTTCTTTAGTCTTGAATGGCATTGATCGACACGACGTATTTCCTCCATCGTTTGACTTTAGCTTTAACCCTCTGCGTTGACCCTTCCAGTGAATGAGTCTTCTTCAATGAGCTAAGATATTGACTTGAACTAGTAGTCTTGACAGAGTGTTGGCTCGTCTTCCACGGGGATTGGAGTCCATTCCTCTATAACATAGTGGATCATCCGAGATATATGATATTCTTCCTAGTACTGATTGATTCCGAGGTACCTGTTCATTTCATTATCTAAAGAGCTAGACCATTGCTTGGGCATACACAAGTTTCTCCTCTCTGTCCATTGGAGTCCTAGTAACTCCCATTGAAATTGTCTCTTCCTCACAGGTAGGCTCAAATTTCGGATCTTGTGCCTGAAATGAGAGAAAAAGTGCGAATCGTCGGCAATTATGTCAATGGCGGGTTGATTGCAGCGTCTCAGAGTCATTTAGAAACTCCCTCGAAGTTCCGCTCTCTTCTTAAATTCTTGCCTAAGTACAATGTTGGAGAATAAATATTAGTCCACGGCGTTGATTTAAAAAAGTGACTCTAGACTTCTATTGGGATCTTTAGTACTAAATAGAATATAAAACTGCTCGTTCTTCCAACTCCAAGTAACCATTTTGTACTATTGGCATCGCCTATAATGTAGTCACTGTATCAAGACAGTCCCATTTTTATCTTCGTCTTGGAGTTTTAACGTCGGTCACCTACCATTGTTTGATCGAGGCACCATTCAATCTTGGCAATCATTGTAGTCGACTTGAGGTAGCATTAGCCCGAGGTTCATTGGATATATCCAAACCAAATGCCACTGAGTAGTGGGGTCCCGAGCAAAGCTTTTACCGAATCATTGTGATCCTCATGCTGCAATTCCTTTCAAACTCATAGCCATTATTATCATTGTGCACTAATGCTTACTACGATGGAAAAATGCGAACTCAAACCAGAGCGCATTCTGTTATGAAAGAAAATAACATGAAATTGGCTGTCAGTCAGTGTCCTGGAAATCTTGCTTAAATACATGTGATCAGTGATGCAGGTTCTGTCATGAATGGATTGGCTCCTGCGTCGGATCTGTCGACATGAACTTTTCAAAACCAAAAATATTGCTTTGTACTAATTCTAAGTTAACTATTTGACTTGATACCGTGTAGAAACTTGCATAAGATCAACAACACTGATTCAACATCTTCTTTGGGGGAAACTTTGCTTCTAGACCCGATAGACAATCGATATCTAACTTGTAGAATCTTGTGCTTCTAACATCTTAGTCTGCGAATCCAATTGTCAGTTTCTTCCGATGATAGACGGCTGACTTTAGATAATCAAGAGGTGATGGACTCCAAAAAAAAAAGTTCTTCATGACGTTCATTAAAAATAGAACCAATCTCTTATTGACCCCATGAATGGGTTAACTCCGTTGCAAGACGAGCACTGACTATGGTGCATTTTGCAACTAAATGAATGAAATTATGCATTGTACGATCAAATTTATATTGAATGTTTCAACGAACGTCACAGGATATTTCTATCTGAAAAAATGAAAAGGCTTTTAGGCCCACTAGGTCTAAATCTTATCTCTTGATGACTTCATGTTAACACGGATGCTTATCATTTGATTAACAAAGGACTAATAGAAAGCTGATGCCTAGTTTATCCACGTTTATACCAATACATTGTAGTAATTACCCAAATTATGCTATTCATTCCTGAAACTACATGCTTACTTTGCTTGGCAACGTGACGAAATTTAATGAGCTGCAACTCTTCTAGTCTTATCAACTCAAAAGTTAGAGGCGATATATGACTGATTGGAGGTCATAGTGGAGTCTCGCCCCTTAATCATCATGTTCCAAATGAATATATAGGACTGACATAGCTAATGACATTGTAATCTTGAAGGATGTGAGAAACATGCACTAATGACCCACAACAATGAGCAGCAGACGTAGATCATACATTAAACGTCACTAAGGAGGAGATCGATAATAAGCATACACAGCATAGAAAGACTGAATTGTCGACAGAGCAAGAAGCAGGAATGCTGCTATAGCTGAGATGAGAGTCCACCGCGTATTGAAGTAGGTGTTCTTGAAGCTGGCCCAATGCACTCGCCAGTCCTCCTCGCAATACCTGTTCACATCCTGGAACACCTGGCATAAATAGTTCTCGCGGATGTCGAACACAACATCTTTCCTGATGTTGCTGAAGAAATGGGCAATTTTCTCATCCGTCCCAAAATATCTCTCGATGATCTTGCAGTTGCACAGAAACTCAGCATCTGCCAGAGTGTTAAAGAGGCAAGCCATGAAAGTGGCATAAGTTGTGACGTGCTTGGAGGAGCCGCTGTGGCACTGGTCAAATGCAATAAAATTGAGCAAAAGAGAACTCAGGAAGGCATCGAATTTTAGTACTGGAATTTCCAGGACACCGTTGCTGAATTTGATCTCCATGAAGCTTTCACGATCAATCGGCTTGAACTTAATGCCTGCCTCACGGAGCTTATTCGCGGACTGGATCAAGCGAAGCAATTTATTTCATCTTGCCATGTTACTCGAGAATCCAGGATGTAAGTCGAACGGAGGAAATCAAGCAGATGTTCTCCTTTTAAACTGGAGTACTTGTTCAAGACATTCTTATCTCTTTGAAGCACGCGATTGAAGACACTCAAGGCGAGTTTGGATAGAGAAGGATCGCTCCTATTTGAGGATCCCGGCGTCTGATCGAACAGATAAGTAAGAACGAACCATGGAATCTGGTTTTCGAGTTTGGCAAGATCCCGCAAAAGGAAAGGCAACACCCGGGGCTCGGTCAACGAACCATGGAATCTGGTTTTCGAGTTTGGCAAGATCCCGCAAAAGGAAAGGCAACACCCGGGGCTCGGTCAACAGGGGGTCATGCCTTGGACCGGTGTGGCTTTCCGATTTACCGGAGTACTTGCAGAAATCTCGGCAACCCTCAGGTACCCTCAGGTACCTGAAGAAGCAACCCTCAGGTACCATCATCTCGGCAAGCTCTTTGCCGTTGAAATCTAAGTCCTCGGAATAACACTTTCTTATCTTCTCCTCCATTGCTTCTAAAGCCTCGGCCAAGTGCGTTAGCTTCTCCATCCTTTGGTTCGTTCTATTGAGCAGATGTCTGGCGAATCGCCGCTCGTGCTCTTGAATCTTTTTGAACCGTGGGTCTTTGTGATGGTAGGGGCCGATCGGGACCGTGTTAGGCTGGTATGCCATCTGATTGATCTCGGACAGACTTTGAGGCGCTCTAAAGATGCAATAACCTATCCCTTCTGCTGATCCTCGGCTACAACCTTCGGCGGATTCAACATTGACGATATGATGATAAGAACTAACGCTCCCAGCGATTTGACCGCGGCGAGAATCCGACTCTCTGGGCATTGGTGTTTGCTGAAGATTTTTCTGCGATTGGCGCCTCGCGGATGCTCCAATCTTTCACAGTACTCTTCCCAGCTGCAAGAAAAGAAGGGAGGTGATGCCAGAAAGTACTGAGAAATCGGAATCACTCTTTGTCGTTTCTGCCAGACGACTTGCTGTATTGACTCGACACTATTAATAATTGGCGGTGGGGTCGTGTTGCTTTTAGTTTCGATTGAGAGTAAGGGAGATGAGGAAAGCCGAAAGGGCAGGTGATGACGACCGGAATGCAAGCGTTTGCCAGGTCAGTGCTAGGGGATAAGCATAATCAACCGTCCAATTTAGGAATTGCCCGGACTAGATTGGACCGGACCGGCCGGGATGGTCCGATTTTTTAGAGTTTTGGTTCGATCCACAGTTCCAAGAAATGAAACCGCTTTTTGAGCAATTTGGTTCCCAATTCCTGAAAAGACGGGATCGGACTAGACCACCTAAACTAGATTTAGAACTAGTTTAGTTTGAAATTTCCATTTCTCTAACTTTGAGTTATCTCTCTCGTTTCTCCCTCCCTCAGCCAGTCTCATAAGAACTAAACAACGGTAATTGGCATCATCCTCTCTTCATGCTCAAGACTCTCTCTCTCTCTCTCTCTCTCTCTCTCTCTCTCTCTCTCTCTCTCTCTCTCTCTCTCTCGCGCGCGCGCGCGCGCCAAGTCGCTCTCTCACTCGGTGAGTACCTCCATCTCCCTTAGTTCGTCTTGCTTTACTAACTAGGTAATTTTGGCTCTCTCTCTCTCTCTCTCTCTCTCTCTCTCTCTCTCTCTCTCTCTCTCTCTCTCGCTCTCTCACTCGGTGAGTACCTCCATCTCCCTTAGTTCGTCTTGCTTTACTAACTAGGTAATTTTGGCCCCTTTTGTGATACCATGTTATGAGTCCAAGGTCCATGAATAAGCATATGAGAAAATAACTTGGGATCGTAAACATTATATGATGATTTATGTGATCTTGTTGTTGATATATGGATTTTGGATGAGAAAATTGCATTGCTTTCGTGAATTCCTTTGTTCTTGTAGTGTACATAATTCATTCGTTTATGGACTTCCTTTTATAAGAGTCTACCATGGAAGATGAAGTCCTTATTTTTGTTTGAATGTTTCCCAATCCCATTGGACGGCCTGGGAACTAGACCGGTCAGTCCGAAAGAGAACCGGACCACCCAGGGGACTGATGACCCCTATCAACAACACTAATTCAACATCTTCTTTAGGGGAAACTTTGCTTCTAGACCCGAATAGATATAAAATAGGTGTGAATTTTGACATCATCACAGTCTACTTGCTCCTTGCGCATGGAGTGGCACACGAAAAAAAAAAAAGATAAAACTTTCAGTTATAAAAAAAACCTTTCAACTAGACAAAACTTGTTGTAAAATGATTTATTAATCTTCTTTACAAATACCTTATTACCATTCAGCGCCAATCGTCAATTGCATCCCTTGTGGGTTATCGGGTATTGCCAACTTTCATGGCTTGATGGGCGGTGTCCAAAAAAATGTACTTCTATATCCAAAGAAACGTGTTCATGAAAATATTTGGAAAAAGAAGTTCTAGTGGACAAAGTTGAGAGCTTCTTCATTAGTGAAGTCTCTTCACCCAAATTGTGGGTCCTCCTTGTGAGAAATGGCATTTTTGAGTTAATCAAGAGTGGCGGGCTTTAAGATAAGATAACATAAGCATCATAAAGACAAAGGGGCACGCACAAAAAGGACAACAAGAAGAAAAGAAACAAAGGACAAAGAGAAGAAGGAGCGCGCGCCTCAACGACCAAGCGGGTCCAATCTCATTTCCCAGCACCAGCGCCAAGTCAAACCCTTTGTTTGTCTAATCGAAGTGATTTTTAAAGTTAAGAATATAAATTTTAGATTATGGAGTCTGATTTTAGAGTTATTAAACTATAAACTATTAGTACATTAATTTAGGATGTTGTAAAATTATGAAGTTTGATTACGGCATAATTGAAGCGAAATTCTAAAATTTTGTGATCAGACTTCATGTAGTAAATAGCTTTGAATAACCACTTTAGGTGAGTGTTTTGTTTACGCATAAAAGTAAATTTTATCAGTGGTTAAATTTAGTTTAATCGTTTCATAGTTGAGCAAGCACTTTATGTAATTTTGATATTATCTTTTGTTTAATTGGTAGACTTATGAGTCCGTCTGCTGAAGATAGCTTTCGCGATGTCGTTTGAACTTTCCCAAATAAGCGGTTGTTGACACATAATTTTTTTCCATATGGTAATTCACATTTGCCTTAATTTTCGTAAGGTTGTCATTAATTAGAATTTAGAAGTTTCCCTTAATTTATGAAAAAAAAATTAAAAAGAACTAAGGAAAAAAAAAGTACTTCGGACTGGGCCCGACTGACCCGGCCCGCACCCGCGTTTCGCGCGGGCTCTACTTTCTCCCTTAGGCCCGTGGCCTTTTCGGCCCATCCGTCTAACCATCTTGTGAGCTCCACTCGCTCTCTCCTCTTCTGCGGCCCAGCCTTCTCACAGGCCCAATTCGCGAAGCCCCACTCCCTTTCTGCTTCTCCACGGCCCAGTACCACAGAAGCCAATTGTCTTCAATCACATGATGGTGGGAACACCGCCCCTTGTGTTGGGACCCGTGTGTCGAGATGAAAATGCAGCTGTCCACGCGAGGATAGCGTTGTTGCCCATTGTGTTAAAGATGTCTCGAAGAATACCTCGAAATGCCTTGGTTGAGTTGTCCTACATGTAAAAAATTATGTTTGAATATGGCGGGAGGCCTTGGAGTTGAGATGCCCCATGTGTCAGGATGCCCTATGTATCGAGATGTCCTGAGAGTGTTTGAGAAAAGAAACGGAAAGATAATGCATGCTCAAGATTATACATATATGCATATTGATAAAGCATTAAATGATATCGATACATCGAGGACTCGTGTTGCACTGAGTAGACAATATCATGTACTCATGTGAGGTACTTATAAAGAAGGTAAGGTATGTGCTCATGCATCGATTATGTTGATCTAGAAAGTTTGTGATTTTTATATCAAGCTAAGTGCGAAGGTGAATTCATACTTTAGACTTAGAGATTTCTCCATTTCTTTTGTGATTACGTAGGCTTTGAGAGCGGGAATATGGTAGTGGAGCTAATTGATACCGAACTCTTCCCATGTATATTGTATTTTGATTTAATAATGAAGTGATGCATTTGTAAAGTATTAAGCATGTGAAATATTAGTAATAGCATGTTCAATTTTTGTTATGCTTCTACTTCCGAACAAATTAATAAGAAAAAAAAATTAAACACGACAAGTGCAACATTTGACGTACTTAGGGCATCATAGCCCATGTCCAGTTTTCGTGGTTTCCATGCGCAAGTCGCTTGCAAACGAATAGCGGATGTCTATTTAGGAAAGATAGTGTGTTGCATTCATCGTTTTTAAATAGAATATAAATTATTGAGAGCCAAAAAAGTTACCAAAAGTATGGTGCCAAAGAAATGTTTTTGGGAGGTAAAAAGTTCTAAATGACATTCATTTGAAAAAGAACCAATCTCTTCTTGACCCTTTGAATGGATTAACGTCAAAACCAGAAGAATATCACTAACTTTTGTGCATTTTGCAACTAAATGAGTGAAATTATGCCATTTATGTTTTAATTAGAGTTGTACGTTTAAACCTATACCAAATTTTTTGGCGTATAATACTAGAAATTTTACCACAAAATATAAAAAGCCTTGAGACCTGTTAGGTCCAATTATTATCTCTTGATGACTTAAATATATACCGAATATTTCGGTGGACATCACGTGATATTCTGCTTTAAAAAGTGAAAGGCCCATTGGCCTATTGGGTCCAAGATGACTTAGCACATACATGATTAAGTAAGGACCATAGAAAAGCTAACGCGTAGTTTCTCCACGTTTATACCAATATATTGTAGTAATTACTCACATTATGCTATTCAGTCCTGAAACTACATCCTTATTGGGACTGATGACCCACAACAATAAGCAGCAGATGTAGATCATACATTAAACGTCACTAACGAGGAGGTCGATAATAAGCATACAGAGCATAGAAAGACTGAATTGTCGTCAGAGCAAGAAGCATGACTGCTGCTATAGCTGAGATGAGAGTCCACCGCGTTTTGAAGTAGGTGTTCTTGAAGCTGGCCCAATGCACTCGCCAGTTCTCCTCGCAATACCTGTTAACATCCTGGAACACCTGGCACAAATAGCTCTCGCAGATGTTGACCACAACATCTTTCCCGATGTTGCTGAAGAAACGGGCGATTTTCTGATCCGACCCAAAATATCACTCGATGATCTTGCAGTTGCCCAGAAACTCAGCATCTGCCGGTGTGTTAGTGAGGCAAGCCATGAAAGTGGCATAAGTTGTGATATGCTTGGTGGAGTTGCTGTGGCACTGTGCAATGAAATTGAGCAACAGAGAACTCAGGAAGTCAATCGAATTTTAGTACTGGAATTTCCAGGACACCGTTGCTGAATTTGATCTCGATGAATTTTTCGCGATGGGTCGGCTTGAACTTAATGCCTGCCTCATGGAGCTTATTTGAGGGCTGGATCAAGCGAAGGAATTCATTTGGTTCTTGCCTTGTTACTGGAGAATCCCGGATGTAAGTAAAACGGAGGAAATTAAGCAGATGTTCTCCTTCCCAACTGGAGTACTCGTCCAAGACATTGTCAGGTCTTTGAAGCATGGCATTGAATACACTCAAGGCCAGTTTGGATAGAGAAGGAGGGCTCATATTTGAGGATCCCAGCGTCTCATCGAACAGATATTTAAGAACGAACCATGGAATCTGGTTTTCGAGTTTGGCAAGATCCCGCAAAAGGAAAGGCAACACCCAGGGCTCGATCAACAGGGGGTCGTGCCTTGGACCGTGGCCTTCCGATTCACGGGAGTACTTGCAGAGCAGCTCAATGATGAAGCAACCGTCAAGTACCACCATCTCGGCAAGCTCATTGCCATTGAAATCTAAGACCCCGGAATAACACTTTCTTATCTTCTCCTCCATTGCTTCCAAAGCTTCAGCCAAGTGCGTTAGCTTCTCCCTCCTTTGGTTCGTTCTATTGAGCAGATCAATGGAGAATCGCCGCTTGTTCTCTTGAATCTTCCGAAACCGTAGGTCTTTGTGATGGTAGGGGCCGATCGGGACCGTGTTAGGCTGGTACGCCATCAGATTGATCTCGGATAGACTTTGAGGCACTCTAAAGATGCAATAACCTATCCCTTCTGCCGATCCTTGGCTAATATCATCGGTCGATCCTCCTGGTCGTAGGCTCATATCAATAGACATCAGCGTAAAAGGAAAAGATTCCCAAATTTCGCGGGGAGAATCTGACATTTTGGGCAGTGGTGTCTGCTGAAGATTTTTCTGTGATTGGCACTTCGCAGATGGTCTGTTTTTCTGCGGTACTCTTCGCAAATGTAAGAAATGAAGGGAGCTGATGCCTGAATACCGGGAAATTGGCGTCACTCTCCGTTGTTTCTGCCTGACGACTTAAACATTGATGTTGGTGGGATCGTGTTGCTTTTACTTTTGCCGATAGAAGTGGGAAGATCCAGGTGAAGATGACGGGGATGTTGTGTTGGCTAGGTCAAGGCAACTCGAGTTACTTTATTGACTTACAGGAGCTTCGCTGAAGTAGCATTGGCTTATTTGAGCAATCTTCCGGTTAATAGCCTTTTTCAATTTGGGTCCACCATGGTTGTCGTGTTAAACATTAATTATTAAAAAAAAACCAAATATGTTGTGCGATTGTCAATTTAATTCTAAGTTCCACTTATTTTGCGGAAAACATTTTCCTCTTCTTCCGACATTTGGTTCGATTAGAAAAATGGGTCATAGGAAACCTTACACTTAAATCCAAAAAAAAATATTTTCCCTTCAAAAAATATGAGAACATTTTCCATAATATAACTAGATAGAAGCACCTGGATCCGAAACTCTATCTTTAAACACAAAAACCCTAGTTGGTTCTTGGATCCCCATCATTCAGGATCAAATCTCTAGAGCCTAGATCTATCAAGGATAGGTTTGAAGCCCTAGTGCACCATGTCCACTACTTCAGCACCTAAGCTCGAATCAATGAAGTCAATGTTGAGGTCCCGGATGCTCAAACTCTGGTTTTTGTCACTTATATTCGGGTTCACAAAGACTATACACAAGTACTAAATGGTCGAGCTCGAGTCCTTAGTTAATCAAATATTTGTTATTATAAAAATATTTAAAAATTAACTCTTGCATTTTTTATATCTTTTTTATATCTTTCATTTTCTTTTTCATTCTTCCTTAGCCAATAAACTGCTATTCTAACCAAGCACAAGTGAGGGATGAGCTTTCCAACCTCAGGCAGCCTTGAGCCTCACTAAATTAGCGAGTCTTGCCTGAGGCTAGGGAGCTCATTCTTTAGTTGTGCCCTGCGATAGGGCAAGGAAGAGGAAAAATAAATAGAAAGAAAATGGAATAAGTACTAAATAGTAAAAATTATAAATAATTAAGAAAACCATTTCCAAACACCTCTTGGAATTTTCAAGGCGTTCTAGGATTCGATCATTTATATACGATTTGATTTCTTGTACATGGTATGAATATTTTCGTAACAAAAATATGAAATTTTCCATATAAAAATGACAGAAGATATTTTATATTACATTTTTTAGGTTTCAGCCAAATACTAAATGTTGACACCTAATTTTTGCCGATTTGGTAATTCACTCTTGGCTTGATTTTTAATTAAATTGTCATTAATTAGAAATTAAATTAAAAATAGAAAAGGTTCAAAAATATTTACAATTAAAATTTTCCTTTTTACATTTCTGAAAAGAGCAAAAAAAATTATGACTAATTATTAATTAGTAAATTAAAATTCAAGGAAAAAAAAAGGACAAAGGGACCTCGGATGGGGCCAGACGGACCCGGCCCACACCCAAGTTCGCTCTGGCAAAGCTCTTTTTTTTCTCTCTGGGCCCGTTGGCCATCCTTCTTCATCCGGGCCCATCCTTTTTGAATAATGAATAATGAATAATGAACCATAAGTTTTTCTTTTTGAAATTAGATAATTTCTTTCCCTTTTTCTCTTTTTTCTTTAGCTGTTCATCTTCTCTCTCAGTTCCTCATGTACTGTGCCGCCACGACCCATAAGTTGTCCCGAGGATCTAGATGGCTCGAGCTCTGTTTGCGGCATCAAGCTTAAGCCCCATATCTGGCAGCTCGGGCTCCGCCATGGCATGGAGCTCGAGCGACCAGGAGCCGAGTCCATCTTCTCCGACCGTAATATTTGGATTTGTTGACTTAGTCAAAGGAGGTGGCTAATAAAGACAAAAAAGAAGAAAAAGAAGAAGGTGGGCGTCCAGCCCTTATGAAGGGAAAAGAAGGCACGACGAGAGAGAGAGAATGAAAGCGTGAGGAATGGAGGAAAGAGAAAAAGAAAGAAAAGAAGAAGGAAGAAAGAAAAGGATGGGACATATACCTTATGGAAGCCTCACAAAGTCAAATTTAGTTCGATTCGTAACGCCCCATAAGCATTTGCACCGTTTGTTCATCTAATTGGATAACTTTTTAAGATTTTATGAAGTCTAATTGTTTAGTTAGTAAGCTGAGAAATTATAATTATGTGGCTTTAATAGTTTCAGATGTTCCACATCGTAGGAATTTACAAATTTTGATTTGAGCTTACATTTATCATAAATGAATTTCCAAAATTTCCAGTGCACGGACAGCAGCTTTTTCCTCGATTTTCGGCTTGATTTTGAGTGGTAAGTTGTGGGTCTTCTTGTCCTTTGAAATATCATTCTTTTTATGATAAGTTTACTTGAAACAGAACTTAAAGGAGAGAATTATAACGAGATCATGTTTCATGCTCAAGTTCCTTGTTGCACATAACTTTGAATATTCGCTTTGGTGATTAGTGCGGTAAAGTTGTTTCATTAGTGATGAAGCTTAGTTCAGTCAATTCATAATTGGTGTAGCATTATATTCGATTTTGATGTCATTCTTCGCTTATTTGATAAGATCACAAGTTTGACGGATCGAGTAACATTATTCTCATTCGAATGGTTATATATCCTCTTAAAATTTGTAAATTCATATCATGGAAGTAATACATATTATCTATAGTATGAATTAAATGACATTATTGCTATATAAAAAGTCAAATCAGGCATTTACTAAATTTTTTATTTAAGTTATGTGAAAACTCTCTAGTGAAAATTTATGTTTAAGAAATGTTATTGACTTTGAGTATGATTTATGAAATGTTATAAGTTCGTGAAATAATTTATAACATACATATGACTTGATTTGGTTTGTAAAATAATTAGTCATATATTATTATTATTAAGAATTTCATATCAATTGAGATATTAATAAGAATTCTTATATTATTATTTTGCTTCTCTATGTTCCATGTCTAATGGACAATCATTAGGAGTAAGAATCAAATGCATTGACAATAAGCATAAATCTTTAGACTGATGTGTTGATGAATGTTTTGATGGTGACAACACCAGATGATATCTTATATGCAGAACGTGGAAATGTTCAGAAGGAAAAGACGAGATCTTATATGCAGAACGTGAGATGTTCAGAAGGACAAGATAAGTTCTTATATGCAGAACGAGGAGATGTTCAGAAGGAAAGAAAATTGATAGAACTCATATCCAGAAAGTAATGGAGTTCGGATTCTCAGATATATACGCAGAAAGCCAAAGAGATCTTTTGATTGAGATAGGATATAGGATGAGCAGGATTTACGTATCAATGCTCAAACAAAGATATCAATCAAAGGATCAAATCATATCTGATTTTATCCTTTCCTTTCTTGGTTATACGATTTATCTTTGGAAAGAAATCATTGAGCTTCCAACGGACATATTATGGATGATATTTATGGAAGGCCAGAACGGTAACCAAAGGAGAAGACTATTTATAGTACATCCATTTGTGAGAAAAGTAAGAGAAAAATCATCAAAGTATTTGATTGTGAACGAAAGATTGTATTGAAAGAGTTATAGTGAGAAAGTGATCTGATTGTACTATCTCTTTTGATACTAGTGATAAACAGCCGATTGGCTGTCTCTGGACAAAGTGGACGTAGGCTTGGATTAAGCCAAACCACTATAACCTTCTGTGTTTGATCTTCTAAACTTTTCTCTTATTACTTTGTTAATTCTGCGCTTTATTTCATATTCAGATCGTTACACTAAGCACTTAGTATTTTCATGATGTAGTAAACACATTCGACGCATAGTCAGTCAGTACCAAAAATAATCAGAATTGAGATTTACTTTCATCATATTTGAAATAAATAGTGCAATAGATATACTTGAAAGCTAATTGTGGAATAAGTAAATAGTTAAGCTTTCAGTACTCGAATCTTGTCTAAAATAAAGAACATAGGAAGAGATTAGAGAGAAGATTGAACACAAGACCTATAGTGGTTCGGCTTAGCTCAAACTTGCGTCCACCTCCTATGATGACAGCCTATTGGCTGAAGTTCACTATGAATAAATCGTTGGACAAAATAAATCAAGGAGATCTCGAGCCATAAATAAATCAAGCTGAGAATTCGTTAACTCAGATCGCCCAAACAATCAGAATTTCCAGCTTCCAAATCCGAATATTTGCTAAAAATACTTGATTGACTATCAATCATAAGATTCCATAATAAAACTGTAGTCAATCAGATCAAGAGAAAGATTTCGCAAGATCACTGTGGAATAATATGTATAAGAAAGCTAAATTCTTAGATTTCTAGGCTTAGTGCCTCAGATGATACATAGTCGGATACCACTCAGACTGTCCAGAGTCTGACTTCCTTTAGCCGAACCACAGTCCGACTAAAATACATTTTGTCATCTTCAAAATATCATAGGCATTTACTACAACAATATCTTTCCGGAGTTAGTGTTGACCAAATATTGGAAGAGACATAAGAACTTGATATGAGTTCAACTTCCTCGTGAACTCCCTCAACAATTACTCTTGGCATCACGTGATGCACGTGGGTTCCATTCATCTTTTTAAAATAGAATATAAGTCATTTAGAGCCAAAAAAAGCTACCAAAGTATGGTGCCAAAGAAATGTTTTTGGGAGGTAACAAGTTCTAAATGACATTCATTTGAAAAAGAACCAATCTCTTCTTGACCCCATGAATGGATTAACTTCACTACGAGACGTGCGCTGACTTTGGTGCATTTTGCAACTAAATGAGTGAAATTATGTTGTTTATGTTGTAATTGGAACTGTACATTTAAACCTATACAGATTGTTTCGGCAAACATTATCGGATATTCTAACCTCAATAAATGAAAAGCCTTTAGGCCCATTAGGTCCAAATCTTATCTCTTGATGACATAAATTTATACCGAATGTTTTGGTGAACATTATGGGATATTTTACCTCAGAAAATGAAAGGCTCTTAGGCCCACTAGGTCCAAATCTTCACTCTTGATGACTTAACATTAACAGTGATGCTTATCGTTTGATTAACAAAGGACTATACAAAGCTCAGGCGTAGTTTTTCCACGTTTATACCAATGCATTGTAATAATTACTCAAGTTATGCTATTCATTCCGGAAACTACATGCTTACTTAGCTTGGCAATGTAACGAAAGCCAATGAGTCGCAACTCATTCTAGTCTTATCAACTCAAAAAGTAGGAGGCGGTATATCATTCATTGGAGGTAATAATTCAGTCTTGCCACTTAATCATCACGTTTCAAATGAATATATAGGACTGACATAGCTAATGATATTGAAATCTTGATGGAAGTCAGAAACATACACTAATGACCCACAACAATGAGCAGCAGACGTAGATCATACATTAAACATCACTAACGAGGAGGTCGATAATAAGAATACACGGCATAGAAAGACTGCATTATCATCAGAACAAGAAAAATGACTACTACTATAGCTGAGATCAGAGACCACCGCGTTTCGAAGTAGGTGTTCTTGAAGCTCGCCCAATGCACTCTCCAGTCCTCCTCGCAATACCTGTTCACATCCTGGAACACCTGCCATAAATAGTTCTGGCTGATGTCGAACACAACATCATTCCCGATCTTGCTGAAGTAATGGGCAATTTTCTCATCCGTCCCAAAATATCTCTCGATGATCTTGCAGTTGCACAGAAACTCAACATCTGCCGGTGTGTTAATGAGGCAAGCCATGAAAGTGGCATAAGCTGTGACATGCTTGGAGGAGTCGCTGTGGCACTGCTCAAATGCAATGAAATTGAGCAACAGAGAACTCAGGACGTCATCGAAGCTTAGTACTGGAATTTCCAGGACACCGTTGCTAAATTTGATCTCCATGAAGCTTTCACATTGCGTCGCCTTGAACTTAATGCCTGCCTCACGGAGCTTATTCGCGGGCTGGATCAAGCGAAGGAATTTATTTCGTCCTTCCCTTGTTACTCGAGAATCCAGGACGTAAGTCGAACGGAGGACATCAAGCACATGTTCTCCATTTAAACTGGAGTACTTGTTCAAGACATTCTTATCTCTTTGAAGCACGAAATTGAATACACTCAAGGCCAATTTGGATAGAGAAGGAGGGCTCACATATGCGGATCCCAACGTCTGATCGAACAGATATGTAAGAACAAACCATGGAATCTGGTTTTCGAGTTTGGCAAGATCCCGCAAAAGGAAAGGCAACACCCAGGGCTCAGTCAAAAGGGGGTCATGCCTTGGACCGGTGTGGCCTTCTGATTCACCGGAGTACTTGCAGAACAGCTCAATGATGAAGCAACCATCAAGTACCATCATCTCGGCAAGCTCTTTGCCGTCGAAATCTAAGTCCTCGGAATAACACTTTCTTATCTTCTCCTCCATTGCTTCTAAAGCCTCGGTCAAGTGCGTTAGCTTCTCCCACCTTTGGTTCGTTCTGTAGAGCAGATCAATGGAGAATCGCCGCTTGTGCTCTTGAATCTTTTGAAACCGTGGGTCTTTGTGATGGTAGGGGCCGATCGGGACCGTGTTAGGCTGGTACGCCATCAGATTCATCTCGGACAGACTTTGAGGCACTCTAAAGATGCAATAACTTATCCCTTCTGCTGATCCTCGGCTTATACCATCGGTCGATCCTCCTGGTCCTAGGCTCATAGGGTTGCTCTGACGGATCAGTGCAGGATTTATAATACCTCTCCCTTGGGGGGGATCGGCTTCGTAGGGAGAATCCGACATTCTGGGCGTTGGTATCTGCTGGAGATTTTTCTGCAACTGACACCTTGCCGTTGGTCTGGTTTTATTACGGTGCTCGACGTTAGCCGATCCTTTTCTGGACCCGGGATGTTGGCGTCACTCTCTGTTGTTTCTGCCAGACGACTTAATAATTGATGATGGGGTCCTGTTGCTTTTAGTTTTGACGAGAGAAGGGGGAATAAGGAAAGCCAAAAAAGCGGGTGAAGATGACCGGGATGTTGGTGTTGGCTTGGCTAGGTCGGGGCAAACTTAAGTTACTTTATTGATTTAAAGGAGCTTCGCTGAAGTAGCATTGGCTTATTGGAGCAAATCTTGTCCGTCAAGAGTCTTTTTCATTTTGAGCAAATCTAATGAGGGGACCGGATATCAAGACTTTAGAGGCTGTCCAAGTAAAAATCGGACGGCCCTCATTAATAAGGAGAGTTTTTTTTTTGTTTGTTTTTTTTTAATCCCAGCTGTCTGATTTGATCGGAAGGCTGTGGTTGTTTCCTGATCCTCTTGTCAGGAAATCCGAATCCCTTATAAAGTGTAAAGATGGCACGACATGAGAGAGAGAATGAAAGCGGGAGGAATAAAGAGAAAAAGAAAGAAAAGGAAGGGACATACCTTACGGAAGCCCCACAAAGCCGAATTTAGCTCAATTCGTAATGCTTAATAAGCATTTGCACCTTTTGTTCATCTAATTGGATAAGTTTTTAAGATTTTATGAAGTCTGAGCTACGAAGTCCAAGTTTTAAGTTAGTAAGTTGAGAAATGATGTGACTTTGATACTTTATAGTGTAATGAAACATGGGATTTTACAGAATTCGATTTGCGTATACATTTATGATGAATGAATTTTCAAAGTGTCCCACGAACAATTAACAGTGCACACCTAGCAGCTTTTGACTATATTTTCCTCGGTTTTTCGGCTTGATTTTGAATGGCTAACTTGTGGATGTTCTTGTACTTTGAAAGATCTTTCTTTTGATGATAAATTTGCATGAAACGGAATTCGGTGAAGACAGTTACAACATGATCAAATTTCATGCTCAAGTTCCTTGTTGCCCGTGACTTTGAAAATTCGCTTTGATAGTTAATTCATAAAAGTTATTTCATTAGTGATTAAGCTTAGCTTAGTCAATTTGTAATTGAGGTAGCGTTTTATTTGATTTTGACCATCATTCCTCGCTTATTTGATAGGATCATTTGTTCGATGGATCAACTAATGTTTGTTATTCCCAAGTGAAAGGTGATATATCTTTTTTGAAATTATAAATTCATATTTCAGAAATAATAGTATGAATTAAAGAAATATCATTATTGTTGTATGAAAAGTCGGATCATCATTTACTACATTTCGGTATTTATGAACTATATGAAAACTCTCTAGTGAATGTATATTCTATTTGATGAACGAAATTAAGAAATATTAAATATATAAGGTTGGTGAAATAATTTCAATAAAAGTTATTGACTATGAGTTATAGGTTTGTCAAATCATTTATAATGTATATTTGACTCGATTTGGTTTGTAAAAGAAGTATATGAGATGAGTCTTGAAATAATTTATGAAATGTCTTATGAAAACTATTTCGGTAGATGAGTTGAGTTGGGCAACGCTGTGTTTAATTCACACTAGATATGAAATTGATTGTAGATTAAAAATTTTTATATTGGAGGATGTGGGTTCAGTGCTTAATATCGTTGTGAACCCATCAATGAGTTTGTGATTATGCATACCAGTGTTAGAATATCCTTCTAGACCAATTTATCGACTTTGTATTTGAAAACTTTGCTAATGGAAAATCTTCGTAGCCTTGTAAGAAAGTGTTGTGTTGTGACCATATAGTATATTAAGCAATAGATAGGTCGATGGAATGAATGAATGTTTTTCTGCTATATATATGGTTAGGTTAAAGCGATATGATTCATTCTTATCTTATATGTGTTAAATTTAAATTGAGATAAATGCATGTTGAATATTGTTTCGTAAAGTGCTTGGTGGATGGTTAATCTGTTTAGAAAATATATGCATTTCTCACTTAGCAATAGTTGCTCAACCCTCATCTTCCCAATCTTTTCAGGGTGCCTCGATTAGTTGTTGACAGTACGTGGGCACTATCAACGAGAACTTTTGGAAGATGGACTTTGGGTTTTTGTTGAAAATTTATTCGTACGTTTTATCGGATTATAGAAATTCCAACATGTCATTTTTTTACTTTTGTCTTTGTGTTTCATTCAAATAAAAGGACGGTCATATCATTACCCCTATCTTTGTAGGATCCATAATGCGGTACCAACAAGATTGTTGCCACTAAATTTTATGTCACGACTTAGTAGTTCCTGTACAGTGGAACTTCGGGGGAGTGTGAAGAAATCCAGAGAAAAGAAGAACGAAGAAGAAGAAGAGATGCTGAAGGACGTCAGAAAATGAAGAAGAACAGAGAACAATGGAGGAAAAACAGGGAAGAAGTTCTCCCTTTTTCATTGATTAATCTAAATCACATGTCAAAGAGTTATATAGTATGTACATGTATTCACAAAATAAGAAAGAATATATATTTGTACAATTGTGATCCTAAGTTTCCTCTTCTTGTAAGATCTTGCATATCTCAACACTCCCCCTCAAGCTAGTGGCTGATATATATTTAAGACACTAAGCTTGCTCAATAGATATGCATGCTGTCTTTGACAAAGTCCCTTAGTGAATAGATCCGCAGGCTGTTCTACAGTTCCAATCCCATAAGTCTTGATGATGCCACTTTCAATATTTTCTTGAGTGAAATGACAGTCTAAGTCAATATGCTTGGTCCGCTCATGAAAAATTGGATTTGCTGCAAGTTTAATTGCTATGACAATAACATCGTTGGCCCTTTAATTTTGATGCCAAGATCTGATAATAACTCACGTAACCAAATTACTTCACAGACAGTTTTGGCCATAGCCTTATATTCAGCTTCAGCTAAAGACAATAATACAGTCGACTGCTTCTTCGTTTTCCAAGAGATTAAAGACTCCCCAAGTTTGACGCAGAAACGTGTGATTGATCTTCGCCCCACTGGATTTGCTGCCCAATCAGAATCACAGAAAGCTTTCAAATTCATGTCACATTTCCTGGAAAGTAGAATGTCCAAATCTAGACAACCCTTCAGATATTTAACCACTTTCATGGCTACATCCATAGGAGACATCTTTGGCTTCTGCATGAATTGACTCAATATCTATACAGTATAACAAATATCTGGTCTTGTCATAGTAAGATATATGAGCTTACTAACGAGTCTCTGATAAACAGAAGGATCCTCAATCAAAGGATCTTCAACTTTAGGTGGGAAATTTTTTATCGTATTCAATAGTTGTCAACCTGACATTCTGTTCAATGGGAATAACGGCAAGCTTACATGCCGACAGTCCTGCCTCTGATATAATCTCCAATATATACTTCCGTTGGCTAAGAGAAATGCCTAAATCAGAACGTGCAATCTCAATGCCAAGAAAATATTTGGGTGGTCCTAAGTCTTTGATGTGAAAGGATGAATGCAAATGATCTTTCAGTCTTGCAATCGATGTCTCATCATTCCTCATAATCAAAATATCATTAACGTATATCATAAGATAAATAGATTATCTCCCTTTTGACCACATAAATAGTGCATAATTACGCTTGGACTGAAGAAACCCAACGGAAGTAAGTGCCGCAGTGAATTTAGCATACCATTGACGTGAAGCTTGCTTCAGACCATATAAGGATTTACGGAGATGACATACCTTATTCTCCCCTTGTCGCCGTAAGCCCGATGGAAGCTCCATATATATCTCCTTATGAAGGTCGCCATACAAGAAAGCATTATGAACATCCATCTGATGAAGAGACCAATCACGACAAGAAGCAACAGATAGAAAGGAGCAAACAGTCACTTCCTTGGCAACAGGAGAAAAAGTCTCGTTATAGTCAAAACCGTCTCGTTGTGTAAATCTTTTGGCAACCAAGCGAGCTTTATATTGTTCAACAGAACCATCGACCTTGAACTTTATCTTGTGAACCCATTTGCATCTAATGGGTTTGCGACGAGGTGGTAAAGAAACTAAATCCCAAGTGTGATTAGCATGCAACTCTGCCTCCATAGCCTTCTGCCACCGTGGATCACGAATAGCTTCATGATATGAGGAAGGCTCGTGCGCCTCAGAGATCCGACTGATACAACACCTACATTCCTCGGATAATTGAGAGAATGAAACATAAGAGGAAATGGGATATAAAATACCTAACGTATCAGCTGAGGAGCAAATGTAGTCTTTTGTCTAAGTAGGTGGCCGAGAAATTTGACCAGATTGCCGAACAAGAGGAATCGGCACCGGAATGGAGGACGAAGACGCAGGAGGAGAATCCAAAGCTGGTGAAGAACAAGTAATGTCATGTGACGTATCAACAGGAGGAGATATCCCCTCAGAAACATTAAACCACCAGAAGACGTGGAGTTGTCCACCAGAAAACCCAAGCGCCGCACTCCCTTCTCCAGGAAACCCTAGCAGAGCTCCTCTCTCTCCTCCGTCCGGAAACCCTTGCGCAGCCCCTCATGAACCCGTCGCCTGCCGTTCCTCTCTGTCGATGGCCTGATTGTGTGGCGAGCAGAATAGCTTCTCCTCTGCTTCTGACATGGTCCGAGGAGGCGAGGCGCTGGATTTCTTCTTGGATCGCGAGTTGATAAATTCTGCTGAGGGTCGGTACCGGATCCATGGCCAAGATTTGGGTTATAAACCCAAAGTAAGAGTCATTTAGGATTAATAGAAAGCGTGTGACTTTCTCTTGCTCTTTAATCCTTCGGTATTGTTGGAGAGTTGCTTCGAGCCCTTCTAATTTCTCCTCGACTACTTCCAATTGATTCCAAAATGCTGATAATTTGTTGTAAATTGTGCCAATGGACATATTTCCTTGCTTGAGCTCGTTGAGTTCCTATGTTAGGGCAAAGATTTTTGCTTTATCAAGCTTCCCATACATCTCCTGTATGCTTTCCCATAGCGTCTTTGAATCTTCGGTGGGTGGAAGCCCGGCGGTGATTTGTGGCGCAATGCAGTTGCCCATCCATGTCCGGACCAATTGATTACATTTACGCCATTGTCGTGCTAACTGTGGCTCTATCGGAATAGGGACGGTACCGTCGAGAAAGCCGTCTTTATCTTTCAAGACCAATGCTCGCCGGAAATCCCGTGCCCAGGTGGTATAATTGTTGGGGCTGATGAGCTGTTGGCTGATGAGACGGAGCTTTGGTCTGTCAGCTGTAGATGTAAATAATGGGTCACTAAGCTCTGGTCGATTGCTTCCAGGAATAATCGGATACGGCATGAATCCAGGGCCGTAAACTGGATTATTTTGTCCAGTGAAACCTGCACTTTGATGCTCAGTTCCACTGGCTGAGTTTGCCCCCATTGTGGTTGGTGGATGGCCATGGAGTAGAGAAGGATCGATATTTGCCGGCGATGATGTTATCGGATTAAATCCGAAATTCCACATGTTTGATGGATATGGTATCCTCTGGTAAGGATGGCCCAAAGTGGGCAACCCCAGATTTGACTAAGCCGGATGTGGACTCAAAAAAACTTGTTGTTTCTGTGTACCCTGAATATTATGTGGAGCCTGTTCTTGGTGTTTTTCTGGGACTTTGGACGTATTGACAAGTGGAAGAGGATCATGCTCCTCGAGATTCTGTGATGAAGGTGAATTCGTTTCCATTGTGTACTGTTCTTTGAATCTAAAAGGTCCAAGTTTCTATGCGTTGTGATTTCGTTTTGCAGGATACAACAACGAATTTGGAAGAAACACAAAGACAACTCAAAAAATTTGCGGAAGCTCGATCAGTAGACGCAACTGTGATACCATGTCAGAAAATGAAGAAGAACAGAGAACAATGGAGGAAAAACAGGGAAGAAGTTCTCCCTTTTTCATTAATTAATCTAGATTACATGTAAAAGAGATATATAGTATGTACATGTATTCACAAAATAAGAAAGGATATATATGTGTACAATTGTAATCCTAAGTTTCTTCTTCATGTAAGATCTTGCATATCTCAACAAAGGAACTTCACATTCATCTGAAAACCTCTTGTTAATCTCTACAGAACTCTGAGCTTGATTATATAGTAGCTCAAGATCACAATTACAGCTCAAAACAGAGAGCAACCAACTAACCAACCGACAAACAAACTTTAGCCTTTGTCTACTGTATCTGTACTAGCTTCTATGGACAATATATCAAAACTATTGTACAACAATACATTCTCACTCTGGTAACTATCTTTAGTCTTGAATGGCATTGATCGACACGACGTATTTCCTCCATCATTTGACCTTAGCTTTAACCCTCTGCATTGACCCTTCCAGTGAATGAGTCTTCTTCAATGAGCTAAGATATTGACTTGAACTAGTAGTCTTGACAGAGTGTTGGCTCGTCTTCCACGGGGATTGGAGTCCATTCCTCTATAAAATAGTGGATCATCCGAGATATATGATATTCTTCCTAGTTCTGATTGATTCCGAGGTACCTGTTCATTTCATTATCTAAAGAGCTAGACCATTGCTTGGGCATACACAAGTTTCTCCTCTCTGTCCATTGGAGTCCTAGTAACTCCCATTGAAATTGTCTCTTCCTCACAGATAGGCTCAAATTTCAGATCGTGTGCATGAAATGAGAGAAAAAGTGCGAATCGTTGGCAATTATGTCAATGGCGGGTTGATTGCAACGTCTCACAGTCATGTAGAAACTCCCTCGAAGTTCCACTCTCTTCTTAAATTCTTGCCTAAGTACAATGTTGGAGAATAAATGTTAGTCCACGGCGTTGATTTAAAAAAGTGACTCTAGACTTCTATTGGGATCTTTAGTACTAAATAGTATAAAACTGCTCGTTCTTCCAACTCCAAGTAACCATTTTGTACTATTGGCATCGCCTATAATGTAGTCACTGTATCAAGACAGTCCCATTTTTATCTTCGTCTTGGAGTTTTAACGTCGGTCACCTACCATTTTTTGATCGGAGTTTAAACGTCGGTCACCTACCATTGTTTGATCGAGGCCCCATTCAATCTTGGCGATCATTGTAGTCGACTTGAGGTAGCAATAGCCCGAGGTTCATTGGATATATCCAAACCAAATGCCACTGAGTAGCGGGGTCCCGAGCAAAGCCTTTACCGAATCATTGTGATCCTCATGCTGCAATTCCTTCCAAACTCATAGCCATTATTATCATTGTGCACTAATGCTTACTACGATGGAAAAATGGGAACTCAAACCAGAGCGCATTCTGTTATGAAAGAACATAACATGAAATCGGCTGTCAGTCAGTGTCCTGGAAATCTTGCTTAAATACATGTGATCAGTGGTGCAGGTTCTGTCATGAATGGATTGGCTCCTGCGTCGGATCTGTCGACCTGAACTTTTCAAAACCAAAAATATTGCTTTGTACTAATTCTAAGTTAACTATTTGACTTGATACCGTGTAGAAACTTACATAAGATCAACAACACTGATTCAACATCTTCTTTGGGGGAAACTTTGCTTCTAGACCCGATAGACAATCGATATCTAACTTGTAGAATCTTGTGCTTCTAACATCTTAGTCTGCGAATCCAATTGTCAGTTTCTTCCGATGATAGACAGCTGACTTTAGCTAATCGAGAGGTGATGGACTCCAAAAAAAAGTTCTTCATGACGTTCATTAAAAATAGAGCCAATCTCTTATTGACCCCATGAATGGGTTAACTCCGTTGCAAGACGAGCACTGACTATGGTGCATTTTGCAACTAAATGAGTGAAATTATGCATTGTACGATCAAATTTATATTGAATGTTTCAACGAACATCACAGGATATTTCTATCTGAAAAAATGAAAAGGCTTTTAGGCCCACTAGGTCTAAATCTTATCTCTTGATGACTTCATGTTAACACGGATGCTTATCATTTGATTAACAAAGGACTAATAGAAAGCTGATGCCTAGTTTATCCACGTTTATACCAATACATTGTAGTAATTGCCCAAATTATGCTACTCATTCCTGAAACTACATGCTTACTTTGCTTGGCAACGTGACGAATTTTAATGAGCTGCAACTCTTCTAGTCTTATCAACTCAAAAGTTAGAGGCGATATATGACTAATTGGAGGTCATAATGTAGTCTCGCCCCTTAATCATCATGTTCCAAATGAATATATAGGATTGACATAGCCAATGACATTGTAATCTTGAAGGATGTGAGAAACATTCACTAATGACCCACAACAATGAGCAGCAGACGTAGATCATACATTAAACGTCACTAAGGAGGAGATCGATAATAAGCATACACAGCATAGAAAGACTGAATTGTCGACAGAGCAAGAAGCAGGAATGCTGCTATAGCTGAGATGAGAGTCCACCGCATTTTGAAGTAGGTGTTCTTGAAGCTGGCCCAATGCACTCGCCAGTCCTCCTCGCAATACCTGTTCACATCCTGGAACACCTGGCATAAATAGTTCTCGCGGATGTCGAACACAACATCTTTCCTGATGTTGCTGAAGAAATGGGCAATTTTCTCATCTGTCCCAAAATATCTCTCGATGATCTTGCAGTTGCACAGAAACTCAGCATCTGCCGGAGTGTTAAAGAGGCAAGCCATGAAAGTGGCATAAGTTGTGACGTGCTTGGAGGAGCCGCTGTGGCACTGCTCAAATGCAATAAAATTGAGCAAAAGAGAACTCAGGAAGTCATCGAATTTTAGTACTGGAATTTCCAGGACACCGTTGCTGAATTTGATCTCCATGAAGCTTTCACGATCGATTGGCTTGAACTTAACGCCTGCCTCACGGAGCTTATTCGCAGACTGGATCAAGCGAAGGAATTTATTTCGTCTTGCCATGTTACTCGAGAATCCAGGATGTAAGTCGAACGGAGGAAATCAAGCAGATGTTCTCCTTTTAAACTGGAGTACTTGTTCAAGACATTCTTATCTCTTTGAAGCACGCGATTGAAGACACTCAAGGCGAGTTTGGATAGAGAAGGATTGCTCCTATTTGAGGATCCCGGCGTCTGATCGAACAGATAAGTAAGAACAAACCATGGAATCTGGTTTTCGAGTTTGGCAAGATCCCGCAAAAGGAAAGGCAACACCCGGGGATCGGTCAACAGGGGGTCATGCCTTGGACCGGTGTGGCCTTCCGATTTACCGGAGTACTTGCAGAACAGCTCAATGATGAAGCAACCCTCAGGTACCATCATCTCGGCAAGCTCTTTGCCGTTGAAATCTAAGTCCTCGGAATAACACTTTCTTATCTTCTCCTCCATTGCTTCTCAAGCCTCGGCCAAGTGCGTTAGCTTCTCCATCCTTTGGTTCATTCTATTGAGCAGATGTCTGGAGAATCGCCGCTCGTGCTCTTGAATCTTTTTGAACCGTGGGTCTTTGTGATGGTAGGGGCCGATCGGGACCGTGTTAGGCTGGTATGCCATCTGATTGATCTCGGACAGACTTTGAGGCGCTCTAAAGATGCAATAACCTATCCCTTCTGCTGATCCTCGGCTACAACCTTCGGCGGATTCAACATCGACGACATGATGGTAAGAACTAACATGGACGACATGATGATAAGAACTAACGCTCCCAGCGATTTGACCGCGGCGAGAATCCGACTCTCTGGGCATTGGTGTTTGCTGAAGATTTTTCTGCGATTGGCGCCTCGCGGATGCTCCAATCTTTCACAGTTCTCTTCCCAGCTGCAAGAAAAGAAGGGAGGTGATGCCGGAAAGTACCGAGAAATCGGAATCACTCTTTGTCGTTTCTGCCAGACGACTTGCTGTATTGACTCGACTCTATTAATAATTGGCGGTGGGGTCGCGTTCCTTTTAGTTTCGATTGAGAGTAAGGGAGATGAGGAAAGCCGAAAGGGCTGGTGATGACGACCGGAATGCAAGCGTTTGCCAGGTCAGCGCTAGGGGGTAAGCATAATCAACCATTCAATTCAGGAATTGCCCGGACTAGATTGGACCGGACTAGCCGAATTGGTCCGATTTTTTGGAGTTTTGGTTCGATCCACAATTCCAAGAAATGAAACCACTTCTCGGGCAGTTTGGTTCCCAATTCCTAAAAAGATGGGATCGGACCAAACCACCTAAACTAAATTTAGAACTAGTTTAGTTTGAAGTTTCCCTTTCTCTAACTTTGAGTTATCTCTCTCGTTTCTCCCTCCCTCAGCTCGTCTCATAAGAACTAAACAATGGTAATTGGCATCATCCTCTCTTCATGCTCTCTCTCTCTCTCTCTCTCTCTCTCTCTCTCTCTCTCTCTCTCTCCCTCACTTCGTCTTGCTTTACTAACTAGGTAATTTTGGCCCCTTTTGTGATACCATGTTGTGAGTCCAAGGTCCATGAATAAGCATATGAGAAAATAACTTGGGATCGTAAACATTATATGATGATTTATGTGATCTTGTTGTTGACATATGGATTTTGGATGAGAAAATCGCATTGCTTTCGTGAATTCCTTTGTTCTTGTAGTGTACATAATTCGTTCATTTATGGACTTCCGTTTATAAGAGTCTACCAGGGAAGACGAAGTTCTTATTTTTGTTTGAATTTTTCCAGATCCCATTGGACGGCCCGGGAACTAGACTGGTCAGTCCGGAAGAGAACCGAACCACCCAGGGGACTGACAACTCCTATCAACAACACTGATTCAACATCTTCTTTGGGGGAAACTTTGCTTCTAGACCCGAATAGATATAAAATAGGTGTGAATTTTGACATCATCACAGTCTACTTGCTCCTTGCGCATGGAGCGGCACACGAAAAAAAAAAAGATAAAACTTTCAGTTATTAAAAAAAAAACCTTTCAACTAGAGAAAACTTGTTGTAAAATGATTTATTAATCTTCTTTACAAATACCTTATTACCATTCAGCGCCAATCGTCAATTGCATCCCTTGTGGGTTATCGGGTATTGCCAACTTTTGTGGCTTGATGGGCGGTGTCCAAAAAAATGTACTTCTATATCCAAAGAAACGTGTTCATGACGTCAAGTCATCATGCCCCTTATGCCTTGGGCGACACACGTGCTACAATGGCCGGGACAAAGGGTCGCGATCCCGCGAGGGTGAGCTAACTCCAAAAACCCGTCCTCAGTTCGGATTGCAGGCTGCAACTCGCCTGCATGAAGCCGGAATCGCTAGTAATCGCCGGTCAGCCATACGGCGGTGAATTCGTTCCCGGGCCTTGTACACACCGCCCGTCACACTATGGGAGCTGGCCATGCCCGAAGTCGTTTTTTATTCCAATAGATTTTTTTTTAATTCTTTTAGTCTTGGGCTCAGTTATAATTGCGTTGAAGAAAATTTTCAAAAATTTTATTTGATCTTCTGAATTAATTATTCCTTGTTCAATTTCTGGAAATGGAAATAAAGAAAGTTTTTTTTCTCTTGATAATGAATTTCTATGAAATGCATCTATTTGTTCTTCCAATTTTTCCTGATCAGTAGTAAAAAGTATCCCATGAATCTTATTTATCCAACCTGTACAGAACCGGACATGAGAGTTTCTTCTCATCCGGCTCCTCGCGAATTGGAAAAAGAAGTTCTAGTGGACAAAGTGGAGAGCTTATTCCTTAGTGAAGTCTCTTCACCCAAATTGTGGGTCCTCCTTGTAAGAAATGGCATTTTTGAGTTAATCAAGAGTGGCGGGCTTTAAGATAAGATAACATAAGCATCATAAAGACAAAGGGGCATGCACAAAAAGGACAACAAGAAGAAAAGAAACAAAGGACAAAGAGAAAAAGGAGCGCGCGCCTCAACGACCAAGCCGGTCCAATCTCATTTCCCAGCACCAGCGCCAAGTCAAACCCTTTGTTTGTCTAATCGAAGTGATTTTTAAAGTTAAGAATATAAATTTTAGATTATGGAGTCTGATTTTAGAGTTATTAAACTATAAACTATTAGTACATTAATTTAGGAAGTTGTAAAATTATGAAGTTTGATTACGGCATAATTGAAGCGAAATTCTAAAATTTTGTGATCAGACTTCATGTAGTAAATAACTTTGAATAACCACTTTAGGTGAGTGTTTTGTTTACGCATAAAAGTAAATTTTATCAGTGGTTAAATTTAGTTTAATCGTTTCATAGTTGAGCAAGCACTTTATGTAATTTTGATATTATCTTTTGTTTAATTGGTAGACTTATGAGTCCGTCTGCTGAAGATAGCTTTCGCGATGTCATTTGAACTTTCCCAAATAAGCGGTTGTTGACACATAATTTTTGTCCATATGGTAATTCACATTTGGCTTAATTTTCGTAAGGTTGTCATTAATTAGAATTTAGAAGTTTCCCTTAATTTATGAAAAAAAAAATTAAAAAGAACTAAGGAAAAGAAAAGTACTTCGGACTGGGCCCGACTGACCCGGCCCGCACCCGCGTTTTGCGCGGGCTCTACTTTCTCCCTTGAGCCTGTGGCCTTTTCGACCCATCCGTCTAACCATCTTGTGAGCTCCACTCGCTCTCTCCTCTTCTGCGGCCCAGCCTTCTCACAGGCCCAATTCGCGAAGCCCCACTCCCTTTCTGCTTCTCCACGGCCCAGTACCACAGAAGCCAAGTCTTCAATCACATGATGGTGGGAACACCGCCCCTTGTGTTGGGACCCGTGTGTCGAGATGAAAATGCAGCTGTCCACGCGAGGATAGCGTTGTTGCCCATTGTGTTAAAGATGTCTCAAAGAATACCTCGAAATGCCTTGGGAGTTGAGTTGTCCTACATGTAAAAAATTATGTTTGAATATGGCGGGAGGCCTTGGAGTTGAGATGCCCCATGTGTCAGGATGCCCTATGTATCGAGATGTCCCGAGAGTGTTTGAGAAAAGAAACGGAAAGATAATGCATGCTCAAGATTATACATATATGCACATTGATAAAGCATCAAATGATACCGATACATCGAGGACTCGTGTTGCACTGAGTAGATAATATCATGTACTCATGTGAGGTACTTATAAAGAAGGTAAGGTATGTGCTCATGCATCGATTATGTTGATCTAGAAAGTTTGTGATTTTTATATCAAGCTAAGTGCGAAGGTGAATTCATACTTTAGACTTAGAGATTTCTCCATTTCTTTTGTGATTACGTAGGCTTTGAGAGCGGGAATATGGTAGTGGAGCTAATTGATACCAAACGCTTCCCATGTATATTGTATTTTGATTTAATAATGAAGTGATGCATTTGTAAAGTATTAAGCATGTGAAATATTAGTAATAGCATGTTCAATTTTTGTTATGCTTCTACTTCCGAACAAATTAATAAGAAAAAAAATTAAACACGACAAGTGCAACATTTGACGTACCTAGGGCATCATAGCCCATGTCCAGTTTTCGTGGTTTCCATGCACAAGTCGCTTGCAAACGAATAGCGGATGTCTATTTAGGAAAGATAGTGTGTTGCATTCATCGTTTTTAAATAGAATATAAATTATTGAGAGCCAAAAAAGTTACCAAAAGTATGGTGCCAAAGAAATGTTTGTGGGAGGTAAAAAGTTCTAAATGACATTCATTTGAAAAAGAACCAATCTCTTCTTGACCCTTTGAATGGATTAACGTCAAAACCAGAATATCGCTAACTTTTGTGCATTTTGCAACTAAATGAGTGAAATTATGCCATTTATGTTTTAATTAGAATTGTACGTTTAAACCTATACCAAATTTTTAGCGTATAATATTAGATATTTTACCACAAAATATAAAAAGCCTTGAGACTTGTTAGGTCCAATTATTATCTCTTGATGACTTAAATATATACTGAATATTTCGGTGGACATCACGTGATATTTTGCTTCAAAAAGTGAAAGGCCCATTGGCCTATTAGGTCCAAATCTTATCTCTTGATGACTTAGCACATACATAGATGCTTATTGTTTGATTAACAAAGGACCATAGAAAAGCTAACGCGTAGTTTCTCCACGTTTATACCAATATATTGTAGTAATTACTCACATTATGCTATTCATTCCCGAAACTACATCCTTATTGGGACTGATGACCCACAACAATAAGCAGCAGATGTAGATCATACATTAAACGTCACTAAGGAGGAGGTCGATAATAAGCATACAGAGCAAAGAAAGACTGAATTGTCGTCAGAGCAAGAAGCATGACTGCTGCTATAGCTGAGATGAGAGTCCACCGCGTTTTGAAGTAGGTGTTCTTGAAGCTGGCCCAATGCACTCGCCCTCGCAATACCTGTTAACATCCTGGAACACCTGGCACAAATAGCTCTCGCAGATGTTGACCACAACATCTTTCCCGATGTTGCTGAAGAAACGGGCGATTTTCTGATCCGACCCAAAATATCTCTCGATGATCTTGCAGTTGCACAGAAACTCAGCATCTGCCGGTGTGTTAATGAGGCAAGCCATGAAAGTGGCATAAGTTGTGATATGCTTGGTGGAGTTGCTGTGGCACTGCTAAAATGCAATGAAATTGAGCAACAGAGAACTCAGGAAGTCATCGAATTTTAGTACTGGAATTTCCAGGACACCGTTGCTGAATTTGATCTCGATGAATTTTTCGCGATGGGTCGGCTTGAACTTAATGCCTGCCTCATGGAGCTTATTTGCGGGCTGGATTAAGCGAAGGAATTCATTTGGTTCTTGCCTTGTTACTGGAGAATCCCGGATGTAAGTAAAACGGAGGAAATTAAGCAGATGTTCTCCTTCCCAACTGGAGTACTCGTCCAAGACATTGTCAGGTCTTTGAAGCATGGCATTGAAGACACTCAAGGCCAGTTTGGATAGAGAAGGAGGGCTCATATTTGAGGATCCCAGCGTCTCATCGAACAGATATTTAAGAACGAACCATGGAATCTGGTTTTCGAGTTTGGCAAGATCCCGCAAAAGGGAAGGCAACACCCAGGGCTTGGTCAACAGGGGGTCGTGCCTTGGACCAGTGTGGCCTTCCGATTCACGGGAGTACTTGCAGAGCAGCTCAATGATGAAGCAACCGTCAAGTACCATCATCTCGGCAAGCTCATTGCCATTGAAATCTAAGTCCCCGGAATAACACTTTCTTATCTTCTCCTCCATTGCTTCCAAAGCCTCGGCCAAGTGCGTTAGCTTCTCCCTCCTTTGGTTCGTTCTATTGAGCAGATCAATGGAGAATCGCCGCTTGTGCTCTTGAATCTTCCGAAACCGTGGGTCTTTGTGATGGTAGGGGCCGATCCGGACCGTGTTAGGCTGGTACGCCATCAGATTGATCTCGGATAGACTTTGAGGCACTCTAAAGATGCAATAACCTATCCCTTCTGCCGATCCTTGGCTAATATCATCGGTCGATCCTCCTGGTCGTAGGCTCATATCAATAGACATCAACGGAGGCGTAAAAGGAAAAGATTCCCAAATTTCGCGGGGAGAATCCGACATTCTGGACAGTGGTGTCTGCTGAAGATTTTTCTGTGATTGGCACTTCGCAGATGGTCTGTTTTTCTGCGGTACTCTTCGCAAATGTAAGAAATGAAGGGAGATGATGCCTGAAAGTACCGGGAAATTGGCGTCACTCTCCGTTGTTTCTGCCTGACGACTTAAACATTGATGTTGGTGGGATCGTGTTGCTTTTACTTTTGACGATAGAAGTGGGAAGATCCAGGTGAAGATGACGGGGATGTTGGTGTTGGCTAGGTCAGGGCAACTCGAGTTACTTTATTGACTTACAGGAGCTTCGCTGAAGTAGCATTGGCTTATTTGAGCAATCTTCTCGGTTAATAGTCTTTTTCAGTTTGGGTCCACCATGGCTGTCGTGTTAAACATTAATTATTAAAAAAAACCCAAATATGTTGTGTGATTGTCAATTTAATTCTAAGTTCCACTTATTTTGCGGAAAACATTTTCCTCTTCTTCCGACATTAGGTTCAGTTAGAAAAATGGGTCATAGGAAAACTTACGCTTAAATCCAAATATATATATATATATTTTCCCTTCAAAAAATATAAAAATATTTTCCATAATATAACTAGATAGAAGCACCTAGATCCGAAACTCTATCTTTAAACACAAAAACCCTAGTTGGTTCTCGGATCCCCATCATTCAGGATCAGTCTCTAGAGCCTAGATCTATCAAGGCTAGGCTTGAAGCCCTAGTACACCATGTCCACTACTTCAACACCTGAGCTCGAATCAATAAAGTCAATGTTGAGGTCCCGGATGCTCAAACTCTAGTTTTCGTCACTTATATTCGGGTCCACAAAGATTATACATGAGTACTAAATGGTCGAGCTCGAGTCCTTAGTTAATCAAATATTTGTTATTATAAAAATATTTAAAAATTAACTCTTGCATTTTTTATATCTTTTTTAATCTTTCATTTTCTTTTTCATTCTTCCTTAGCCAATAAACTGCTACGGTAACCAAGCACAATTGAGGGATGAGCTTGCCAACCTCAGGCAGGCTCGAGCCTCACTAAATTAGCGAGTCTTGCCTAAGGCTAGGGAGCTCATTCTTCAGTTGTGCCGAGCGATAGGGCAAGGAAGAGGAAAAATAAATAGAAAGAAAATGGAATAAGTACTAAATAGTAAAAATTATAAATAATTAAGAAAATTATTTCCAAACATCTCTTGGAATTTTCAAGGCGTTCTAGGATTCGATCATTTATATACGATTCGATTTCTTGTACATGGTCTGAATATTTTCGTAACAAAAATATGAAATTTTCCATATAAAAATGACAGAAGATATTTTATATTACATTTTTTAGGTTTCAGCCAAATACTAAATGTTGACACCTAATTTTTGCCGATTTGGTAATTCACTCTTGGCTTGATTTTTAATTAAATTGTCATTAATTAGAAATTAAATTAAAAATAGAAAAGGTTAAATTTTCTTTTTTACATTTCTGAAAAGAGCAAAAAAAAATGATGACTAACTATTAATTAGTAAATTAAAATTCAAGAAAAAAAAAGGACAAAGGGACCTCGGATCGGGCCAGACGGACCCGGCCCACACCCAAGTTCGCTCTGGCAAAGCTCTTTTTCTCTCCCTGGGCCTGTTGACAATCCTTCTTCACCCGGGCCCATCCTTCCTTCTCCAGGCCCGCTCGGGCCCCAGTCACTCCAGCTCCTTTCTCGGCCCGCCTTCTTTCCCAATGGCGCAGCTTCTCAACCCGGATTTTCTTCTCCAGCGCTCGGTCAACTCGGTAGTCAGAGCGGAAGATCTGGAGCCCGATTCGTCGGGATTCCTGGAGGAGGAGCAGAGATGGAGCAGGGGCAGAGAACAGAAAGAGCGGAGGAGAGGACAGGAGGAAGGAGGGAGGTCTGGGCGCAAAAACAAGGAAAAAAAGGAAGAGGCAGTGGAACGAAAACAAAAAGAGAGGACAGGGAGGAAGGAGGAGATCGTGAGGGGGAACCAAAAAGAAAGCAGGAATTGTACTTTGCTAATGGAATTGTACTTATGAAGGGAAAAGAAGGCACGACGAGAGAGAGAGAATGAAAGCGTGAGGAATGTAGGAAAGAGAAAAGAAAGAAAAGAAGAAGGAAGAAAGAAAAGGATGGGACATATACCTTATGGAAGCCTCACAAAGTCGAATTTAGTTCGATTCGTAACGCCCCATAAGCATTTGCACCGTTTGTTCATCTAATTGGATAACTTTTTAAGATTTTATGAAGTCTAACTGTGAAGTCTAATTGTTTAGTTAGTAAGCTGAGAAATTATGTGGCTTTAATAATTTCAGATGTTCGAAAATGTAGGAATTTACAAAATTTGATTTGAGCTTACATTTATCATAAATGAATTTCCAAAATTTCCAGGGCACAATGAACAGTGCACGGACAGCAGCTTTTTCCTCGATTTTCGGCTTGATTTTGAGTGGCTAAGTTGTGGGTCTTCTTGTCCTTTGAAATATCATTCTTTTTATGATAAGTTTACTTGAACAGAACTTAAAGAAGAGAATTATAACACGATCATGTTTCATGCTCCAGTTCCTTGTTGCACATAACTTTGAATATTCGCTTTGGTGATTAGTGCGGTAAAGTTGTTTCATTAGTTATGAAGCTTAGTTTAGTCAATTCGTAATTGGTGTAGCATTATATTCGATTTTGATGTCATTCTTTGCTTATTTGATAAGATCACAAGTTTGACGGATCGAGTAATATTATTCTCATTCGAATGGTGATATATCCTCTTAAAATTTGTAAATTCATATCATGGAAGTAATACATATTATCTATAGTATGAATTAAAATGACATTATTACTATATAAAAAGTCAAATCAGGCATTTACTAAATTTGTTATTTAAGTTATGTGAAAACTCTCTAGTGAAAATTTATGTTATATTTGATGACAAAGTTAAGGAAATATTAAATATATAAGGTTGGGGAAATTTTTTCAGAAATGGTAATGACTTTGAGATGATTTATGAAATGTTATAAGTTCGTGAAATGATTTATAACATACATTTGACTTGATTTGGTTTTTAAAATAATTAGTCATATATTATTATTCTTAAGAATTTCATATCAATTGAGATATTAATAAGAATTCTATATTATTATTTTGCTTCTCTATGTTCCATTCCTAATGGACAATCATTAGTAGTAAGAATCAAATGCGAATCAAATGCATTGACAATAAGCATAAATCTTTAGAATGATATAGTAAACACATTCGACGCATAGTCAGTCGGTACAAAAAAATAATAAGAATTGAGATTTACTTTCATCATATTTGAAATAAATAGTGCAATAGATATACTTGAAAGCTAATTGTGGAATAAGTAAATAGTTAAGCTTTCAGTACTCGAATCTTGTCTAAAATAAAGAACATAGGAAGAGATTAGAGAGAAGATTGAACAGAAGACCTATAGTGGTTCGGCTTAGTTCAAGCTTGCGTCCACTCTCCTACGATGACAGCCTATTGGCTGAAATCCACTATGAATTAAAAGAGTTACAATCTCAGCACTAAAACTTCACAACTTATCACTCACACAACTCATGTGTAATCACTCTTTTGAGTACAATATCAGTACACTATTATGTGATCACAATAGATTAAGACAAGGAAGTGTTCTCTCAAAAACTTATCTTACACGTCTAAAGAATACTCCTTAAATACTTCTTTAATTCTCGTGGCTGGTGTCACTTTCCAAAGAAGCTCTTCTAATCAAATCGTTGGACAAAATAAATCAAGGAGATCTCGAGTCATAAATAAATCAAGCTGAGAATTCGTTAATTCAGATCGTCCATACAATCAGAATTTCCGGCTTCCAAATCCGAATACTTGCTAAAAATACTTGATTGACTTCAATCATAAGATTCCATAATAAAACTGTAGTCAATCATATCAACAGAAAGATTTCCCAAGATCACCGTGGAATAATATGTATAATAAAGCTAAAGTCTTAGATTTCCAGGCTTAGTGCCTCATATGATACATAGTCTGATACCACTCAGACTGTCCAGAGTCTAACTTCCTTTAGCCGAACCACAGTTTGACTAAAATATATTTTGTCATCTTCAAAATATAATAGGTATTTCCTACAACAATATCTTTCCGAAGTTAGTGTTGACCAAATATTGGAAGAGACATAAGAACGTGATATGAGTTCAACTTCCTCGTGAACTCCCTCAAAAATTACTCTTGGCATCACGTGATGCACGTGGGTTCCATTCATCGTTTTTAAATAGAATATAAGTCATTTAGAGCCAACAAAAGCTACCAAAGTATGTGCCAAAGAAATGTTTTTGGGAGGTAACAAGTTCTAAATGACATTCATTTGAAAAAGAACCAATCTCATGTTGACCCCATGAATGGATTAACTTCACTACGAGACGAGCGCTGACTTTGGTGCATTTTGCAACTAAATGAGTGAAATTATGTTATTTATGTTGTACTTGGAACTGTACATTTAAACCTACACAGATTGTTTCGGCAAACATTATCGGATATTCTAACCTCAATAAATGAAAAGCCTTTAGGCCCATTAGGTCCAAATCTTATCTCTTGATGACATAAATTTATACCGAATGTTTTTGTGAACATTACGGGATATTTTACCTCAGAAAATGAAAGGCTCTGAGGCCCACTAGGTCCAAATCTTCTCTCTTGATGACTTAACATTAACGGTGACGCTTATCGTTTGATTAACAAAGGACTATACAAAGCTTAGGCGTAGTTTTTCCACGTTTATACCAATACATTGTAATAATTACTCAAATTATGCTATTCATTCCTGAAACTACATGCTTACTTAGCTTGGCAATGTAACGAAAGCCAATGAGTTGCAACTCATTCTAGTCTTATCAACTCAAAAAGTAGGAGGCGGTATATCATTCATTGGAGGTAATAATTCAGTCTCGCCCCTTAATCATCACGTTCCAAATGAATATATAGGACCGACATAGCTAATGATATTGAAATCTTGATGGAAGTCAGAAACATGCACTAATGACCCACAACAATGAGCAGCAGACGTAGATCATACATTAAACATCACTAACGAGGAGGTCGATAATAAGCATACACGGCATAGAAAGACTGCATTATCGTCAGAACAAGCAAAATGACTCCTGCTATAGCCGAGATCAGAGACCACCGCGTTTCGAAGTAGGTGTTCTTGAAGCTCGCCCATTGCACTCTCCAGTCCTCCTCGCAATACCTGTTCACATCCTGGAACACCTGCCATAAATAGTTGTGGGTGATGTCGAACACAACATCTTTCCCGATGTTGCTGAAGTAATGGGCAATTTGCTCATCCGTCCCAAAATATCTCTCGATGATCTTGCAGTTGCACAGAAACTCAGCATCTGCCGGTGTGTTAAGGAGGCAAGCCATGAAAGTGGCATAAGCTGTGACATGCTTGGAGGAGTCGCTGTGGCACTGCTCAAATGCAATGAAATTGAGCAACAGAGAACTCAGGAAGTCATCGAAGTTTAGTGATGGAATTTCCAGGACACCGTTGCTAAATTTGATCTCCATGAAGCTTTCACATTGCGTCGCCTTGAACTTAATGCCTGCCTCACGGAGCTTATTCGCAGGCTGGATCAAGCGAAGGAATTTATTTCGTCCTTGCCTTGTTACTCGAGAATCCAGGACGTAAGTCGAACGGAGGACATCAAGCACATGTTCTCCATTTAAACTGGAGTACTTGTTCAAGACATTCGTATCTCTTTGAAGCGCGCTATTAAAGATAGTCAAGGCCAATTTGGATAGAGAAGGAGGGCTCACATATGCGGATCCCAGCGTCTGATCGTACAGATATGTAAGAACGAACCATGGAATCTGGTTTTCGAGTTTGGTAAGATCCCGCAAAAGGAAAGGAACCACCCAGGGCTCAGTCAACAGGGGGTCATGCGTTGGACCGGTGTGGCCTTCCGATTCACAGCCGCACTTGCAGAACAGCTCAATGATGAAGCAACCATCAAGTACCATCATCTCGGCAAGCTCTTTGCCGTCGAAATCTAAGTCCTCGGAATAACACTTTCTTATCTTCTCCTCCATTGCTTCTAAAGCCTCGGTCAAGTGCGTTAGCTTCTCCCTCCTTTGGTCCGTTCTGTAGAGCAGATCAATGGAGAATTGCCGCTTGTGCTCTTGAATCTTTTGAAACCGTGGGTCTTTGTGATGGTAGGGGCCGATCGGGACCGTGTTAGGCTGGTACTCCATCTGATTCCTCTCGGACAGACTTTGAGGCACTCTAAAGATGCAATAACCTATCCCTTCTGCTGATCCTCGGCTTATACCATCGGTCGATCCTCCTGGTCCTTGGCTCATAGGGTTGCTCCGAGGGATCAGTGCAATATTTATAATACCTGTCCCTTGGGGGGGATCGGCTTCGTAGGGAGAATCCGACATTCTGGGCGTTGGTATCTGCTGGAGATTTTTCTGCAATTGACACCTTGCTTTATTAAGGTGCTCGACGTTAGCCGATCCTTTTCCGGACCCGGGAAGTTGGCGTCACTCTCTGTTGTTTCTGCCAGACGACTTAATAATTGATGATGGGGTCCTGTTGCTTTTAGTTTTGACGAGAGAAGGGGGAATAAGGAAAGCCAAAAAAGCGGGTGAAGATGACCGGGATGTTGGTGTTGGCTTGGCTAGGTCGGGGCAAACTTAAGTTACTTTATTGATTTAAAGGAGCTTCGCTGTAGTAGTATTGGCTTATTTGAGCAAATCTTGTCCGTCAAGAGTCTTTTTCATTTTGAGCAAATCTAATCAGGGGACCCAATATCAAGACTTTAGAGGCCGTCCAAGTAAAATTCCGACGGCCCTCATTAATAAGGAGAGTTTTTTTTTGTTTGTTTTTTTTAATCCCAGCTGTCCGATTCAATCGGAAGGCTGTGGTTGTTTCCTGATCCTCTTATCAGAAGATCCGAATCCCTTATAAAGTGTAAAGATGGCATGACACGAGAGAGAGAATGAAAGCGGGAGGAATAAAGAGAAAAAGAAAGGAAGGAAGGGACATACCTTACAGAAGCCTCACAAAGCCGAATATAGCTCGATTCGTAATGCGTGATAAGCATTTGCACCTTTTGTTCATCTAATTGGATAAGTTTTTAAGATTTTATGAAGTATGAGCTACGAAGTCCAAGTTTTAAGTTAGTAAGTTGAGAAATGATGTGACTTTGGTACTTTATAGTGTTCTGAAGTCATGGGATTTTACAGAATTTGATTTGAGTATACATTTTATCATGAATGAATTTTCAAAGTTTCCCACAAACAATTAACAGTGCACACCTAGCAGCTTTTGACTATATTTTCCTCGGTTTTTCGGCTTGATTTTGAATGGCTAACTTGTGGATGTTCTTGTACTTTGAAAGATCTTTCTTTTGATGATAAATTCGCTTGAAACAGAATTCCGTGAAGAGAGTTACAATGTGATCAAATTTCATGCTCAAGTTCCTTGTTGCCTGTGACTTTGAAAATTCGCTTTGATAGTTAATTCATAAAAGTTATTTCATTAGTGATTAAGCTTAGCTTAGTCAATTTGTAATTGAGGCAGCGTTTTATTTGATTTTGACCATCATTCCTCGCTTATTTGATAGGATCAGTAGTTCGATGGATCAACTAATGTTTGTTATTCCCAAGTGAAAGGTAATATATCTTTTTTGAAATTATAAATTCACATTTCAGAAATAATAGTATGAATTAAAGAAATATCATTATTGTTGTATGAAAAGTCGGATCATCATTTACTACATTTCGGTATTTATGAACTATATGAAAACTCTCTAGTGAATGTATATTCTATTTGATGAACGAAATTAAGAAATATTAAATATATAAGGTTGGTGAAATAATTTCAATAAAAGTTATTGACTATGAGTTACAGGTTTGTCAAATCATTTATAATGTATATTTGACTCGATTTGGTTTGTAAAAGAAGTTTATGAGATGAGTCTTGAAATAATTTATGAAATGTCTTATGAAAACTATTTTGGTAGATGAGTTAAGTTGCGCAACGCTATGTTTAATTCACACTAGATATGAAATTGATTGTAGATTAAAAATTTTTGTATTGGAGGATGTGGGTTCAGTGCTTAATATCGTTGTGAACCCATCAAGGAGTTTGTGATTATGCATACTAGTGTTAGAATATCCTTCTAGACCAATTTATCGACTTTGTATTTGAAAACTTTGCTAATGGAAAATCTTCGTAGCCTTGTCAGAAAGTGTTGTGTTGTGACCATATAGTATATTAAGCAATAGATAGGTCGATGGAATGAATGAATGTTTTTTTGCTATATATATGGTTAGGTTAAAGCGATATGATTCATTCTTATCTTATATGTGTTAAATTTAAATTGAGATAACTGCATTTTGAATATTGTTTCGTAAAATGCTTGGTGGATGGTTAATATATTTAGAAAATATATGCATTTCTCACTTAGCAATAGCTGCTCAACCCTCATCTTCCCAATCTTTTTAGGGTGCCTCGATTAGTTGCTAACAGTACGAGGGCACTATCAACGAGAACTTTTGGGAGATGGATTTTGGGTTTTTGTTGAAAATTTATTTGTACAATTTATCAGATTATAGAAATTCCAACATGTCATTTTTTTACTTTTGTCTGTGTCTGTCATTCAAATAGAAGGACAGTCATATCATTACCCCTCTTTTTGTAGGATCCAGGGTGTAGTACCAACAAGATTGTTGCCACTAAATTTTATGTCACGACTTAGAAGTTCCTGTACAGTGGAACTTCGGGGGAGTGTGAAGAAATCTAGAGAAAAGAAGAACCAAGAAGAAGAAGAAGAAGAAGAGATGCTGAAGGATGTCAGAAAATGAAGAAGAACATAGAACAATGGAGGAAAAACAGGGAAGAAGTTCTCCCTTTTTCATTAATTAATATAGATTACATGTAAAAGAGATATATAGTATGTACATGTATTCACAAAATAAGAAAGAATATATATCTGTACAATTGTAATCCTAAGTTTCCTCTTCATGTAAGATCTTGCATATCTCAACACTTCCCCTCAAGCTGGTGGCTGATATATATTTAAGACACTAAGCTTGCTCAATAGATATGCATGCTGTCTTTGACAATGTCCCTTAGTGAATAGATCCGCAAGCTATTCTATAGTTCCAATCATAGAAGTCTTGATGATGCCCCTTTCAATCTTTTCTCGAGTGAAATGATAGTCTATGTCAATATGCTTGGTCTGCTCATGAAAAACTGGATTTGCTGCAAGTTTAATTGATGTGACAATAACATCGTTGGCCCTTTAGTTTTGATGCCAAGATCTGATAATAACCCACGTAATCAAATTACTTTGCAGACAGTTTTGGCCATAACCCTATATTTAGCTTCAGATGAAGACAATGATACAGTCGAATGCTTCTTCGTTTTCCAAGAGATTAACGACTCCTCAAGTTTGACACAGAAACCTATGACTAATCTTCGCCCCACAGGATTTGCTACCCAATCAGAATCACAGAAAGCTTTTAAATTCATGTCGCATTCCCTTGAAAGTAGAATGTCCAAACCTAGACAACCCTTCAGATATTTAACCACCTTCATGGCTGCATCCATATGAGACACATTTGGCTTCTGCATGAATTGACTCAATGTATGTACATTATAACAAATATCTGGTCTTGTTATATAAAGATATATGAGCTTACCAACAAGTCTCTGATAAACAGAAGGATCCTCAATCAAAGGATCTTCGACTTTAGGTGGGAATTTTTAATCATATTCAATAGTTGTCAACCCAACATTCTGTTCAATAGGAATAACGGTAGGCTTATATGCCAACAGTCCTGCCTCTGATATAATCTCCAATACATACTTCCGTTAGCTAAGAGAAATGCCTAAATCAGAACGTGCAATCTCAATGCCAAGAAAATATTTGGGTGGTCCTAAGTCTTTGATGTGAAAGGATGAATGCAAATGATCTGTCAATCTTGCAATCGATGTCTCATCATTCATCATAATCAAAATATCATCATCGTATATCATAAGATAAATAGATGATCTCCCTTTTCACCACGTAAATAGTGCATAATCACACTTGGACTGAAGAAACCCAACATAAGTAAGTGCCGCAGTGAATTTAGCATACCACTGACGTGAAGCTTGCTTCAGACCATATAGGGATTTACGGAGATGACATACCTTATTCTCCCCCTGTTGTCGTAAGCCCGGTGGAAGCTCCATATATATCTCCTTATGAAGGTCGCCATGCAAGAAAGCATTATGAACATCTATCCGATGAAGAGACCAATCACGACAAGTAGCAACAGATAGAAATGAGCGAACAATCACTTCCTTGGCAACAGGAGAAAAAGTCTCGTTATAGTCAAAACCTTCTCGTTGTAGACCTTGAACTTGATCTTGTAGACCCATTTGCATCCAATGGGTTTGCGACAAGGTGGTAAAGAAACTAAATCCCAAGTGTGATTAGCATCCAAAGCATGCAACTCTGCCTCCATAGCCTTCTGCCACCGTGGATCACGAACAGCTTCGTGATATGAGGAAGGCTCGTGCACCTTAGAGATCCGACTGAGACAACACCTACGTTCCTCGGATAATTGAGAGAAGGAAACATAAGAGGAAGTGGGATATAAAATACCTGACGTATCAGCCGAGGAGCAAATGTAGTCTTTTGTCTAAGTAGGTGGCCGAGAAATTCGACCATATTGCCGAACAGGAGGAATCGGCATCGGAATAGAGGACGAAGACGCAGGAGGGGAATCCAAAGCTGGTGAAGAACACGTAATGTCATGTGACATATCAACAGGAGGAGATATCCCCTCAGAAACATTAGAAACACCACTAGAAGACATGGAGTTGTCCACCAGAAGACGTGGAGCTGGTGAAGGGTTGTCCATAACAGAAGTCGGCAATGTCTTTGGAGAAATAAGTGGCATAGGAGATGGACGTGAAGATAAATCATCCTCATCAAGAAAACGACGACTGGTAGAATGATCATTAGAAACATCAAGAGAAGAATGAGAATCCTCAAAAGGAAAAATCTCTTCATGGAAAACGTCTCGACTAATGAAAAAATCATCAGTCAACGGGCCATAAATGCGATAACCCTTCTGCAGTAATGGATAACCCATAAAAATGCATCTCCGAGCCCGTGGGCTCAACTTGTCACAAGTACCCATAGTGGTGACATAACATAAACAACCAAAAACTCTCAAGTGACGAATTTCAAATTTCTTACCAAAAAGCATCTCAAAAGGAGTCTTGCCATCTAGAACTCGTGTAGGCATGCGATTAATTAAATAGGTTGCCGCAACCACACAGTCTCCCCAGAAGGTTTCAGGAATCGAAGCTTGGAATTTTAGTGCATGGGCAACTTCTAAAAGATGACGGTGTTTACGCTCTACGATTCTATTTTGCTGAGGAGTATATGTACAAGAGCTCTCATGTAAAATGCCAAGCGAGGAGAAAAGGAGAGTACACTCATGATTAAAAAATTCCCGACCATTATCTGTTCGAATGCATTGAACAGATTTCCAAAATTGAGTTTTGGCAAGGTTGAGAAAATCACGTAAATAAGAAAGAGTCTGACTCTTGGACTGTATGTGAAAAATCCATGTAGCATGAGAATAATAGTCTACAATGGTGAGAAAGAAACATGACCCATCACGATTAGGGGTATGATAGGGTCCCCATATTTCAGCGTGAATAAGAGAAAAAATCTCAGTGGAACGAGTATGACTTGTGGGAAAAGAAGCATGCGATTGTTTTTGCCAACGGACAAATTTCACATTGAGGATGTGGAAAAGAAGCACTGTGGCCCAAATGTTTGTGAGAAATAATAATCTTATTATTGATAACTGAATTACACAATGATGTAGAAAGACATGAAAGATCGAAGTGTTCCGAAAAATGCACCCAGAAATACAAGCCCTCAGATAATCTACCCAAGCCCATTAGTGTGCTAGTCGAAGGGGCCTGTAATAGACAATTGTCAGAGTTGAAAGAAAAATGACAAGAATTATCTTGACAGGCCTTAGAGATTGAAATAAGATTGAATTGGAATTAGGGCACAAAGAGCACATGTTTGAGAGTAATATGATCACTGAGATGTATAGTTCCGACTTTACTAACATGAGTGGTACTTCTGTTAGGGAGAGTCACAGATATGGGCTTGATGATATTTTCAGTATAGGAAAAGAGACCGTCATTGCAGACTATGTGGTCACTAGCACCTGAATCAATAATCCATGCATCACGAGAAATAGAAGTAAGACAATATGAAGTACCTGAGAAGCTGGCTTTCTTGTCAGAAAAATCAACCTGACGCAAGACACTCATAATTTGCTCAATTTGATCTGGTGTGAGAGGTTGATTTCCAGAATTGCTAGTCACCTGATTAATTAAATGCTTGCGTCCTTTTTTGTCTTTCTCCCCAGGTCGTCCATGTAATTTCCAGCATGTGTCGATAGTGTGATGAGGGCATTTGCAATAATCACAAAATAATTTCCCTTTTCCTCTATTTCCTTTGGGTAAAAAAGAATTATCGGATTTATTCAACGCGGCTATATAAGGGCCGTCCGATTGCCTGCTGTGCTGATCAGAATCGTCGAATCTCCAGATCGCCCGATAGCCGTCTGATCACCCATGCTGCTGGTTAGGATTGTCGGATCGCCAAATTGCCTGAGAGCCGTCCGATCGCCCAGTTTGATCGCTGCCGTCCGCTCGGCCCATCACATTTGCGCCAACTCCACCAGAAAACCCTAGCGCCGCACTCCCTTCTCTAGGAAACCCTAGTAGAGCTCCTCTCTCTCCTCCGTCCGGAAACCCTAGCACAGCCCCTCGTGACCCATTGCCTGCCATTCCTCTCTATCGATGGCATGATCGTGCGGCGAGCAAAATAGCTTCTCCTCTGCTTTTGACATGGTCCGATGAGGCGAGGCGCTAGCTTTCTTCCTGGATCGCGAGTTGATAAATTCTGCCGAGCGTCGGCACCGAATCCATGGCCAAGATTTGGGTTATAAACCCAAGGTAAGAGTCATTTAGGATCAATAGAAAGCGTGTGACTTTCTCTTGCTCTTTAATCCTTCGGTATTGTTGGAGAGTTGCTTCGGGCCCTTCTAATTTCTCCTTGACTGCTTCCAATTGATTCCAAAGTGCTGATAATTTGTTGTAAACTGTGCCAATGGACCTTGCTTGAGCTCGTTGAGTTCCTATGTTAGGGCAAAGATTTTTGCTCTATCAAGCTTCCCATACATCTCCTGTATGCTTTCCCATAGCGTCTTTGAATCTTCAGTGGGTGGAAGCCCGGCGGCGATTTGTGGCGCAATGCAGTTGCCCATCCATGTCCGGACTAATTGATTACATTTACGCCATTGTCATTCTAACTATGGCTCTATCGGAATAGGGACGGTACCGTCGAGAAAGCTGTCTTTATCTTTCGTGACCAATGCTCGCTGGAAATCTCGTGCCCAGGTGGTATAATTGTCGGGGCCGGTGAGCTGTTGGCCGATGAGACGGAGCTCCGGTTGTAAATAATGGGTCTCCAGGCTCTGGTCGATTGCTTCTAGGAATAATCGGATACATCATGAATCCAGGGCCATAAACTGGATTATTTTGTCCAGTGAAACTTGCACTTTGATGCTCGGTTCCAGTGGTTGAGTCTGCCCCCATTGTGGTTGGCGGACCGCCATGGAGTTGAGAAGGATTGATATTTGCCGGCGATGATGTTATCGGATTGAATACGAAATTCCACATGTTTGATGGATATGGTATCCACTGGTAAGGATGGCCCGAAGTGGGCAACCCCAGATTTGATTGAGCCGGATGTGGACGCAAAAAAACTTGTTGTTTATGTGTACCCTGAATATTCTGTGGAGCCTGTTCTTGGTGTTTTTCTGGGACTTTGGACGTATTGACAAGTGGAAGAGGATCCTACTCCTCGAGATTATGTGATGAAGGCGAATTTGTTTCCATTGCGTACTGTTCTTTGAATCTAAAAGGTCCAAGTTTCTATGTGTTGAGATTTCGTTTTGCAAGATGCAACAACGAATTTGGAAGAAACGCAAAGACAACTCATAAAATTTGCGGAAGCTCGATCAGTAGACGCAACTCTGATACCATGTCAGAAAATGAAGAAGAACATAGAACAATGGAGGAAAAACAGGGAAGAAGTTCTCCCTTTTTCATTAATTAATCTAGATTACATGTAAAAGAGATATATAGTATGTACATGTATTCACAAAATAAGAAAGGATATATATCTGTACAATTGTAATCCTAAGTTTCCTCTTCATGTAAGATCTTGCATATCTCAACAAAGGAACTTCACATTCATCTGAAAACCTCTTGTTAATCTCTACAGAACCCTGAGCTTGATTATATAGTAGCTCAAGATCACAATTATAGCTCAAAACAGAGAGCAACCAACTAACTAACCGACTAACAAACTTTAGCCTTTGTCTACTGTATCTGCACTAGCTTCTGTGGACAATACATCAAAACTATTGTACAACAATACATTCTCATTCTTGTAACTTTCTTTAGTCTTGAATGGCATTGATCGACACGACGTATTTCCTCCATCGTTTGACTTTAGCTTTAACCCTCTGCGTTGACCCTTCCAGTGAATGAGTCTTCTTCAATGAGCTAAGATATTGACTTGAACTAGTAGTCTTGACAGAGTGTTGGCTCGTCTTCCACGGGGATTGGAGTCCATTCCTCTATAACATAGTGGATCATCCGAGATATATGATATTCTTCCTAGTACTGATTGATTCCGAGGTACCTGTTCATTTCATTATCTAAAGAGCTAGACCATTGCTTGGGCATACACAAGTTTCTCCTCTCTGTCCATTGGAGTCCTAGTAACTCCCATTGAAATTGTCTCTTCCTCACAGGTAGGCTCAAATTTCGGATCTTGTGCCTGAAATGAGAGAAAAAGTGCGAATCGTCGGCAATTATGTCAATGGCGGGTTGATTGCAGCGTCTCAGAGTCATTTAGAAACTCCCTCGAAGTTCCGCTCTCTTCTTAAATTCTTGCCTAAGTACAATGTTGGAGAATAAATATTAGTCCACGGCGTTGATTTAAAAAAGTGACTCTAGACTTCTATTGGGATCTTTAGTACTAAATAGAATATAAAACTGCTCGTTCTTCCAACTCCAAGTAACCATTTTGTACTATTGGCATCGCCTATAATGTAGTCACTGTATCAAGACAGTCCCATTTTTATCTTCGTCTTGGAGTTTTAACGTCGGTCACCTACCATTGTTTGATCGAGGCACCATTCAATCTTGGCAATCATTGTAGTCGACTTGAGGTAGCATTAGCCCGAGGTTCATTGGATATATCCAAACCAAATGCCACTGAGTAGTGGGGTCCCGAGCAAAGCTTTTACCGAATCATTGTGATCCTCATGCTGCAATTCCTTTCAAACTCATAGCCATTATTATCATTGTGCACTAATGCTTACTACGATGGAAAAATGCGAACTCAAACCAGAGCGCATTCTGTTATGAAAGAAAATAACATGAAATTGGCTGTCAGTCAGTGTCCTGGAAATCTTGCTTAAATACATGTGATCAGTGATGCAGGTTCTGTCATGAATGGATTGGCTCCTGCGTCGGATCTGTCGACATGAACTTTTCAAAACCAAAAATATTGCTTTGTACTAATTCTAAGTTAACTATTTGACTTGATACCGTGTAGAAACTTGCATAAGATCAACAACACTGATTCAACATCTTCTTTGGGGGAAACTTTGCTTCTAGACCCGATAGACAATCGATATCTAACTTGTAGAATCTTGTGCTTCTAACATCTTAGTCTGCGAATCCAATTGTCAGTTTCTTCCGATGATAGACGGCTGACTTTAGATAATCAAGAGGTGATGGACTCCAAAAAAAAAAGTTCTTCATGACGTTCATTAAAAATAGAACCAATCTCTTATTGACCCCATGAATGGGTTAACTCCGTTGCAAGACGAGCACTGACTATGGTGCATTTTGCAACTAAATGAATGAAATTATGCATTGTACGATCAAATTTATATTGAATGTTTCAACGAACGTCACAGGATATTTCTATCTGAAAAAATGAAAAGGCTTTTAGGCCCACTAGGTCTAAATCTTATCTCTTGATGACTTCATGTTAACACGGA